>OZ010587.1:93450979-93528479 GCA_963932145.1 Acanthosepion lycidas
TTTCAATTCTATTTTGTATGTTTGTTTCTTTTTTCTTTCTTTATTCACTTCTTACTCTGTCTTCATTTCTTTCCAACTTTCATTATTTCTTTTTCAGTGATACTACTTTCTCTCTTTCTTTCTTCCCTCATTTCTTTCTTTCTTTCTTTTTAATTCTATTTTGTGTGTTTGTTTATTCTTTCTTTATTCACTTCTTACACTTTCTTCATTTCTTTCCGAATTACACTATTTGTTTTCCAGTGATCTTTCTTTCTTTCTTTCTTTCTTTCTTTCTTTCTTTCTTTCTTTCTTTCTTTCTTTGTGTCTGTGTTTTTTTTCAATTCTATTTTGTATATTTGTTTCTTGTTTTGTTTCTGTATTAACTTCTTACCCTTTCCTCATTACTTTCCAACTTCCATTATTTCTTCTTCAGTGTTCTTTCTTTCTTTCTTTCTTTCTTTCTTTCTTTCTTTCTTTTTAATTCTATTTCGCTTGTTTGCTTGTTTTTTCTTTCTTTCTTTATTCACTTCTTACCCTTTCTTCATTTCTTTACAACTTACATTATTTCTTCTTCAGTGATCTTTCTTTTTCCGTAATCTTTCTTTTCTCAGTGACTTTCTTTTTTCTTTTTCAATTATTTTTCTTTCCTTCGTAAGATATTTATTTCTGTGTTACCTTTTTTTTATTTTTGGCTTTCCTTCTTCATCTAATTCTTTACCTTCTTCTTTCTTTCTTTTAACGTCATTCTCCCTTCCTTTCTTTTTTTTTTTTTTGCTTTCTTTCATTTTTTCCATTCTTTCTTTCTTATTTATTATTCTTTGCCTTTATTTTGTATTCATTTTTAATTCTTTCTTTCTTTCTTTCTTTCTTTCTTATTTGTTTCCTTTTGTTTGTTTCTTTCTTTCTTTATAAATTTTCATTTCTTTTTGTTTATTTGTTTCTTTCTTCTTTACTTAATTTTCATTTTCACTTATCTTTCTTTCTTTCTTTCTTTCTTTCTTTCTGTAGTTATATATTATTTACCTTTCTTTTCTTTCTTTTCAGGGTTTCCTTTTCCATCACATAGTGTTTTCTTTCATTATTTTCTGGTTGCTTGCTTTCTTTCCTTCTTTCTAAATCCATCAATATTAATTTAATAAAAATTCAAGATAATATTAGCGCTAATAACAGTAGACAGGCTGACTCTGTACTTGCAATAAAAATCAAATGAAATTTATATAAATTCATATGAAAATAAACTTTACAAAAGCATTATAGATAATACTCTATTTAATACCGTTTTTAAAAAATCTATATGTAATAGCAGATTAAAAATATCTATATTTAATACCGGATTAAATATCTATATTTAATACAGGATTAAAAATCTATATTTAATACAGGAGTAAATATATATATTTAATACTGGATTAAAAGTCTATATTTAATACCGGATTAAAAAATCACTATTTAATACCGGATTAAAAAATCACTATTTAATACCGGATTAAAAAATCTATATTTAATATCGGATTAACAATCTATATTTAATCCGGATTTTAAAAAAATCTATATGTACCTCTGGATTTTAAAAATCTATATTTCCGGATTAAAATAAAAAACTCTATATTTACTACCGGATTAAAAAATTCTATACATAATACCAGGTTTAAAAAATCACTATTTAATACCGTATTTAAAAAAAAAATACATTTAATACAGGATTAAATAAAGTCTGTATTTAATACCGGATTTAAAAAAAAAACATATTTAATACCGGATTTTAAAATGTTATATTTAATACCGGATTTAAAAATCTATATTTGAAAACTACATTAACAAATTCTATACATAATACCGGATTAAAAAATCTATATTTAATACCGGATTTAAAAAAATATATATATATTTAATACCAAATTCAAAAATGTTATATTTAATATCTGTTTAAAAAATATTATACGGATTAAAAATATCTTGATTTAATACCAGATTTAAAAAAAATATATATTTAATATCGATTTAAAGAAAAATGTATATTTAATATCGGATTAAAACATCTATATTTAATACCAGATTTTGTAGTGTATATTAGTGGAGTATACAAAGAACATTCAGGATTTTCTTTGGCGTATCAAAATAATTTCCAGGTTTAATAATGTAGCATTTATATTGTGTTCATTTGGACATCAGAAAAAATATCAAAAACAATTTCTCTGTTAATAAACCTGACCATCACTTGTTTCTTTTATTTAAAATGTAATTAGTTTAATAAGTTGAAGGCTTTTAAATACAATGATGTGTGTCAAAATGAACTAATTGGTTGCTCATTCATAGCCAACCATATATTGTCCTCGTACATATAATTGTATTAGTGTGGTGCAAAAATAATATCGTTTTCTCACATAGTAACATATGTGAGAAAAAGACATTATTTTTGCATCAACCTAATATAAACGTACATAACGCCCCGTGAGATTTTTTAATTTTTATTTTTGCCGAGTCTATTAAATATTTTTCTACCATCCACTACATTAAAAACATTAATCTAACACTCCCCATCCATAACTGACAAGTTTAATCTTTGAATAATTAAAATATTAATTTAAAAAAAAAAAAAGACAACCTATATATATTAAACAGAGGATGGATGTGTCTTTGTGTGCGTGTCTGTCTGTCTTTCTGGTTGTGTTATACCTTTTCACTCGAGATCCATTCAACCGATTTTGATCAAACTTGGCACATACATTTTACAATGTAAGAGATAGGTTCTTAGCGTAAAATGTCGAAAAATTTGAAATAATCAATATTCGATAAAGCCGATCAAAAATCAATAAATTCAACTTTTTCCACCGATTTCGTTCAAGCCCAGGATGTAAGTTACTTACATCATGACGAGCTCAACGATACCTCATTTTTATTTCTACACCAATGCGTTTATCAAAAAACCGTGAAAAACGAAAAAATCGATTTCAACACAAATAGATTTCAACATAAATTTTAACCTAAAAACTCCCTCAATTTTCAAGCAATCTAATACAAACTTCACTCAATTGTAGCCAACGATAAATTGATTGTTTAACAGTCATTTAACTTGATAACTGAGTCCACCCATTTATACAGGTTTCTTTAACCAATTTTAATCAAAATTAACAATTGCTTTATAGATTATCCTCTTTTACATCCCTGGTAGCACACTGACAAATTGAATTTCAAAAACTCCAAAATAATTGTAGTCTTCACGTTGCCTGTTTTACCCCTTCATGTCCTCGGCTAACTTCGATGGAAGAAGTACAGACTACTTCTGTTATATCAATAACTACATTAATTCAAAATGTTTTTTTTAAATAAAAATTCTTTAAAGTAATTGAAGCAGATAGACTCTTCTACATCTAAACATGATACTGTTTTTTGTTACATTCTAATAGAACGTTTTTTCTGATCGGACAGATGGGTATGGCTGCTAGTTATCAATAAAAAACGTAATATAAAAGTTCAAAAGTAGACTTCATTTCTCATCCACATTGAATAAGCGACACTAGAGGTCGTTTCTCCTAACACCGCAAGTTGCTTCAAAGCCGAAATATTAACATGAAAACTCGATTCATGTTCTCGCCTTAACGTGACTTTTATATGGATGTCATGCATGGTGACACACTCATTAAGATATATCTAAATTGTCAGGGGCACCTCGAGGCGGAGTAATAGTTAGCAAGCTTATCTCGCTCGAACAATTACGACTGAGTTGTGAGTTCGATCCACATGGATACCCCATACTTTCTTAGCATTAATTAGCTGGGCTTACTAAACAAAAATATGATGCGGTTGGAAAATCAGTCAGTGATACACGCTTAGGCGATCACATGACTGACGAGGCAGTTGGTTGCCATTTCTTTCTGCGATAGACTAGTTACCAACCAATGTTATAGAACCCGGTCTCTCCTGCTATTTACTCGCAGCAAGGGGGAGAAGACGAGGATTCATATCTTACCCAGGGGTATTAGCACATATGTGAATGTAAGCGCATACGGGACCCGAAGTAAGGATTGAATAGATTGAATAGATAACAGAACAATTACCGGAATTATAAAGAAGAAGCAAGAATTATTTAGAGCAATAAAAGTCAGGAAGCTGTGGAGAGTCATGATTGCTCATGTCTTGATGGGATTTGGAACAACCTTGCACTACCACTGCACCAGTCAGTTATGTGCCATGCATGATACATGATTAGACGGTCTTTCGATACATGACTGACGAGGCAGATTTTTCCCGCAGTAGCTTGCCATTTCTTTCTGCTGTAGACCAGTTGCTATCAAAGGCTAAAGAAACTGGTCTATCCTGCTATTTACTCATAGATGGGGGTGGGGGTAAAAGAAGAGGATTCATACCTTTCCCAATGGTATTAGCAATTAAGTGAATGCAATCACGTACAGAAAACCCAGTAAGGATTGAATAGCAGAACAAGTACCAGAAGGATATAGAAGGAGCAAGAATTATTTAGAGCAATAAAAGACAGGAGGTTGTGGAGAGTCATGATTGCTCATGTCTTGAAAGGATTTGGCACAACCTTGCACTACTACTGTATCACTCATTATTCTTATCAGTTTGTGGTGTCAGTTCTGTGCCATGCGTGATACAAGCTTAGGCGATCATGTATCTTTCCCGCAGTAGGTTGCCATTTCTTTCTGTGGTAGAAATGTCTGTCCTGCTATTTACCCCTACCTGGGAGGAGAATAAGAGTATTCATACCTTTCTTTCACGTAGATTTGACTAGAATTCGAACTCGGCTTTCCGATTTCTCAGTTCAAGCCGCTATCGCTTACACTATCGTATTAAATTGTCAGTGCTATGCAACCATTTTCTAAGATCAATGGTTAAAAATGGCTTTGGACGACTGAAGACTGTGGATCTTGGCAACGAGTATATTTCTTCAAATCCTTTGGACTGGCGCTATAGAATCTCAAACAAAGAAACTCTGCTGCATCACTTTAGGCTTTTCAAATGTAGTAATGAATAAAATGGATATCATATAAACTCGAAGAGAAAATAATGGCATAATCAAGATGTTGACATTCTACTCGACTTCAAATAAAGGTTAGGAAGGAAACTTCTATCAGTACTTGAAAGAGTGATAACAACTACTGGACTTAAGAAACCTATTTTCCTAAAAAGAATTTAAGGGAATGATTTTATAAATTTCGATGCCAAATGCTTCCTTATAATGAAATAACTAATATTAACATTACTATTACTGAATAAACAAATGAGAAACGTATCGTAGATTAACATATACATTCTATTTGTAAGCAATACAAAGCGAAAGGCCGTGATAATTAAATACAAGACGTCACAAAGAATATATTATTATAATATAATATAATAAACAATATAAGTCAAAATTTATGTTATTAAAAAAAAAATGCTTTTTTTTTTCAATTTTTCCGTTCTGTTTTGTTGTTTTCTTTTACATTTTTTATGACTTTATACAGCATATTTTTGTTTAGTAAGCCCAACTAATTAATGCTAAGAATTTTACTCAAATCAAAACCAGAAAACTTAGGCGAAAACTCGGCTGGGAAATGCGCAAGCTGTTCAGTGATGTAGAATTAACGAGATAAGTTTCCGAGGTTTAACTTCCGTTGCGTTCCGGGAGTTTAAGGCGGAAATTCCTTAATTCGAAAAGCCAAGGCATTTAGTACAAAGGGCTTCCTTTTAGCACTGATTGGGGTCATCGGGTTTGGACAGGAAATCAATGATGACGTATTGTCCCCAAAACAACAGGAAGGAAGCCAGTGAGGGATTGCTGCCACCACAAATGATCTCGCACTTTCTTTTTTAAATGTGTTAACCACAAAAAGGTAATAAAGCCACTAAGACACAAGGAGACTACCGAGTGTAAAAATATGAGGAAAAGAAAACATTATTAGAAAAGAAAACAATAAAAGAACAGGAATTAAGAAAACAGTAGATAACTATTGATATTGGATTTAAATTTTTTAAGATCAAATTTGACTAGGAAGCAAGAAGCCGGGAAATATTTCCCCAAGCGAGAAGTGCGATAGAATGAAACACTAGCGTAGAACTTACGGTTGCATTTAGCCATTTAAACTGTAAAATAATGAGACCTTTCTGCCAATCTAGTATTGCGCTTAAATTCGTAAAATTTAGGTACCAAAGAAAAAGACCTGTCAGAACAATTACCGGTAACAACATTTATATAAAAGTTGCCAAGAAGGTAAGTTACGATGTTAGTGAAGTGACTGTGATGCCAGGTCATGACGAATAACATTGCAGATTCTTTTTTAAATTCTATCAAGAACCTGTAAATGCATAGCAGTAGCACCAGAAATAATTTATATACAAATATAGGAGGTTGTATTTTGTATTTGCCAGCGTAAGTTTCTGCGGAAACACTATATTCATACACAAAAATTTGAACCAGAACCAAATAAATCAATATATAATAAATTTCAACATATATAAGAATTAAGTAACTTCTTGATGACTATCTTATTAAGTTGGTATGCAATATCACCCTTGTTGAACGGCAACTACTTTGGAATACTGGATATTACAATCGGCAGCCTACAAACCAAAATATGATTCGGCTTTAAATAACACCGAAATGGTTGATAAGCCGTAAAAAACAAATCAATCCTATAGTATCTTCACAGATGAAGAGAAGATATCAGACAACAGAGATATTGTTCTACAGAAGGATGTTGAGAATACCACTAACTGAACATATGAGTAACGAGGTTTTCTTTTTAAAATTGAGACTCAAGATCAAGTAACCTACTGAACTAATTTGTGAGAATTGAGGTTTTATAATCTTAGCTTAAATGTAGCCGAAATTATGAGTTACAAAATTAGGATATCGTTCACTATTTAATCGTAATTTATCTAGCGAGACAATCTTGCTAACTAGTAGACCAAATCGAAATGTCCTATTATAGTAATTCACTAAGCGAAGCTTAGATGTGGCACAAGGCTGAAAGTATAGAGTACCTACTAAGACTCGAAATCACTACACAGTAGTGACTGATTTGGTGAGACAAGCTTTCTAACCATTACATCAAGTCGATGTTTCCTATTATAATAATTTACTAAGTTTGGTTTGGTTTGATGTTTTACGGCATATCAACCTCAATGGGTTATTTAAGGCCTACAAGATTGTTATTCCTGCTAATATTTCTTTTGGAAAAAAATGTATTGCTGGCAATTTAAAAAAATATATTGCTAGTAATTTTTTAAAATCACATTATTGATAATATTTTTGTAAAAAAAATGTATTGTTGGTAATTTAAAAAAATATATTGTTGATAATTTTGTAAAAAATGTATCGCTGGTAAATTTTAAAAACGTACTGTTGTTTAATATTAGGTCGGTGCAAAAATAATTTCGTTTTCTCACATAGTAACATATGTTAGAAAACAAAATTATTTTTGCACCAACCTAATATTTTTTTCTAAAAAATGTATAGCTGGTAATATATTTTTTCATTTTAAATGTATTGGTGGTAATAATTTTTCTTTTTAAATGTATTGCTGGTAATATTTTTTTTTAAATATATTGCAGGTAATATTTAAAAAATATATTGGTCATATTTTTGTAAAAAATGTATCGCCGACAAAATTTAAAAATGTATTGCTGGTAATATTTTTTAAATGTATTGCTGGTAATATATTTTTCATTTTAAATGTATTGCTGGTAATATTTTTTAAATGTATTGCTGGTAATATATTTTTCATTTTAAATGTATTGCTGGTAATATTTTTTTCTAAAAAATGTATAGCTGATAATATATTTTTTTTCATTTTAAATGTATTGCTGGTAATATTTTCTTTTTGAATGTATTACTGGTAATATATTTTTTTAAATATATTTCTGGTAATATTTTTTTCCAAAATGTATTGGTGGTAATATTTTATTTAAATAATGTATTAATGGTGATTTTTTTTAATTGTATTGATTATAATATGTTTTAAATGTATTTCTGGTAATATTTTGTTTTTTAAAATGTATTGCTGGTTATATTTTTTTAAGAATATATTACTGGCAATATTTTTTTCAAAAATGTATTATATATATTTTAAATCTATTGACGGTAATATTTTTTTTCAAAAATATATTGCTGGTGATATCTTTCTTTGTCAAAGATGTATTGCTGGTATTATTTTTTTTCCCAAAATATATTGCTGGTATTAAAGCCTATTTATACACTTTCATAGTGTTTTGACCCCAGTTTGGGGGTTAATTATTTGCCTATAGCTGGGGCCATAACAGCTACTGCCACCCCAGGTCAGGGTGAACTTGGAAACACCAGCAATTAAGAGGCGATTCTAATATTACTTGCAATACATTTTTGAAGAAAAATATTAACAGCAATACATTTTTGGAAAAATATAACCAACAATAAAAATCTTGTAGGCATTAAATAACGAATTGAGGTTGATATGCCGTAAAACAACACAAACCAAACCAAATAACGTCAGCGATCGTACGAGACCCTGTGTTTTAACGTGATGTGGCGTAAATCGAACTTTAAGAAAAATGATTACAGAATATGAAAAAAAAACAAACAAAAAAACAAAAAACGGCGGCGTTGGTTTAAACTAAAAGATATGGGTAAAGTTTAGCATTTGTAAAATATTTATATGAGAAAACATTTCCTACGATAAAGCTTGCTATGTTTGCATGTTGTCGTCGTCTTTATTACGTAGCCAACAATTTAAATGGTGGAGTTTTATTTATCAATCTGTCATATTTTAGTGCTTTAAAAGTTAAAAATGAATTATTAAGAAATAAAATGTTCTTTTTGAAAGCTGAAATTTCATCAAGTTATAAAAAAACCTTTTTCTTGATGGATGACAATATATTGTATTACAAGGGAAGAAGTCGTTACAGAGCATAAAGCCATCCATATATTGTAAACTAGAGATACGACCCATGTGGTGAACAGTTTGGTTGAATTAAATTACTCGTAATATTAGAATTTGACTTAACCACTTAAAAAAAAAACGAATACAACACCGCGTCTACTTAATTTATATATAAATGTGCATTTATATATATATATATATATATATATATATATATATATATATATATAATTTTTATTATAAGAAATCATAATAAAAACATGCTGAAATCGTTATACAACTGAGAATAGTGCAACCTGTCGAGAAAATATCAAACAGTGTTATCGTAATTATATGAACATTCTGCCACTGCCCAATTAATTTTTATCTAATTAAAGTTAATTTTCTATGCTTTTTTTATATATCTTACTCTCAAATTCTTTAAATGTGTATTCTTTCTCTTGTATTAATCTTCATAGCAATTCAAAGAGTGAATACATTATTTTGGAACACCATGTATATACAGAGTCCGCCCAAAATTGTATACACACATCAGGATAGGAAAAACTGGTGTTTCTAGTTTTATCAAAATTTAATGCTGTATTTTCTCGACAGATGGCAGATTTCACAGTTGATGTTATCAAGTGTTAGAACTCACCTGCAAGATCGAAATTATTGAGAACCAATATTATTCATAAATCAACATGACCCTTAAGAAAATGTGTCCTGATAAAAAACAAATTCATGAATAATTATAAAGGATATACCGACCAAATATCAAAGAAGAAGGCTTCCGTTACATCTCTCTGAGCATAGCTTAATTAGTTTCTATTTAAACACATACCGAAACCTAGCAATCTACATCTGCAGTATACTCGTACACAATACAAATATAATACTCCCATCCACATGAAGAAAAGGATAAAATAATGATTATTAGCCAGAACGAAACGGATTATCAAAGTAATAATGCAGCCAATAGAACCTTGATGATCTGTTTGGTGAAACCTAGGTAGGTAGGTTCTGGCTCATTAGGATTTTTGCTCTACTCAGTATATTGAGCACTTTTACATTTTAGCTTATGTTACTCGGTCCGTGTTTTTTTTTCTTTTGATTAGACATTGTGGTGCTGATTGATTATTTTCAACCAGCACCGGATGTTTTTAATCTTTCCTTTTTTATTGATTTTTTCTCTGATATCGGTTTGTTCAGTTTTTTATAATTACAAATTGTATTATGTTTTTTTTTTTCAGACAGCCCGAGTATAGATAGTAAAATAAAAAATTTAATATATATATATACATAAACACACAGAGTGAGATAGATATATTTCGTGAGATTCATCTTCACTGGTTGCTACACACTTTCATTGTAACACCACATCTAAGCTACGCTTAGTAAATCGCTCTACTGACCTGAAAATTACGTTCAGACATGAAACAGAGAGCCTCAGTGTATAGTTTTATATTTACATACGCCCTATCTCTGATACTGAAAACTTTTTACACGCAAACATATCAAATTGTATCATGCAGGTTTCGTGCAGGACCATCCACACTTTTTGAAGGGCCGAATACAGAGACCTGAAGTGCCACAAGGCATCCGCATGTTTTGAATTCAGAGTTGTCCCTCTCCTAGACCAGGAGAAGTCTATAGAACCCAGACTGTCCTGCTATTTACCCATAACTGTAGGGAGAAGAAGAGTATTCATACCTTTCTCAATGGTATTAGCACGTAAATGAATGTAATGGATTCGAACTTAGCACTCCGATCAATAAATCCAAGCCGCTATCCATTACTCCACCGTGCCTCCTCAATAATAGTTATATTACCGTGATACGAGAACTCTCTCTCTCTCTCTCTCTCTCTCTATATATATATATATATATATATATATATATATATATATATATATATATATATATATATATATATATATATATATATATATATATATATATATAATGTCATCCACAGACAGACTGTTTCGCTGTATCAGTGCGGCTAGACATCCGGTTCCCTCTAGCTAGGATCGAAACCCTACTGAATTGGTATCAGGCGGATATTCTACCACTAAGTTGTCGGCGCACGGTCGGGATGAAGGTGGATTTTTAGCGTATTTATTTTTGGAAACATGCCCAGTGACCGACAGTGACTCAATTCGGCTAGCGAAGAGTCTCGCTATATAGCTATAATAGTCACTGTTTACAAACCCATACCTCAGCCCTAGAGTACTCAACTGGAATTAAATTTAATTCAGGAGCTAATATATATATATATATATATATATATATATATATATATACATATATATATATATATATATATATATATATATATATATATATATATATATATAGTCGTTGGCTTTATGTCATATGCAATAATTTATTTTCGTCTTTGCTGATGGGTTTCTTTTCTTTTTTTGATCAAACCCAATCCTCAACAGCAAACAAGGGATAAACCTCTACTCCTGTTCAAAAGACCAGGGAGGACTGTGAACTAGAATGTGTATTTTCTTTATTTTTGCCTCAGACAAATAAAAATTGATGTCAATTAATAACTGTTAAACAGGATACGCAGGTAGCATAAGTTATCAGCACGGAAAGTGGAAAGAGCGGCAGAGTTTCAAAGTCTGGGTCAGTTTGCTGCATTCACACTTGAACAAATTGCCTTGAAAAAGGCATGAATCCATCTCTTCTTTCCTTTAGCTTCTGGCCAATCCCTGTTGCAGATGCTTGCTCAGGCACATTTGAGTTTGTTCAACAACTACAGATCCCACCTGTGGTTTATATTGCATCTATGCTGCACAGACCTAAGTTACAATTTCTGGCAGAGGACATGTTATCTGGCATGATTAACAGTCTGACCAAGGCCAGCCAACTCAAACCCTCAGTCACGATGCCGTGTGACTTTGATGATATTTGTACTCAGACAACATCCAATTTCATGACTAGAAGCTTTCAGTTTCATCAAGATCCGCTGCCGGCAACCATTCCCTTTGCAAAAGTTGGATGGAGGTGAAAGAAAATCAGAGTAATATAAAGTACCGACACCTCAACTTGCCTGGAAGTGAACCACACACTTGATTTGATATTATATATATATATATATATATATATATATATATATATATATAATAAATTAATTGACTTAAAATATGTTTTTTCGCTACAGAGTTCTAATCATGTTTCAAAAATGGAAGCTAAAAGCCCTGAATTTAATTTTGTAATTAAATTAAAGACATTAGTTCCATTTTTCGCTTGAGGATGAAATGGAACTAATGTCTTTAATTTAATTACAAAATTAAATTCGGTGCTTTTAGCTTCCATTTTTGAAACATGGTTAGGACTGTGTAGCGAAAAAAACATATTTTAAGTCAATTAATTTATAATATTAATGCTCTGTAAATTTACATTGAGCACTATTTTATAAAAATAAAAATATCTATAAGAACACCGGATTATATATCTTACTGTTCTTTCTTTTTATTAATATACATATATATATATATATATATATATATATATATATATAGATAGATAGATAGGTAGATAGATAGATAGATATTTGATATATATATATATTTGATATATATATATTTGATATATATATATATATATATATATATATATATATATATATATAAAGTTAATCACCTTACTTCCAATGATCTGCTCTTTAACAAACAATATGGTTTCCTATTTGCCCGTCTTCAACTGGTGTGCACACGGCCATAAATTAAATTGTTTACGAAGCACTCCACAATATCGGAGAAACTCGTGCCGTGGCTCTAGATATATCTAAAGCGTTTGATAGGGTCTGGCATGCCGGTCTCCTTCGTAAGATTAATATATATATATATATATATATATATATATATATATATATATATATATATATATATACACGTGCTTGTGTGTTTGTCTTGAACAAAAAAATGTCAAAAAATTAAAATTTCAGATACTGTAGATTGTATATTAATTTTTTTGTTTTATTCTTATGGTAGGTTCCTCCACTAGTTTCGGCCAGCACGGACATCACCAGAAGAAAATTTACTTCTTTATTTGTAGCAGAGAACTGCAGGGGCGAATGATTGTCGCTGAAGGAGGTGAAATTTGCCTGTAGTTTTCATTTGCTTATCGTTAATTTTTGGCCAGCCCCTGTATTGGTCAAAAGACCTCTTTCAAGTTCTCTTAATGAGAGGCTGGAAGATTCACGAGTCTCAGATTTACCTCCTTTGTCATTCTGTCAGCATTATTGGTTGCTGGTAAAGGGATGTGTGTGTAATGTGTATGTTATCTTTTAGTTTTTGGGAGTGTGTATGTGTGTGTGTGTGTATGAGAGAGAGAGAGTGAGTGAGAGATGTGTGTATATATTTGTGTGAGTGTGTATGCTGATCTATAAGATTATATATTAATTCTATCTATGCTGTTTTGTTTGTTCTTAAGTCAAGCTTTATTGGTCGCTGGAAAGGGGATGTATGTTATGTGTATGATCTCTTTTCTTTTTTGCTTTGCGGTGAGTTTTATGCTTTCATATATATATATATATATATATATATATATATATATATATATATATATGTGTGTGTGTGTGTGTGTGCGTGTGTGTGTGTTTATATATATTGAGACATACCAATTCGTTCATTAGCTCAGTCACTTAGTTTACTTTCAAAATCTACCACAACGCTAACTGTAAAAGTCATGATATAATTTACCTATTAGAATGCACACTAAGCCAGAAACAAAGTGGGAAAATAAGAATGGCCCCATCACTATAGAATTAATAATAATCGGAATCGGATCAAGTCGGCTCCCTACGAAATATTCTTATCTGTAGAACAACATTTCAGCCCAGAAGAAAAAGACATTATTATAATAACCATACAAAGTTCTCTATAAATTAAAAAAAGAAATAGACAAAAAAAAAAAAATAAAATAAAAATAAAAATACTAGCGCCTCAGAACACTTCGTCCAGACGGGTTTAACCACAAATTTAACAACATACAATTAATATATAACCCCATAAATCAAGACCTACCCACATTTCTCACCCACGCAAGACAGATATGCTTGCAGAGGTGTTGAGGTCTCACATTTATATACACA
Organism: Acanthosepion lycidas; assembly: GCA_963932145.1. Taxonomy (NCBI): domain Eukaryota; kingdom Metazoa; phylum Mollusca; class Cephalopoda; order Sepiida; family Sepiidae; genus Acanthosepion; species Acanthosepion lycidas. The sequence goes on from OZ010587.1 coordinate 93,464,911, forward strand.
CACTCACCCTAATATATACACATACACACATCACACACACTCCTAAAGAACTAAAAATAACGTACATTTAACGCATACATCCCATTAGCAGCAACCAATAAAACTGTCAAAATGACCAAGGAGGGTATTCTTAAAGACAGGAATCAGCCATCCTCTATCTTTAAAAAAACTTGAAAGAGGCCGTTTGACCAACAGAAGGTCTGACCAAAATTGACGATGAGAAACAAATGAAAATTACAGATAAAGTTCACTTTCTTTTTGAAACAGTCATTCACTTTTGTAGAGACAAGATGATGGCTAGGCTGCCGAAATTAGTCGAGGAAACTAACTGAAATAATAAAACAAAAAATATTAATATCCAAGTTGTTTTGTTATTATTTTCTATTGTTTAATATATATATATATATATATATATATATATATATATATATATATATATATATATATATATATATCTGTGTGTATGTGTGCGTACGTGTGTGTGCGTGTGTGTGTTTCATTGGATGTAATAAACAAGAAAAAGGAAAATCTTATCCGTTTATTTAGTTTTTATAATGTTTGTCATTTTTTCTTCTATGAGAAATAAGAGTGAGAAAAAAAACTGTCCAAAGACGTCTTAATTTCTTTTTGGGCAATTTAAATAACCCCTGCAAAATGGTTAAAGAATTGTTCGAAAGCGCCAATGACCGGGTTCGTCATGAAGAGAGCTTCGTGCCCACTGACTAACGTGTTGGAAACCAACAAAACAGGATAAGTGCTTGAATTTGGCGCTTATATAGCCTATGCGACGTGTCCCTTACAGGTACAATGACTGGCCGTTTACATAGCCATTCAGCATCCTTGTTTTATTCTGCGCTTGATTATTCTTCTTTTCCAATAGATTATTCTAAATTTCAATCTTAATTTCAAAAGGAAAACGCCTTTGAAAAATTGTTTTTATAACGTAGTTTTATAAGTCGTTATGAACGAAATAAACTGAGATTACTTATTCATTTTTACTCTATTATGCAAACGCATATTCATCGTGAGCGAGTGAAACTTACTACAATTAACCGCGCAAACTGGAGCAAAAGAAAGGGTTTAGCACTTGTATATGTTTCAAAGGTTGCTGGATATTTATTTTTTTTACTACCCAACATTATCGCATTTCTCCAGACATTCTCAAGATAGATACACTGATCTCAATGCCATCAGCCCTATCACAACATGGCGGATTTCTACACTTCCGTCCATCCACATTCCATCTGACGTTTTGACATATTTCTGCCTTCTCCCAATCTCTTTTCTTCAGAGACAAGAATAAACTTGTAATGGCGTGTGGAAATGCTCACATCTCGCCTTGCATTCACATTACACATTTAAAAGCAAGTTAAGGGTACATGACAAGAAACGAAGCCATTTACACTTGACAGACGAGGAATATAAATGACATCATCTCAGACGACTTTCAGACAACTTCTTTTGTGTTTATATTATCTCTCTCTCTATATATATATATACATATATGTATATATATATATATATATATATATAAATACACACATACATAGCCATCTTGATATCATTTGTTGTAAGAATCACTGAAAAACCATTTGAGTAATTCAGCTAGAAAGAGAACAGGTTAAGATCGTTTTGTGTCAGCCCCACTGTGTCTTCCCAACTGAGCAATGGTGAGAGGAAAAAAGATCATTCAGGCCTTGAGTAATAGTACCAATATTCATAAGCTGGCTTCCAGCTTCAATGTCAATTAAAGAACCATCAAGAGTACGTAGGTCACAGCAGCAAAAGGGATTATTATTTCAATTTAGAGCTAAAGAGATCAATTAGAAAAGATTCAACTCAGTCCATGAGACGTTTGGCACGTGTCAGTGAAGTTTCACCGATGATACTCAAAAGGGCAGGGAAAAGACGTGAAAAGGAAATCGTAAGTGAAACGTGTGAGGCAACTTGTTACACCAGGACAGAAAGCTAGAAGGTTAGAGAGGGCGAAGATCATCTTGAATAAGTTGGAAAATGATCCTGAAACACACACACACACACACATACACACATATACACACACACACATATATATATATATATATATATATATATATATATATATATATATATATTATATATATGTATATGAAATTATTTCAATACTTCATGAGCCCCTGATACTTAGCTATGATTAATTAATGATGAACATGTCATTTTCGTTTATGATCGATTTCATCACGATTCTTCTGTTAATCATAGAGTGTAATTATAAATTCTTTTTGCTCAAAGTAGAGTCCAATTGTGTCATAAAAACCTCGGAGAATTCCAGTAAGATATCTTTAATCATTTCTAAGATACAACGCCTCAAAGCTTAAGCTAAGAAACGGACAAGGTTGCTGTTAGACAATTTGGGCATTTTTCTGTTACGCCCGGTATATAAAGGCTGCGACGGATAAATTGTCGTCTAAATGACGCAAAAATGAAAATAACACTGACATTTCATATTAACACATATATTTATCAAAATTACACCAAAATATCTTGAAAGGTAAATTTATTTTTAAATTTACCCTTTTTACTAAAGGGTAAATTTATTCATTAATATCGCTGTTGGCTTCAACCACAGACTCCAGACGACTTTGGAATCTCCTGCAACTCTTCTGTGCGTTCTCCTTGTATAAGTTGCCGAATGCTGGCAAAATACTTGCCTTCAGTTCATCTTTGGTATTACGAGGAGTTTTGTTGGTCTCTCCCTCAACTGTACGCCACATATAATAATCAGTGGTTTTGAAGACTGGGGAGTTAAGTGGCCAGTTGTAAGGGGTGATGCAGTCGCAGAAATTGTCTGACAGCCATGAATGGGTTCTCCTGCTTGTGTGATGTGGTGTAGAATCCTGTTGTTAAATATAGGGTCTTCCAGCAGTCACCCTCTTGACCCAGGACAGCAGTACCTCCTCAAGGCACTTGATGTAGACCCTTGTGTTGAGTCTGACGCCTTGTGGCATGATGAATATCACTCTTGGTAAATCTTTTAGGGACACAGCAAGTCAATTGTTGTTCTCTGCATTACCACCTTATTCTGGCAGATATTTTTCTCGTTTGAGAAAACATGTTCCCTGTCACATTGATTCTTGGTTTCATTTTGTCAAAACGTTACTGAACAAAGAAAATTGCTTTTGGGAACAAGTACTATGGAGTGCTGAATCAAAAATTGAGCTTTTTGGACATAATGCTGTAAAGAAGATTTGGCGCGAGAAAGGTGAGGGTTTCCTCTCAAAGGACACACTGGTAGCACTAAAACATGGTAGCGGCTTGATGATGTTTTGGGTTTTTTTAGCTCAAGGGGTACAGGACAATTAATTGCAATAAGAGGAATAATGAAATATGAAGACTACATCATTATTCTCGATGAAAATCGATAACTATGAGCGCAAAATCTTCATCTAGGTCGGCGATTTTCTTTTCAGCAAGATAATGATCCCAAAGATAAATTTAAATCAGTGACTGCGTGGCTACAGAAATAGAAGATTACAGTCCTGCCATGGCTTTCACTGAGTTCTGACTTGAATCCTATTGAAAATCTATGACAAGAAAGAAAAGTTCGAATAAATCGTCGGTCACCAAAAATCATCCAGAAATTGGAACGTGTAAGCATTGAAGAATGGAAGAAAATCCCCAAAAAGACTTGTTCAAATCTTATCAAAAACTTTAGTAAACGATTGAAGCGAATTATAAAGATGAGAGGCCATGTTATTGACTATTAATATTGTAAAAATTATCAATTTTTTTTCTATTTTTCACACTGTACGAATAATTTTGTCTTTTCCTTTTCGAATTATGCAAAATAATTCGCCTGTCAAATGTGTTGTATTCAACCTGTTATTCTGAAAGTTGTGGTTTTATATTTTCTACTTTTATGCTTATTAACAGCAAACAAAGCTGTCATCATCCGAGCATTAGATTCTAAGAATTGGACAAAAATATTCAAAAACTGAGGGCTGTACGAATAATTTCGTCGTTGACTATATTTTTAATTTATTTGTTTTATGTTATTTTAAGAAATGGATGAAATATGGGGTATCCATCAAAAATAACATTTCTATAAATAAATTCAAAATAGGCCGGATTTAATGTAATTCTTCGTTTAGTAAATTCTTTCGTTCGCGCGCCTGTCTAGTCGCATCAGCGTAAAGATTAACTTAGTCCAGTGAAGTCCTAAATACGAAACGCGCCCTACAAAATGTTTTCTACTTTGTCATACTTCTTTCCCCTAATATTCTTCTTGATATATAAAAAAGATTTAAATCTTCATCTCATACAAACACACAAACACGCACGCACACACACACACACACACACACATATATATATATATATATTATGAATTAGCTGATTTAAAAATATGGTTTCATCGCTACACAGGAATTACCATGTTTCAAAATGAGAAAACAAAAACTTCAAATGCAATTATATTAAATTAAATGCATTAGTTTTGTTTCATCTTCAAGCGCCTAGAAAACTAACGCATTTAATTTAATATAATTGAATTTTCAGTTTTTGTTTTCAAAACATGGTAATTTCTTTGTCGCGATGAAACCATATTTTTAAATCAGTCAATTTATAATCTTTATGCTATGTAAATTTACATTGAGCACTGTTTTGTAAAAATAAAAATCTCTCTCTCTCTCTCTCTCTCTCTCTATATATATATATATATATATATATATATATATATATATATAGAGAGAGAGAGAGAGAGAGAGATAGATAGATAGATAGATAGATAGATAGATAGATATGGAAAGGCTAAGATAGATAGATAGATAGATAGATAGATATAGGTTCCTCTAAAGAAATACGTTACCTAAGGTTTAAAGTAAATTTTTAAAAATGAAAAAATCTTTCTTGAAGCTATATTTTAATTTTAATTTCAACCTGATACGTTAAATTTTATCTTTCTAACCTAATTACTTTGCTGTATTTCAAACAAATTTAAATTGGTTGGAAGGAGTTCTGATTTTATCCATTTTTATCTATCTGTTAGCACAATGTCATTCTTTTATTAGGTTGGTGCAAAAATAATGACGTAATAATGTCATTTTTTGACGTCAAAAATACGTCAAAAAACGCCATTATTACGCCATTATTTTTGCACCAACCTAATAATTAAAAAAAAATTCACAAATGAAATATATTTTATGAAACTTTATTTGTGGAATATTAGTTGATTCAAAAGATAATTAATCAGATTTTTAACAAATATTTCCTACTTTAATTTAAAATATCGCAGATATGCATTTTTTCTCGCTGATTTAAGTGTTTTATAATATATTGAAAACCTTTATTGAGATCATGACATCTTTATTGACAACCTGTAATTTAACTATTTTTTCTACGAGGGACATATCTGTAAAAATCACTTGACTAATATAACGTGAGTGCATTTTTATATAATTTTTTTTTTAACTACCCAGTAATCTTAAAAATATTCTCTTTAATGTAACATTTTATCGAATTTTGGGTGTTTTGGCTTTAAATTTACTATAGTTACCGCCCTTATTTTGATAATGACGTCTATGGACGTCCGTATTTACAAAATTCGGCACATTATATTTTCATTCTCTTATATTAAATATAGTTTTTTTTTATTATATTTCTTATAGTAAATATAGTTTTTAATAATAATGAACTCGTACAAATTAATGCACAACTTTCAAAGATTGAAAACTTTATATATTATTCAAATTAAAATTTAAAATACGAAAACCATTTTTGTAAAAATTCATTAATGAGCGAAAACAAAAAAGACTGGAACGTCCATAATATATTTTATTCATAAAAATAAAAAAAAATAAAAAACTTTTCGAATTAAATAATGTGCCAGTTTTATTTCATTTTTTTTATTTTACTATTCAGAGCAGATTTTAGGTAAATGGGATACCTGTGTCACAAAAAATAAATAAACTGATGATTTAAATTCTCTAAGGAGTTCTGTATATAGTTCTAATATAGTCATTAAGCGGTACAAAAATTAATTTCTCCAAATTTCATAAAATTAGATAAGTGGCTGGTAACAGATGTAAACAGAAAAAAATAATTGTGCCAAGAATTTTTGAAAAAGAAATATTTTTTAAATAATTTCATTCATTAATGTGTACGTTCTAAAAGTTTCATTAAAATCCGACAATTATTCGATTTTTCAAGAATTTCCAAATCAATGTTCTTTTTACCATGAAAAAGCGGATAAAATTTTCCATACTAATTTATGTTCTCCCCGCTGAGGCAAGTAAAAATAAATTTTTTAACCAATATTTCGAACGTCCTAAAAAGAACAAAAATATAATTTGATAATTAAAACATCCTTTGATCTTTCCTCTTAATATATTTTGAGGATAAGACTTTGTTTTTATTAAGTTTGTGGCATTTTTTCATTATGTTATGCCCATTTTTAAGCAAATCCTTGGAGTTGCCTATATACATATATTCCTCTTTTTTTTTAAATCTTCTAGTAATCATTGCATTTTTTAAGGTTTTTAAAGATAGTGATCTAATGTTGAAATCTTCAAAATGGTTCCTTTACATACTGAGATAAAACAGTTTAAATGTCTGAAATTTTATCAAGTTTTATCTTCACTATTTTTTAAGGTTCCTATATACACATATACTTTTTTAATAACTGAATCTCTTTTCTGCGTTTTTTTCTCCAAACAGTCCCTTCCAACGAATTTTCGTAAGGGGTTTTCAGTGTATCATTGACGAAGCCCCATGTATATCATTCATTACACTAACCTCACCCCTAACACATAGCATCATCACTTAAAGCGACCCCACAAATAAGCACCAGAGCCCAAATACCCAAAACACACCATTGGTGGCATCTAACTCATAAAACTGATTTCCCGTGCGGTGATAAAATTGTCGGCTGCCATATATATTCTGGCGGGAAGACTTACAAAATATCGGATCGCTTTTAATGTGTCATTCAACGATTGCAGGGTCTTGTTTATATTTCAAGTGTTTACCAAACACTATCACGTTTTCTCCTCTGCTTTTTAATTCTCTTCTGATGTTTAGTTTTTCTAAACTCTTATATTTTATTGTCAGGTCAAGAACTTAGCCCTTAGGGGTCTGTTAAGTGCTCGCTTTTGAGAGCTAATTTTAAACTCTGGGCGGTCCATTTTTTTTTCTGGGGCAATCGAAGGAATTCATTTTATGAAGTTTAACATCGAACAGTTTAAAAAAAAAGCCTGATAAGATGTACTGTTAAAATTTGAATTCTAAAGAAAAAAATAATATAAACCCAAAATATTGAAAATAAGTTACATCAATATATTTAACATCAAACTAACACTAGAAAACATGTTTAACAGATGTCTGAAATGGAAACGTAGATTGGAATAAAAGGGTAGTTTTTATTGAGTGACTGATTCGTTTTTTACGGCTTATCAACACTTTGCGGGTTATTTAAAGGCAAAAATTATTTTTAGATTGTAAGAATTTTTCTTTTTATTTTGAATAATAATAATAATAATAATAATAATAATAATAATAATAATAATAAGAAGAAGAAGAAGAAGAAGAAGAAGAAGAAGAAGAAGAAGAAGAAGAAGAATAAGGACACATGGCACAGTGGATAAAGGCGTTAGTTAGATCCAGTAACAGGATCCAAAGAATGTGAGTTCAATACACGGTTAAGGCAGTGGAGAATTTTCAGAGGGAAAATTAACAGGAGATAACTGATAACAGACATCCATTAAACATGGCACGTGGAACTAGAACAGTCTACACCAGTGAGCAAAATAAAGGGTTCAGTTCGACATTCCACCTGAAGAAGGCCAGAGCGTACAACAGCCGAAACGTTGTAATAAATATGGCGATGAAAATGAGGACAATAGTCCGAATAATGTAAATAATAATTTAGTGATACAAGTATTACTACATTATTACGTCATTATTTTTTGCTGTCGCCTCTAAGTGTTGACTTCTATGTTCACTTTTATATTTACACACGCTCTATCTCTGATATTGAGCACTTTATTCCATAAATATAGCACACCTTAAGACTATATATATATATATATATATATATATATATATATATATATATATGATTACATTTTGATTCCGTTTATCTATCTATCTATCTATCTATTTATCTGTTTATCTTGCATCATAAGTATATATGTACATTTTCAATCTATGCATCTATCTTACGTCGTATATATATATATATATATATATATATATATATATATATATATATACTCTAATAGCTTCATGTCTCGCACCTCTCGCCTGTGGAACTCCCTTCCATTTTCCTGTTTCCCTGTGAGCTATAATCTCCAGCTATTCAAGTGTAATGTCAATCGACATCTCCAGTTGCCTTGATCTATCCACTACCCTCATCCTTTCTTCTATCACTCCTATCTGATCTTGCTCTAAATTTTCTGTAACCCCTTGCGTCCTAGTGGCTTCCCGTCTTGCTTGGGGTGAAATGCTTTAAAAAAAAAAAAAAAAAAAAAAATATATATATATATATATATATATATATATATATATATATATATATATATATATATATATATATATATATATATATATATACGTACATTTTCATCTATCTCATATACATATATACGTACATTTTTAATCTACCTCACACGAGTCGTATATACGTACATTTTCTATCTATCTATCTATCTATCTATCTATCTATGAGTGTAGGTATATGTGTGTATGCATGCGTCTCTCTATTTAATCTGGGGTAGAGAGGGAAGGAGAGAACAGGCAATAGAGACACGAATCTGATATTTTGCAATGCGTGCCAACAATATATATATGTGTGCGTGTGTGTGTGTGTGTGTGTGTGTGTGAAACTGAATAATATTAAGGCAGCAGATTACAAATGACTGCTTGTTATTGAACAGCCTGAAATAAAATATTGTATATTACATATTAGTGTCCAATCACCCCAAATTATTTATAATGGTATTAATTACCTGGACAGCAAGCGAAAAACAATTAACGTCACTATAATTGCAAATCAACAAAAAAAAGAATTATTCATCTGGCACCATTTCATCAATTGCCCGGCGACAGACTTATTACTTATTATGATCCATGGGTTCCGGTTTATAGCCCAGTGGAAAACATCGGGAAAATACCCCTAAGATAGGAGGTTTGATGATTGTATATTACATTTGAGGCATTTTAAATAACCTGGAAAGTGTTTTCAACAAATAACGAAAAACGTGACATTGAAATCCGAATTAGCATTGGAATAGAAAAAAATGCCTTCCAAAGAAAAAAAAAATGCCTTCCAAAAGCTAAACAAAGTATGAAGAATCGGTATAATTTCTTTAGAAACAACAAAAAATAATTCCAAACTAATATGTAATATTAGGTTGGTGGAAAAATAATGACGTAATAATGTCGTTTTTTGACGTATTTTTTAACGTCAAAAACGACATTATTACGTCATTATTTTTCCACCAACCTAATATCAGGCCTCCTACTAGGTGTAACCGCAAAATTGTCCAAATCCTGTAACATCAAAATTGTCCTGTTGTTCATACGACAATTTTGCTGTTACACGATTTGGACAATTTTGGACAAATTTTTGTTAAGTTTTGAACTGTTGTATCTTAGAAAAGATTAAAGATATCTTACTGGAATTCTGCGAGCTTTTTATAATACGGACTCGATTTTGAACAATAAGAATTTATTTTGCTCTAAGTTGAAATGATGATCCTTTTTGCTGTTGTGACCTTCTGATCTTGTTTTTCTTTCTACGGTTCCTTCTTTTTTTAAACATTTTTCACAGTTTTCTTGGCGGTACTTGAAGGGACTTTGAAGATGGAAGCGAGAATATGAATAGTGGTAACATTACTAAAGTTCTGAATTGCTCTATTGGGAAAACATTGTGGGGCGTACACAAAACGATTTTAATCTGTTCTATTTCTAACTGAATGACTCAAAGTGTTTTTCAGGGAGTCTTCCGAGAAAATGGTGACAAGATGGCTAAACGTCTTATCCAAATAATCGGAAAAATGAAACTCAGTTTGGTGTGTGTGTTTTTTTTTTTTTTTGTTTTTTTTAGATATTAAACATTTTGTGGGATGGACAAACACTATGGTTTCTGCTCTCGTTTTTGAAACATGAGAACTCTTATGTAGCGAAGGAATCATATTTTTAAAAAATATTATAATTATATATATATATATATATATGTGTGTGTGTGTGTGTGTGTGTGTGTGTGTGTGTATGTGGAGATAGTGAGATATATATGAGGATGTATTTAGGCAAACATTTAATAAAAACCAGAAAAAGTGTGAGACCGGGATAGATTTTGGGAGAACCCCTGAGTTGATCTTATCGGATTCAGAGGACTGGACATAAATAGTGACATTCATGGACCTTCCTCATAGACAGAATTGAGAAAGAAGCGTGATGCCAAAGCTGTTGCGATATTATTTAACAAGCAGTTACTTTTTTTTTAAATCATTTCACCCAAATTCAAGACAATGAAGCCACTGGGACGCAATGTGGGTTACTCAGCGTAAAAGAATAATGAGAAAAATAAATCATTATTAAGGAAAAGGAACAAGAAAAGAACTAGAATTAAGAAGACAGAAGATAACGATTAGCATTTTTTATTTAATTTTTTGAACATCAAAGTTGTCTGAAATCAAGAAGCTGCTAGAGACTTCTACAAGGGAGAAATGCAAAACAATAAACCATTACCATAGAACTTACGGTTACATCTAGCCATTTCAACTGTAAAATGAATAAAACTTGCCGCCAGTCTAGTATTGGGTAACATAGCGGAAGGTTCATCAGAACAATTACCATGAAATATTTATAGAAAAGACATAGGGAGGCAAAGTTATGGCGTTAAATGTTAGCATCGAATTTATAGTTACCTCTGACAATTTCAACTGTAAAATTCAACATTCAACCTAAATGCCGAAATAATTACTGCCCTTAAAATCGTAAATTCGACAATAAACAATGACCTTCATGGACTTTTCTGGTAGGAGAAATTAAGAGGAATTTTACGGTATATAAACTTGGAAGCACGCAGATATAATTTTAAAAAAATCATGTTCAATAATAGGTCTGCGATGCGCATAATTTGTAGGTCAGTATTATTTTATTAGTCCACGATGTTAGTTAATCTTGTAAATTGGGCAATTCTGAGATCAAAGATGCCACAAAATTGGTAGATCTGACCGGAGGTCACAGCACCAGGAGCAAGAGCAATTTACATTATTCGGACTATTGTCCTCATCTTTGTCGCCATATTTATTACAACGTTTAAGCCCTTCAATATCTGTCTATATTTCTGAGATGAGGTATTATGTACGCTATTTACATTATTCGGACTATTGTCCTTATCTTTGTCGCCATATTTATTACAACGTTTAAGCCCTTCAATATCTGTCTATATTTCTGAGATGAGGTATTATGTACGCTATTTACATTATTCTGACTATTGTCTTCATCTTTGTCGCCATATTTATTACAACGTTTCGGTCGTTGTACGGTCCGGCCTTCTTCAGTTGGTTGGAGTGTCGAACTGAACCCTTTATTTCGCTCACTGGGGTAGACTGTTCTAGTTCCACGTCTAATGGATATCAATTATCAGTTATCTCCTGTTAATTTATCTCTCCAAGTTCTCTATTGAACCGGGCATTGAACTCTTTTTGGCTCCTGTCAATTGTATTTAACCAACGCCTTTATCCACTCTGCCATGTGTCCTGTAGGATATCTGTGTATGAATTTCTAGGTATTATAATCCTAATGTCTTCAGCAACCATTTTTACCAGAGCTCATATTGAAATTTTTCTGTTATCATTGCATGTTTTTACAGAGATTTTATTACAAATCGCTAACAATTTGACACAATAATAATCTAAGTAAATTAGGTAAATGACCGTAGATTATGTTACTTTTTCTAGTACCTTACAATTTTTAAAGACTTGGTGCATATACACGTTGCCATCATTATCTGATAAATTTCGTTAAATTCCAGCCAGTAATTTTTGTATAGGATAGGAAAGTGTCACCTCGTTAATTTGAAACGCAGTGTATAATAGGTCGGCTTGGTTGGTTTGTTTTGTTTTACGGCATATCAACCTCAATGGGTTATTTAATGCCGACAAAATTTTTATTGCTGGTAATTATTTTTAATCTATCTATCTATCTATCTATCTATATATCGATTTGCTTTGGTGTGTTTTACAGCCTATCAACTTAAATGGGTTATTTCATGCCATGAAGATTTATATTGCTGGCAATATTTTTTTTCAAAAATGTATTACTGGTAATAATGTTTTAGTGGCAATAATTTTTCCTCAAAAATTCATTGCTAGTAATAATATTTTATATATAAAATAAAGTATTTTTGGTAGTAAAATATATTTTAACACTTTCGTAGTGTTTTCACCCCAGATTGTGGTAAATTATTTGCCCATAGCTGCGACCTTAACATATTCTACCACCACAGGTCAGGGTGAACCTGGAAACACCAGTTACTAGCAGATGGCTCCACGCTCCTCAAAACCTCTTGATCAGAGGCCATGCTGTTGGATGTAGATTATCGCCTTACCCAGGACGCGGATGTAGCTTATCGTCATACCTAGGACGGGTATATAATGTGATGCAGTTAGTTTTAAACGTCTTTTACAAGTAGTTCTAAGAATGACAGTGTTGTCAACTAGGCTTTTTCTTATGCTAGCAAGTATAAGTGTTTCCTTATGTAATTGAGATCACTTAAGAGTTTCATCATTTTACGATTTAATGATATTGTCAGCTGGCCAATGCAGGCGTTGGAACTGACTCTTTGTTTGTTATAAGAATTAAAATATTTTATGAGGCAACAAAACGAATAAACTACACTGGTGGTCGAAAGCGTGGATTTCATAGGCGTGTTCTTATTGGTAATTATGGAGTTGGCAGTTTTTAACTCATATATATATATATATATATATATATATATATATGTGTGTGTGTGTGTGTGTGTGTTAAGATTTACACGTTTGCTAGGGACGACTGATGAAATATATTGTTTTACGCTGCGCCGCAAAGTGAGTTCGTTTTGTTTATATTTTTTACATTCGATTTCAGTAAAAGTGATTAATGACTAGGTGTACTGTATTTTTTATTATTATTGATGTCGTTTAATTTCTGAAAGTCCTCATAAACAAATATGCGAGTGCATTAGAAAAAGTTAATAAAACTCTTATAAAATTTTGTTTGTCCCGAACATTCAATGACACATGCATTAAATAAAAAATGTTTGCCCAAATACTTATATATATATATATATATATATATATATATATATATATATATGTGTGTGTGTGTGTGTGTGTGTGTGTATATGTATGTGTGTGTGTGTGTGTGAAAAGTGTGTGTATATAAATATAAATATATGTATAATTATTTATATATTATATGCGCGGTACTTATTAGAAACCGCTCAATATCAGAGATAGAGATAACATATATCTATCCAACCATACATATATATATATATATATATATATAGATATATATATATATATATATATATATATATATATATATATATATATATAGATATATCCAACCATATATATATATATATATATATATATATATATATATATATATATATGTATATATATATATATATTTAAAGATATATATATATATATATATATATATATATATATAATATAATAATTATTATAATAATATTTTTTGTTTAAAAATATGATTCCTTCGCTACATAAGAGTTCTCATGTTTCAAAAACGTGAGCCGAAATCATCCAAATAATTAATAAAATTAAGTTGGATTGAGGTGTTTAGTCACGTTTCATCTTCAAGCGAAATTTTAGGAATAAGCTATCTCTCGGTTTACGTGTATTTTTACAGAATTTGTTATTGTGGGAGTGGCTATACTATTTTCATTCTTTAAGTGGTCAGGGAGTTAATTCTTATCAGTAGATTCATCATCCTCCTACTTCTGTATGGAGCACTGTTTTTTAAAAATAAAAACAAAAATACTAAGGAACCCCGGATTATGCACCCAACGTGTTCTTTTCTATTTTCTGCATACCTGCACAAGGATATATATATATATATATATATTTAAAGATATATATATATATATATATATATATATATATATATATATATATATTTAAAGAGAGAGAGAGATAGATTCCTAGTCTCCTTCGTTCGTGCGCATGTGTATTGCATAACCTAACATTTTTTCTCTAACTCATATCCGGAATCTTGAAATTGAACTATTTGGGTGATATGTAACTGATTTGAAATTTCTGTTTTTCAGGAAACTTACTTTGGATAATTGCTTATGCTTATTTCACCCTAATGGCTTGTATTGGTGCAAAAGATGATGAGAATAAGAGGAAAGGATGACAACGAGACATATCTTCAACAAGATAGCGACGAGATGCATGATTGGGATGAAACCTGGACTGAAATTAGAAAAGATATTGAAAAGGTTGTCAGTTTTATGGAAAGAAATTCAGGATATAGCTATGAAAAAATTCAAAAACAAAAACAAAACGAAATCCAGAAAAAGTTGAGAATGACATTATAAGAGAAAAAATCATCATGCAACAGTGATTAAAAAATCCTCTTTACATTATTTGTTTTGCATACGTGGCATACTTAATTTAATGAATTTTCATTAATATTACATAATTTATTTCTTTTTCCTTAAAATCAATTCCGTTATATTTCAATCACCATTAGCTTATTTCTTTTTTACTATAAAACATTGAAAATAAATGTTAAACCTGATTTCAGTTCTTTTATTTTAATCTAAATATAACCCCTCATATCCGAACTTTGTAGCCAATTCCTCATATACGGAAGGCCTTCTTAGTCCGGTTGTCAAGGATTCAACTCTCTCTCTATATATATATATAGAGAGAGAGATAAACAGACTGTATCATAGCTCATCAGTGGGACAAGACATGCTTCAAGCTGGGATCGAATCCCGACCGATTTGATATCAGTTGGATACTCTTACCCTTAGGCCACCAGCTCACGCAACGGATGAAAGGAAATTTTAACGCCTTATATACGAGATATAAATTTTGCCGGCTACGAGATTGCTCAATTCATGGTGAAGAGATTTAGTGTTCATTAGCAGCAGCCGACAAATTCTTTTTCTTCTACTATAGTGCTCAAACTACACCAGGAGGCGTATATATTCACCCACGGACATTTGTGTTTCGCTGTATCATAGCTCATCAGTATATATGATGTAAATATAGTTGATTACAACTTACTGCTATGATAGTGGAGCAGTCCATTTATTTACAGGAAAAACAATATAAACTTATAAATATAAGACTTATCTATCTATCTATCTATCTATCTATCTCTTTCTCTCTCTCTCTCTCTATATATATATATATATATATATATATATATATATATATATATATATATATATATATATTATAAATTTACTTATTTAAAGATATGGTTCCATCGATACACAGGAATTACCATGTTTCAAAAACAGAAGCTACAAAATTCGAATTCCATTATAGAATTAACTTAAATTAAAGTCCCGTGTTCTGTTTCATTTTAGCTTTTTTTGAAACATGGTAATTCCTGTGTAGCGATGGAACCATATTTTTAAATTAGTAAATTTATAATATTTATGCTCTTTAGATTAAAAAAATATTAATAAGAACACAGGATTATTTATCGTACTGTTCTTCCTCTTTATTATAATATATATATATATATATATATATATATATATATATATATATATATATGTGTGTGTGTGTGTGTGTGTGTGTGTATGTGTGTGTGTGTGTATAATTTTATTTATATTTTAAAAATATGAATCCTTTGCTACATAGGAGTTCCCATGTTTCAAAAACAAGAGTTAAAAACTTAAATATAACTGATAAAATTAAATTGAATTAAAGTATCAATCTCTGTTTCATTCTCAAGCGAAATTTGGGGAATTTAGGCTCTACTTTTGTATTGAGCACTGTTTTTTTTTTTTTAATAAAAACAAAAATACAAAAGAACCTCAGATTATTTACCTAACGTGTTCTTTCCTATTTTTCTATATTTTTGTGCACACACACACACACAAACAGATATATATATATATATATGGTGGCGATAAAGTCACCATATATATATATATATATATATATATATATATATATATATATATATATATATATATATATATATATATATATATATATATATATATGGTGGCGATAAAGTCACTATACATATATATACATATGGTGGCGATAAAGTCACTATGCACACACACACACACGGACGCACACACACACACACACATATATATATATTAGGTTGGTGCAAAAATAATGATGTACTAATGTCGTTTTTTGACGTATTTTTTAACGTCAAAAAACGACATTATTACGTCATTATTTTTGCACCAACCTAATACATATATATATGGTGGCGATAAAGTCACTATACAGTTAATTATGATAAAAAAGCAAAGCAATGAAGCAGGTGGCCTGCAGTTCGAACAGTATTGGTAATTAATTTAATTAGTTTACCAAAGCATTTTATTATATTAACCAGAATTAACCAGAACCATTTTAATAATAAATTTATGGACTGTTAACTGTATAATGATTTTATTGCCACCCTGTATATCGAGAGAGAGGGGGAAGAGAGGGTTAGAGAATGAGTGAGATAGAGTGAGAGAGATAAAGAGAGTCAGAGAGAGAGAGAGAGAAATTGAAAATGATATAGAGGGATATTAAGACAGGTAGACAGACAGATTAATAGTGAGATGACATTTTCTCTCATTTTAAAATGCTTTAATTTAATGACTTGCTGAGAGTTGATGGTGTTGCCCGCGTTAATGTCGATCTCGCAAAATTCGCCTTCGATATGGTGGCATTTAACCTGACCTCTGTCACCGATGTGAACTAGGTTATTATTTAAAGCCCTTAGGCCCGTCACCGCCAGTGAATACACTCGAGATGCTTTCTACTTTGACGAATTGTAATCACTTGGGATGAACTGAGAATACGAATATCTCAAAACACGTGGTGGATGACAGTGAAGCTCTTTCTATGAGCTGTCGCTTTTTACCCATCTTAACCGACAATAGCCCATAGTCAAATGAGGAGGGAATGAATATTAGAAACGTTGTGGGTCGATTTTATTTGCTTTGAAACTCAGGGTTAAAAATTCCGATTTTATTTGGATTCGAGCACTGATCATTGTTACCAGTGGGAAAATAACCGGTTTCTTCAGCCAGGTAGGTCCCAAGTTGCCACCCGCCTCGTTTTCAACATCTACATCGTTCTAATAACAGCAGGCTTAGAATGTAACGTATACCTGTGTGGGTATGCCGCCAAATTGCATTCACGATTTTCGTCACACCCCCTGATATCTTGGGCGTGTTCTCTTCTCAATTCCACATCATTTATTTGCCTTTCGTTCGCTGTCCGTCCCTTCCAATGTCGGAAATGCGACGGCTGTGTCGGGGCGAAATAATAAATGGTCGATTTTTATTAGTTTAAAAACCGTCCTCTCTCGTTGTTGACACTCGCTTATTACCGCGGTCACGAAGATGGCGACATCACGGTGCTTAATTTCCAGTTGGATGTCATTGACGTGCGTCATCCGCGCGCCTCCCGGATCCGAGCCGAACTGATCAGTCGACCGACCAACTGTCAAGGCAAATGGTGAAATGTTGCCTTCTCACCCGCATTGCAATCGGGCTGCTGCCTCTCTTTTATACTGACTTCATTGCACGTAAGCCTATCTGCACGTTCACTACGTATTTAGCATTCTTCATTTTCTTTCCTGATGTTAAATCTATAGTTTTCGCTGATTGAATCTGAAGAAAATAAAATGGTAGTTACTGGCGAAACAGCTTAGTAAAACGCCTGGCTTGATGACTGCAAAATGTGCGTAGGAATATTGGTTTTCCAAGCGTAGCTTAGATGCGGCACAAGGCCGAAAGTAGAGGACACCCACTGAGGGTCGAACTCACTACTCAGTCGTAATTGTTTGCTAAGAATTACACCGCCTCCATGGGTCCCATTGTGCGTAGGAATATTGTCAAGCTCTTTTTAGTGTTGGAATAGCTAAATGTAACCGTCAGCTTTATCCAGGTGACAGAACCAATTTCAACTCGGAACCTCGAAAGGGTAATTTGCGGTTCAAGCCCCGCGCTCTGTTTCTAATAAAAAAAAAACAACTCCCGAATAGTTCCATTTAGGTGTAAATATATATGCTTAATTTGAAAATAACAAAGAAAATTTGATAAAATCTACCGTTTTAGAATTATGGACAATAAAATTTCGGACTCATTTCCGTCGCGGTAGGTGAAGTTGATATTAATTCTCCACCCCCTCTATCCTAAAAGTTCCTTTTTCTTGCACTTCCCGAACGTTAAACTCCCTTCCGGTTTCTTGCTTCCGGGCCATCTCTGATCTTTAAAAATTTAAGTGAAACGTCAATCGTCATCTTCTGTCTTCCTGAATCCATTTCTTTTATTGTCTTTTTTCCTCACTAAAGTCTTCTCATTCTCTTATCACCCTCAGTTACCGTTGACGTCTTAGTGGCATCATCGCCTTCCTTGGAGTGAAGATTAAAAAAATAAAGAAGCTAATTGCGAAATGAAAAGGAATTGTATATCTTGTAAAACACCATAAGAATAAAAGTATTATCAGGAAAGATTCATCATCATTTATTTGCCATGTCCTCTCAATACGACCACGGCTCTCCACAACATCCCTTGTATCATTATAGCACAGATTCCCGTGTGGATGCTTCCCTGAGAATTACAGTCTTCTTCAAGGACTAATCGTTATCGTTCATTGTAAATCCTCATACTCTTCGCTTCCTACTAACTCTTATCTATATAACATCATCCAGCAAGATTCTAGCTTGAGTAGTTCTCGCGCCTTGTTTTGGATGAATTTTAGTATAAAAAATCTCTCAGCAACTTTTGACGCTTTACAATCGTTCTTTCACCCTGCTCTGACATCCATTCACACAAAAACATGCTCGTCCTTTCCCTCTACTCTTCCGTCTCTCTCTCTCTCTCTCTCTATGTCCGGGAAGTTTTAATTTTTCCTAGATTACCTTCCTCCTAACGTGTCCCAAAAATTGCAACTGTCTCTTAGATGCTTATACTTAGAATCAGAAAGAGGTGGATTTTCTAGGACGCATCATGAGAAAATTGGGCTTGGAAAATTTGACACTCACAGGACATATTGAAGGCAAGAGGGACAAAGGAAAGTTACGAATAACCTATTAAACAAAAAATCTAAATAGTGACTGCAGGGGGTAGCAAAAAACAAACCTTACTAAGAGCTTGATGTAGAGAGCCATGATCGCTACATACTGAAGAGACACGGCACAGAGAAAAAGTGTTTATAGATCTTATTTACTTTCGATATTCACAAAAATATTGCGTTCACAAATGGTTTTATGATTCTGCTATGTATTTAGAGATTCTTGATGGAATACAAGAAAGAATCTGCAATGTTGTAGGTCCTTGCATGGCATTTCGGCATCACTCTTTTCCACCGCTGTAACGTAGCTCCCGTGTGCCTTTTCTATAAGCACTTTCATGATAACTGTTCTGATGCTCTTTTCTCTATAGCACTTAAAGGTACTACTAGATTGGCGGTAAGGTCACATCTTTTTACAGTTGAATTATGTTAGATGTAACCGCAAGTTCTATGCTGACAGCTCCTTCTCACAATTTTTTTCTTACGGTACTCTTTTCCGTTTTCTTGCTTTTCAATCGACTTTGATTTTGAAAAATGTAAATGCTATGTAAATCGTTATCTCATGTCGTCTTAATTTCTACTCTCTCTCTCTCTTTAATAATGTTTTGCTTTTTTTTCTCATATTACATCACTATCATTAAACTGTAGCGTCTGATTGACTTTAATTCCCTTGATTGAGGTGAAATTTAGTCCGATGAAATCCTGAAGGACGAAACATGTCACAAGTAAACTTTTTTTCCACTTTGTCATATAATTTTTCCAATATCACTACTGATATATAAAAATATATATATTTATCTCATATATATATATATATAAATATATATATATATATATATATATATATATATATATATATATATATATATATATATATAACAAATATGTGATTCAATTTAATTTATATTATAATGAATATTTCATGCAAAAAGTAAATTAGTAAAGTTAATGATATAAAATGGCGAAATCCCTTCGCTAACAAAATTTTAAAGATGCATTAACCCACTAATCACTCGATGAATGTTATGATCCTTCTTTTTTAAATGATAAACTGTATTAGGTCTTCCTTAAATACACAAGTACTTTCGACGGTTCGCCCAATCATCATTAGGCATGGAAACTATTTTGTTCTTGGTAAAATTCAGGTAGCATCTGAGACGAAAAAATATAAGCCAAATCGATTTTTTTTTTCTTTTGAATGTGTTATTGATAACGGATACAAACTTGCGGAGCGTGCAGTCGCAAAGCTAGGTTGTTACGGCAATCAGTTCAATTTCTGGACTGATTGCCGTAGTCTATTCTGCTATATATATATATATATATATATATATATATATATATATATATATTAATTATTTTATTAGTTTATTTATTTATTTGGACGATGTCGTCAAGGATGAAAAGAAAATAGAAAACAGAAAGCCACAGAAATGTGGTTCTACAGAAGGATGCTGAGCATTCAGTGAACAGAACGCGTAATCAACGAAGTACTCTTATGAAAAATGGAAACAAAAAAGCAAATATTTCTTCTTTGTTTTATGCGTTGTGTCCGTTCGGGACGTAGACTATCATGGCCCTCCACATCTTCCTGTACCTTGTAACTCCTTAGAATTTCTGTTATTTCTCCCAAACGCTATAATGCCATCCATTTGCTCAAGCCCATCAAGTATGTCAAGCGCTGCTTTCCTCTGTCTCGCTTTCCTACTTTCTGTCCTGTGAGTATCAGATTTTCCAAGCCTTCCCTCCTCATTTTGTACCCCAGAAATCTCAACTGCCTCTTCCTGACGTTAATTATAAGTTTCCTTTTTGTTTCCATTCTCTTCAAAATCTTGTCGTTGTCACATATTCGGCCAGTGGTATCCTCAGCATCCTTCTGTAGAACCACATTTTTGTTGCTTGAAGTTGATTCTTCATTTTTGAAGAGATGGTTTGGTATTTGCGGCCATATACCAGACTTGCAATTTAAATTCTGGATTCATCTTTTTGCTGATAACCATTCATTATGTCTTGTAGTTTGTGCTTAGTCCTTTCTTCTCCCTTTCCTTCGCTAGCTTCTGTAGGAGGATTTGTAGTTTCCTTTCCCTCTCTACTATCAGCACCGTCAGCTGCATATATTATATTGTTAAGATTGTGGCCGCCAATAATAAATCCTGGTAGGACTTCTATTTTTCTTACTATTGTCTGACTGTAGTGATTTTCCAAGCGTAGCTTAGATGCGGCACAAGGCCGAAAGTAGGGGGCACCCAGTGTGGATCTAACTCACTACTCAGTCGTAATTATTCTAGCGAGACAAACTTGCTAACCATTAAACCGTCTTGAGGTGCCCGAATTGCCTGACTTAATAGGCTGAATAAATTCGGTAAGAATACATTCTTGTACACAGAATAAGAAACAGAGAATTGAACTATCTTGGACGCCTGGTGAGGAAGGCAAACTTGAGAATTTGACATCCACAGGACGTATTAAACGCAAAAAGGATAATGGAATACAACAGGACATCGACCTGACGAGAACCTACCTAAAAACGTGTACAAGCAAGCTTCGACGTAATAACTATCGCTTCGTAACGGGGCATAATGTCGAAGAGATGCTGGTATTGTTGTGTAGCTATATATCTATCTATCAATGTCTGGCATATCCAGGAATAGCAATAAATTAGTTCTTTATGTTAGGCGTGGTGTAAAGAAATACATTAAGTCTTTAATGTGTCACACACATGTTAATTAATATATGGAGATGGCAAAACCGCGGTAAAATATAGTACCTGAAATACAGCCAATTATTCCTGGACCTAGTTTCGTTTCATCTGCGCACGAAGGAAGGATTGGCTTATTTTTCTTGAAAAAAATCCCCTCCTAGAAAACATAATATGTTGTAAATGTTATATAACAAAATCTTTCTTTTACACATTTATCAAGATAAACGCCAATTGTTCTCTTTTCTAACTCCTGCCTAACACACATAAGATGATTACGAGGCCACCAACAGCTAACACAGCACTACTAACAAGTTGAATGTGTAGCCTCATACGGTCTCCTCTCCCCACGAACTCAGCTATTTGCCAGTAACAACCCGAAAATAAATCATCTAAACAGGTAAAACGACAGAATGGTGATGTTGTTTAAGCCAGGTAACCGATGCTGCTGTATCAGTCTGAAAAGCCTTCTTGATCGACGAATACGAAAGTCCAGAGATATAAGTAAATATCTATAAATAAACTCGCCTTTACAGCATAACTGGGAGATAATTGTAATAAAATGATATTTGGCGGCTGGCCACGATTAAAAGCTTCATGTTGCTAGTTAATTGCACACTTTCACGGACATGAAACGTTTAATCATAACTGACCGTAAAATACCGTTTTATTGGATTTATTGGACACCCTCACACCATTTACCGGAGGACGAATATTTTCTATGAAAATTTCTCGGATATTCAGGCTGGTAAATGTTTTTTAATACTGTTTATTATAAACAGAACATTTACTTAAAGCAAAACCCGTTTAAAAATATCGGATAGTAGGAAACACAAGTGGATCATATGCGACATAAGGAACGGATTTTTATAGGTACTTCTACAAATTCGCGACACCTAAGGTGTTAAAATTAATTTTTTTTTTAAATCTTTCATGAAGCTTTTTATTTCAGTTTTAATTTCTAGCTAATAGATTCAATTTAATCAAAATATATTGACTTATTTCAAAATTAAATTAAATTGAGGTGAAGTTTTTGGTTTGAAATTTAAGAAATTTTCAAATTTAGCGCCATGTTTCGCCAGCTGTCATAAGAATGTGATTCTCTTTATGAAAAAAATCTTCCAAAAATAAAATATACCTTTCTTAAACTTTATTTGAGTAGTGTTATTAAAAGTATAATTAATCTGATTTGAAACAAATATTACTTATTTTATGTTTTAAATGTCGTAGAAATGCATTTTTAACACGGCAGTAACTATTTATTTGATAACAGTTTGATGACAGATGGATGTTTATCTAATGTATTTTCTTCAGTGGACATATCTGATAAAAATAATTGAACAGTATAATGTGAGCTCATTTTTTTATATAATTTTTAAGTATTTAGTAATCTTACACATTTTGCAAAATATTTAACGTAATCTAATGTTTTATTGAATTTTTGATACTTTGGCTTTAAATGTATTATAGTTATCACTCTTATTTTCTGATAATATCGTGTATGGACGACCATATTTACAAAACACTGGCACATTTATACCCATACAAAAAAAAAATTCAATATTCTTTTTAAAATACTCACATTCCCTGAATTGTAATGAAATTCACTATTTATGAAAAGTAAATATAGTTTTACTAAACAATATTTTGGGACTGAATTTTAAAAGATGTAAATAATTTTATACATTATTGCAATTAAAATTCTAAAAAAATGAAAACAAATCTTGTAAAAATTCATTAGTCATCGAATTGTTTTCTTAATATATCTCATTCATAAACGATTTTCTAATTAAATAATGTTTTACTGTTATTGCGTGTTTTATTTTACGATTCAGAGAGGATTTTCGGTAAAACAGCGTTCGATTTTACAAAAAAAGAAATTGAGGATTTAAATTCTCCAAGGACTTTTGCTTTTAACTGATATAGTAATCAAAATGTATCTCGTCAATTTTCTCGTGTTTTCATAAAATTAAGTAAACGTGGCTTAACAGATATAAAAGAATATTTTTACCAAAATTTTCTGGAATAAAGCTTTTCTAAATTAATTTAATTCCACTGTGAATACGTCCTGAAAGTTTCATTAAAATCTGACAATTATTAGATTATTGCAAGAATTTCCAAATTAATGTCTTCCACCGTAACAAAGATAATATTTGCTATGCTAATTTATAGTTGATCTGCTGATGTAAGAAAAACAAAATTTTTAGCCAAAATTTTAAACGTTTTAAAAAGGATTAAAAATATAATTGAATAATTTAAAAATACATTGGTCTTTCCTCTAAATAATAACAAAGATTTTGACGATAGAACTTAACGTTTTATCAAGTTTGGAATTTTCGTTTTACCATAGCTCATTTTTCAGCGAATTAGTGGAATTACTAAACTACGATAAATACAAAAACAAATCATCAAGTCAATATTAAGTTACTAACTACACCATAAATAAGAAGCGTTACTTAGTAATATTGTGCGTATGTATATATATATATGATGCAGAGAGATAGATAACAAAAAGAAAGAAAAAGTGGGAGAGTCTTTTCTTAATGTTTCGGGTTACTTAATGTGTAGCCAAAGTCGTTCGCTTTTTTGTTATTCAGCTGATTTGGAGAAAAAACAGCAAGTTCTAGCTAAAAATATTTAATTTGGCAACCCTGAGCTGTCAACAATTTGTCGGATTGTATCAATCATTCACTGACCCCTCGAAGATGTCAAACTTTTCGGAAGATCAAAAGATGATTTTCATGTAGTTTGTTTGATGTTTGCCTCTCTACGTTAGATAAACCGGATTCCATCAAAGAAAGAAGACAAAACAGCAACCCATACAGGTAATAAAAACTTTACTGAGATTTAAAAAGCTAATACCAACAACCCTGTTAGCATAGTACCCGTCAATACTGATATTTTTTATATATGAAATTTGTACCGAATAAATTACAGTGCAGTTAACATATAAAGCAATACTTCCCAAGACCCTTCCAATGAGAATAAGGTAAGTCATAAGCCTTTGTTTTATTTGTTATCCTATGGATATTTTACCTGACACTAGTCATTTGCTGGCTGTTTTGTATTTTAAAAAATGATATTCATTAAACACAGTAATCTGAAGAACTTTATATTTTTCCTATCAAAATGAGGGATTTATCGAATTTGAAGAACACACTCTCCGCCAATTAAATGTATATATTTAAATCGTTTTTTTTTTTAAATATAAGACATTACACAAAGAAACGAAAAAAAAAAAGGATGCAGGCAGGCTAAAGAAAATGTACAGAAACAGAAAGAATGACCATCACAGATAAAGCAGATATGCAAAGACAAAAACAAAAACAACAAAGAAAACAAAGACATGCTCACCAGCAGGCAGCATAAAATCCAATAACGGAATGTTGATATTAGACAAATAAAAAACACTCCAAAGATGGAAAGAATATTTTGGACAACTGTTCAATGACGAAAGAGAACAACCGACAATATTCTGAAATATCGTTAGACCGGAAATATTAAAATCTGAAATTAAATCTGCACTGGCCAAATTGAACAGAAACAATGTAGCAGGGCCAAACGGAATTGAAATAGAGACACTGGCAACCTTAAATGATTTCAGCATAGGCAAGATTAGAGAAATATAAATGAAATCTACAACAGGGGTCATATACTGGAGAACATAAGTAGACCTATTTCTATAGCACTGCTTTAGAAGCCAGGTGAAAATGAATGTGAACTCCACCGGACAATAAGCCTAATGAGTCATATAACAAAAAATATATCAGAATTCTGCGGGAATAGGACAAGAACAGTGCGGGTTCGTCAAAGAAGAAAGAATGCAATATTTATGCTTAGACTGTTATAAGAAAGAGCAAAGTAAATGCAGAAAGACGTGAACCTGAGTTTTATAGATTACACAAAGGCTTTCGATGAAGTACACCACAAACATCTATTAGAATTGCTTAACAACGTTGACATATTTGAGAAGGATATTAGTATGATCAAGAACTTATACTAGCAGCAAACCGCCTGCATACGGATGAAAAATGGGTGTGGCAGATATGCAAAAATAGAAAGGGGTGTGGAGTCTTCTCAACGAATTTATTCAACCGACACAGTGAGGCGAATCTCAGAGAATTAGAAGACTTATTATGATTCATTATTGGCAGCCACAATATAAAATGCACAGATAAAACACTGTTGATAGCAGACACGTAAAGAAAACTACACAAACTCCTACAGAAGATCATGGGGGAAAGTGACAAGAAATCAGTAAACATCAAATGCAAGATGAGAGAATGCCTTGTAGTTAGCAAAAGGGACAGCTCAGACTGAAAATTACAAATCGGAGATACCAAAATCAAACAAGTGCAGAAATTTAAATATCTGGGAAGTGTTTTAATAGAGGATGTAAAGTGCGAGACTGAAATCCGGAGGAGCATTGGGATTGCGAAAGATGCATTCCAAAAGCTAAGTAAAGTAAAGTATTAAGAAACGGGAAAAAAAACTTCGTTAGAAACAAAGAAATGAGTAATAAAGTGTTATACGATATCCGTCCTCCTAATTGGCATTGAATACTGGACAATCTCCCCAAAGATGAAGGAGAGACGTGAAGCAACATAAATGCCGTTCTATAGAAGAATACTGAAGATACCATGGGCCGAACATGTGAGCAAACACGTGGCTTTAGCTAAATTTGAAATCAAAAGGAATCTTATACTTAACATTAGGAAGAGATACAGTATTTACATTTTGCAGACCATTGTCCTCATCTTTGTCGCCATATTTGTCACAACGTTTCGGCCGTTGTACGCTCCGGCCTTCTTCAGGTGGTTGGAATTTCGAACTGAACCCTTTATTTCGATCCCTGGGGTAGACTGTTCTAGTTCCGCGTGCCATGTTTGATGGATGTTAGTTATCAGTTATCTCCTGCTAATTTTCCCTCTGAAAGTTCTCCACTGCCTTAACCGGGTATTGAACTCACACTCTTTGGGTTTGTCACTGGATCTAACCAACGCCTTTATCCACTGTGCCATGTGTCCTTGAAACGTTGTGACGAATATGGCGACAAAGATGAGGACAATGGTCCGCATAATGTAAATACTGTACATAATACCTCATCTCAGAAATATAGACAGACTCATTAGGAAGAGATAGTTGTAACTTCTAGGGCAAATAATGGGGTAAGATGGCTTGAATCATTTTATATTTACGAGACAGATTGAAGGCAAGAGCAATATAAGAAAACAAGACATAGCATACTTAGTGTGCTTGAGTAAATGGATGGTGGAAAAAGATTTAGAAGAAATAAAAAGAAACAAATTTCATTAAGAGCTACAGAGGACAAGAAAATGTGGTGAGCCATACTCGCCTACATTTTGAGGGTACACGGCACGTACTCCCTACACGTTCGCACATCCGCGCAGAAGAGTGCATGCGTGCGAAGGCACACCCGCAGAGACGGGCGCGTGGTTGCACGCGCATAAGGGCACACACGATAACCGAGAATACAGAAGAAAACTTACGCCAGTGTTAAATATATATATATAAACAGTAGATTGCTGATAAACGCTGGAGTGTCGACGGACAAGTCCGCCTACGAAGCTCTGCAGTCGACATGCTGATGGTAACATCAATCAGCTAAGTGACAAACTTTTACTCACATTAATCATATATATATATATATATATAAATATATATAAATATATATATATATATATATATATATATATATATATATATATATATATATACTGTTGGTGCAAAAATAATGTCGTTTTCTCACTTATGTTACTATTTGATAAAACGACATTATTTTTGCACCAACCTAATATATATAAAGGAATAGATTTTCTTTAATTCATTAATCTGACAGATTTTATTGTTAAGCGTTATTTTAGAGGATACTCATATTTAAGTAAACGCTCCGTTTATTTATAAAATAGTATATTCATTTTCATCTACCAGGTAGAATAGTCGAGAAATGTTGTTAAAAAATATATGCCCATGATTAGAATCTGCTCCCCCCCCCACCTGTAGTGAGCCATTGTTAGGCCTGAACTCCTTTAGTCCTTTTTGTTTATGATGTGCGTCAATCTTCAAGCAAATTTGAACAGAACATATTTTCTTTAATAATTTAACTTGAGTATTCCGCCTGGTAGATGAAAATAAATAAATATGCTGTTTAAAAAATAAACGGAACGCCTACTCAATACTAGTATCCACTAAAAAGTAACGATTAACTAATATATATATATATATATATATATATATATATATATATATATATATATATATATATATATATATATATTAGGTTGGTGCAAAAATAATGACGTAATAATGTCGTTTTTTGACGTTAAAAATACGTCAAAAAACGACATTATTATGTCATTATTTTTGCACCAAACTTATATATATATATATATATATATATATATATATATGTGTGTGTGTGTGTGTGTGTGTGTGTATAAATGGACATTGAAGTCAACACTCAGAGGCGATAGGCTGTTTCATGCTAGATCGTCGGCCTGATGATTGCTCTAGCATGAAACAGCCTGTCGCCCTTGAGTGTTGACTTCAATGTTCACTTTTATATTTATATTTACATACGCTCTATCTCAGATATTGAGCATTTTATCACATAAATATAGCACACCTTAAAACTATATTTCTTCAAGTTCTTCTTGAGTTCAAATTCAGTCCATGACAATGCGTTTATTTTCGTGGTCGGTAATAAAGTCACAGGAAAAAGCCACAGAAAAATTCATAGGAAAAAAGTCTCAACTCGGTTTTACGAGAGACATGTTTAGTTTCCATGAACCCATTGTATGAAATTTTTCATCTACGCTCATGACGCTCAATAATTTCTATGGAAGGAAGTCTTAAAAATGATTTTTCACTAAATCCAAGGATTGCTGATCCACAATATCACTATGATAAGCGATTTTCACCGTTCCTGCTGTTTTCAGGCTTAGGGTTAGGAGATAAGGTTAGAGCTACTAGGGTTAGGATTTAAGGCTAGTGATACCGGGCTTAGGGGTTAAGGCTAGAGACACTAGGGTTAGGGGTTAAGCTGAGATACTAGGGTTAAGGTTAGATATATTGGGTTAGGGGTTAAGTTTAGAGCTACTAGGGTTAGGGGTTAAGGCTAGAGATACTAGGGTTAAGATTAGATATACTAGAGTTAGGGGTTATGGTTAGAGATACTAGGTTTAAGGCTAGAGATACTAGGGTTAGGTGTTATGGCTAGAAATACTAGGGTTAGGGATTAAGGCTAGAGATATTAGGGTTAGAGGTTTGGGCTAGATATAATAGGGTTATGGTTAGATATACTAGGGTTAGAGGTTAAGGTTAGAGATACTTGGGTTATAGATGTTAATGCTGGAGATACTAGTGCTAGGGTTTTATATAAAAAAAAGTCTGTTAAATAACACAGAAACTGCGTTAACATTGTCTTTTTTTCTTTTATTTCCTGTGACGTTTTCCTGTGACATTTTTCCGTGATTTTTTGTCCTTGACATTTTTTCCTGAAATTTTCTTTTTTACCTGGATTCGGTAACATGACAAGAAGTTTTGCTTATTTGATTTTCTTGAATGCTTAGCAGATTTATTTCGTTTCACGTTCTAGCAATAGGCAACCATCATTCTTTGGTCACACCTTCCTTGAAAAGTTTCTTATATAGCTTTACTGCCCTGGTAATTATCAGTAACATTACGTAAGTTAAGTTATAACAAAACCGACCTCAAGTTTGTATTCCAGCTGTTTGGTAAAGCCTTATGGAACGTATTTATATCCAAGTACATTTAATTATTTTAATTCGTGACTTAGAATAATATAATAGCATTTTCATTATCTTTGTATTATACCAAAGGACTTAATATTGTTTCCATACAAAACTTAAATAAAATTACACTTTGATTATGATTCATTTTCATAATATATAAACCAGGTTGACCAGCAATTAAGAACTGAATATCATTTCTGTTTTTTGTGGGAGGCTTTCAGATTTAAACGGACCATTATGTGAAATTCGGCTATAAATAGTCATTTTTTGTTAAATATTCAAGTTACGTACAGCGGAATATACAATTAAACAGTAAAAGTGGACTTGATTTTTGGTCACAGCTAAAAGTATAAGTTTGCATCAAAATATATGTAGGCCAGTGTTGGATAGCATTCAGGCTTTCAAAGTAAGTAAATAGCTGAAGTAAAGTCTACCATTCGTTCTGGGTTTGAATACTACTGCCACATATGGTCTGGTGCCCCTTCTATATATTTAAAGATTCTTGATAAAATACAAAAAAGAATCTGCAATGTTATTTGTCCTGTCCTGTTCTGACATCCCTACTTCAGTCACTATCCCACCTCCGTAACGTAGCATCCCTGTATCTTTTCTATAAATATTTTCATGGTAACTGCTCTGGTGGACTATGATACCTAGACTTTATGAATTTAAGCGTAGTGCTAGATTGTCTTCAAGATTTAATCATTTTACAGTTGAAATGGCTAGATGTAACCGTAAGTTCTATGGTAATGGTTTCTTCTACTGCAATTCTCGCTTGTGGAACTCTCTTAAGGCTTTTTGCTTCAACTTTGATATTCATACATTTCAGTGCAAAGTCAGTCTTTACATTCTGTCTTCTTAATTCTCGTTCTTTTATTGTTCTCTCTACTTAGTAGTAATTTTCTCATATTCTCTAACGCTTAGTAAACCGTTGTGTCTTAGTGGCTTTATTGCCTTGCTTAGGGTGAAATGATTGCAAAAATAATGTAGGATTCTTGTCCGGAATTTGTATTTTATTGTTCTCTCTACTTAGTAGTAATTTTCTCAAATTCTCTAACGCTTAGTAAACCGTTGCGTCTTAGTGGCTTTATTGCCTTGCTTGGGGTGAAATGATTACAAAAAATAATGTAGGATTCTCGTACGGAATTTGTATGGCATTTAGTCTTTTAGTTTCTGATGCAATATTATTTGAGGCGTTCAGCAAATGGATTTCGACATAGGATATTCAAATGGAATTGTCCTAGGTATCTTTCATCATTTGTTGCTGTCGAGTATCTTATCTCGTCGCTCGTAATGAAAGTGAAGGATAACTGTCTGCTGCACCTTCAACGGATTACGTCGAGGTATACATATCAGAGTTATTTTTTCTTTGGAATCGGTTTATTCTCCCCGATTTGTAATCAGACATTCTTTTTCTTGATGGATTAGTTGTTATTTTATTTTTTAGTTAGCTGTATATCAACATCCCCTATCGGTTATTTAAGGCTGAAATCTAAATACTTTTTGCGTTGCGGAGGGTAGGGATATTTATGGTTTTAGTGATACAATCTGGTTGGAGGAGAAAGTATTTGCGCAAAACTGAATATAACGAAACCAACTGGAATTGGAACTTGGTTCTCCGAGCCATTATCCACTACACCACCCGTAAATCCAGGCTAACAGCACCTAGTATTTTCCAGGCTGTGACCCATCTCGATACTGAGTAGACTCGTTGTTGCTTACCTTCGGTGATCGTACGGGAACGGTGTTTCAACATGATGCGGACCTAAGCATTTTCTTGATGGAGTAAAGAACTGGACTATTTGTGTAATTCTATTAGACCAACATCTGCGGTAAGGCAGGTTTTGACACAAGTCCTTTTAAATAGTGGAGCCTTATTGCCAGGCACGTGTAATTACTCAGGGCTAGGAACTTGTGACCTTTATGTACTAAATGTAAAACAAAAATATACATATTTTGCATTTTAATATAATAATCAGTGTCACCTTCAAAATTTTGTTTGACGGCAGATTGTGCCACAGAAAGCAACTGTATCTGTTAATCTATTTTATTCAGGGTAGGCACTGCGTACCTCGCTTATCTAGACGCCACGTCCCTGCTATATGTCTTCGTATGGGTGAAGGACAGAATTTTCTCAGTACCTGCGATTAATATTTTTCAGAAAACAACATGTAATCTTTTTTTTTTTTTTTTTTAAGCGTTTCACTCCAAGCGAGGTGGGAAGCCACTAGCACGCAAGGGGTTATAGAGCGTTGGAGCGAGAGCAAAGAGGAGTGATAGAGGAAAGGATGACTAGAAGGATTGGGGATAGATCAAGGCATCTGGATACGTCGATTGACATTACATTTGAATAGTTGGAGATTATAGCTATCAGGGAAACAAGAAATGAGGAGGGAGTTCCACAGGCGAGATGTGCGAGACATGAATCTATTGGAGTAGAAGCGACGGCTACATTTAACAGTTTCGACAGTGAAAGAGCGAAAACGAGATGCCAGCATAGTTGAACGCTTAAATTCACGAAGTCTGGAAACCAGCTCATCGGAGCAGTTACCGTGAAAGCATTTGCAAAAAAGACAGAGGGAGGCGACGACACGTCTGCAAAAGAGCGACTGCAGATGAGATGCCAGATCGGGGCCAATTACATTGCATATCTGTCTCTGGATTTTATCAAGGACTTTGAGACAAAGAGAAGGGGCTCCAGACTTTATATGACAGCAATACTCCGTGCAAGAGTGAATAGCTGATTTTTAGATTTGAACGATTGACTACGGCGAGAAAAATTTCCTGGCGCGGCACAGGGAGCCAACTTTATTGACTCAATGTATTTGTTCCATCTCAGGTCAGCAGACAACGTGAGAACGAGCAGTCGCAAAGAGGTGCTCTCGTGGAGTCGAGCGTCAGACATTCTAATGGCAGGCAGGAATGATTCAATTCTTTTTGATGGAATGTCTTATAAATAAAATTTTAAAAAAAGCATGATTTCTGAAAACAAATTCAATTTTGCAATTAAGCTCCTGTCGAGTGGGCACAATGCCCACGAAATTTCTGAGTTGAGAAAGATATGTGAAAATTTCATTTTGTTTATTATATATTTATTTATATATTCCCCCATGCAATGCATTGCACTTATTTGTTTCTTCAGCGCGGAAGCCGCACCCCTTGCTATTAATTCCAGCTTTTTCTTGCGGTTGGTGGTAAATTTCAAACGTCACTAGGCAGACATATTCAACAGAGCGTGTGCAATATCATGTATATTAAAATGATGATTGATTAATTCACAGCAGACGGAGGGAAATGAAAATGTTCAGTAATAACTAATGATAAACTAATGATAAAAACGTATAAGAAAGTAATTGAAGCGAAATGAACGATATTAAACAACTAAAAAATTGATATGTTAGTCTGGCGTCGTAGTGTCGAACACCCGGGGTGGGGGACCTAGAACGGTTGGTGTCTTTCGTGCAAAAATGGATTTTTCTACTTTTTGTTAAAGGAAACAAAAGTTAAGAATAACATTTCATATTTAAGTTAGCATCGTCTCTTCCTCCCCCCAATTATGGGTTAAATATCAGTGCAGAGTGTGCTTTCTAGCTATGTGTTGTAGCATACATACGGTCGATAATGAGTATACCCCCATTCCCAAAAATAGAGCAGTGAATACTGTACATGGTCTAGAGTTAGAGATCCATTGTTGAAATCACTTGACTCACTTCTAGCAGTAAACTACGCGCCGCTCACGAATGTTATATGCATTGTTCTTGTCGTAAGTGTTATCGTTCATTACCAACCCTCGTTTGATTATTCTATTCAGTAACCTTCACTAGGTTACGACACAATGGCTGGCAACCAGACTAGGAGAAGTAAAATTCTTAAATGCAACCTGTGTTAGGCTATGCAGCGTTCCTTTAAATAATTTTTTTTTCTGAAAATTACGGCTGTTTTTACACAAGCCTTTGCTACTATCATCAAATCACATTTCTGGGCAGTACATGGATTGAGTCTGGGCAGTCCGTCCGTTGAGATTGACCAGTCTGTTGGTTGCGACTGGGTCGTCCGTGGGTTGAAACTGGACAGTCCGTCGATTGAGACTGGGCAGTCCGTCGGTTGAGACATAACAGTCCGTCGATTGAAACAGGGCAGTCCGTTGGTTGCAACTGAGTAGTCCGTGGGTTGAGACTGGGCAGTCCGTCGATTGAGACTTAACAGTCCGTCGATTGAGACTGGACAGCCCGTCGATTGAGACTGGGCAGTCCGTCGATTGAGACTGGGCAGTCGGTCGCTTGAGACTGAACAGTCCGTCGCTTGAGACTGGACAGCCCGTCGATTGAGACTGGACAATCCGTCGCTTGAGACTGGACAGTTCGTCGGTTGAGACTTAACAGTCCGTTGCCTGAGACTTAACAGTCCGTCGGTTAAGACTGAACAGTCCGTCGGTTAAAAATAAAAAATAACTAAAAACATGTAGTGTAAAAACATGGGTTTAAAAAATAAAAATAACTATTAACATGTAGTGTAAAAATATGTTTAAAAAAAAACTAACATGTAGTGTAAAAATAGGTGTTTAAAAAATAAAGAATAACTAATAACATGTAGTGTAAAGATATGTGTTTAAAAATAAGAATAACTAATAACATATCGTGTAAAAATATGTGTTTAAAAATAAAAAATAACTAGTAACATGTAGTGTAAAAATGTGTTTAAAAAATAAAAAATATCTAATAACATGTAGTGTAAAAATATGTGTTTAAAAAGTAAAAAATAACTGAAAACAACATGCATTATAAAATATGCGTTTCAATAAATAAATAAAAACATGTATTATAAAAACGTGCGTTTAAAAAAAAAAAAGTAACTAAAAACATATAGTGCAAAAATATGTGTTAAAAAAAAATAAAAACATGCAGTATAAAAATTTGTTTAAATAAATAACTAAAAACACGTATTAAAAAAAAATTAAAATTAAATAAGTAAATACAAATTGGAGAATAAAAGATTGAAACGACAAAAATACATGATTTCAGTCATTAACTCCAGTCTTACATATGAAAAATCATCCACGATATTCTTTTACGGCTAAAAATACAACATACCGGTGTGTTTTCAAATAAGTGAAGCGACCGAACGGAGGGGAGATTCTTAAATTTCTATGATTAGCATTGACCTCAATGCTTCCAGCCTCAGTTGTCTTGGTGTATAGATCAAAAAAGTTTAAATTTGTGTCTTTAAACTTAATATGACGGCAGACTTTTTATATATATATGTCTTAGGTATCTTTCTCACTCTTGTGAATCTCTCTAACTATTGGCTATCTCTCTCTAATTATTAGGTTGGTGCAAAAATAATGTCGTTTTTGACGTTCAACTTCAAAAGAAAAACGACATTCTTTTTGCACCAACCTTTCTTTAATTGAAAGCTGAATGACTGAATTCATTATTTTCAAAAAGCAAAATACTCTGGAGTATTTCAAAAAGAAATTATATTTGATCGGAATCGATTTTCTGTTTTTGCTAAAAATAACTGATTAGCGCCCTTTTGTAGTCGTTTTTCATCGAAATGGAATTCATTTTATAAAAAAAAATCTTCTAAAAATGAAATATACTTTATTTGAGGAATACTAACTGATTTAAAGTATAATTAAACCGATTTGAAAAAATATGTTTAATATAAGTTTAAAATACAGTGTAACCCGGATATAAGAGACCCTAATATAAGAGAAACCGGATATAATAGAGATTTTCTCTGGTCCCAAATTAGAGCCATGCTTACCAAAACAAAATAGACCAAACCCGGATATAAGAGAAACCCGGATTTAAGCGACTTCTTCTCCGGTCCCGACAACTCTCATATCCGGGTTACACTGTACAGTTGTCGGGACCGGAGAAGTCTCTTATATCCGGGTTTCTCTTATATCCGGGTTTGGTCTATTATATATACATTAACACAGGCTCTAATTTGGGGACCAGAGAAAATCTCTCTTATATCCGGGTTTCTCTTATATCAGGGTCTCTTATATCCGAGTTACACTGTGCTGCAGAAATACATTTTTTAAGCAAACAGTAGAAGTGTGTCTAAATGACAGTATCCATGTTTATGTATTAGGTTGGTGCAAAAATAATGACGTAATGTCATTTTTTGACGTTAAAAAATACGTCAAAAAACGACATTATTACGTCATTATTTTTGCACCAACCTAATATTTGACGAGGCAATAAAAGATTGTTGTTGTTCTACGGAGACATTATCTGTAAAACTTAATTTAAGAAAATGGCGGGAGCGTTTTTTTTAGATAATTTTTAAGTACTCAGTAATCTTAAAAATGTTAGAAAATATTCTCTGTAATCTAATTTTAGGAATGTTGACTTTAAATTTAGTATAGTCATCATTTTCATTTTCTGATAATGTCGTTACATATTATTTTATATACATAAAAAAAAAAATTAAAATTATTTTTTAAATCTTGGTGCAAAATGGTTTGCATTACGATTTTCAATTTTTGGTTCACAAATATAGTTCTTCACTTAATAAAAATATCACCCAGGGCAATTAAATTAATGCAGAAATTTAAATGATTTTTAAAAAGAAATTTTAAATTATTATAATAAATTATTATAATTAAAAATAAAATAAAACAAGTCTTGTAAATCTTCATTATTCATCGATTTGTTGTTGTTTTTTCTTAAGACAATAGTGTCTTTAATAAATCTTATTTATAATAGTAATTAAAAGCATTTCTAATTAAATAATGTCATATTTTTATTGCATTGTTTTTCTACGATTCAGAGCAGGTTTTCAGGAAAAGAGCAGCAGTTTGAAAAAAATATGATTTTCGTTCTCCAAGGACTCCTGCTTTTAACTAATAAGACACATTTTGCAATTAAAATTTAATTTCTCGAAATTTCATGAAATTGTGTAAGTGGGGGCGGGAGGGTAGCAAATGTATTGCTGGTAATTTTGTTTCCAAAAATGTATTACTGGTAATAATTTTTTCAAAAATGAATTGGTGGTGTTAA
Source organism: Acanthosepion lycidas (assembly GCA_963932145.1). NCBI lineage: Eukaryota > Metazoa > Mollusca > Cephalopoda > Sepiida > Sepiidae > Acanthosepion > Acanthosepion lycidas. The sequence continues at coordinate 93,501,665 of OZ010587.1, forward strand.
TTTTTTTTTTCGAAAATGAATTGCTGGTAATATTCTTTTTTTTTTTTTTTAAATGTATTGCTGGTAATAATTTTTTAAAAAATGTATTGGTGGTAATATTGTTTTTCAAACATGTATTGCTGGCATTAAAACCTATTTTTTCATCGTGTTTTCGCCCCAGTTTGGGGGTTAACTATTTGCCCATAGCTGGGACACTGAGAGACGCTACATCCCGGGTCAGAGTTGACCTGTGAACACCAGCAATTAAGAAGTGTTTCTACACTCCTGAAAACCTCCTGATCAGAGACCTTGCTGCCGGATGTAGTTTAATGTCTTACTCAGGACGCTTTTTAACATTTGTAGTAATGTATATTGGTTCATAAAAATGTTAAAATTTAAAAAGAAACGATTAGAAGCATAACTTCATTTTATTTAAAGTATATAACAAATAAAGTAATTCCAAATTAAAATAATTTAAATACTAATTAAGAGTAAAAAAAACAATTCACGAATGTCATTTAAACACTTTTGCTTATTAGACATTCAATTGCTTCAGTTCATATCCTCCATAACTTGCCTAGACTTTTTGGCTAACTTTATAAATATTTATGTGCTCTTAAATTTAAAAAAATTTAAAACCAATAAAATGTTTGCTCTGGTATATAAATACTTGTTACAAAATAAAATTATTGAATTTGCCTTGATAAAGTCCCACAGATGACAGAATGTGCCGGTTTTTTTTTATTTTGCCTTTGTTTATATTGTCCTTATATATATATATATATATATATATATATATATATATATATATATATATATAGAGAGAGAGATAGATAGATAGATAGATAGATAGATAGATAGATAGATAGATAGATAAACCTAGTGAGCCAGACAAACCTAACCACGTTTCACCTAAGCGGGACGTCAGGGAAAGCTGGTTCTACGGTTGTATTGAGCTCTTTTAGTTAGTTGTTTACTCGTGTCGGTTTTTTTTCTTTGGGCTTTGAACCTGTATCTGTGCGATTTTTTTCGACAGACTTTCATGTTTCTAGCTCTTTCTTTTTGTAAAACCTTTTTTTCCTTCAAGATTGATTTGATTTTTGTCAAATCAAAAATTCGAAGGTTTTTAGAGACGAGTATAGTTACCTATATATATATATACATATATATATATATATATATATATATATATATATATATATATATATATATATATATATATATATATATGTTCTATCTGAAATTTTACAAACATATAATGAAATAAAGAACAAATAGGAAACGTTTATCAATATAACGTTTCATTTTTATTAATGCTTCGTCAGAGACTGAGGGAAAGCAACAAAAAGTCAGAAGTTTGGTATTTTCAATTTTGTTTTGGACTGATTCTCATTGGTCTGTCATGTATCATGGACATTAAAACCATAGATAATTCTATATATAAGTTTGTAAAAAGTCTAGTATGTCTAAGCGACCAACGGATGGTAATGCGTATTCGTAGTTGTGTATGTGTACCTGTCTAGTAGGAGGTGATCTAATAACCTCACCATATATATAAATATAAATATGAATGTCAGTGTGTCACTGCGTCACACTTTTTCAATCCCGAAATTTTGGTTTAAAAAGTTTTTCATTATTGCGATTGCTTTCGGCCTTTTTTTTTTTTTTGTTCTTTTTTTGCGATGAATTTTTTGTACGATAAGAAGTTTTATAACTTGGAAATAATTTTGGGAATAATCGAAATTAGTTGCGAAACCCAGCAAAAGTCACTCATGAAATCGAAATAATTGTTTGTACGGAAAGCAAGGACCTTCGTACATCAAATTGTCATTAAATTAAGTGGCGGCCGAAGAATTACCATTGGACTTTTAAAAGATAAGTTTAAATATTAATGCAATACTTAAATGCAGCGATCATTTTTGAGTTTTTCTGTAGTTTATTATTGCCTGTCTACTCTTCTCTACCTATTGTGATGAAGGCCCAATAAACAGACTTCCGTAGAAGCTAGCTTAAATGCTGCCCGACAGTATACTTATAATCACCTGTCTTCGCTTCTTGTTTCGTCCTCACTTAGCTTAAATGACCTGAGACTGTGCAAATTAGCTATAATAACAAGGGACTTAATGCACGCTTCAATGTATTTAACAACCAACACCAGAGGTCGCTCAGTGTCGGCTGGTTCAGAATTACAAGGGAAGACGTTTATTGACGAGGTTAAATAGTGCTCTTCTCGGCAGGGGCAAACGCCGGCTGCTAATGTTGGACGGTTGTAACTCTAGGGGTGAGACATGCCTGATGTGAGACCCGCTAGGGTAAGGCAGTGAGTAGAAAAAATGTGAGGCTGTTTTCTAAGTGTATTTTGATATAGGAGGTTGGATTTTGCAAAACATATATATATATATATATATGTGTGTGTGTGTGTGTGTGTGTGTGAGAGAGAGAGAGAGAGAGAGAGAAATAGAGAGAGGTAAAGGGCAAGGGTGTGATAAAAATGGGTCCAGGGGTTGGAAATGTTTTGATGTCAGCAATTGTTGGGACGGAAGTTGGGGGGGGGGCGCAGGAGGAGGTGGGTGTGTCGATTTTTGAAAGCCGTTAACACAACAAGTCAGATCTCTTGTAATATTCATCCGGTCGCCTGTCAGATTGTGACAGTATTCGGCTTATCAGCTTGTACCGGTAAGCCTTCTCGCTTCTCTTCGAAATCGCTAACCTCATTTGCTGAACGAATAAAAATCTTATGTCGTTATCAGTTTTATCCCACTACCTTAAGCGACATTATAGACTCAAGTTTGGAATCATGGCTCTCCACAATTTCCTGTTCTTTCTATCCATCAACAAACCACTCACCACCCAGTCTACATGTATTTGCTGGTATATATCAGTAGTTACAAAGCCAAAATACCATCGCATAAACTGATATAATCAAACCTTCTTCTTCTTTATTGTGTCTCTTCAGTAAGTTTGGAATCATGGCTCTCCACAATTTCTGTTTTTTGTATCCATCAACAAACAACTGATCACCCAATATACACGTATTTGCTGTTATATTTCAGTGGCTACAAAGCCAAAATACCATTTAGAGACTGTTATAAACAAACCGTGTTCCCTCAGGACGTTGACAATCATGGCTCTCCACAATTTCCTGTTCTTTCTATCCATCAATAAACCACTAACTACCCAATCTACATGTATTTGCTGGTGTATCTCTATGGTTATAAAGCCAAAATACCATCGTTGAGACTGGTATGACCAAACCTTCTATGTACCGTGTCCCTTCAGGACCTTGACATTCATGGCTCTCTACAATTTCCTGGTTTTTGTATCCAACAACAAACAACTGATCACCCAATATACACCCATTTACTGTTGTATCTCAGTGGATACAAAACCAAAATATCATTTAAAGACTGATATAAACAAACCTTCTTCTACGTACCGTGTCCCTTCAGTAAGTTTGGAATCATGGCTCTCTCCAAATTCCTTTTCTTTGTATCCATTAAGAAACCACTAACCACCCAATCTACATGTATATTGTTGGTGTATCTCTGCGGTTACAAAAGCAAAATACCATCGTAACCAACCTTCTTGTTTTTATTCTTTGTGCCGTGTACCTTCAAGATGTTGGCAATCATGGCTCTCTACAATTTCCTGTTCTTTCTTGCTCTTATTATTTTTTTGTCTTTTTGCCATTTCTCCTAAAATTTGTTCTGCCATCCATTTGCTAAATCTTGCTCGTTAGGTTGTGCGTTGTTTTCCTCTATGCCTCAATCTGTCCTATGAGTATCCAATTCCTCTTCCCACTTTATGTGCCATAGAAAGTTCAGTTGTCTCATCCGGATGTTAAGGGTGTGTCCTCCTTATTTTCCTTTTCTCAAAAACTTCCTCGTTGCTCACATGCTCGCTCCATGGTATTCTCGGTATTCTTCTGTAGAACCATATTTCTGGTGTTTCGAGTCTCTTCATCTGCGATTGGATTGTCCAGCATTCTTTGCCATATAAGAGTTTATTTTATATTACTTAAACGTTATTTTTAGTGGATACTCGACAAAATCCAGAGACAGATATGCAATGTGATTGACCCATCTCGCCTACAGTCACTTTCTCACAGACGTATCGTCGCTTCCCTCTGTCTTTTCTACAAATACTTTCATGGTAACTGCTCCGACGAGCTACTTTCGCTAGTTCCCAAATTGCATGAATTTAAACGTGCTACTAGGTTGGCATGTTGGTGCCACCCTTTCACTATCGAAACGGTTAAATGTAGCCGTCAATTCTACTTCAATAGTTTCATGTCTCGCACTTCCCGTCTATGAAAATTACTTCCTCTTACTTGCTTCACTGATAGCTCTAATCTCTAAATATTCAAAATGTAATGCCAATCGATATATTCATACGTCTTGATCTATTCCCCGCCCATCTCTTCATCCTTTCCTCTATCACGCCGCTTTACTTTTGCCCCCACTCTTTTTAACCCTTTTGCGTGCTAGTGACACTCCCGCCTTGCTTGGGGTGAAATGCTTTAAAAAAAAAAAGAAATTAGTTGATATTAGTTCCGATTTGAAATTAATACTGAGCTGAAATTAGTTCCGAGCTGAAATTAGTTCCGAGTTGAAATTAATTCCGAGGTGAAATTATTTCCGAGTTGAAATTAATTCCGAGCTGAAATTAGTTCCGAGTTGAAATTAGTTCTGATTTGAAATTAATACCGAGTTGAAATTAATTCCGAGCTGAAATTAGTTCCGAGTTGAAATTAATTCCGAGCTGAAATTAGTTCCGAGATGAAATTAATTCTGTCACTCCTTCCAAAGGCTGAATTTCGGAAGATTCTGACGTCACATCAAATAAACAGTTAAGTCGGCATCATATGCCTCATCTGGATACCAATAGTTATTGAGTAACTAAGCACTGTCATGGCTAAAGAAACTATAAAGATGGAAGGTACTTTGTTCCGCTCCATTAAGTATCTAGCTCCTGCTGCTATGCAAATAGCCTATACAAATGCCAAGCCAGATTACAAAATGTAGTACTGCTGTCATATCTCGGCTGAAGCTGCCCTGTCCTCACTTTCCAGCCTTGTTAATTCAAAATTCATCAAAACCCTGTGACTGATGAATTCTTCTACTCTCTGCACGACATTTAACACTGGCAAAACGCTCACAAGACTCTCACGACTAAGTCATAGCAAATATTTTGACGAGCTACATTGTTTAGTTCCACTAGTCCAAAGCCTCACAGCTAAGACCCGCCATGTCACGTACACTGGGACTAAGCATCCGTATTCCCTTCATATTACATTAGTAAGGAGGAAGTTCTATCAGGACAGCTTGTTCCTGTGAACTGCTTTGTGGAACAGACATCTGAGAGGATAATCTCCCGATCACTGCATTTTTAGCCTCTTGAAGTCTAGTGTTTACCGTTATCTTTCCTACATATCCTCATAAACTGCACTTTTTAGTTGCTCCTCTTCATATGGATAAAACAACCACATTCAGGAACTTAAGTGGCGCTTGGGCATTGTATTTGGTGAAAATTTGTTTAAAAAAGCAACAACAAAAAACAAAACGATTAAACCACAGCATATACAGATTGGAAACTTTCCCATAACTGTAACTCCGACCAGCGCAGTTATTACGAGACAGTAGTTGTTATTCTTGCTATATGTCAATGGTCATGAAGTGCGTATACTGGTAAGGTTATTCAGTACAGTCATGTTAATTTGAAGACCCATGTAATAAAATATATGTTTCTACTCGAACGTCTGCGCATGTCATGTTTTCCGTAATTTTTAAGGTATGCATGAGTATGACCTGGGGTATTAAATTTGTTAGCGGGCTTATTATTTTCCTGCTTGTCTATTACTAAAATTAATCTCTCTGTTTGTTAGCGGTAGCCATAAGTTTAGATAGGTTTCACATCTGTTTCCCATATGAAAGTGATCTCAGGTTTTCTCGCTATCTATCTATTTATCTAGCTAGCTATGCATCTATCTCCCATTTGCAGAAATCACGCAGAAACAAACAGTGACACTAGCGCACAGAGATTCACTCGCACATAGACACACACTAACACACGCAAACACACAATCACACTGGCATATATTCACAGTTCTATATCGTTACATTGACTAGCATACAAACTCTAATATGCACACTCTGACATTGATACATACAGATTCTTTCTCTCTCTCTATTTCTCTTACGCAAGTACACACACATACATACACACGTACACACAAATTTAAAGCACAGGTATAAAGCCAGAGTCGCATACACAGACAGCTATATTCACACACACACACACACACACAAATAGGTAAAAAACGTGAGGAACTCTTCCTGACACATGCACAGAGAATACACACACAAAAACACACTTAAGTCATATTCAAACAAACCCACCTAGTTATACATAGATGCACATATATGCACAAAATGACGTTTAGAGTATTAGGAAATACATTTCACCGCAAGGAAGGCGATAAAGACACTAAATGTAAAAAAAAATCATTATTAATGAGACAACGACCATCGTATTTTTGTTGTTTTTATTTTATTTTATACTCTGCTGCTACTGGCAACGCACCCATAATTCTAGGGACAGACCCCATCCCCTATTACCTGTTTCCACGTCCTTCTCTTAACATGCTAGACTATCGGTTAGACATGACATGGTCTAAATGTTCTACGTGTCACCGATCGACTTTCCAAATAAGCTATTTGAGTGTTTATTCTTTGATAAAACTTAACTAGAATCTACCCGAGGACTGATTTTCTTGTAAATTCCGTTTAACGGTAGGTCTCTGTCATTTTTAGCTCTTTGTTGACTTTCTAATGGACATCTCGACGGGGTTCCCGGTTCCTTTCCATCTCTCAGGCATTAATAATAGTGCTATCATTATTATTTTATTTTTTTTGTCATATGTGTGGATAATGGTAACATCTCTTCATCCTGAGGGTACCGGGTTGGCAGTTTTCTGGTCTGTTTCCGGCTGGTAGTTATGTGACCTACCTCTTGTGTAACGGCTTGAGAGGCCACTCTGATCAACAGTCGCATAATATCGGACTTCTTGTAGTGCCATGTAGCACATGGAAGGGTGTCCCTGCAAGCAACCCCGGTGGGCAACTCCGAGGCCACACTAGTCTGCGGCAGTTGCCTTCCCGCACATGTTACATTAGACTACCGACTGCTACTACTACCCTAAGCTTTTCCTAACCAAAATAACACGCCATGACTATAGACAACCTAATATATAAAACTAAACCAGCTTAGCAAAAAAAAAAAAAAAAATCACCTAAACCCCTCAAACTTTCTTTCTCCAAAATTCCTGCAGTATGGAATCTTCTCTCTTCGAAAAGTCTCCAGACGGCTTAGCCCTCTAAGAAACACTTCAATCCCCTTCTCTGATTTCTCGACTCCTGAATACCTTCCTCTCCTTAGAAAGGACTCTAATGTCCACCTGTTTGGATGTGGATTTTCTGTCCGCGAACATCTCCCGCTGGCTAGGGAGAAATAGCACTCTCTTTAATCTCTAGACCATTCTTACATGTATCTCCGTCTCTCTCTACTAAACTCAGTCAGCTATCACTTCTTTCTCTACCGTTCCCCTTCCTCTCATGACTGTTCCGTGCTAAATAGTATTTCTTATTATATATTGTTACAAACTTGTAGCATATAGATGAACCACGGGTTAAAAAAAAAAAAGGAAAAGTGGCATCTTTTCTCGGTCTTCACTCAGAAATGGAAGCGACACAAGGGAGTCAACGAAGAACAGACACACGACGATGGATTTCAAAATAAAACATTTATTTATAAATATATAAACAGATAAAGAAAGAAAAAAAAGAAAATCCATTTAACAAAGGGGAAGGGGACGATTAAAGAACAGAACGCGCGAGCGAATACATACATACATATATATATATATATATATATATATATATATATATATATATATATATATATAAAGATCAAGCCAAGGGGATCAACTTATCTTTCAGTCGAGTTGATATTTCCACACAAAATTCTGATTCGCCGAAGCGAGAGTTCTTATTCTACAGCAATATTTTGGTCGACCGGCAATTTTCCTGGATTCCTTTTCTTTCGGAAGTGTTCGGGGTCCACAGCATCTCGCACAGGCGTTTCGTTGGGTCGATTCATAACAGTCCTTTCATCTTTAGTCGACAGGCTTTGCTGACTTCTTCATCTCAGTGGGCAGTCTATTTGGAATCGGGACGATTTTGCCCAGCGACGTTCATCTGCCACTGGTCAGACGGAAACTGAAAATCCATTTTTAGATTTTTGACAGTCACGTGGGTTCCCTTCGTCCTTGACCGGGTACGCAGGAGGATGGGGCGCAAATCACGCAGTGTTTGTGTGATGGCCAAAAGTTCAATCCACGCTTAGTATGTTCTGATCACGTGAATCGCAGCAGGAGATCCTGATGGTGCCTGGAATTCACTTATGGTCAACTGCCTGATAGCTGCGAAATTTTGGAACCAAGTCATTCTCGCGTCGGGTCACTTCAAAGTTCACGGGCCCTTGGTTTGTGGGTGGAAGAATAGGTAAAGAGGGAAAGAATTTGTGAAGAGAAGAGGAGGGTATGGCTGATCATGGATCATATTCGCTCACAAGTTGAAAGCATTGAATTTTATCTATTTTTATTTATTTATTTATTTTTCTTTTATAACTAATTTCCGACTAGTATTTGAGATTTTACTTTGGGGTGCTTTTTAGCCTAACGCCTATGTGGTTAATGAAATCGTGGCTACGTCACAATAGTCAAGGCCATCCCCCCATACCCGTTTTCAAATATACTTGTTTTCACTAACTTTATTGCTCTCCAAACCAAGTGGCTTAAACACTCTGTCACTGACCTCGCTGGCATCCAAACCCTGAACTTCTCGAGTCTAGGTGAAGTCTTTTTAGCTGGCAGGTCGAACTCTCTGCCTCTGAGCAGAGAGGAACCCGGACGAGGCTATGCCGAAGGGCAGAGACTCGTTCGGGGAGGTTGAGTAACCCGATCCTGTTTATGCGGGTTCTACGGACATTTTTGTCCGAGCCTACGGGCTCAGAGAACACGCGTTAAACCCGGCCTTGTGCCACATGTAACCCTCGTTGGGGGGGGGGTCTGAATATTCCAAACCCTAAACTTCTCAATCACTCAATTTCTCACGCAAGTGATACACTTTCTCAGGTGTTTCCCCAGTTACCTATATGGACACGCTTCTCTTCTATATCTGTTTTGCCTCAAACACTGACTCGCACCATGCAGCTCTACACTCTTGGCAACTCTGGATATGCGGTAATGTCTGCAAACGCCTCTTCCCGCTCCTCCACCAACCAAGAACCTTCTACCAATAGAATATCTTTTGGTTATCAACGAGCGGATTGGGACTCGTTCCGTGATTTCCTTGGAAGGAAGTTTTTAATCATCATGTTCAAAAATGAGGGTCTGAGGTCTCCTCCTGGGTGAAAGCTGGCATAGATTCTTTCATTCCAGCAAAGAAATACCAAGTTAAATCGCGTTCATCTATTTGGTTCTTACCTGCATGGTCGGTCGCCATAGCCGACATAAATCACTTATTCCGGCTGTACCAATGCGAAAAGTCTGATTGCAACAGACGTCTCTTTGTCTCTGCTTGTAATGTGTGCAACATGTCCTCAAAGAAGCGAAGTTGCTATTTGCTGATAGAATGAACCAATATATTGTTTCAGGTTTTTGTGTATATGTACATATAACTAGTGAGCCAGTCAAAATGACAACTCCCTTTATAGTCCACCAATAGAAGGTTAACCAATCAGAAGACGTAGAACATTCAATCCGTCGTGTATAAAGGCGGCCATTTTTGTTCACTCTACCTGAATGTCCAGTCCAGCTTGTCAGGTGAAGAGAACCAGAAGGACGAACTATGCGCTGCTACTTTTATCGAAATATCCACTGCTAACCTGAACAACGCTTTCCTCTTGTCTTCGAAATATTTACTGCTAACCTTTGGATTCTATACTCTAAGACGACCGTCATTATGAACAACATATATAACATCACGCAATGTTGGATTCTAGAGATTAATGGCGGCTCTGCAACAGTGTGCCGAAAAACAGCAAATACTCAATCCTTCCTCTAATCAATTCGAAGTCCTAACATCTACAGCAGATAATGTTGAATGCTCTGCTGGGAAATTCTCAACAATCAACTCAACCTGGCGTACCCACCACCAGAACTGAGGCTCTGCTAGATGGTATGCGCTTAACCCTGTGACGGGTCTCGGAGATCATTTCTAAGTTAGTCTCCCATAAGGCAAATGGAGGGGACGGGATATGGGCCGTCGTCCTAAAGAAATGCGCTCCTAATTGGCTACAGTTCTCTCCAAACTCGCTGTTTCCTGATTTCCACCTTGTTCGAATTTCTCGTCTTAGGATGACATTTTTTTTCCCAAGATGGCAGTATTTTTTTGTGCATATAAATTTGCTTTTGCGATATGATAATGAGTGCATACTTACACTTTGTTGCCTTTATCTATCGAATAATTGTTGGAGATATTTCGTATTTGTTTAAATTATTAAACTATTTGGCAGACACATATACACATACAATGTCCATCTCAGGTCTCCTCTGTGGTGAAAGCCGACATTGATGCTTTCATTCCAGCAAAGAAATACCAAAAGATGAAGATAGCAATGACCCTCTGAACTGTTTGTAGTAGGCTTTTGTTCTGGGAGAAACTTTGTGTGTGGTTGTGATCACCCTTTTTCGGGTGAAGCTGTGCTGTCTCGTTTTCGTTTAATTCCTCTAACGCTACTAAGTTCTGAGAGGATGCCATCATGAAGCTGCGTCAAGTGTGGAGAAATATAGAGAAACAAAATGGTTCATATTTGGTTAAATAAACCTATGTTACGATCACTTTTCCCGTAATTCATTAGCCCATAGGGGCACCACATTTACTGCAACCCTAGTAGCAGTGATGTGTCTAGGGCAAGATAGCCTGACGGAATCCATCCGTCTTCAGGCTGGTTTGAATTCAATTTTTCTTCTTCTAGAATGGTAGACAACGAAGGCTATCAAGTTTTTTCAGCTATTTATTCACAGCTGTTTGAGGGGAGAATAGATTGATTTATACGTTTCCCATGGGTATTTGCACGTAAGACTGGTTGACAACCAAGGCTTTCATTTTTTTTTTCTGCTATTTGATCATAGGTGTTGGAAGGAAGAATGAATATATTCATACTTTTCCAAAGGGTGTTTGCAGGTGAAGGTAACGATCTCGACTGCAATTCGAACTTGAGTCTCCAATTTACCACTCATGTCCGCTCATTCACAAATCTATGTAAAATAGCTAAACAGTGCCTTTGAAATCCTCTTGAAAAATGCGAAGAACCTTTGTTCCGACCAAATATTAATCGAGTTTGTTCTTTAAAAAAATAACAAAGCAGTAGATAGTTTACTAGAAGTGGGCGGGGAATAATAGATTCGATTGTACAACGTCCTCACTACGACCAATCTGACTGTATATCGATATATATATATATATATATATATATATATATATATTATTTTTCATCTTTTCCACTAACGAACAGGTCAGAGAATTGTCAGATTTATCAAACCGATGACGTGACTTGTCACGCCAACATAGTCTTAAAACGAACTGAATGAAATGCGAAAAAAACAAACAAACACCGTCCTCTCATAAAGTGGAAATGCTGTAGAAGACTTAGTGAAAAACGGACGTCAAACATCAAATCGATCAAAAGAATTATGAAAAGATAAATAGAAAACAAACGAGAAAAAAAAACGAAGAAAGAATGAAAACAAATTCCTTAGCAAACACTTTCAATGGGTGTATGTGTGCAGAAAGTCTGTAAAATTTGGTTTGTATGTGCGAGTGTTCCATTTTTCAAAATTTAATTTGAAAATCTTCACAAGAAATTCGGAAGTCCGTATCAAATGAAAAAAAAAAGTCAGATAGTAAGTAAATTAAATGATTGATCAAGGAGAGAAATTCGATATATCAAGCGGTGAGCGATGGAGGAGGGGGAGAGAACATGGATTAGATTTTAGATTAAATGTTTGGGAAAGAAAGGAATTCGAGAAAAGAAAAGAAAAGAAAAGAGAAGAAAAGAAAACAATAAAGTCTCGATAAACTTAATCCATAAACAACCCTCCAAAAGATTTTAAAAAATATATAAAAAGATATTTACTCCACTGAAATCAACGAACAAATTATTTTCTGATTTTTTTTTTTTGTTAACTTTTATATAATTTTTAATTTTTTTTTTTTTAACTTCATTTCATGTTTCGAAGTTTTTAACTTTAGTCTTCTGCCATTTCACACGTCGGGGTAACGTCAGAATGTAGCGATCTGGCCTATCAGAAAAAAGAAAGAAATAATCAGGAGGCTGCACATCATACATACGTTTGTTGAAAGTTAGGAAAAAGAGGCAAACATTAACAGATAAAAACTTTGATGCGAGAAACAAAAACTGATATGAAAAAAAAAAAAAGCCGGAAAACGAAGAGGAATTTTGTGTGATGACGACACGAGTAAAAATATAATCAAAATAAATTAGGCGGGAAAATGCAGCGAAAATTCTTGAAAATCAATCGAATTATCCACTTCCTTTCATTCTCTGTTTTCTAGCCTACGTCACAACATCGTTCTTGTTTCTTTCTTTCTTTCTTTCTTTCTTTCTTTCTTTCTTTCTTTTTTCTTCCTTTCGTTCTCATCTATTTGCCTTACTTTTCTTTTTTTTTCTTTTTCATTTCTTTTTCTTTCTATCATTTTCTTCTCTTTTCACTCTTTCACTTTCATTTTGCGCTCTTTATGTTCCTCTCGTACGTATTCTCTCGACCTCTTTTCCTCTCTCACTCACTTTCCTTGTCTTTTATTTCTCACTCACTTTCTAATTTTCTTTCTCACATATTCACTTTCTTTCTTTCTTTCTATCGTTCTTTCTTTCTCTCCTGTGTACCTTATTTTTTCTCTTTTTCATTTTTCTTTCACAAAATGTCATTCTCTTTTTCTTTTTCAGTCGCTCACTCACTCTTTCTTTCTCCCCTATATATCTCATTTTTTCTCATTTTCATTTATTTTTCTTTCTATCCTTCTCTTCTCTTACACTCTTTTACACTGTTTATATTCCTATATCACGCTTTCTTTCGCTCTTTTCCACTTTTTCTCTTTTTCTTTCTCTCTCATTCACTTTATTTCTGTCTTTGTTTCTTTCGATCTCTACTTCTTTACTTTATCTCTTTTTATTTATTTTTCATTCTTTCTTTCTCTTTTTCATTCTCAATCACTCTCTCTCTCTCTTTTATTTCTTTCATCCTTATTTATCTTATTTTTTCTCCTTTCCATTTATTTTTGTTTCTGTCTCTCTCTTCTCTTCTGTATGTTCCTCTCTCCCGTTTTTCCTCGCTCTCTTCCTCTCTTTCTCCTCCTTTCTTTCCTTCGCTTTTCTTCTTTCATCCTTATTTATGTTGCTTTTTCTCCTTTTTATTTATTTTTGTCTATCTATCTATCTATCTTTTCTCTTTCTCGCTCTGTATGTTCCTCTCCCCCGTTTTCTCTCGCTCTCTTCCTCTCTTTCTTTCTTTCTTTCACAGAATATATCATTATTTTACTGAATATGAATTTATCATTGATAGCAGAGTTTAACTCTTTAACCAGCTTTTTGGTGCCTTTCCATGGTGTAATGTTTAACAAGCTTGTTTGAATGAACACTACTACCGAGTCGTACGTTCGAATCTCACCTGGGATTCCGGTGATACATTGATAAGTGCAGTAAATAACAACTCTTCCCTATTTAAAATACTGCGGTAATCTCGAGGATCGAACTCACTACAACAGTTAATAGCCTGCTAAAAAAGCCTTGTTAACCAACGTTCGAATCAGTTGTTTATTGTTTTGTTTTTTGCGAGCACAACTTGCTAAGAAACAACAACAGAAATAATAAAAATACACACACACACACACAAAAAAAACGAATTACGATATAATGAAGAGGAAACTAGATGCAAAAAGAAGTCTGGCTCTACAGAAGGATGATGGGAATTCCATGGACGGAACAAATAAGCAATTAGGAAATCAGAAAGAAAATAGTAACAAAAAGAATACGTTTAGTCAGAATCAGAAAGAGACACCCGAAATTCTTTGGACATATCATGAGGGAAGAGGGTATTTCGAAGGCAAGAAAGATATGGAAAGGCAGTGGGCCTTATGCGTTTGTGTGAATGGATGGCAGAACGGCGTTCGGTAAATTTGACAAAGGGAGATAAACGCTACTTAATGTCACATCCATCCAGGTCGACCGCAGTTGTACTCATCGAGCCAATGCCAACGAATATTTCTTTCGCGATAGGGCTACATACAGATTTGAATTCAGAGTTACTGTCTGCTAAACCAGTTGGCACCCATATAGAACCCAGTCTGTCCTGCTATTTACCCATAGCTGGCAGGAGGGTGGAGAAGAAGTGGATTCATGCCTTTCTTAAGGGAATTAGTACGTAAATGTAAATAATCAGCATGAGATTCGATCTCGGCTCTCCAATTCTTCAATCCGAGCCCCTAAGACTCCATTACGCCAACTTAAGGGTCACAATGGATATGAAATTTTAAAGAGGCATTATACCTACATATACGATACGTAGAAGGACGTAAAAACACAGACAAGTAGTATTAACAACACAAAACTAATTAACGTCTTTCCTGTCAGGTGTATTTTATTGTCTCTATAAATCGAGAGCTGGTACAAACAATTACGAATTTGCCTTCAGCGTCAATATTCGCGGTAGACAAGAATTTGGGGAATTTTACACAGAAATTTCGTTTAAGGAGACTGCTTTAAAGAAAAGATGCCTTCGTAGTTCGCTCAAGTACTAGTATTTGGATTTGAGCCAATTTTATGAATATCAATTATTAAATTTTAAAAATGTTTCCACATGTGAAATTTTCACTTTCCAAAATTACAGTTTAGAATCAATAGTCATTTTTTTTGTCTCCTTGAATTTAGCTCTCTTATTGTTATTTATTCCCAATAAGATTGTCTCAGTTTTTTTTTATACTCAGTAAACACTTGCGTTTCAGTTGGTTTTATCGGATAAAAGGAGATATTAAAAATATCCTTTTTGTTTTCATTTTCATTAAAACTTCGACACTCCGTCCATGTTGTACTGAATATTCTTCTACAGAACAACATTCCTCTTGTCATAAGGCCCTTATTCGTATATGAGGATATTGTCCAGGATTCACTGCTCTAAAGAGGATTGACATGTACCTACGTCACAATGTCCTTTGACGACAGTCCACAAATCTCCTTTCAGGACTGACAACAGCTTACTCGTTGAAGTCTCCTTCATATTTTTAACGGTCAAAAATTTTCTTCAGACACATAGATGAATAGATATGCACTGACTTGGAAAGAAAGAAAAATATTACTAGACTCGGAAAGAAAGAAAGAATTATATAACCTGACTCGGAAAGTAAGAAAGAATTATATAACCTGCCTCGGAAAGAAAGAAAGAAAAAAAGAAAGAAAGAAAGTGCTGTAATGAATATGCATACAAATGGGTTCCTCCTCACAGTAATATGATTGGCTGGTGTCAGCCATAAATACAGACTGATGTGGAGGTAAATGGACCACGCCTATTACCTACGCCTATTGTCTTCGCCTATTGCCTACGCCTATTGCCTACCACTACGACGAGGACCAGTCCATTACGGTTACCTGCTAGATTGTCCTACCCGGTTAGAGTAGTCGACAACTACTTTGCTACTTCGAACAAATATATCTCTTTCCGGAATATATCAGAAAGAAAGAAAGAAATAAACTTATTCGAAAAGAAAGAGATGAACAGGATAACATAGATAGATAGATAGATAGAAGAGGCTGAGTTAAATAATTTAAAAGAAAGTAAATGAACAGAATAATATCGAGAATATTTAACATTGAAAAACAAAAGAGAAAATTAATTATTTTTAATAATATGTGTAAATCTCCGCTTTTACCTGAAGACGGTCATGAGACCAGAAACACGTGTAGTGTAACATTATGTAAAACAAAGCATAATATTTTTTTCTAAATAAATCCACATTACAACCAAAAACGTTTACGGCACCTCTCTTCACTTCTTTTTAATATACATACTTTTCTCTCGTTGGAACCATTACAACCTCTTTCTTTATATATATATATATATATATATATATATATATATATATATATATATATATATATATATATATATATATAAACTTTCCCTTTATCGTTATCTAGTAATCTCTCTCTAAAAAGACATCTGACTGGAATTCTGGAAGATTTTTCTAATACTTTCTGAGTCTACTTTGAGCAATAAGAATGTATTACTACTCTCCAAACTTAACAAAAGAGTCGCGATGAAATCGATGATAAATGAAAATGTGACATGTTCTTAATTCATCATAGCTAAGAATCGGAAGCTCATGGAGGATTGATATAAAGTTTATATATATATATATATATATATATATATATATATATATATATATATATAATTTCTAGATCATTCTCCAACTTATTCAAGATTATCTTCGCTCTCTCTAACCGCCTAACTTTCTATCCTGGACTAACAACGGTGCGTCACAGGTTTCACGTACAGTTTCATTTTCAAGTCATTATTTGTGGGAAGCTCATAAAGCTCTTAAAATATGTAACATAAATTAATGCCAAACTAAAATAATATAATTGCTAACTGGCATTAAAATAAAAAACAAACAAAGTCAAGAATATTGCTAAATCATTTTCATTTATTAGACATTGAGTTGGGTGATTTCGTGTTCATCACAGCTTGCATGTGATTTCCTCTAACCTTATGAATATTAAGAGCACTCATAAATTAAAAAAAATGATAAATAATAACATTTTTACTCATGTACATAAATACTTGTTACAAAATAAAATCCTTGCTTATATATATAAGTATGGCCTTGATAAAGTCTTTCAGAAGACGAAACGCGTCCTCCAAGATAAGTTTTCCTTTTTCCTTTATTCACACACACACATGTTATATATAATTATTTATTCGGAAATTATAACATAAATATATTATAAAATCACTACAAAAATAGCCATTTTGTTTCAACACTTCTGGTGTCTTATCAAGTGATGATGTTAAATGTAGAATAAAAGTTTTTAAAAGGTTCAAATCAATCAAACACCCCTCTCCGAGGGGAAAGGCTGTTACATAAGCTGGAATGAGCAATCAAAATACTAGTATGCGAAAATTCAAAAAACTTGACAACGAACTGTTTTGATTTGAACCTTTTAAAACCCTTTAGTATACATTCAACACCATCACTTGATAAGACACCAGAAGTTTTGAAACAAAATGGCTATTTTTGTAATGATTTTATAACACATCTATGCTATGATTTTCGAATAAATAATTGTATTTACTCTACTCTGTATTGAGCACTCTTTTAAAAATAGTATTTGTTGGTTATTGGAATTTATTCCGTATACACCAATCCTATACTTGGGTATATATATATATATATATATATATATATATATATATATATATATATATATATCTGTGTGTGTATGTTTCGTTAAAGATTAGATATAATGGAAGCCCTCCTAATAATAAAAAAGTCAACATTCAATAACATTAATTACGGACACGGCCACAATGTGCTGACCGTGTTTGGAAAATAAAATATCCCTATGACTCTAGACGCATACACGCAACCCATACATTCATTTAAAAATAAAAAAAATAAAATCATGCTTGATAATGGCTAAATGTATAGCCATAGCGCTAGGAAATGCAGAACATTTCGACAGTTTTTATACACTTTGTGTCCAGCGTATTGCTTTTAGAAACGTAAACAAACGCAAAGCAGCCAAAGTGCTCCATTCGTTTTACTGAAGAGCTTTGCATTTACGCAGTTGGCCGTTGTTTTTAGAATACGTCAAAAGTGACAATTCTTTGTAAAATGGTCTCAATCTGGAATCGTGGTGTAATCAAGTACCTGCAGAAATATGGTTTAGCTCCCGACGACATACATGCTGATATAGTTGGAGGGGAAGAGAGAGTTTTGAAGATGAGTCAAGTTCTGAACGTCCTCCGAATACAATCACCGAGGAAAACAATTATCGTTTTCATGATGGTAGGCGATTGATTATAAATCAAATAGCCAATGTCATTAGCATATCCCTTGAAACAGTTGAGAGCATTCTGCACAGTGGGCTTATCATGACCAAATCTTCTGTTCGATGGGTGCTACGTCTTCTGACACCTGGTTAATCAGAACAAAGGAAAATCTGAGGTAGATTCAGCTCGTTTTTTTTAAAGTATCATAACTAGGGATGGGTGTTGAGGGGTCAGCACTTTGTGCCAGAGACGGTGAAAACCTGCTCCAATAAAGTACAAGATCATTTCATATATACAAGGAAGATGATGGCCTCAATGTTAATTGACTGTCTTCAAAAGGGCCACACCATCAATAGCGAGTACTATGCCAACTTGCTATCAAGAGCAACCCCCCCCCCAGGAAAAATGTCTAAAGATGTCTTATTTCATCACGACACAAGTCTATGCTTCCAATGACAGTGATTTGGAACTGATTGATCACCCTCCCCTATTCCCATGATATGATCATCATCTGTTCCGTGACATGAAAAAAAATTACTTGGCTGGGAAACAGTATCCCAAATGATGATAATATCTTATCTGCTGTTGATGACTTTTTTGGACCAACAAGAACAGTTTTCTTTGAACAGTAAAATATCAGTTTACCTGGAAAGAAACAATGCAGTTATTAAAAAGAAAAGTTGAAATTAATGCAGGCAAGGTTTCACAGCTCTAGCATCAATCGTTCATAGTCAGCATGAATTTTTCAACCCACTCTCGTATATACCGATAGATAATGAAAAAAATGAGAAAGATAAATATATAATGAAAAAAAACGAGATAGATAGATAGATAATGAATAAAACGAGATAGATAGATAGATAGATAGATAATGAATAAAACGAGATAGATAGATAGATAGATAGATAATGAATAAAACGAGATAGATAGATAGATAGATAGATAGATAGATAATGAAAAAACGATATCGATAGGTAGATAGATAGATAATGAAAATAAAAACGACATAGATAGATAGATAGATAGATAGATAGATAGATAGATACGGACAATCAATTTGAATGCAATGGTTCTCGCCTGATCAAGAAAATTAAAAAGCATTAAACTTGATCAGTAACTGCAACTCGTTGACATCTTTACGAAGTCCTATATTTTAAACGACGCATGTCCTTATGCCAGACTAAGCAATACTAAGTAAACAACGGTACGTATCTAGGTGTGCTAATTTTACTATGTCTGTCCTAAACCCAACTACACACACGGAATCGTGCGAGAAAGATCTTTCACTCTTATAGAATGACAGTCACATTTTTTAGGCGAATCAAAGTCACTTTTCTCTTCACGTTCATTTAATAACTCTAATGTTATATCATTTTCTAATCACGCCATGATTTCATTAAATTATTCCCGCTCTCCGTGCCACGATGTTACTTACTGAATACAGCACTCACAATTTTTTATAAACCGTCATTTTTTTTTCTTACTCCCCAAGATATTTATTTGTATTAATTAATTTTTTTTTCGTTTTGTTTCTCTTCTCTACATCGACTTTTCGTTATTTCGTTATAGTATTAAGAATTTCTTTCTTTTTTTTTTATTTCATTTCGTCTTTTACTTTCTCTTAATTCGTCTTAACTGCAAGTTAATTTCCTTTGAGCGCAATTCTTTTCTCAGATTCAAGTTACACCTTTCTTTTTTTTCTGTAGCTTCATTTTTTTTTTTGGTTTCCATTCTTTATCTCGTAAATACTTTAAAAGATGCTCGCATCGGAACAGGACTTGCACGAAGGTGAGTAAACGATAAATCTCTTTTTTTGTGATTTTATATTAGGAATTTTACTTTTCCACAGAAAAAAAATCTAAAACGAAGACTAAAATTTGGGTTGTTCACGGTGGAGCAATAGACTTACGAATCTAGTCTCGAAAACCATCAATGGCTGTAACGATTTCGTCCTTCTGCTGGGGTCCTACACGTAAATTTGTGTGTTAGGGAAATGCATTAAAAGATGCTACTCCGATGGATAATGGTTAGTAAACTGATCCAACAGATTCTTACCAATGAGTATTGCGTCCGAGCTTCAGAGATGGACTTTTGTGTGAATTTATTTTAAAGAAATGCATTAACTCTGCGTTCCTGAACAATTCTAAGCCTTCTACCTGAGCTCCTGAGTCAAATAATTGTTATGTAATGTTTCATGGTAGATATAAAATTAATTAAAAGTGTTTACCCACCGTTCAACCGGTGGCTGGGCATTAATTCATTTTTCTCTACCACTGTTCAACCAGCCGCTTAGCATTACGTTATTTTTCTCTACCACCGGTAAACCGGTGATCAGGGCTCAAAGGGTCGCAATGCCCTTGAATGAGACTTAGAAAGGTGATCAAGTAATTGTTAGAAAAGAGTAGCGATTTCGATCTTCTGAGTTTATTTAACTCTGTATTAACAGAAAGTGTGGCACAAGGCCGAAATGGGGAAGGGGGGAGAGGTCGGTCTTAACTTTAAACTTAGCTAGTCACAAACACTGACCCAATCATAATTACAATATTCCTTTCACCAAAACAACACATTCTTGCTTACCTTTTTCACCACACCCACCATAATACCTCAGTGTCTCTATGAAAATACTAACTAGTCCCCATAATGTACAATATATAATCTGTGTGGGGGGAATAAAACAACAATTCAAAAATATTTAAAAACTAGCCCCAATGTGTATTTACAGTATGAACTAATAAATATTTACAAGAAACCAAACAAGGTCATGTTAGTAATAAAAAAAAAAAGCCACAATCACTGAATGTGGCAGAGACATCAGTTAACTGAACGAAATTAATGCGGGACTACAATAATATAAAACAAACGTTCGTCCCAAGCACTCAAATAGACGCGCGCTCATTCAGACACAACCACAAATACGAAAACACAAACACGAAACGAAAGACGCCCCGCATCCACCAGAGAACTGATGTCACTGACCACCTAACAATGAAGGGGATGGATAATTAAAATTAAAGAAAAATAGGGACAGAAATAAAAGGGGCCAATGAGCATACATACTCTCACTAAATTTAATGAAAAAGGAAACTAAAGAATCAAAACTTCGACCTTCTTAGGAAACCTACCCCTGAATTTGTGTGCTACTAAAATACATTTATACACACGTCGCACGTCGCCAGCCACACGGTGAACGATGCTTAGTAAACTTGTCAAACAGATTCTTACCAGTGAGTAGTGCGTTGATCTTCAGCGGGGGGGGGGGGCTTTTCTGTGAATTCGTGCAAAAAAATGTAATAGAAATCGCAATGAGTCTGTCTATATTTCTGAGATGAGGTATTATGTACACTATTTACATTATGCGGACCATTGTCCTCATCTTTGTCGCCATATTTGTCACAACGTTCCAAGGACACATGGCACAGTGGATAAAGGCGTTGGTTAGATCCAGTGACAAACCCAAAGAGTGTGAGTTCAACACCCGGTTAAGGCAGTGGAGAACTTTCAGAGGGAAAATTAGCAGGAGATAACTGACATCCATCAAACATGGCACGTGGAACTAGAACAGTCTACCCCAGGGATCGTAATAAAGGGTTCAGTTCGAAATTCCAACCACCTGAAGAAGGCCGGAGCGTACAACGGCCGAAACGTTGTGACAAATATGGCGACAAAGATGAGGACAGTGGTCCGCATAATGTAAATACAGAAATCACAATGCTTTTGAATGATACAAGCTGATTGATAAGTAACTCCCTATTTTATATATGAGGGACTCTCCCGTCTAACTGTAAATTCTTACAAGTCTATCTTACATAAAATAGGGAGTTACTATTCAATCACCCTATAGTTAGAAAGGTGATCCATCAATTGTTACAAATGAGTAGCGAGTTCGATCTTCAGCTGGGGTTCGAATCGTGAATTTTTGCTCCGAAGAAAGCCACACTCTTCAATAATGGTTAGAAATTTGGTCAAAGAGATTGTTAGACATATGTATCGTATTAATGCTAACGAAATGCATTAAATAATGGTTAGCAAGCAGGCCAAACAGATTCCTCCCACAGAACAGTGCATTCTATTCTGTGAGGCACAAAACGTCATTTTCTGATAAAAAAAAAATTCTTCAAAGTTGCCACGCCGTTGACTAAAGCTGATTAAAGAGTGAATATGTTAACCAGTTTGCTAACTGACTTAAATACGCTTTTTGATTTCCAGCCATTATTAGAAAATTAGTTTCGGGAATTTTTTCAGAATCTTTAACTCAATAAAAGCTTCAAAGGCTTACTGAAGGAAGTGACTTTAAGGATCTAAGGACACATGGCACATTGGTTAATAAAGTCGTTGGTCAGATTCAATGACAGGACCCAAACAGTGTGAGTTCAATGCCTGGTTAAGACATTGAAGAACTTTTAGAGGGAAATTAACAGGAAATATCTGATAACTGACATCCATTAAACATGGCAGGTGGAACTAGAACAGTCTACCCCAGTGAGCGAAATAAAGGCTTCAGTTCGGCATTTCAACCTCCTGAAGAAGGCCGGAGCGTACAACGGCTGAAATGTTGTAATAAATATGGCGACAAAGATAAGGACAATATTCCGAATAATGTAAATAGTGTACATAATACCTCATCTCAGAAATATAGACAGACATTTAAGTTTTTTTTTTTTTTTTTTTTTTAGTTAGAAAAGTAAGCGATTGAACTTAATATTGGAAACTGACACGGAAGTATTTGAAAATTTAGATTATAAACAGTTTATTTCATCATGCTTCTATTTCGGTCTCTAATTTTTGTTCGTGATCAAAGTGTAGTATCTGCCCCCGGACGGATAGACTACTTTTTATCTCGTTCTTCGGACAGAGCACATCTGAAAACATTGAGAGATGCCCATAATCGGGGAACAGTTTATTCATGTCAGTACCGTCCTCATTGCATAAGAGGTGGCATCGGTAGTATTAGGTTGGTGCAAAAATGATGACGTAATAATGTCGTTTATTGACGTTAAAAAATACGTAAAAAAAACGACATTATTACGTCATTATTTTTGCACCAACCTAATAATACAGAAGCCAGATCAACCAACGCTTCCTGGGATTTAGCCCGGGTTTACGCTGTCGGGCTCTCCACATTAAAATGATCTTGTATAACACCCAACCACCATTAGCGGCAAGGTAATTCAAAGGGCAGTATCTGTTCTCTCCTCACTTGAGATGGGAGCAGGCTCCCAGTCACGGAGATTCTAAACCTTCGACAGTACCTTCATTGCACTAAGATGCAATATTTTCCTTGGTCCATATGCATATTCATGTGTTTGGGTACCTCACGTTAAGAAAGGGTACCTTAGACATAAATTACCTTAAGTTGGGGGTCAGGTAAACACATTCTTGGCACTTTGACCGTGATGAAATCAAAATATACGTTCTCACTTTATTTAAAATTAGGGAAAGGCCCCAGTCCCTTTGATTCTGACACTCGACAGCACATTCTTTATTGCACTAATAGAGATGGTGAACGGTGTAATATCGATGTCAGAGTGAAAGTAGTTGCGGAACAGGGTAAATTTTTGACCTTGATGTCAAGGTCAAAAATTTACCCTGTGTTCGCGACTACTACTTTTACCCCACGTAAAAAGAGCTTGTGTGTGTATTTTTTTTATGTGGGGTTTACATTTAATTGTGCATTTTTATTTTTACTTTTACATTTACGGGACTGGGGGCTTTCTCCCAACTCAAGTGAGGAGAGAACACATACTACGCTTTGTATTTATTTGCCGCCCTTCGGATGTGACACAAAGTCAGTTTAATCTGGGGAGCCCGAGTGCGTACACCCGTGCCAGGCCCCCAAAAAACTTCAGCCCCCCAGCCCAACAACTGTCTGTTCCGCTGGCATCAGTATCACTACCATTCTTTAGTGCAATGATGGAAGTACGGCTGCGGGCAGCTGTTCGCCGAGCACACGCATTTCAGTTTCACTCTGCCCGAAGAGAAAGTCCCAACAGATTTGCGCTCTCCAAAGACAGACACAATTGAGAGATAAAATATAGTTTGCACCAGGTAAATATTATATTTTGTTTATTTCTTCGATGTCCGTTATGCTTTCTCAATGTGGGTGATCAGGGCTCCCCACAACTGTCTGTCCTTTGTAAATCTTAATAATATCATTTTGTTTTGTCTTTTCTATCCCTGGTCTGCCATCGATCAAAAAAAAAAACATCGTAGATTATTCTCTTTCACGTTGCTCTGTTTACCTTCAGGGTGCCCTGCAAGTGTCAAATTCTCCAAGCACTCTTTCTTCATTATATAATCCAAAACTTACATTTGTCTTTTATTTTATTTTATTTTTAAGCAATTTACACCAAGCAGGTCGGGAGTGCCACTAGCACGCGAGGGGTTACAGAGGATTGAGAACAAGAGTAAAGAGGCGTGTTTTAGGAAAGGAGACAGAGAAGGACAGGGAGCAACTCAGTGTGTCAGATATCGATTGATATTTCACTTGAATATTTGAAGATTATAGTCATCGAAGAAGCAAGTAAGGGGAAGGGAGTTCCTCAGAGTTGAAGTGCGAGAGAAGAAGCTGTTTGAGTAGAAGAAACGGTTACACTTAACAGTTTTGACAGTGAAAGGGTGGGATCGAGATTCCAGCCTGGTAGCTCGCTTAAATTCATGCAGTCTGGAAACCAGCGATTGTAGCTCGTCGCAAAAGTTCCCGTGAAAATACTTGTGTAAGAGATAGAGAGAGAGAGGCGGGGAGCCACGTCACGTATGTGGGGAAAGCGATTGTAGACTAGATCCCAGGTCAGGACCTATCTCATTGCATATTTGTCTCTGGATTTTGTCGAGGACCTCGAAAAATTTCTTTGCATTTCTATTTTTCTTAAATGTTCCGTCCATGGCATATTCAGTTTCCTTCTGGAGAGCCATATCCCTATTTCTGTTACCTCATGTCCCTTTTTTAACTGTGAAGAGAGTGTCCAGCATTCACCGCCTTATTCACAGAACCAATATTAGATAAGAGTTCATGACTCTTTTCTGTTTCCAACAAAATTTTCCTGACAGACTCATGCAACCAAATTATTTCTTTTTTAAGACTTACCTGTCGAATCTTCAGAAACATTATGAATGAAACTTTTTTCTTTATTCTTTGAATTAGTTTAAAACTGAGAGAAGCGGCCTCCACTTAAAAATCTACAAGATAAAAACAAAATAGAAATTATCAGATACATATAATCACAAAAGATAACTTGGTTGCGTTTTCCTAATCACATGTCTCATATCCTCCCACCACCAGTGTGAACAGTAATACCAGACACCTCAAGCCAATACTCTGTCCCTGGACATCTCATAAATTTCCTGGTTACACTCATATTCAGACCATAGTGTACTATGAAGAAATTGTCCAACATTCCTGCTATATAGGAAGACTAGGACAGATATCAAATAGCAGATCAGCACTATTTCTGAATATTTTGCATAGCTTTTGGAAGCTATTCCGATACAGCTTCGGATTTCGGTGTCACAATTTTTGTCATTCGTTAAAACACTTCCCAAATATTTATTTGTAGCACGGATGAGGGGTTGTTCTTGCTGACAACCCTGTACTCTGTCTTCTAACAAATGATAGTCTTTTCTTCTGGCTTTCATTTACTACCTTCTCCAGGATTTCCCGCATTTTTCTTTCAGTATCTGGTATCAGCACAATGTTATCTATATATCTTATATTGCTGAAATTACCCCCACCGATAATAAATCCTGGTATAATTTCTGGTTATCTTAGGATAATCTCACTTTAAAGGTTTAATAAATAGGCCGATAAAACGCACCCTTTTTAATTTAATTACTAACTTAATACATTTCCAATCCGTATACAAGCGGTTTGATCCCAGTATATATTGTGGATTATTCTGATATCTTTCTCAAATAACTAAATCTATTTTTTCTATTATTTTTCCTAAGAATAATAACACTAACAATAAAGAATGTAAAGAAAAAATCAGCTGATAAGGACCTGCAAATCGAAATAACAAAAATGTGGAAACTTAAAACTACGATTATTCCTGTTGTGATGGGTTCATTGGGTATGGAAAAAGGAAGGTACCGGAAATGACGTGAGTAAAATTCCTGGACATTTCCGTATCTCAGAGCTACAACAGATGCATTTCGTTTAGAACTGCGCATATCACTCGCAAAACATTTTCCACCTAAACAAAACGGCCCAAATATGGATACATAACTTTCCTATAACGGCTTTTTTAATTGTAGACCCCAGAGGCGACTTGGTAACTAGACACTTAAAATTACTTTCTGACATGATGATACCGTACGCAACAACAACTACAACAACAACAGCAACAATAATAATAATTATTATAATAACAATAATGATAATAAAAATAATACAAAAGACTGTACTCCCAAATACAAAAAATGGTACTCACAAGGACAGCCCACACCTTACGAAGGGCTGTAAAATATGTGAGAAAGTCAAAGGAAACAACAACAACAACAACAACAATAATAATAATAATAATATCCTCGTAGATAGTATTTAGATGTATACATGAAATAAGAATTAGTGTAATGGTTTATAAAAAAGAAAACAATATTGAAATAATAATAATAATAATAATAATAATAATAATAATAATAATAATAATAATAATAATAATACCAGACTAGGCTCTCATGGCTTCTGATATTAACAGATAGAAGTTGTTA
>OZ010587.1:93533479-93540979 GCA_963932145.1 Acanthosepion lycidas
AAGCCTGAAGAGCACAACGGCCGAAACAAAGATGCGGACATAAGTCCGAATATGGATTTTGCAAATATTATAATTATATTTCGTTTTTTATACTGTGAATATGGAGGGGGTAAGGCTTGGAGAAATGATGGGTCTCGAATGCACCTTGTTTACATTTATTTAAGCTAGTTCCCTCCAAGCAAGGCAATAAAGCCACAAGGCGGTTAGATGGTGCGGAATAATTAGAAAATAGAAAAATACTAAGGAGCCGAATCAAACGAAGAGTAATCAACAGGACAGAAGATAACGATTGACATTGCATTTAAATTCTTGAAGATTAAAGTCAACTGGAAACATGGAGCCAAAAAAAAAAAAAAATTCCACGCGCCTGAAGTGCGAGAAAAGGAACTTACCATAGACATCAATGTTAGATCTAACCAACTCAACTGGAAATTGATGAGATCTCGACACCATTCGAGTACTGTGTTTAAATTCATAAAATCTAGGTTTCATAGCGAAGAGCTCATCCTAAGAATTACCATGAAAGTATTTGTAGAAAACGCCCAGGGAGGCAACTTTACGGCAGTGGGAAAGTGACTGAAGCCGAAACGCCATATCAGGACTGATAAAGTTGGTGATTCTGCTTTTGATATTATCAAAGATCTCTAGATATATAGGAGCACAGGACCATATGTGGCAGCAATAATCGAAACATAGATGAATGGCAGACTTATAGATATGCAAGATAGATTCAAAGTCTATTATAGCATATCAAAAAATATACGGTGTTTCACAATTTTTGAAACAAAATAATCGTGGACAAATCAAGGACTGCAAATGATAGAGTAATGGAAATTACATTTATTGAAAGGTAAAAGGATTAAATTTTAGAATTTTCAACCATTTAGCTTCAAACATAAACCAAAAATAGCAAGAAGATCCCTAGAGTACATGATCCAGATGTCCGTTTAGTTGAAGGCACTGTTGAATGCAAAGTTGTTGACAACGCATGCGCATTTCTCTTAGGTGATCGCTTGAATCTTCTCAATGATGGCTGAATTTAATGGTGCGAGGGTTGCCCTTATAGATATTATCCTTGAGGAAACCCCAGAGGAAGAAATCTGGGGTTTCAGGTCAGAAGAGTGAGGTGCCCATTCCATTTCAAAGATGAAGAAGAGACATGAAACAGCAGAAATGTGGTTCTACAGAAAGATGCCGTGAGCAACGACTAGGTTTTAGAGAAAATGGAAACAAAAATGAAACTTATACTTAACGTCAGGCAGTTGGTGTTTCTGCGGCACGTAATGAGGATGGAAGGCTTGGAAAATCTGACACACACAGGATATATTGAAGGAAAGAAGGACAGAGGAAAGTAGCAATTGATGGCATTGAGTAAATTGATGGCAGAACAGGGTTTGTGGGAAATAACAAAAAAAAAATCTAAATGAAATCTAAAGACCTACGAAGGGCAGAAAGATGTGAAGAGCCATTATTGTATATGTCCTGAAGGCACACGGCAAAGAAGGATCTTTTTTTTATGGGTACGATGTTTAAACTTTGCCGTGTAAAGGCATGAAAGTAACGAAGCCTATCGCCTTTGAGTAAACATCAGAAATCAGGCCCTATAAGTTGACATATTGTGAAGGCAGATCTACAGTTGATGAAAGTGGCAACATTGTTAAAAGTAAATATTAGTACCTTCATACAAATAGTTAACACCAACCTGAATTAGAATACGGTACACTTCAGTTAGATTAATTTGATACTAACTATACTATTCTAAAGTTTTTATGACACTGATTTTTAGATTACATTATGAAGGTAAGTACTGTTTATTCGCTGTCAAGTTTGACGTCAGAAATAAATTACTTATACAGGCTTCTTTGCAATTTTAATTACTCATGTGTAAATACTTTCACAGGGAGTTCTTAAACACCAGGTGAAGGAGAGGAGGTATCTGAAAGATAGTTTTACTTATGTAAAAATATTTACAAACGATAGCATATATTTCTAAATATCCATTTCCGATATGCATATTCATTAAACACATAGTAAATTAAATTCGAATAAATTTAGATATGATTCGACCAGATTCTTAAACGAATCAATTATAAATTAAATTAAGTAATAAATAAATTAAAATATGCAGCTACAATTAAAAATAATTTGAATATCAATTACAATTAAATTTAAATATTAATTCGAATAAAACCTTTAAAAAACAATTCTTAATAAAAATGTTTTGGGTCGATTTCGTTTTTTTTTATTTATTTGTTTTTTCAAAATTGGAATTGATAACGTTTAATTAAACTTTAAAATAAGGGGCAAGGTAAACTGCCCAGCAAGCGTTACTGACGTTTAGACAGGGGATATTATTATATTTTTATTATTTTTTTTTTTACTATGTTCACCCAATACAAGTTGCCAAGAGCCACACGAGTTAGAGGATCACTGTGTGGAATTATATTAGCGTAAGCAAACTACAGAAAGAACCGGAAACCCATTCCTAAACCGGAAACAAGTGATTAAACGCTATACGGATAAAAACTCAAAAATGGACCTTTTTTCAAGTTACGTTCAGAAAGGCAAACAAAGTGAATACTAAACTATATACTATACTATACTATACTATACTATACGTTGAAAAGTTAGACGGTCATAGCGTCTTAAATAAAGACGAATGTTCTATTTCTGTCGGGTACTTCAGGATTTTAGTGGTCTGCTTTGTTTACAATAAAGGATAAACCTATACTCCTAATACCGGGAAAGGTTATAAACCGGACGATGGCCGAACGTATCTACTGTTAAAATTCAAGCTGTTCGGGAAGAAGAATCTCGTGTTAATGCGCATTTTGCCACAGGCAGAGATAACGAAAAGTTGGTGACATATTATTTGGTCCTAACTAGTATCCCCGTCGTAGCTACAGTTGCGATGTTTCAACTGTAAATTATAAAAAAATATGTGAACCAACGATAATGAAATACTTATTATTTACCATTTTGCAAAGTTCGAAACGGTTGGCAAATGAGAAATAATAAATATTTATAAAGTGGTAATAATAAATATCGCAGTGTATTTGGCCCACATATTTTTAAAATTTTATTGATAAACATTGGCCCGTGAATATCGTTATCCCATAAGATCCAGATTTATATGCATAAAAAAAAACATAAGAAGGCGGTTTTTTTAGAGTATTAAAACGTACCTGAAGAGATACGAGAAAAATAAGATATATTCACAATTATTTGTTATTCGTTGCAAATTGTTAGATTTGATTAATATTCTGCAGGTTTTAATTTGAAAATGTTTTCGACCAATCAAAGCATTTTTGCAGGGATCGAAAAGGAAATAATTCAGACTGTTTATTTGCAAGAACAATTTTATATTTACAGCATTGTAAAAATGCAAACCAACTAATACAATGGAATTTTTTACCAATTTATAAAGAAACAAAAATATAAAATGTTTTGTTATAATTAAATTTATAAAAAAATTACTAATATTAAAACAATATGTGAACCAACGATAATGAATATTTATTATTAACCATTTTATAAAGTTAGAACCGGTTAGCAAATGAGAAATAAGAAACCTTTATAAAGTGGTAATAATAAATATCGCATTGTATGTGGCCCACATATTTTTATAACTATATAGATAAACATTGACGAGTGAATATCGGTATTAATAAAATAATAAAAGTGTCAACGGAAAAACAAAATCTTTTCGAAACACCGTTTTTTGTGTGGGGTGGGGACACAAAGTTTTAATATTGCCAATAATCTCATCCTCAAGATCTATCGATTTCTCCAACATTGAATCTTTTTTCAGTCAAGATTTGGTACCCTTAGATTACTGTATCCCCCAAAGGGGAAATAACCTCGTTAAAACATCATAGACAAGGTTGCGATAAAAGAGACAAGGTAGTAGATGGAGATGCCGAAATAGGATTTTGAAAGTTGTTTTGGAAAGGGGAAGAGACCCTGGAGCAAAAATCAGAACTGGCCTTCTGCGGTATTCTTTTTTCTTTTCTTTTTTTTTTCCACTAATGTTCACCCAATACAAGGTTCAAAAGCCACTCAAGGTAGAGAGTCAAGGTGTGAGAGTTTATGTGCGTAGAAAAGAACAAGCGTTAAGAGTACAGAGCTGAAGCAGACATTAAAAGGACCCGGAAACCTAATCCTAAACAGGAAACAAGTGATAAACTTCTACACGAAAAAAACTCAAAAACGGACTTTTTTTCAAGTTACGAACAGAAAGGTAAACAAATTAAACACTATACTATATACTATACTATATTTAGAAAAGGTAGTCGAATATAGCGTCTTAAATAAAGATTTTATTCGTAAAATAAACACGGGTCCGTAAAGCGCGTAAAATTGACGAATGTTTTATTTCTGTCGGGTAATTCAGGATTTTAGCGATCTGGATTTTTTCAGTAGAAATTCATAGTAAATCCATACCAACCTCTAAAATTGGTTTCTATCACATCCAGGGTTACGTATTCTACATATTTCATATTTATGGGTTTCTAGTATACCATAAGATCCGAATTTATATCAATAAATCATTAAGAAGGGTGTTTTTTTAAGTATTAAAAATGTACCTAAACAACGTAGAACTTAAACGATAGGTACATCAACGGACTTCCTAAAACAAAAATTTAAATAGTTTAAATATTTACTTTGAACTTAAATGTCGATTTTATTTGAACGATAATATTAGGTTGGTGCAAAAATAATGACGTAATAATGTCGTTTTTTGACGTATTTTTAACGTCAAAAAACGACATTATTACGTCATTATTTTTGCACCACCCTAATAGTTTGAATTGTAAGAAAAAATAATTTTCGCATATAAATAAACGTTTTAGATATTTTTAAAACTTTGGCACTTTTTTTTCCACCCTTCGATACTTCGAGTCTCCATTGTATACGAAAAATATAAAGAACAAATGTAAAATTCTCTTTAAAATCAAATTTTTGTCCCAGAGATGTGCTTCGAAGATTATTCGTAAATTCCACATGTAATTCGTTGGATTTTCTAAAATAATTGTTTACCTTTTTCTTAAAAGAGAATCAATATAACTCTTTCTTCAAACACTAGCCTGTGAGATCAAAGGACAAAATAGAAATACTTTAATTCTATTCCCTGTCCTAAAAAGTACATGATAAAGTATAAATAAAACCTATATATATATATATATATATATATATATATATATATATATATATATATATATATATATATATATATATATATATATATATATATATACAATAGTGCAGTAGTGTAATAAACAAAAATTTCTTACGCACGTTTAAATATACATTTATTTAACGAATAGTTTAAGAACATCATTTTCTTTATTCTATATGCTTTTATTAAAATTAGTGTAATGAATAAATTTGAAGGCATGAAGACGCTACTTAAACAAAAACAATAGCGTAAATGTAGTTTGCGTCAGATTAATGTGAAAAAAGAAGCATTTATTCGAAGAGTAAATTTTGTAGAAATATATTAAATTATTATTTATACAAATGAAATAGTGTCGTCGAAATTCTGAAAATTTTCAATCACAGGTCCATCATCAAATCACGGGTCCATCACCAAATCACGGGTCCATCAACAAATCACGGGTCCATAAACAAATCACGGGTCCATCACCAAATCACGGGTCCATCACCAAATAACAGGTCCATCACCAAATCACGGATCCATCAACAAATCACGTGTCCATCACCAAATCACGGGTCCATCACCAAATCATGCGTCCATCACCAAATCACGGGTTCATCACCAAATCACGGGTCTATCACCAAATCATGCGTCCATCACCAAATCACGGGTCCATAAACAAATCACGGGTCCATAAACAAATCACGGGTCCATAAACAAATCACGAATCCATCAACAAATCACGTGTCCCTCACAAAATCACAGATCCATCACCAAATCACGGGTTCATAAACAAATCACGGGTCCATCACCAAATAACAGGTCCATCACCAAATCACGGGTCCATCAACAAATCACGTGTCCACCACCAAATCACGGATCCATCAACAAATTACGTGTCTATCAACAAATCACCGGTCCATCAAAAAATCACGTGTCCACCACCAAATCACGTGCCCGTCAAAAAATCACAGGTCCCTCACTAATTTACCGGTCCATCACCGAATCACAGGTCCATTACCAAATCACGTGTTCATCACCAAGCCACCGGTTCATCACCAAATCACGTCTCCATCACCAAATCCTTACCTTCTTTGTCGGGTTTATTGCATTGTTTCTTTCCTTACCTGTTCTCCTTTCCTACTCCCTTGCATTAGAATGTAACTTTACTTTGATTTCATCACTCAAAATTCATTTTTGCCACTTTCTAGGATCCCACGTTAGATCCCTTTTGACCATATCTGTCTTCTCTGATGATGTCTTTAGGTTAATGATGATTATTTGGCTGCTATACCCCCGTTCATGGGATTTGTTGTAGTACTCTGCGTGGCGCATCAACTGAAACCTCGCTGTTAATACCGCCTCTATATCCTCATTTTTCTGGGATTGCCTATCTAGACACTTGCAATCTTTCTTTCATCTCTCTTGTCTGAATTTTTTCATTCTTCCGGATTTCATTACACATCGAACACTTCTAGTAGCTGCAAAGATCCTTTGAAAGGTTTGAACGCTGTTTCTGGAAATTCTCATTTGCCTGGTTATCTCTCCATGGGTCATCTTCCCCATCAAAATCACAACCTTCATCTTTGTTTCTGCAGAAATCTAAGCCGTGATTTTGGTGCTACTATTTTATATCTCCAGAGGTATTTACGACCTACCGTAAATGGCGATGCACTCTACCATCAAACAACCCACTTCCGGACTACAACAATTAATTCTTCAAACTAGATACAGAGTTATTTTAAACTAAAGAGTGGAGTATATATTTAATTTGTATTCATGTAATTCCGTTATAGAATAAAAAATCTAACGGCAGATAAAATAATTCTAACCCATTTAGTTTTTCACACTAGCACCATGCTGGCCAGAGACATTTAGAAAATAATCTAATTTCAAGATGAAGCAGTGTTATTTATAAGAGTTAGGCTTTTTAATATATTTCATACTTCTAGCAGTTAGTAAATATCATACCATAGTAGAAAATTAATAGTAGATATTATACTATAGTAGAAAATGGACGGTAGATATATCATAGTTGCACCATGAGTTTAGTGTAAAAACAACTACAATGACTTGCAATGTCACTCTCAACTCATGTTAATACGTTAGAACAAATCTTACATATTTGCATATTATCATCTCAGACTATTTCAGTGGTCCAATAATTTTGTCTGGCTTTTTTTTCAGCTCCAAGCTGCTTAAAGCTGCCTGTCTTCTCCTACTCAACATCTATGAAAACGCAACAACTTATTTTCCAATCTTTACGGTCCACAGCCACTACTAATAAAAGCATTGTGATAAACAATCTTAAATTCTTTTTTAAAAAAAAGTTGTGTATAATA
>OZ010587.1:93548479-93568479 GCA_963932145.1 Acanthosepion lycidas
TCATGATGTTAAATATAAGCTTCATTTACATCCTCGCATAAAACCTCATCGTTTCGCACACGCTCGGTCCGTGATATCCTTAGTATCCTTCTGTAGAACCATACCTCCGTTGCCTCGAGTTTTTTCTTCTTCTCTGAGGAGACCGTCTTACATTCGAAGCCCTAAAGGAGGACAGATGTCACGTAGCAGCTCAGTACTCTTTTCTTTGTTATCAAAGAAATCCTTCTGTGTCGTAATACTCTGCTTAGCTTTTGGAATTCGTCCTTAGCCATCCCAATACGGCTACGGATCTCAGCGTCGGACTTACAGTTCTCTGTCAGAAGACTTCCCAGATATTTAAACTTTCGCAAATGTTCGATTTTAGTGTCCCGGATCTGTAAATCGCATTTTGGGCTCATCGTTTTACTGATAACCATGCATTCTGTCTTCTTGTATTTTTTGCTTAGTCCCTTCTTCTCGCTCTCCTTCGCTACTTTCTGTAGGAGGTTTTGTAAGTGACACCATCTAACAGAATTAATTCTTAGAATTTCAAGTCATAAAGAAGTGTATTGGAAAGTACTTCACTCTCTTTCCCAAGAATTGATAGTAATTCCTTATTTAAGTTGGTGAATGCTGCCATAATCCTTGCCTTCAGTTCATCTTTGGCGTTACGAGGAGTTTTGTTGGTCTCTCGCTCAACTGCGCCTCGCACATAATAATCAAGGGGGTTCCAGTCTGGAGAGTTAATGGGTCATATGTAAAGGCCGATGGGGTCCCAGAAATTGTCTGACAGCCATGACTAAAAATGTTAAAGAAAAAAAAATACGGTGCCTTTCTTCGTGAATTTCATCTCAACATCAAGAAACTGATTAAACAACTAGAACAGATCAGTATAAAAATAAATAGACACACTAAAATATTCAATGAAATATATATATATATATATATATATATATATATATACACGGTGTGATTTATAAATTGTTGACTAAATTATACAAGAATGAAAATAACACTGATGTCATCTCATTTTAATTTTAACAGATATATTTACCAAAATTGCACAAAAATATCTTGAAATACTAAAGAGTAAATTTATTCAATAAAATCGCCATTGGCTTCGGCCACGGCCTCCAGACGACTTCAGAATCTCCTGTATCTCTTCTGGACGGTCTCCTTGTTTATTATCTGTGCCTTTAGTTTATCTTTGGTGTTACGAGGAGTTTTGTTGGCCTCTCGCTCATCTGCGCCTCACACATGATAACCAAGGAGGTTGCAATCTGGGGAGTTATGTGGCCAAATGTAAGGCTGATGTGGTCGCAGAAATTATCTGACAGTTATGACTAGGTTACCCTGCTCATACGGCATAGTGCAGAATGTGTTGCCAGACATAGCGTCTTCCAGGAGCCACCCTCTTGGCCCAGAGCAGTACTACCTCCTCAAGGCACTTATTGTAGGCCTCCGGGTTGATTCTGAGAAAGGAGTTATTTTCTGATCAGAACGATCAGATTGAGTTTTCCCAGCGGCCGTACCTTCGTCATTACCATCAGACTCATTCAACTCTTTCAGAATCCTCTGCACTGTCACCAAAACTTTCTTAAATGTTCGTATTGGGGCTTCCGGCGCGAATGCCAATCGGTACAGCATGCTGCTTCCAAATTTCTGTTTGGAGTGAATTGCGTCATGGTGCTTTTTCCCCCCCACAGACAGTGCACAACTGACCCTGGTATACTGTGCAGTAGAGAAAATCAGAAACAAACAACGCTCATGCGCGAAATTAAAAATATAATATGGCGCCAATTTAGCAATTGCTCCCTGTATATAATGCAATATTGTCCGTTCCGTTGTTTTCATGGCAGTCTATATAGAATTGGTAAACGAGGTAATAATATCTGCGAATACAATATTTACATTCGCTATTTTGAGGCGGCATTTGCAGCGTTTTGTGAACACACACAAGCACACAGACACACACACACACACACACACACACACACATATATATATATATATATATATATATATATATATATATATAATGTGTAATGAAAAACAAACCACTTTAAGGTACCATTACGATAATTTATTTCACCTAAATCCTTTTTTAAGGATTCAGGATCATCAGGTAAAACTTCCAACAACGAATTGAGAGGAAAAAAATTCCTCTCAATTCGTTGTTGGAAGTTTTACCTGATGATCCTGAATCCTTAAAAAGGATTTAGGTGAAATAAATTATCGTAATGGTACCTTAAAGTGGTTTGTTTTTCATTACATATTAGCTCTGTTTTCACATTGAGCTCTCAGGATTTCATCCACTTTGGATTTACCAATTCGGTTTACCAAGTTCCTTATAACTTAACTATATATATATATATATATATATATATATATATATATATATATACGTTTTTTTTTAAGACAACAGACTAGGTACTACGATTAAGCCTATTTTTTAATTTTTACTTATTAAAGGTGATTTTATTTTTGCTTTTTAATTGGGTGCCTGGGTTGTGTGTATGTTTTTAGGGTTATAGGGATGTTTTATTTTCCGAACACAGCACAGTGTAGTCTTGTAAGGCATGTAGTAGTGGAACTGATGTATTAGGTTGGTGCAAAAAATAATGACGTAATAATGTCGTTTTTTGACGTTAAAAAATACGTCAAAAAACGACATTATTACGTCATTATTTTTGCACCAACCTAATAATTATTTATGAATTCAGATCGATCAGGAACGCAAAATCATTTGAATTCATAGATAATATTCGTTCGTTGTAATTTTGATTTTGCTGGTGTGTCGTTATTCATTCGAGTAAAGTTAGCTCTCACTCACTCACACACACTCTCTCTCTCTCTCTATATATATATATATATATATATATGTGTGTGTGTGAAGTCGTCAATTTCAAATCTTTTTATTTGTACTCATTTTTTAGAATAACAACCAACATTCATCTTTATGATTGTTATTCTGCTCTGTTGTCAAAAATAAATAAATAAATAAATAAATGAACTTTAAGGGAAAATACCCTACTTGTTTTCAGTGAGAAAATGAAAGAAAGAAAGAAATGTTTAACATTTTCTGCTAATACCTAATAAAAAATGGATTATTCTTTTTCCGTTTTGAGTGAGTGGAAAAACAAAACCCATATAAGAAACGCTACTTGGTTTCAGTGAGAAAATGAATGAATGAAAGAAAGGGAATATAGATGTGTTTAACGGCTGTTTGGGTGAAATGAAAATGTTGTCAATTTGAAATATATTCATTTGTACCCACTTCTTAAAATAACGACTAGCATTAATGTTTATGAGTGTTACTCTGCTCTGAAGTAAAAAAAGAAATAATAATAATTTTGTAATTTTTTAAAAATTTAAACTAAGAAAATTCTAAATAAGAAGTATAAAATTTGTTACAGATAATTTTAAATTTTTATTAACGTTGTATTTTTAAAATGAATTCGTTTAAAAATGTAATTATTTCCGATAACTTAAAGATTTTAATAAGAAAAATTAGATAATATAAACTATAATAAGCTAGTGATGGATTCCTTAGCCAGCATATTACCCCCAATTACAATAGTGTCCAACGTATTTATGAGGATTAGTATTGGTTTTATATAACATATAGCAGAGAAGCTACTTGGTTTCAGTGAGGAAATGAAAGAAAGAAATAAGAAAGAAACAAACGAAACATAGTTTGATTTGTTTTACGGCATATCTACTTCAATGGGTTATTTAATGCCGACAAAATTTTTATCGCTGGTAATATGTTTTTCTTCAAAAATCTATTTCTGGTAATATTTTTCGTTCAAGAAATCTATAGCTGGTAATATTTTTTTTCAAGGA
This sequence comes from Acanthosepion lycidas, assembly GCA_963932145.1. Lineage (NCBI taxonomy): Eukaryota > Metazoa > Mollusca > Cephalopoda > Sepiida > Sepiidae > Acanthosepion > Acanthosepion lycidas. Next base: position 93,552,305 of record OZ010587.1, read on the forward strand.
ATTTATAGCTGTTTGTAATGCTAGTATTTTTTTAAGTATTGCTGACAAGTTTTTCTTAAAAAATTATTGCTGGTAATATTTTTTATAACAAAGTATTTCTGGTATTAAAAATTATTTTTACACAAGTTTGGGTGTCAACAGGGTGGACCTGGGAACGCCAGCAATTAAGAGGTGGTTCCACGCTCCTCAAAGCCTCCTGATCAGAGGCCTTGCAGCTGGACGTAGTTTATCATCTTACCCAGGACGCGGATGTAGTTTATCGTCATAACCAGGACGGAAAGAAAGAAAGGAATATAGAAGAAAAAAGAAGGGAATATAGAAGAAAGAAAGAAAGGAATATAGAAGAAAGAAAGAATGGAATATAGAAGGTAGAAAATAGGGAATATAGAAGAAAGAAAGAAAGTAAGGAATATAGAACGGCTGTTTTAGTGAAATGGAAAAGATGTCAGTTTCAAACCTATTCATTTGTACCCACTTCTTAAAATAGGCACCAGCATTCATATTTAAGATTGTTATTTAAATATTTTGTTAAAGTTGTTAAACTGAAATATTTGACAATGCGATATGGGGATTTCTACGGATACTGTCTTGTCATAGAACTCGCCATGAGCTTATTACAGTCATTAACTTAAGAATTAAAATTCATCAGAAACTTCAAAGGAAAACCGTGAAATATTCACAGGCCTTTGTATTATTTCACAATTCCCATTGCTATATATCTGTATTGCCGGGAACACCTCGAGGTGGTGTAATAGTTAGCAAGCTTGTCTCGCTAGAACAATTACACTTGAGTAGTGAGTTCGATCCTCACTGGGTGCCTCAAACTTTCGGCCTTGTGCCACATCGGAGCTACGCTTGGGAAATCGTTATATCTGTATCGAAGGAAATTTCCGTTTTCCACCATTGGAACATGAAATTGTTGTAACAGACATTCCTGTCATCTTTATCTAATTAGTTAACCCTTTATAGCGAGTTCCTTCCTCACTGAGGATACCATGTCAGTCTAAGTTGATAATAAATCCCCCATCAACCAGAGAGAGTTACCTTGTTCGTTGCGGTGTGTACAAATCAAAGACGAACGATGAAGATTGCTTCACGGAGTTAGAATTAAATCATTGTCATTTGCATTATTCATTTTCCCGGGCCTGCTGAATATTTCTTCATGCAACGATTCACTCCCCCCCCCTCTACACCATAGCCTCAGCACGCATCATACCAAACCTTTTTCTCCCTTCTTCCGACTCTAGCCAGCGTGAATATATCTTTGCCTCTGTTTTGTTTATTGATTTGAGTTTGTGCTGAAAGTTTATTTTCATTCGATGTCCTTCGCTGCCCGAAGAGCATTCATCACCGCTTCGCTTGTCTGGCTCCATCTTATTCAATTGAAACTTACCGGAAGTAGCTATGACCGAAACGTGACACGAGCTAAGATGGCGTCAAGTAAAACTTACCAAATTGCTGCTTGTTATTGGTGGGGCTGCTTGTGTCAAAGTGTAGCCCAATTCTTTAATTTACTTTATTCTTCATTCATTTCTCCCTTTTCAGATTTTTATATTTTTTCATAAAAGGTCATTGTTTCTTTTCCTTTGTATTCTTTCATTCATTCTTTCTATAATTATGTTTCTTTGTTTTTGCCTTTCTTTCTTTTTTTCCTTTTTGAATTCCTTTCTTTCTTTCTTTCTTTCTTTCTTTCTTTCTTCATTGTTTTGTAATCTTTCTTTTTATCAAAATTTTTCTTTCTTTCTTTCGGCTTTTTTCCCATTTGTTTTCGTCCAACAATATGCTTCAGTTTATTTTTTTCTGCATTTCTTTCTGTATTTCTCTTTTTATAATAAGTTTTGATTTTCTTTCATTCATTGATTCATTTTTCTTTCATTCATTCGTTCGTTTTTCTTTCATTCATTCATTCGTTTTTATTTCATTCATTCGTTTTTCTTTCATTCATTCATTCATTTTTCTTTCATTCATTCGTTTTTTTGTCCTTTTCTTTCATTCATTTTTCTTTCATTCATTCGTTTTTTATTCATTCATTCATTCGCTTTTCTTTCATTCATTCATTTTTTGTCTTTTTCTTTCATTCATTTTTCATTCATTCGTTTTTCTTTCATTCATTTATTTTTCTTTCATTCATTCGTTTTTCTTTCATTCACACGTTTTTTTTTCCTTTTCTTAACATCCCGATATTTACATTTCTTTCTTTCTTTCTTCTATTTCTATCAATATTTTGCCTTCTTTCTTTTTCTCTTTCCTTCTTTCTTTCTTTCTTTCTTTCTTTCTGTCTTTCTTTCCATCAGGATTTCTTCCTTTCGGTCATAATTATTCTTTAATTTCCTTCTTTTTTTTTCGTTCTTTCAACATTATATTTATTTTCTCTTTTCTTTATTTCTACATTTCCTTCTTTTTAGCCATAAGTATTTTTGCTTTTCTTTCATTCATTCGTTTTTCTTTATTTATTTTTTACATTTGTTCCTTTCTTTCTTTTTCTATCATAATTTTGTCTTAAAAAGTATGCAAAATAATGATAGAAAAAAAAAGAAAGTAAGAAAGAAAGAAAGAAAGAAAGAAAGATAAAGAATGTGAAATAGTCAAAGAAAAAGAAAAAAAAGAAGGGAACATGCAAATATCGGGATGTTAAAAATGAAAGCAAGAAAATCGTATGAATGAAAGAAAAGAAAAATAATTATAGAAGAAAGTGCATAAAGAAAGAAAGAAAGAAAGAAAGAAAAAGAAGGTAAGATATACAGAAGTCTATCTTACCTTCTTTTTCTTGCTTTCTTTCTTTCTTTCTTTCTTTATGCACTTTCTTCTTTTTAACTATAATTATTTTTCTTTTCTTTCATTCATACGATTTTCTTGCTTTCATTTTTAACATCCCGATATTTGCATGATCCCTTCTTTTTTCTTTTTCTTTCACTATTTCACATTCTTTTTCTTTCTTTCTTTTTTTCTATCATTATTTTGCATTCTTTCTTTCTATCACTTTCCGGCAGTATATTCTTTCTGTCTTTCTTTCTTTCTTTTGCCTTCTTTCTTTATTTTCTTTTTTATTTTGTTGTTTTTTTTATCGTGATTTCTTTCTTTCGGCCATCAATAGTTTTCATTTCCTTCTTTCTTTCTTTCTTTCATCATTATTTAGCATTTCCTTTTTTCTTTATTTCTCCATTTCCTTCTTTTTACCCATAATTATTTTTGCTCTTCTTTCATTCATTCGTTTTTCTTTCTTTATTTATTTTTTTCTCTCTCGATGTTTACATTTGTTCCTTTCTTTTTCCTTTTTCGGTCATTATTTTGCATTCTTTCTTTCTGTCTTTCTATATATTTTTTTTGCTTGTTTCTTCCTTCCTTTCTTTTTTCTTTCTTTCTTTCTTTTTACCCATAATTATTTTTACTTCTCTTACATTCATTTCTTTTCCTTTCTTTCTATTCCACCATCCCAATATTTACTTTTACTATATTCTTTTTACTTTTTCTATCATTATTTTCCCATCTTATTATCTTTATTTCTTTCTTTCGTTCTCTTTCTTTCTTTCTTTTTTTATTTCTTTCTTTATTACTTTATTTCTCTTTCTTTCATGATTTTTTTCGTGATTTCTTTGTTTAGCTTTTTTTCCAACAGGATTTCTTTCGTTGTGTCCATCATTAATTTTCATTTCTTTGTTTCTTTCATCATTAATTTGCTTTTCTTTCTTTCCAACATGTTGTTGTCTGTCTGCCTTTTTTCTTTCTTACATTTCCTTATAAACATAATAATTAGTTTTTGTTTAATTATCCATTCGTTATTCTTTCTTTCTTTTTTTTACTATTTCGATATGTATATTTGTCTATTTCTTTTTTCTTTTTCTATCATGCCTTCTCTCTTTCTGTCTTTCTTACCTTCTTTTTCTTTATTTATTTATTTATTTATTTATTTATGCATTTTCTTTTCTTTAACTGTAATTATTTTTCTTTTCTTTCATTCATTCGATTTTCTTGCTTTCATTTTTAACATCCCGATATTTACATGTTCCATTCTGTTTTTTTCTTTCTTTTTTTAACACTGTTTAACATTCTTTCTTTCTTTCTTTCTTTTCTATCATTATTTTGCATTCTTTCTTTTCTTTGTATCAATTTACGCCAGTATATTCTTTCATTCTTTTTTTCCTTCTTTCTTTCTTTCTTTCTCTCATTATTTTACATTCTTTCTTCATTTCCTTTTTTGATTTTTTTCATCGTGATTTCGTTCTTTCGACCATCAATAGTTTACATTTCCTTCTTTCTTTTTTCTTTCTTTCATCATTATTTAGCATTTCCTTTTTTCTTTATTTCTCCATTTCATTCTCTTTACCCATAATTATTTTTGCTCTTCTTTCATTCATTCGTTTTTCTTTCTTTTATTATGTTTTTCTCTCTCGATGTTTATATTTGTTCCTTTCTTTTTCCTTTTTCTATCCTTATTTTGCATTCTTTCTTTCTGTCTTTCTATTTTTTTTTTTGCTTGTTTCTTTCTTCCTTTCTTTTTTTTTCTTTCTTTCTTTTTTCTTTTTACCCACAATTATTTTTACTTCTCTTTCATTTCCTCTTTTTTTTCTTTTGTTTTTACCATCAGGATATTTACATTTATTTTCTTTCTTTTTTTTAACATTATTTTGCGTTCTTTCTTTCAGTCTTTATCTCCTACTTTCATTCTTTCTTTTTTTTTTTTTTACCTATAATTATTTTTGCTTCTCTTTCATTCATTCATTTTTCTTTCTTGCCTTGTTTTACTATCCCGGTATTTAAGTTTATTCTTTCTTTCTTTCTTTCTTTGTGGTTTCTTTTCTTTTTTTCTTTCTTTCTTTCCATCATGATTTTGTCTGTCTGTCTTTTTATTTTTACCTTTTTGCATTTTCTTTTAAATATAATAATGACTTTTGCTTTTCTTTCATTTCTTTGTTATTCTTTCTTCCTTTTTTACTATCCCGATATTTATATTTGTCCCTTTCTTCTTCTTTTTCTCTGATTACTTTTCTTTCTTTCTTTCTTTTTTTCTTTCTTTCTTTCTTTACTCCCCTTCTTCTTTCTTTCTTTCTTTCTTTCTTTCCTCCCGGTGATATTTTAGCCCTTTTCTTTCCATGTCATTCGATTCCAGTTCTTTCTTTTTGTTGCCTCCATTTGCTTACTATTCTCATTCAGTCATGTCGTATTTATTTTTTCCGTTTACTGTGTCTGTTTGCTTGTTTCTTCCTTCCTTTCATTTATCCATTGGCCATTCTTTTTGCTTCGATTTCCCTCCTCTTTATCTATCTATCTCACGCCGTACTTATTTACTTACTTTCTTACTTACTTTCTTTTATTTCAAAATTCAAATAATCTATCTATCTATCTTTTTCATCTTGTTCTTTCTTTTATTTCGAAATTCAAGTAATCTATCTATCTATCTATCTTTTTCATCCTGTTCTTTCTTTTATTTCAAAATTCAAATAATCTATCTATCTATCTATCTATCTATCTATCTATCTATCTATTTCATCCTATTCATTTTACTTCAACGACAGCGGACTTTAATATCTCTTTGTTATAATGGGGCCCTCCTTTTGTCAACCTGATGATGACGCTCTGACGTAGTATTCCAGAACCTTTAACCAGAAGTGTTATGTGGTGAAAATGATCACCCATCCACTAATGAATCAGACGATTTATTGTATGTTTCCTTTTTTTACAGTTTATCAACCCTTATCAACCCAGGTTGTTTATAACCAGTAAATATTTTTTTTTACATTGTAATTTTATTTAGTGAGGCGAGGGCAGATAATAATGGTTTAGTGATACAACTTTTAATAATTAACTCACAGCTGGAGGGACAATAGGTAATCTTTACCAAAGATGTTAATATATAAGGGAATATAGCGAATCTAATTGGTATTTGAACACGTCTCCTCGATTAACAATTCCGAGCCATTATCCATTACACAATCCGCACATTTAAACTTAAAGCACGTGGAATTAACAAGCGGTCCGCCATTTAAGTACTGGCCAGGCTCGATGTTGCTTAACTTCAATGATCGTCCGGGGACTGATGTTTCAATGTGTTGTGGTCATAAGATTTGAATAAGGCATGTCGTGCCAAATGTAGGAAAAATCTGTTTGAGCAGGCATGATATCTCCTGGTTCACCTTTTCGATGACGTCTCGCTGAGACTTTGTAATCGCAGATTACAACTATAGTACGCCGTTGAAAAATAGTGGTCTCAGGCCCTTTCAACTAACACTCACACTAATAGTAGTTGCTTGATAATACTCGCTCGAATAATGTTGTAACCTAGGGAAGGTTACTGAATAGAATAATCGCACAAAATTTGGCAATGAACGATAATACTTAGGACAAGAACAACACATATAAGATTCGTCAGCAGCGCGTAGAAGTAGTAGTCAACTACTAGAAGCGAGTCAAGTGGATTCCACACTAAATCTTCAATTGCAGGATATCTGCTAACCGCCCCAGGCGGTCAGATGTGACACAAGTCCGGATTTAATGTGGCGTATCCGAGCCCTTAGGCTCGGCCAAATATTCACCATAGACCCCATATAAAACGGGGTCGGGTAGCTGTTTCCCGAGACGAGACTCTACTCTCGACATAATCTCGTCTGAAGATCCTAGCTGCCCGGAAGCAGAGAGTTTGACCAGCACAGCTGGACACGAATCTCAAACTGCAGACCAATATACAGTATTTACTACTATATTTATGTGAATGGGGACATACCCATTATCATCCATAGGTATGCTACAACAAGTAGTAATCCCTACAGTGATCCGAACAGCGAAATAGTATAGTGCAGAATAGAGAAATAGTATAGACTAGAAATCGTAATCCGTATTATAGAGGATAAACTAAAACTAAATTTCTACATCGGTAATAACATTGACGCCAAGGCATTATGCGAAAAAATGGAGCGTTATTACTTGACCCTCGCTGCTCACCAATGCCATTTCTTTACAACAGTCAGATTAGACCAAAAATGAAGTACAGGGTGACCCCAAAAAACAGAAATTTTTGAAGTGCGTATTGGCAGACATGAGCAAGTGGAAACACCGCGAGACAGTGATCTTGAGCAAGTAAACATTTCGCCATTTAGAATTCAAGATGAAATTCACAGTATCCCAGCTGAGATATTGCAGCAGTCAATGAGGAATCTCAACAGCAGACTTCAAGAATGCATTCGTACAGGAGGACGCCATCTACAGGACGTATTTTTTTTTTTTAAATGCAAATTCCATCATTGTTTCTTAAATGGTATGTTTTAAAGTTTCAATTGCTATGAATAAAATATTTTTCTTCTATCACTCTTGGTTTTATTGGATTGTTAAAAAGTTCCCGGTTTTTGGGGTCACCCTATATTTGCTGTCGTATTGTTGGAGAAACCCAATCTTCACTAGCCAGCTGTGAAGGCATGAACTGTAGGAACTAAACGAAATATAGCCCGACAGATCATTTACGAGGGAAACAGCGATAGAGTAGAGCGATGCTAACAACGTAATCTCGTTTGATGAATCTCGGGGCTGAGCAGTGAGAAGTGGGCAGAATAGGTCCGGGTATAGTTTTAATCATATCACCCCGTTCCAGGCAGTAAAGCCACTAAGACACAAGGGGGTTACTGAGTATAAAAGAATAAGAATAAGGAAGAAAAAAAGCCAACGGAAAAACTCAGGGATGAGAATACAGAAGAGTAATCAAGTAGACAGTAGATAATGATTGACATTGTATTTAAATATCTGAGGATCAAACATGGTCCTAAAGCATGAAATCAGAACATATGAGAAATTCTAGAGAAGAAACTGTTGGTATAAAACTTGCGGTTATATCTAACCAGTTCAGCTGTGGATTAATGAGGGCTTGTCGCCAATTTCACCATCATCATTCGACCGTAGTCAGGATCATCGAGTCAATACGAACGATCCTTTCCTTAGCTGCAATAGTATTTGCTTGGTCAGGGCTACATACAGTTTTGAATTCAGAGTTTTCTTTCTCCTAGACCGGTTGCCACTCAAGGCTATAGAACCCAGTCTGTTAAGGAGTCGGCCGTAGTTGGGATCATCGTGTCAATGCGAACGTTCCTTTCCTTAGCTGCAATAGTATGTGCTTCGCCAGAGCTACCCAAAGTTTTGAAATCAGAGTTTTCCTTCTCCTAGACCGATTGCCACGCAAGGCTATAGAACCCAGTCTGTTAAGAAGTCGGAATCATCGAGTCAATACGAACGATCCTTTCCTTAGCTACAATAGTATGTGCTTCGCCAGGGCTACATACAGTTTTGAATTCAGAGTTTTCTTTCTCCTAGATCGATTGCCACCCAAGGCTATAGAACCCAGTCATTTAGAAGTCGGCATCATCGAGTCAATACGAACGATCCTTTCCTTAGCTGCAATAGTATGTGCTTCGCCAGGGCTACCCAAAGTTTTGAAATCAGAGTTTTCCTTCTCCTAGACCGATTGCCACGCAAGGCTATAGAACCCAGTCTGTTAAGAAGTCGGAATCATCGAGTCAATACGAACGATCCTTTCCTTAGCTGCAATAGTATGTGCTTCGCCAGGGCTACATACAGTTTTGAATTCAGAGTTTTCCTTCTCCTAGACCGATTGCCACTCAAGGCTATAGAACCCAGTCTGTTAAGGATTCGACCGTAGTCGGGATCATCGAATGAATTCGAACGATCCTTTCCTTAGCTGTATAGTATGTGCTTCGCCTTGGCCACATACAGTTTTGAATACAGAGTTACTTTCCCCCAGACCGGTTGACACCGAAGGTTATAGAATCCAGTCTGTCCTGCTATTTACCCATAACCACCAATCGAGTACTACGCTTAAATTCATAAAGTCTAGGTACCATAGCGAACAGTGATATTTTATTTCTGTTATGTACAGAAAATGTGGCACAAGGCCAAAAATGGGGAATGGGTAAATGGACGCTCTTTTTATGTCTTGACATTAAACTCAGCTAACCATAAACACTGACCCAAACATACAACAATATTCCTAACACTAAAACTACGCATTCTTACTTACCTTTCTTATTACACCAACCATAATACCTCATTGTCTCCATGAAAATCCTAACTGGTCCCCATATGCACAATTCATTGTCTGTTGGAGAAGGGGAATAAAACAACAATTTAAAAACTAACCCCAGTGAGTATTTATAATATGGAAACAATTACCATGAAAGTATTTATAGAAAAGGCACAGGGAAGCTATTTTACATCAATGGGAATGAGACTGAAGCTGATACGCCATATCAGGACCAATAATATTGCTGATTCTTCTATGGATTTTTTTTTAAGAATCTCGAAATATGTATCAAGAACATTGAACCATATGTGGCAGCAATATTCAATGAATGGTAGCCTTATAAACATGTTATTCTGGAGAGAAACACTCTCTAATACGACACAATGAACTAACTTTCTTAGCAGCAGAGCTAGCAATGTATTCAATAGAATCTTTTTATTTCATTCCAGGCGAAAATGCTTGTCCGAAACGGACTTTCCCGGAGTTTAGTATCAGCCATGCCGATGTGAAGCATGAAGGGGTCTTTCGGATGTAATAGGGAGAAGTTTCATTTTGGGTGTGTTAAAATTAATAAGCCAATCCTTACCCGAGTTAAAAGCAGATTGTAGGTCATTTGTTTAGATCAGCAACCAATTTGAACTCATCGAATTTGATCAGTCATTTCGAAACAGTGATAAACGATTGGCATATCAGTAATACTCCATTTATGGTCTCACCTGTCTCTTTATTCATAGAGCATGACATAAGGTGTCAAGTATTTCCTGAAGCCTCACAAAGAAGCGGCCATTCTCCCAGCATGTTTAGCGATGATACGAATATAAGAGTTACATGTGGAGTCCGCAGTAAGCTTTAGCCCCAATAGAAGTTCCAGGCAAGGAACCTTAATAATCGTGTAACCGCTAATCAGGACTGGAGCAATTTTAGCAATCGCTTAGATCGGATCACACTCTTCTGAGTATTCTCGGAAACGGAATTGCCTACTACTTATCATGTCTGAACTATATCTGACATTGGACTCGGCCACATTGAGCTACATGTTGGATGATGAACCTGATGGAATTCTTTTTACGTCCATTCATTCCGGTCTTGTTTTCAAATATAAATGGTTAGTTGCGACAAGAGTAAGCAAACGATCCTCCAGCGTAAGGCACAGAAGACACTAATTCCAGGAACACTACGTTTTCTCACCAGATTTAAACCCCACTTAGCATGTGTGCGATATTTTTCAGAAATATATCACTAAATATCTGAAGTCAAGTCCCACCACACACGCACAACCCAGTTACGGAGAGCTCTGAAATTTGTTTAGATAGATATATTCCGGTAGAATACATAGCACGTCGCAGAGCTGCCGTTATGCAAATTGACGGAAGCCCTAAAATTCATTCTATCTGTTATTTTTGGTACGTCTCTTCAGAACTATTACAAATAACAGATTAATAAAATAAATACTCAATTCCTCCACTCATTTTCCGTTTCTCTCTGCAAATACATCCATATATATATATATATATATATATATATATATATATATAAATGCACACAGGACAATGCCAGAAAATATATGTGTGTATTTCTTACTCGCTATATCTCTTATATATATATAAATGTGTCTGTGTGTGCGTGCGTGTGCGTGTGTGTGGAGTTTTCGACTAGTAAGTATGCTCGCTTGTCAATATACGTCTTGATTGATGGTTCCTTTAATTGAATTGAGATTTAATCTCGGGCATTCTCCAATTTTGCCAAAAAATATTTTTTAAACTTTTTTTTTTTTAGTCTATTTCTCTTTGTGACAGATCGTATAGAACTGACACGGTGTTAAAAGAATCGTTTAGTAAAATAAAATAAAATAAAAAAAAATATTTAGGCAGCGCCAGTTGTAAAATAAAATTTGTACGCATTGCATTGGTTATTTGGCATAAAGGCCGACATATCTATAAAGATATCTGCTTGTGTACACGCAAAACATCCCATATATATGTAAACGGCTATTATATATATTTTCCGAGCACACACTTATTTTAGGGCAGGCAGCCAGCCAATCCCCGTTGCAGACACCAGCTTAGGCACGTTTATGTTTGTTTAACCCTAAGTGAGGTAGGACACTTGACTAAGTGGTTAGAATGTTCGCATTCTTTGCATAAGACCCGTGTTCGAATCACATCATGATCGATTTTTAACTTCTTCATGTTATCAGTGTCTGAAGACTATGCACACATGTTGACCCAAAGTGCCTGAAGACTATACACACAGGTTGACCCAAAGTGCCTGAAGACTATACACACAGTTTGACCAAAGTGTCTGAAGACTATACACACAGATTGACCCAAAGTTGACCGAAAGTGCCTGAAGACTATACACACAAGTTGACCCAAAGTGCCTGAAGACTATATCACAGCTTGACTCAAAGTGCCTGAAGACTATACACACAGTTTGACCTAAGCCTTGTTAGTTAAATCAGGTACACGGAAATATTTGGGAGCCATTGATGGTTGTCCAAGCAAGAATTCATTGCCATATTCACATTATTGACCACATCAAATCTCTAAATAAGGTTCGCTCAGCTGGCTATTCGTATACGAGGATACCCGTCTACAAGGGCGGCTAGCCAATCTTTATTTCAGACGTCTGCTCAGATGCATTTTTGTTTATTTAACACTCATAGAGCCCAACTTTTATACTGCAACTATGCTGAGCAGACCTTAGTTAAAGTTATCTAGGGTGATCAGCAATTTGAACAAGGCCAGCACGATCAAGCCCTCGACCACGATAACTTGTGACTTCGTGCTAACACGGACTATCAACGGCCTCCAAGAGTTTCGTCTATCCAGTTTCACTTACAAGGCTTAGGTCAATCCGTGGTATGGTTTTCGGGTATTTTCCAAAGGTGCACGCTGGGATCGTCCTCTTCAGTCCGGTAACATCAGGAAGTCACCTTTCTGGCAAATCGACCATGGTGAAATTCGAAACAGGGTCTCATTATCAGAATGAGAATGTTCTTACCACTCGGCGAGTATAGTTGCAATATAAAACACAAATTTGCCTAAGCAGGCACCTACGCTAGGGATTAGCTAGCCACTGTATTAGACGATCATACTCGGATACGAACAGCTAGCTATTATTATGAAAATGTAAATGGGTCCCATTTACATTTTCTGAGAGAGAGTGCAGAAGCACGATCAAAACACTCGTCCACGCTGACTTGTGAGTTTTGTCTACAATTCTTGTATTAACCTGTGCTATGGCTGCCGGGGCGTAATATCAGAAAGTCATTTTCCTTAATAGGATGGACTCTTCGTATTTGAAATAGACGCCAGATTTTTTTATTTATTAAACGATGTGCATCGTGTCTGTCGGCATGTGCTTTCGAGAAATCTTAGAAGAGAAAATACGTTCCCTGCAAAGGATAGAACACCCCCATCCACTTCTCAATAGGGGAAGACACGATTTGAACCAGCGTGCCTTTACCGATCGATGACGAATAATGTCGCAGCGAGCAAGGTTGTGTTTCCCGAATATATATTCCTATTAAGGAAAATGACTTCCTGATATTACGCCCTGGCAGCCATAGCACAGGTTAATACAAGAATTGAGTAGACAAAACTCACAAGTCAGCGTGGACGAGTGTTTTGATCGTGTTTTTGCACTCTCTCTCAGAAAATGTAAATGGGTCCGCTCAGCATAATAGTAGCTAGCTGTTCGTATCCGAGTTTGATCGTCTAATACAGTGGCTAGCTAATCCCTAGCGTAGGTGCCTGCTTAGGCAAATTTGTGTTTTATATTGCAACTATACTCGCCGAGTGGTAAGAATGATGATATAACCGTATGGTTAGAACGTTCACATTCTGGCCATGAGATCAGGGGTTCGGATCTCACCCTGTTCAATTTGTCAGGTAGGAGTCTTCCTGGTGTTATAGGACTGGAGGGTGTGGTCCGAAAAAGCCTGAAAACCATACCGGAAGAATTTGTTTTTGTATCAATGATTCATGTAATGTAAATTGAACTGCACCACAAACTTGATATTATAATAACTGATCCGACGTGCAACTTTCAGATAATAACAGTGACATTCCTGTATTTATTGAACAATTTAGTTCATGCCACATTGACTGAAAAACCTACCAGTACAAAAGAATTCTCCTATTACCATATTAGTACAAAAACGCACAATCTTAAATTTAAAAATTCAACCTCAGCGTTGCGACCGCACGCTCCAAAAAAAATTCTTGCAGGTGGCATTAGCACATTTCTAAATACATTTTTTCGGATTACATCTATATTTTTGTTGTCCTCTTATTACCGAGGAGTAAAAAACAAAAACAAATCTATTTCCATACCTGATGATGTCTGTAGGAACAGACGAAAGCTTGTAAAAAACAAACAAAAAAAAAAACTTATGCAACTGGAATTTATAAACACGGATCATAACATTCATCTACAGGTTTGGGGATTCTCGCCATTAAAATTATTAAGTTCTATATCTGTTTTTTGTATGAATGATTCATGTAATATATATATATATATATATATATATATATATATATATATATATATATATATATATATAAATATATAAATATGTATATAAATATATAAATATATATGTAAATATATATATATATAAATATGTATATATACATATATATAAATATATATATATATATAAATATATATATATATATAAATATATATATATATAAATATATATATATATATATATAAATATATATATATATATATATATATATATATATATATATATATATATATATATATAAATATATATATATATAAATATATATATATATAAATATATATATATAAATATATATATATAAATATATATATATAAATATATATATATTTATATAAATATATATATATATAAATATATATATATATATAAATATATATATATATAATATATATATATATATGCATAAATATAACTATATAAATATAACTATATAAATATATATATATGTGTGTGTGTGTGTGTGCGTGTGAGTGAGAGAGAGTGTGTGAGATGAAAAATGAACTTTTCAAAGGAATATTTCTTATAAACTTTATATTGAGAGGGTACAAGCTTTTGAGTTAATGTTTCTGTTTTTATGAAGAATGAAATTGTCAAATTCGAACTGGGAACCCAATGTTGGAAAACCTATCGGCCACGTACTTGCTTCCTCCTCACATTTTTTCGCTCTCTTTATTCCATATATATATATATATATATATATATATATATATATATATATATATATATATATATATATATATATATATAATGTAATATAATGTCGGTTCATTTTAATCAAACATGTTTCTGTTTTTATGACGAATGGAATAGTGATATATATATATATATATATATATATATATATATATATATATATATATATATATATATATATTATAATTATTTGTTAAAAAATATGTCTCCATAGCAACACAGACATTACTATGTTTCAAAAACGAAACTCAAGTCCTAACGTTCAATTTCAAAATTAAACTTAGAATTTAGAACACGGTTTCATTCTCAAGGGATGTTAAGAATAATTTATCGTAATTTCTGTGTCGTGGTGGAGAGAAATTTTAAAAATAATAACTATTATATTATGTTCTATTTTGTATCGAGCACAGATTTTTAAAAAAAGAAAGAACTTCGAATTGTATGTTAGACTGTTCTTTCCTAATACACACACACACACTCACACACACACACGCATATATATATATATATATATATATATATATATATATATATATATATAGATAGATAGATAGATAGATATAGATATAGATATGTATGTATATATAACAGCGTGGGTCGGTTAGTAGATATCATGCCGTTGGAGATTTAGTGTAGAATTCACTTGAATCACTTCTAGCAGTTGACTAATTCTTCTACGTGCCGCTGGCGAATCATATATGTGTTGTTCTTGTCCTAAGTATTATCGTTCATTACCAACCTTCGTTTGACTATTCTTTATTCTATTCAATAACCTTCTCTGGGTTACAACAATCTGCAAAATGATTTGTGATGATAGACTTGGAATTAATCATTCATTCATCAATTTTTGTCTTCATCATAGAATAGGATTTTTTAGAAAAATATAAAATCCATTTGGATGGTTTATTGCAGGAACACGTTTTGCAAATTTGTGATGCAAACTATTGTTTCTCTAGTGAATTGGATTTTCACTGAGTGCTTTACTCAGATCTTCTTGTATATTTCTCCCTTTGCCAACGCTACCGCCACCCATTCTGTCCTCCATTCACAAAAGCTGGCCAGATAGCCCTCCATTTGGCCTGTGAGTTTTAAGATTTCCAAGCCTCGTTCTCAGATATGTATTCAAGAAATACCAGCTGCCTCTTTCTTATTATGAGTATAGGTGTTTTTTTGCCATCGTTTTCCTTTAAACTTCCTTGTTGCGCACTCCCACCGTCCATGGAATTCTCAGTATCCTTCTGTAGAACCACATTTCTGCTGCCTCTAATCTTTTTAAGAGTGACCTGTGTTATTCGTATGAGAGGAGACTGGTCTGAATAAAGGATCAGGATTCTTAAAGCTGATATTTTTAAACAGTTGGAATCGGCCTATTTGTAACATTGGCGCAACTCAATCTTCCTGGCCCTATTTTTGCCTATTTCCATCAGTAAGTATCTACCTCTACATTGCTGCATTTACAATTCAATTCTAATCCTAAACTTTGTTATCAAATGATAATTTTTGCTACCATCTCTCTATATATAAGATTCTTTGACATCTGTTTGTCTATAACCGTATATAACCCTCTAAAATAACCATACATTGATCGATCGTAAGCAAATTTTTGCGAGAAGTGCAAACAGGTAAGGGGGTACAAATTAAAATTGGTTTTACTAGGGTGTGTAAAAACACCGGAGTAGAGTTTTCTCAAATATTTTTCCAAATAAATCAGCTTATCCAATTTTGATTGATTGGTTTTCAAAATCAAACGAAATGTAGAGTCTGTAAATCTGGGCAAAAATCTTAGCAATAACTTCAATAATACAAAATACTGTGAGGCTTTCAACACGCGTCAATTCAAGACTCCAAAACAGCGCACTGATTTGTCTTGGGCAAGATAACTTGACGGTTTCTTTTTAATTAGGCTTGTCTTATATACAGAATTTC
>OZ010587.1:93573479-93623479 GCA_963932145.1 Acanthosepion lycidas
AAAATAAACATGAAAAGATTTCATTGGTTGATTTTGGTTAGCAGCGTATCATCTCTATGGGTTATTTAATGCTGTAATCTAAATATTTTGAACGCAATATTATGTCTTCAACCACAAATATTTAAAAAAATAATTTTATACTTTCAGAGTAAACGTATATTTTTTTACATATATAGTTTTTTAGATAAAATATATTGGTATTTTTTTTCAAAATGTATTGCTGGTAATATCACTAAAAATTTATTGTTGCTCATTATTTTAGTCATTACTGGTAATTTCGCTGCAACAATGTATTGCTGTTAATTTTATTATAAAAATGTACTGTTGATTTGTATTGGTGGGTACTATTTAACGATGACTGAGACCCTAACAGTGAAAAGTTTGTTCCATGAACTTTAGAAATTACAATCTCTTGATAAAAGACCTTGCATCAGGATGTAGTTTATCATAATGCCCCCGATAGAAAAGTATCCTTATTTTCATTGTCATGGTCATTATTATAGGCACAACGTTTCGACCAAGTATCCTCGGGCCCTCATCAGTTGATCATTGTTTTTTCTGTTATGGAATATCTCGTTCAGCATGAACGAGTAAGAACTCTCCTCATAGTATTAAAATGACACCATTCAACTGGTATCTGATATCAGCCACACAATGGACACCTGAAGATGGCCAAGTCGAAACGTTGTGTCTATAGTAATCAAGAAGACAAAATCTTACATTCGATCAAGAAATAGAACATTCGAATTTCGTAGATGCAGCACCGAACAAATTTCAAAATATCGAACTCTTTGATTTCCACTGATTTTACGTGGAACCCATTGATCGACTTTTCCTCACCTTGACAATTTTCTGGAGATACTCCGGCATTGTTGAAATTATCCATTAACCGAGCCAGTTCTCTGACACTCTGAAATGTGTTGTGTTGTTCTAGGTTGTTTAGATATTGATTATCAATTGCAGATGCACGTCCTGTACTACCTTGAGCACCAAGGCTTGTATCCCCACTGCGGAACTCCAGAAAGCTGTGGCGTACTGCCCGATCACGAATTGATCCTTCACTGCATGCTCTGTTAAACATTGACAGCTGTTTGAGAAGCATTATGACCAAGCTTGAACTCATGCAAAATAGTAAACGCATCTCGTCTTTTTCGTGTTCAAGATGAGGTGTATATATTTGAAGTTAAATTCTGATAGCGTTTGATATCAGAATACTTTAAATCTCAGACATGAGTAATATATTTTGCGCAAAATCATAATAAATTAGAACACAAGAGTTTTATTCTAAAATCGAATATTGTTTTCTGAAGATTTTAAACAACACTTCAGCCCTCTTCTTTTTTCTTTGAAGGCTTATGGTAAAATCATATTGAAACACCGGTTACCCTGCAATTACCGAAAATTAACCTATCATGACTTTGGTTCGTACCTAGATAAGTGACCACTTGGGAATACCACGTTCTATAAGTTTGGGTGTGTGGGTGTTGTAATGGATAATGGCTCGGAATTGTTAACTAAAGAGCCGAGTTCCAATTTCGTTTGAACCTGTTATATTCGCTTACACGCAAATAATCTTGATAAAGGTGTGAATCCAACTCTTCACTCCCCAGCTATGGGTTAATTCGTAAGAATTGTATTACTAAAGCATTATTATCTAAAAAAACAAACCGCTTGATCCAGGATTGGCTGGTCGATAAATTTGTCTACATAGATCTCCTGGTGAAAGGTTCCTGAAATACTACGTCGGGGGCGGGTTCCATTATAACAAGGAGACCATGGACGTAAAATCAGACACAAAGGAAAAGCGCGGGATCCGGGCAAGTAGTCGCTTCTGAGATCGCTTCGAGTTTCAATTCCGGTTGGGTTCGTTATATTCACTTACGCATAAATACACTTGGGAAAGATAATGAATCCACCTCTTCTCCCCTAGCTATGGGTTAATTAGTAACACTTTTTATCACTAAAATCATTATTATCTAAAAAAAATCCTACAATCTAAAAATATTTTACTTGCATTATTTACATTATTCAGACTGTTATCTTCATCTTCATTGCCATATTCACAACGTTTCGGCCTTTGTACGTTCCAGCCTTCTTCAGTTGATTGCAATTTCGAACCTAACCCTTTATTTCTTCCACTGAGGTACATTGTTACAGTTCCACGTGCCATGCCTCTTCCGGATGTCTCAGTTATTTAAATGCACTCTTTAAGTTTTTGGTTCGCCACTGCTGTGGCCTGGTATTGAATCTACAACTCTTTGGGTCTTGTCACTGGATCTAACCAACGTCTTTATCCACTAAAAGAAAAATGACCCAGTGCATTTAAAGGGAAATAACTGAGACATCCCGAAGAGGCATGTCACATGGAACTGGAACAATTTGACCCGGTAGACGAAATAAAGGGTTCGATTCGAAATTCCAATCACCTGAAGAAGGCCGGAGCGTACAACTTCCGAAATGTTGTGAATATGGCAATGAAGATTAGAATAACAGTCTGAATAAGGTAAATAATGCAAGTAATCATAATACCTCATCTCAGAGATATAGACAGATATTAAAATATTTTCTGGCTTTAAATAACCTGCAAAGAGTTGATAAGCCGTCAAAAACGAATCAATCATTTTTTTTCTTCTAATGATTATTTCTTATCTCTTAATACTTTGCTTATTTTCTGGGTGGCAACTTCCGGATTTCTGTGTCACATTTTCTGACATCTGTTACGACACTACGCAGATATTTAAATATCAGCGCATGATTGAATTTGAGCATCTTCATCAGCCGAAAAATAAAGTATCATAATTTACAACGTTATCGTTATATTGTGCTTTCTGTGTGAGCATTTTTCCATTTCTTAAATTTCTGAAATGAATACTTTAAAAAAAACTTTGTCGAGTTGATGGAATGGGGAAGGAAGACCGACACCGTGGAGCCATGAAATTAAACGGATAGAAAGCAAATGCAACTCAACTTAGGGCACCATATACATTTATTTACCCTTCAATTCAAAATTGGCTTCGAAGATTTTATATTTTTTCCATCGTCTCTCTCTATCTCTCTTTCTCTTTCTGGCTTTTTATTGTTTTTTTAGGCGACTGTTTGAAAAGAATTATTTCGCGAGAAATCTTTTACTTACTTAATTTAATTAATGTCGCTAAAGTTGTTCCTTTCATTTACTTTAGTTTTAATTAATCAAACTATTTTTACTCTATTTTTTTCGTCTTTTCCATTTTTATTTTGAGCTTTATTTAAAAAAAATTTTTTTCATTGTCACTTATATGTAGTTTATAATTGGATTGTGTCTTCTAAACAGAGACGGCAAGCCTTTAGCTGGGCTCGAAATTCAGACTCTATGCCAATACAGGTCCATTCTAAATCTTCCAGTCTATATAAAATGACGGGTGTTTAAAAATGCATCTTAGAACTCCACTAAAACTAGAGATGGCAGTGGCTTACCAGAAAATGGAAGCAGACGTCTTTCAAATTACGGACAAACATATTAACACTAGATGACAACAATCTGTGTGAATAGTGCCTGTTAAATTCAAACAAAAATTTTTTGCCACCGTTTTTGTTAAATGTATATTTCTAATTTTCGATTAATATGTGGTACAAGTGTTAATTTTCGATTAATATGCGGTACAAGTGTTGTGAATAAACTCTTTGAAATTTATATTCAATCCTACCACCTCAGGCATTATCAAGAATTGAATGCTGTCAGTTTGATTGGAACGATTTTGACGGTAATATTTTGATGAATGTTTTGATGTTATATGCAAACAGATGAAATAAAATAAAATAAAAACATAATGAAACCTTTGAAAATATATCTGACCAATACTTTCTTTATTAACTTTACATTAATAAAATTATCTCTTGATCCGACATCTTAGCTATATCCAACAGTCATCATTTGATTACTTAACTATATAAAATACAAAAGAGAAAGCCATATAGAATAATCACATATAAGATATATATAGATATCAATCATAATAAAAAAAATAACACTGGTAAACAAAAAAAACAAAAAAAAAAACAGAATTGAAATGGTGTCGAGACACTAAACATCTTTTTTAGCCAATTTGAAGAAACTGAATCTGAAAATGACTTTACTTTTTCTTGGTTTTGCTATACAAAAAGGCCCCATTGGTTTAGCTGGCTCTTTGAAAATAATTATTTTGCTAGAATACTTTTACTTAATTTAATTAATATTGCTGAAGTTGTTCCTTTCATTTACCGTAATTCCCATATATAATATGTCTTCATCCATAACACGCACACCTAAAATTGTGCTGAAAGTATGGAAGAAAGCGTCTACTAGCGCATAATACGCACCCCTTGTTTAGTATCAAAACCCTATAAATTGTACTTCTCCAATTTCATTTTGGCCAGAGTTTCTTATTCTTATTTTACAAAAAATATTTTTAAACAAAGAATAATATTATTCTAATTTACTTTTAGGATAATTCTTATTTTATTTTACGGCAATTTTTTAAAGATTTTTTGTAGCTGTGCATAATACGCACCCCTGATTTTCATTATTATTTTTTTTTAGAAACAATATGTATTATACATGGGGAATTATAGAACTTTAGTTCTAATTAATAAAACTATTTTTTATTCATTTTTCGTCTTTTCCATTTTCATTTCAAGCTTTAGTTTTAAAACTTTTTTTTTTCGTTGTCATTTATATGGAGTTTATATTTGGATTGTGTCTTCTAAACCAGCAGTCGTCAAACTTTTGAGCTTCATGGACCACTAAATGTATAATTTTGAATTTGGCGGACCACCAATATGAATTTAGAAAAAATAATACATTTATATAATAATAATCGGAAAATTGTTTTATTAATATGAAATGCAACCATTAAAAGTAACAAAGTTAATGCGTAATTATTTAAATAAAACAAATTGAAACGTTTCGGCTACTCCGGCCTTCTTCAGGTGGTTGGAATGTCGAATTGAACACTTTATTACGCTCATTGAGGTAGACTGTTCTAGTTTCACGTGTCATGTCTAATGGATGTCAGTTATCTCTTGTTAATTCCCTTCTCCAAGTTCTCTACTGCCATGACCAGGTATTGAACTCACACTCTTTGGATCCTGTCACTGCATCTAAGTAACAGCGGTGGAATACTTGGAAAGTTTGAAGTTTTCAAATCATGATAAGATATACTATGACTGGATGATATCATATTTGTATACATGTTTGTTTGTATACATGTTTGTTTGTATACATGCTTGTTTGTATACATGATGTTCGTATACATGTTTGTTTGTATACATGTGTACTCGTGTTTATTTCGAGATTAAATAATGCCTTGAACATATATACCATCTTTAATACGTTTTCTTACTCGTTATTTTTGAATCTGAAGCTTCATAAAAATTGTAATGATGTCCCAATTTTTCTGCGGACCATCATAAGTTTTGTACGAGCCGCCAGTGGTCCTTGGACCACCGATTGGAGTCCACTGTTTTAAACGTAAGCCTTTTTAACTGGGCTCGAAATTCAGACTATGCCAATACAGGTCCATTCTAAAACTTCCAGTCTATACAAATGACGTGTGTTTAAAAAAGCAATCTGAGGTTGGAAAGTGAAAACTGGGCAGTTCCTGCTGGCGTATGGCAGTAGACGCCGTTTTCAGCATGATCTGACTCTTGTAAAGCTAGAGAATAGCACGAGGAGTCAGGTAATTCCTGGAGCGGTACAGGGAACCGATCATTTTCTGCATCTTTAGCGATGGATCGCGTGTACGAGTCCAACTTGAGATCTGGGGCGACTTTAAGGCCCAACAGATTGTCAAGGCACGTAGAATCCCCGAGGCGACATTAATTCATCGTGACTCGTCAATGATAGAATGTAACTAGTTTTGT
Source organism: Acanthosepion lycidas (assembly GCA_963932145.1). Taxonomy (NCBI): domain Eukaryota; kingdom Metazoa; phylum Mollusca; class Cephalopoda; order Sepiida; family Sepiidae; genus Acanthosepion; species Acanthosepion lycidas. The sequence continues at coordinate 93,579,357 of OZ010587.1, forward strand.
TTTCGAAGCATTGAATGTAACCAGCCAGTTTTTCCTCCACTAAGATTTCAGAGCTAGATCGAAGGACTGTCATTCTCTGGCCATCAGGATTTTAAGAGGTGCACTTTATATATCCTTGTAACCTCGACATACATATTCACAAATCATATGTCTATAACCTTAAACAGATCATTATTTTAAATAAAAAGAGGGCTGATCCAAGAAGTGACACCTGAGGGGCGTTGGTGCTAGGGCCCCGAAGGACTGGCTGTTAACAATTACCTTCAGGGACTTACCAGTTAGGAAGGACTTTATTAGTGAGAAGAATATTCCTGTGGTTACATAGCTAGAGTGAGTGAGCAGCAATATTTTGTGCCATATCTTGCCGAAGGCCTTTGAAATATAAATGCTATTCCCCTTGGAGTGGTTTTCACTATTGAACTTGGAAATGGTAGAAATACATCTCTGGTTCTACATCCTATTTATGGGGAAATAGTGCAACAAACTGCACATTTTACTCTTAATCTGAAAATCTGGCTGTGGTCGGATCGTCGCTGAGTAGTTTCCCATATCACACTTTCTTGTGGTTGTGTATATTGAAGGAGAAAAAGTACCAATTAGCAAAAAGACTCAAACGCTAAGAGCTAACGCCCAAGCTAACTAATGAGAGTGGCTTGACAAAAACACCGTGGTGAAGGGAACTGTAAACTTCTCCAACCTCCGTTCCGGGAACAATCACTGTAATGCACAGATTAAAAGAGAAACTGTGGAGAACAATAATCGTGTACATACTAAAGAGATATGTCAAATAGAAAGGATGGACAGAGATCGAAGAATTGGTTTATTCGAATCGATTTGATTGTGTGTAAATAAAACGTCGTGACGAAATTAACAAAAACGACTAAACTGCGCCAAAAGTTTAATATGTCAAAATCGAAGCCAAGTAGCTTAATAATTCAGGCATAAAAACCAAGGAGACTATAGCAGGCGATAAAGAAAACGAAGACAAGGAAACGGGTTCAAATGGATGAATATTGCACATTAATAGGATGGGGGCATGAGTATAATGGCTGAAATTTTGTGTAGAAGGAATTGTCTAGAAAGGATTAACGCACACACACACACACACACACACACACACACATATATATATATATATATATATATATATATATATATATATATATATATATATATATATATACTAATGGTAAAGTTGTGCTATACGAGGATTTTACCAATCGAGTATGATTGGTAAAATCCTCGTATAGCACAACTTTTAAGTACATCTAAACAAATTGGTACCGAGGGAAAATTGGAAAAAAAAAAGAAAGAATTACAAACATCCCAACAAGGCGAAACAGATCGTCCAGTGCCTTAAGTTTTTGCTGCAAGAAAAAAACACAAGCGATAATAATAATAAGGATAATGATAATAATAATGATAATATATATACAAGTAATAATCTTATAAGTATAAGAAATTATACTTGTCCGGAAAAACTTCGGTTTCTTGATTTTCGAATAATCAAACCAATACAAAAAGGAAAAAAAAGGTATATAAAAAAGAAAAAAACCAAGAACGTGTACGTCAGCCTATATATATATATATATATATATATATATATATATATATGTGTGTGTGTGTGTGTGTGTGTGTGTGTGTAACAGTAATTTTCACCCAGTACAATGTTCGGGGCGCACTCGTGGTAGAGGGTTACGTTAGGAGGCAGTTTGTACGGATAGGATAGGAACCAAAGACCTTGAACAGTTTAAATTGTAGTAATCGGGGAAACATCATCTTGGGAGTCTGGCAACAGTTCGCGGGAAGAATCTGTTAGAGTGTAATTTACTTCTCACTGATGGAATAAGGGGAAAGATTTTGGTGGTTGCTATAACATAATTGGCATGGCGGGTGCTAGCCGTGAAGGTTATACCTTGTTCGTCTGGGCACTTTCCGTGGGAGTAGCGACAGAGCAGCGAGAGGTTTGCCACATCCCGCCTGCAAGAGAGAGGTTGGAGGGTGGAAAATATTTCGTCACCCACTAGGATTCAGAGACGCTTTCGGGTCCTATCGAGGTAGCAGATTGTGGTTTTGACAACTCCCTCCCAAATAAGACAACAGTCGCCGGCTTTTGGTCTGATCTGGCTCTTGTAAAGAATAGAGAATAGCACGTGGTGTCATCTACTTACCGGAGAGGCACAGGGAGCCGACCTTTTTACCTGCATCATTAGCAATTACTCGTATATATGAGTTCCACTTGAGGTCAGTTTTGAGTTTAAGACCTAATACTCTCTCCGGGGGGGGGCAGTTGAAATTGAAAGGAAATCGTAGTAGAAGAAAGTTTCAAACGGCGATAGAAAATGGATGACAGAGGCATACTTTGGTGAAACTGGAAGCTTCTAATTCTGAACCTTCTCGAATTTAGTCATCAACGCCATCATAAAGAACTGATTAGCAAAGAAGAAATGAAATTCCTGGGGACGATTTAAAGCCGACGACGAAGATAATAACAGTACGCGGAATAATTTAGCAGCCGAAGTATTGCGATATAGAAAACAACGAAAAGGTGACGATTTCAAATGGATAAATGCCAGGTCATCCCATAAGTTCTGTTCGAAGTTGGAATAAAGAAACCAAGTGACCAAATGTTACATTTAATTACAGATTCAATCAACAATGTATTTTCCCTGATTATCTATGACTTCCTTCCATCTATTAACAAGCTTACTAATTCCATTACTGTAAAAATTATTTTGGTTTTGATTCGAAGAAATCACAAATGTCAGTTTTAACCTCTTCCTGTGTTACAAAAGCTGTTTCTTCCAAATGATTCTGTAAGCTACGAAACAAATGGTAGTCTGAAGGAGCAAAATCGGGAGAATAAGGTGGATGAGGAATTTTCTCCCAACCAAGTTCTTCGATCTTTTGTGACGTGATCTTACTGTGTGGGGTCGCGCATTGTCTTGATGACACATCACCTCTTTTCGATTCACCAGAGCAGGTCTTTTTTTCCTCAAAGCTTGGTTCAAACGCTTTACTTGCTGACAGTATATTTGAGCATTAATTGTTGCATTAGGTGGTAAGAATTCAAAGTGGATTATTCCTTGGCGATCCCACCAGATTGAAAGAAGATTGAACCTTTTGCCCATGAAGTTCCCTTCTCGGCTGTGGCCGGGGTCCTTCCCTTTACCAAGCCACTGTCTACGACGCTTAACATTTCGATAAAAGATCCATTTTTCGTCGCCAGTCACAAGCCTATCCAAAAAATGTGAAACAAGTTGGCGAGAATGGAGAGAAGAGCATATGTCAACTCGGGATTTGAGGTTGTTTTCAGACAATTCATGAGACACCCGTTTTCCAAGTTTAGAAACTTTTCCAAGTTGTTGAAAATGACGATGAACAGTTGTATGGTTTGGACTGAGAACCACTGCCAATTCCTCAACTGATAAAGCAGGATTTTCTTCAAGGGCTGCTTCAAAAAGCTTTTCATCAAACGCAACTGGACGTCCGGTTGGATCTTCATCTTCAAGGGTGAAATCTCCACCTCTGAATTTTGCAAACCATCTTCTGCAAGTTCTTTCATTCACACATTCCTCTCCATAAACTGAATGAATGTTTCTAGCCGCTTCGGATGTTGAGTTTCCTTTCTTGAACTCATAAAGCATTATGTGACTCAAATGATTCTTGGGTACTTCCATGTTAGCAGGGTTTTAATCAAACAAAATTTAATTTTATTGTTCTCTGAAATAAAATTTGATCAGTTTAAATGCATCTAAACATAAAAATAATGTTCAGCTCCATTAGACATTATAAAATACTCTTTAAATTTCGTTCATTTTAACAAAAAGTTGGAATTCGGAGAGAACTTATGGGATGACCTGATATATCCTTTTAATATAAGGAAGTATAGTGTCAGAAATGACGTGAAGAAGTCATTGTCTGGAAATACATTATGATAACAGTACGAGGGAGGCTGGAGAATACAGCAGCCGAAGTGTTATGACGCGGACAACAAAAGCACGAAATTTGGTTCGAATAGATCAATATATGATATTAATATGAATAAAGCCAAAGAGAAACGAAGACGAAATTGACGTGAAAGCATCAATATTAAATGATAACATTACGAGGAGAGTTCAACAGCTGATATTTTATAAGAAAGACCAGAAACTTCATCCAAAAGAATAAATATCTCATAATTACTTTGAAGAACATTTAACATTTATATGAAAATATTTAGTAACTATTAACATAGAACGTGGCCAGATGTAACCGTAAGTTCTATGCTAACAGTTCCTTCTCTCGCACTTCTCGCTTGTCGAACTTTCTCCAAGTCTCTAGCTTTCCACATTGATCGTTAACTTTTGTCTTCTTAATTCCTGTTCTTTGTTATCTCACCTTACTATTTTTTCTTTTTCTTATTATCTTTCACACTCAGTTTCCTCCTTGCGTCTTTGTTGCTTTATTGCCTTGCTTGGGGGTGGGGGCGGTGAGATGATTAAAAAATGTTATATAATGAACGTAAACTTAGGTGCAAGGTTTTAAAATAATATCCCTGAATATGAAATAATTAGTTTTTTTTTTTTCTTTCAATGTTACGCACACGATATCAAGTCACTGGACTCTCCGTTTACATCTTCATGCATATGAATTTTCATGGACATTGGCTGAAAAGTTTTGGTTACAGGCTTACGATGTCAAGAACAGGGGCGCCAGAGAAGAGAATAGTTCCAGAGATGGAATGCCCAAATTCTGCGATTAATGCAAAACTAAATATGAATACGCCATGAAGTCGAAGAGAAAATACCCACCACCGTTTGACCACTCGCCCGGCAAGAACAGCAAAAAAGAAAACAAAGCATCCATAAATCCACTAAAATCAGATTCAAAATAAAATGGCAAAGATCCTTCATCAAGTGATTCTTAAATATGCGCGGTGAAAGAGTCGAATGGTTTGATGTTTTTCAATCAGTCCATCGACACTGATATTTGATCTCTGGCTGCTTGCTCCAAGCCGGACATCGATACTATGAGAAAGTTGGAAGATATTTGAATGCGGTTTTTCTAGATGAGAAAGCGAGAAGTTTGTGAAAGACATTCATGAACAATCAGATTTTCTAACCTCACCTTAGTCTGGCATAAGGCTAAAATCTTGAGGCATTCAATGACCCTCCAACTTAACAACTTATTCATTTCGTATAGCTCTCTGGAGAGGCGACCGGATATTTACTAGGCACGGCTTTTTTTCTGTGGCTCAACGACAGAAGACTATGTGAATATCAAGCAGTATTTTCCACCAACACTCCACGGCGGGGTACAATTTTATGAATCTTTAAACAGAATAAAGGTACCCTGTACTGTATGTGACGAAGGAAGCAATTACAATGCAACCGATTTTTATGTATGGATGCCGAACAGAATCAGCGGATATACTTGCATAGTATTGGGGACTATTGAATTTAACAGGAGGGCTAGCAAATCCCGGTTGCATATTTTTTTTCTCTGCAAAATCCAAAGTTCTAAATTGTGCTTTATACCTCAACTATGCTGAGCAGACCTCAGTTACAGAACATATGGTCTGGTTGGATCGTTAACATTGACAGTACATTATAAAATCTCGGTGATGATGGCTTGTTACTTCACGCTTGTAGAACTAACGGCGAATTTTGAACAGTTTCCTCTATCTAATTTTGTTCAAAAGGCTTTGGTCAGTCTGATGTATTTCTTAGAATCATCTCATCAGGAAAATATCATCTCCTTGATAAAGCCGATGGTGATATTCGATGCGCGGTTTTATTGTTTACTACTTCACTGCAAGGTAACATTTTACGAATCTTAGAAAAAAAAAAAAAAAAAAAAAGACACCCTGTAAAGACTATTTTAATTGAAACCATTAGAGTCTGGATATCTTATTAATAACAGAATCAACGGATATACAAAGTTAGAAGTAGACATTCGCCAATCTTGAGAGGCGATGGAGTTTACCAAAATGGATTGCTTATCTCTGTTGCAGACGCCGGCTCTGACGCATATCATGTTTGTTTATCACCCACATATCCAACTTGTCTTATACTGGAGTTATGCCTGGAGAGCGTTATTTAGTGTTTATGGGAGAGAGTTCACAATTTGCCATGATCGCTAGATGAATAAAGCCATTTCGCTCAAACAATCTGTCATGATGACATGTAAATTCATACAAAGCACAACGAAAAACGGCTTTGCAGCAGTTTCTGCCGTTGAATTTTACGCAGGTGGGGGTGTCGTATAATTTTCCGGCAGTTACCAACGGTACCGCACGGCCGGGTCGATCCTCGCTGTCATCCTCTCCGAAAATTGACAATAGTAAGAATCAAACCATTCAGAAAAGCTTCTATGTCAATGGCTTTTGGCTTGGTTTATTTTACGGTATATCAACATCAATGGGTTATTTAATGCCGACTAGATTTTTATTGCTGGTAATATTTTTTTTCAAAAATGTATTGCTGGTAATATTTTATTCTCAAATATGTATTGCTATGATTTTTTTTTCAAAAATATATTGCAGGTAATACTTTTTTAAATGCATTGCTGATAATAAATTTTTTTTCAAAAATTTATTGCTGGTAATAATTTTTTACAAAAATGTATTGCTGGTATTAAAACCTATTTTCATTGTATTTTGACCCCATTTCGGGGTTTAACTATTTGCCCATAGCTGGGATCTTAACTGGTGCTACCACTCCGGGTAAGGGGGGACTTGGGAAAACCAGCAATTAAGAGGTGGTTCTACGCTCTACAAAACCTCTACAAAGCACCCACAGAGTTCACCTGTTGTTTAGACTACAAGCATGCATAGCAAACCATAGTTACAGTTTCTGCGAGAGAAGCGTGTTATCCTTCTGAAATCCCCTTATTCCAGAAACTTTACCTGCCTCTTCCTTATATTTAGTATAAGCCTCCTCCTTGTTTGCAACTTCTCTAAGACCCTATTGTTGCTCAAACGCTCTGTCCTTAAGAGAGTTCACAAGAGCCATCGTACTGGTATATTATTTGCTTGTGACATTATTCTTCGTGTAATCCCACAAATTGTCCATGGATTTTAAGGTCAAGGCTGTTTCCAGACCATTCCAGACCTTCTTAAGATATCCTTGCACTCATGCATGTGCGTGATAATCTATAGTTTAGCTTGCATCTGTATCACATACTTGTAACCATTCAGGGTTGTTTCGGTGTCCAGGAAATTTTAAACCATCAGTTCCAGACTCATCTGGATGGAGGGAATGGGGTCCTTCTTTCTAATTATGTCACATTCTTCGTTGTACCGCTTTCCCGGATGCCTTCTGACGTAAAACATACACAAAAGAAAATGCTGCCGCGTGGATTCACCTGAGAACAACGTTTCCCGTTTATTTCTCTGTCCAATTTTAATGCATTTCCACGAATGTCAAGCGCTTCTTTCTCATTTCCAGTCTCAATCTTGATTTTCGGACTGTTACGAAGGATATTCTTTTTCTTTTTATGTGCCATGTCCTTTCAGGACGTAGGCGATCATGGCTCTGCACCTCCCTATATCCCTTGCAACTTTCAACAAGTTCCTCCCCTGTGCTTCCTCTCCCAGACCACGTTCTGTCATCCACTTGCTTAAGTCCGCTAGGTATGTCACGCATTGTTTTCTCTTGTCACTCTTTCCCTCTATTCGACCCGTGAGTAACAGATTCTCCAGTCTCTCCTTCCTCATTATGTATCCCGGAAACTTCAACTGCCTCTTCCTGATATTGAGCATAATCCTCCTTGTTTGCAACCTCTAAGACCCCATCGTTGCTCACATGCTCTGTCCATAGCTGAATTTAAATCACCAATCAGCGAGAACGGGCCCTACGACTCATATCGGTATTCCTGAGAAGAAGACATGATCGCGTTTTTTTTTTTGTTTTTTTTTTTGAACAAACTTGTCACATGTCGTTAAACGAAGTATTCGATGATATGATCATTTCTAGAACACCCATTTTTTTCTTTTTTTCCATCAAGACTAGGAGCCATGACTTTGGTACTTGGTAATAGCATTTGTTAGAATTTGGATTGAGATTTCAAACTCAAATCACCACTATCCTTGAAATATTACTATTTGATCAGATATCGACCATTTTCACGTATAAAAACTTACTGAAAATGACTCTTTAGAACAACTTCACATGTTTCAAACTAGCAGAAAAAAAAGTACTTGAATCTTTACTTATGTTTCTATGCTTATATAGCTCTTTGATGTATGTTTTGTAATAAATATTACTCAAGATCACATCGAGAAGGTTGATCATTTTAGTATGTTGGCACTGATGATATTTAGTTGGTGATCATGAAAAAAAGTTATCAGTTCATTTCTTAATTGGTCGATATTTCATGTTCTTGTTTTATGGAGAATTTCACATTCAAATCTATAGAGTGCGGTGTCCTTATATATCATAAACAAAAGATTATGATCACCTTGTAAAAATTAATATTTCTCTATTTTTGCTAGTTATTGGATCATTTGAGTTAAAATAATTAAACGGCAATATTAGATTATCCTTAATTTCGAAACACTGTAACATTGTGGCTAGCGTTATGAATAACCAAGAGTGGTCTCCCCTTGTTTTGTTAATCTCCTATTTGAGAGAGCTCTTTCTGTTTACTGGAACTATAAAAGGACACTATACTAGAACCTTGTATTCTGAGTTGAATAAATATTTCTTAAATTTTATACCTGCGTACATTTTGTCATTAAAATGATAAAATTAAATATATAAAGGTTTAGAACGAAGCGACCGTAAAGTAAATTTAGAGTATTTAGAAAAAAAGGAATTTAAAAATAAACAGAAACGCTGTAAGCATAACATCATATGTTTTAATCCATCTTTTAATCATAAAGTTCAAACTAATATCCAAAGAATATTCCTAAATTGAATTCATAAGCATTTTAACCATTCATCAACACTAAAAAGTTGTTTTTTTTTTAATAATGTTAAGATCAGCTATAACTGTGTTAATTCCATAGATAAATCTATATCTCGGTGTAAGAACATTATATTAAAGAAATATATTTCCAAAACATACAACCTTAATTTTAAAAAAATAAATAAATGCAACTACCGAAAAAATATATGTCCCTTAAATGGTCAATGTATAACTGATAACATTATATACCGATTTAGCATACATTCCAGTAACGATGTTAAATTTTATTTTGTTTGCAGTGAAAAATCTTGGGAATTTCGTTTCTACCTTCATCGAATGACTTTAATATAAAATAAAATAACAACATTGCTTTCTATAAATATTTCTGGCCACAAATAATAACACCTTTTATCATCTGGAATATTGTAACATGAGCCAAATCTTATAACGGGAAAGAAAATAAGTGTAACTTATGTCTTGTTGAAAAATTAATTACCTTAAAACGCTTAAATAACTCTCGCTTATTAAACAAAATAAATGAATGTTTACATTGTGGCATAAAAATCTGCTTAAGATCCAGACTAATTTCTAATGTAAATTACGGTGTGTTTGTTTTTTATTTTAAAAAAATAACAATTAATCACCTTTAATACTTAATATAAAAAATACAAAAAATAATATTCATAACTCGAAAATATTTTTTACATTTATATACAAAGCCGTTTATTTTAGATGCCAAATATAATTTTTAAAATTAAAAAAATGTAATCCCTATACAATATATAACTATGCCAATATTAGGATAATCAGATAATTTCAACTACATAACAGCCAGTCTATACTATAATTCACACACACAAACGCACACACACACACACACACACACATATATATATATATATATATATATATATATATATATATATATATAAATGTCAACCGTGTTTCAAAATATTGACAACAACATATTTCATTGTTATTGTTCATAATAAGGAAGAAAGAAAGAAAGAAGAAAACAAATAACAAAGAAAGAAAGTAAAAAAAAAGAATGAAATACACGTGTCTAGTCGCGCTGAGTAGATCTGAGTCTGATTGAGGCTGGAGACATACGTAATAGCTAATGCATTTTTTTATTTCATTTTATAAATAATCTTTTTAAAAAAATCTCTAATGATTTGTATGCCAGTTTTCCAAAGAACACATTTTTATTTCATCTTATTCTTTTCAAATATCCATTTTAAATAATTTATTCCGTAGAGTAGAAGTTTTTTTTTTTGTTTTTGTTTTTTTTGCGGAATACGTCTTTTGAGGAAGGGCAAATTAAATTTTGCTTGACCTTGAATTCGGTAGAAAATAAATGTGGTAGCCTTAACTCGTCGACTGGAAGGTTGGGCGAGGTGTGTGACTTGGGTAGTGTTGAGGAAATATTGTATCAATTAGTAGTACTGATCATAATCTTTTACAATAAATTAAACTAAAATTTCACATAGATACATAAACACACTTACATCCAGACATATATACAAAGAGAGACTCGAGATGGAGACATGTTATTTTTGTTGTAATAAATATGGCGATAAAGATGAGGACAATAGTCCGAATGATGTAAATAGTGTACATAATACCTCAGAAATAAAGACAGATACTTTATATTGTTATATTAATTATACTTACACTTAACAAAACTAACTTCACATTATAAATTAGAATACAACATATAATTCAAATAATATAACGAATAAATATTTAAAATAAATTTTTAAATTAAATAGGGAGTGAAATTAAGATAAGAATAGTTAAAATAAAATTAAAATTAATATTAACCTCTAAATCACAATATATTAAGTTGGAAATGAGAATTGATGTTATTGTCCATAGAAAGGTAAAAATGAAAGCCGGGTGATATAGATGAGCTTGGATCGAAACCAGAACGATTTGGCGTCATAGTTTTATAAAAAACCCTTAAGGCATCAACCCTCGGCTGAGAGAAACTGCTAATTTTAGCGTATTGTTTTTACGAATGTGAACAAACGCCTAAATATATTAAATATATAATTTTTATATCAATTATAATGTATTATTAATGAGGTAGGTAACCTTCATCCCTGCCGCGCGCCAACGGCTTAGTGGTAGAATCTCCAACTTAGGCCAATTCAACCGAACGTCTAGCCACACTGATGAGCTGTGTTACACTGAAACAGTTTGGGGATGATAATATATATATATATATATATATATATATATATATATATATATATATATATATATATATATCGTGGAGTACCCCGTAGAATTTACGTATGAGGGTCTAGGAACAGAAAGCCCAGACACCAGCACATATGATCTGATTATGGGAGTGAAGGCTTTGTGCAGAACCAACCACACGTTTTGCAGGGCCGAATATAGACATATATAAATATAAAAATTCTTAATTTTTTAAATATTTTCCTTTATAAACTAGATGTTAATATTTTTATATAGGTCAAGATTATTTTAACTTCTTCGCCCAGGACACTCACACCTCTTCTCTCAGGATTGTGGGAGTTCATTTAGATTCTCTAACGCAACTCCCTTTTTATTCTTCTCCCTTCTTTCCTTTTTCTGTTCTTTTTTCTTCTCCTTCTTTCTTCTTTAAATGTTTAAATATTTTATTTTATTTCATCATATCTCTGAGTTGAAAAGACCTATACGTAACAATCCTGTGGATCGAAATAGCTATTTTCGAATGAAGTAACTTTGGATTTTCAATATATATATATATATATATATATATATATATATATATATATATGTGTGTGTGTGTGTGTGTGTGTGTGTGTATAGGTATAAATGTGGATATAAACCAAATAATTAAATATTAGCAGCTGTATATCCCTGCGTTAGTGAGCGTGCATACACAGGTAAGTGAATAAATATTTAATTTAATATAAGGTGTAAAGAAAACAGTGCGCAATATGGTTAGACTACGTATAATACTATAATATACTAAGTATATCATAGTACTATTAATAATACTTTAAACTAAATATATAAGTATTATAATATATACTAATTATACATATATTAAAATAATACTATGTACTAAGTATATTATTATTATTATTATTATTATTATATATTAAGTTTATATTAACTTTGAGCTTTGAATCTGTGATTAATATAGCGTTCCTCTCATGAGACCCAATATGTTTTTAAAAAAGACAACCACAATTTCTCGTGCCTGATGAGTTGATAAAACCACGAAGCTTTAAATTGTACTGCGAACATAGGTATATATATATATATATATATATATATATATATATATATATATATATATATATATATATAAAGAAATATATTTTTAAGGTGTGCTATATTTATGGGTTAAAGTGGTCAATATCAGAGATAGAGCGTATGTAAATATAGATATAAAAATAATAAATATAAAAATATAAAAGTGACCATTGAAGCCAACACTCAGAGGCGACAGGCTGTTTCATGCTGGACCCAATCGTCACGCCGACGTTTGATTACCAGCATGAAACAGCCTGTCACCTCTGAGTGTTGACTTCAATGGTCACTTTTATATTTATATATATATATATATATATATATATATATATATATATATATATATATATATATATATATATATATTGATAGGTAGAGAGAAAGAGGGCGAGAGATAGGGAAAAAGGAGATTAATAGTGAGGTATGCTATTAACCTCTGCTAAATTTAGAATTTAATTTGTTCCCATCAGTTGACAAACTTATCGCAGCTTATTTTAAAAGTAGGTCCCAAAAGTCACAAGTAATACAATTCAAGATTTAGTAGCGCTGAGTCTTTAAGAGTAGTCCAAACTAGTAAAGCTATCTTCAATAGTCATTACAGCTTGTTTGTTTTTTATTATTATTATTATTATTATTATTATTATTATTATTATTATTCTTTCTGAATTCCCCAACCCTATTCTCACGCTCCTATGAATAAGGGCAGGCAAAGAAATTGGCGGTATTTCTTGTTCTCTTTGAGTCAGAATCGGTATTCCGTTTCACACAGCTCCGCTCACAGATTCCCTCAGGTCTATCCAGACGCGCGTAGTGATGGGCGGATTGCTTTCATCTCTCTTATACACTCAGATACGTCAGCGCTCAAATGTGGAACGGTATTAACACATCACTGGTTGCAGACCCCCTCAAATGGATATGATTTCACACGGAACAGAAAAAAAAAGTTTCTTCCAGCTGACTCTTCCCGACCCACATCACCAGCACCCGATAGACAACAGATGCAAATGATATATTGTCGGGCTACTGCTACTGAAAACAGTTCTAATTAAACTCGTTATGGTTTCTTATATGTTAGTTCTGTAATTGGATTATTTTAGAGAAAGAGACACTAGACATAATATAATTCTCAAATGCATACCAGTAGATGTTACAGACAGTTGAACTCTCTCTTTCTAAACACCCTCTTTGTATTTCTTTTTGTTTCTTTACCCTCCCTCTCCCTCTCTCTCTCTTTCTCTCTCTCTCTCTCTCTCTCTCTCTCTCACACACACACACACACTTTTCCCTTGATGTCGAATAATTGGTTTGGTATCAGGTTTAAACATGTAAAGGAAAATGCCGAACTTTTATGTTCTGTGTATTTCCAACCCTCATTTTCAAGGAAAGACGGTAAATAATGTCGAAAGATTATGGTGAGCTGTTAATGGTCGGAGATCTGAAATGAACGTGGGCTCAAGCGATTTGACAGCGGAACGGATTTTATCGTCAGGTATATTTAGGTGGAGTCAGGGCCGGCGCTACGGTTTCGCCACCCCCTCAAACTTTGATAGCGACTCATCTCTCTACTATTAGGTTGGGGCAAAAATAATGTCGTTTTCTCACATAGTAACATATGTGAGAAAACGAAATTATTTTTGCACCAACCTAATACATATCGATTTCAAATTTTCCCAGCCTGGGAGCCACGTAAGAAAATTGGTGTTGGGGAGGAAGACCAACGCTATTTTTAAATAACCATAAATCAGGAAATTATCCAATTTAAATGAAAATTTCAGTACATATTCATTAAATATTTATGTAATAAAATATTGTAATTTATAATGAAAGTTTTTTTTTTTTTTTATTTAAAAAAATCTGAGAAAATTTTATTCTTTTTGTAATAACCACCAATATTTTCATGAGTAAATTTTACGCGAAAACAAATGTTTAAGCCGCAAATTTTTACATTTCCATAGAGATTTATCGCTGACACATCGCTGAAAAAAAGAAAATTTATCAAGGCAAATGTAGAATTTATCCTGTTTCACGTGTTTTTATACAAGAGTAAATTCTAAAGCCATTTTAAACCAGTGACGTCCTTGCTTTTGTATATAAACACGTGGAACACGTTAAATGTATATATCGCATAGTTTGGGGGATTTATTAACATTTCTTGCTGAGTAAGACACCAGGAATTGGGTGCGCTATGGAGAGAAAGGGATATTATCTCAGTTTGTATTCCCTTCACTATGGGTATTATCATTTAAGCAAACTTCTGCGGAAGGTTCTTGATTGGGCCTTCAACACAATTAGTAGGGAGGAGCAGATGCGATAGGCAACAGTAAACTACAGAAAAACTCAAAATTGATGGCGGCATTTAAGTATTGCAATAATATTTAAGCTTACCTTTTAAAAGTTCAACGATAATTCTTTTGCCACAACTTTAGTTGAAGACAATTTGATGTACGTAGGTCCTTACTTTCCGTACAAACGATTATTTTTATTTCATGGGTGGCTTTCGATGGATTTTTCAATTAATTTTGATTATTCCCAAATTTATTTCCAACTTATAAAAATTGTTATCTGAAAAAAATTTCCGCAGTAATGAAAACTTGGGAATCCAAAATTTCAAGATGGCGAGTCCGGATCCGGCCCCGAATGTTTTTTTAATTCGCTGACAGTGTCGGCTTAATTCTAAAATGGTATATATGTGGGGCCACGGCATCTAGGGGTAAAGTTGAAAACACGGTACCTTTTATTTTGAAACACTGTAATTTGAGAACAGTAATATTTTATTTTGAACATTAGCTATTGAAAAGTTAGGGAGTTGTTTCCCTTTAATTGTTTTTATCAACAGAAGCGAATATGGTGGAATCTGAAAACAAGCGCAGCAATGAAATTTGGGAATCCAAAATTTAGGGATTAAGGGTCCGGATCCGGACCGTGATGTTTTAAATTTGCTCGCGCATTCGGCCTGATTCCAAAATGGTATGATACATTGGACTATGGCCTCTCGTTGAAATAGTGTGGCACAGGGACGAGCTGACATTAGCATCTACTCTCTCTCTCTCTATATATATATATAAGATAAACCTAATGAGCAAGGCAAACAAAGCTACCTAAGTTTCACCTAAACGGATTGTCAGGGCAATGCTGGCCGAAAGGAAAATAATGGAACAGAATATAATAGCCTAAACCAAAAACAACCATGACCACGTGACAAAAAAAAAAAAAACAAAAAAAAAACGACAACAACAAAAAACCTACTCTAATACCCAGCGTTTCCTATGTCTACACCTACTAAGCATTTCCGTGCATAGGGAACAAAACTTATCAACTGCCTTGTACTTGTAACATTGTTTTTTAATATTTCCCATTTCAATATGAGGTTCTTATTATCTTCTCGTTTGATCTTCCATACATAAGAGGACAAGGTAGTACTGTGTTTGTAAGTTTCCTTAGTATCTTTTTTTGAAATTATTCTGGATAGATCCTATGTAATCCTTAGGGTTTTTATCGATATTGTTCGGTTTATACTTATATATTTTTACTTGTAAACCACGCACTCCTGTTGGCATTTGCCCTGGAGAGGGCAGGTTTCCTTATTCCTACAATTACACTGGGGGGTGGGGACGGTGCGTGGTTTGTTCTACGACAAGTCGAAATATCCAAGGTTTTTCCAAGTGAGTACCACCATTTATATATATATATATATATATATATATATAGAACAAACTATAAAAATAAATAAATATATATATATATATATATATATATATATATATATATATATAGTTTATGAAAAACTAGGTAATCCGTATGGGTAGACCCAAGGAGGATAAAAACCAGAGAGCTCAACGTAAATCCAGAGCAAATAATTTAAATAAAAACAGACCATTTTAAGGTTCCATGTAATAAATTATTTCACCACAGCCCTTTTAAAGGACTGCGGATCATCAGACTTTACTTCCAAAGGTTAAAAAAAAAAAAAAAAAAAAAAATCTTTCAACATTTGGAAGTAAAGTATGATGATCCGTAGTCCTTTAAAAGGACTGTGGTGAAATAATTTATTACATGGAAACTTTAAAGTGGTCTGTTTGTATGTTTTTACACACACACACGCACACACACACACACACACACATATATATATATATATATATATATATATATATATATATATATATAAAACAATGTTTTCAACTCAGCGCAAGTCCCGAGGGCCACGCAAGGCAAAAGGTTAAAGAGTAAGCGCCAGAGCTTATGTGTATACGTATGCAATAACAGTTAACACTGACAAGGTTGTAATGATCAGAGAAGTAACCTCTTGAGAGTCGGTTACACAAGGGTACGGTTCCTGGTCTGAATCTGATCGAGTGGAATTTACAACTCGCTAAAAGAATACAAAATTGTATGACGCTGGGTCGCTACAATGTGTGTGTCATGGCGGGTTCTAGCTGTGAAGGTTAGGATTTTTGGAACTAAGGAGTGTAGTTCGTTTTAGCACTTGGAAATAACGATAGAATACTGAGCGGCTTGCGGCGTCACGTCTGTGAGAAATAAGTTGCCGGGTGAAAAATAATTTGTCACGCACAAAGACGCGGAAACGCCTTTGAACTCTATCGAGAGTCGAAAGCGAAGTCTGAGCCACCAGTGTTCAATTTTCGGCCTGATCTGGCTGTTCTAAAGGTAGGGGATAGCATGGGGAGTGAGATACTTACTGGGTAGGTACGGGGAGCATCTTTAGCGATGGCTAGTATGTATGAGTTCCACTTGAAGTCTGGGCTGAGTTAAGATCTAACAGACGCTCAAGGCACGGGACCTCACCGAGGAACATCCGTTCATCGTGATTGGTGAAAGATCTGCGTCCGAAGGGCGATGACGTTTAAACAATTTTCATTAAAACAGCAAGAATAACTGTAGCAGCAGTTGAAAGTACTTAGATGCATACAAGAATGTCATATAGAAAGAAAATGAGTAACTACCGACACCAAGGTTCGAGCGTGACACTCTGGACTTATAAATATATGTTTTCCGCCATGTGTATAAATAGCGGTGTCAGGCTACTGACTGGAGTGATTATTGAGTGACTAATGAGTGGAACTATCCAGTCGAATTAGTGTGAATTATTGTGCTTCGATGATTTGGGTTTTGATTTTGAATTTACCAGACGTTAAGCCCGGCCCCGCTACTGACAAGATATTCACTGAATTATCTTTGGTCGACTTCTACTTCTTTGTTCTTGTTAAGTATTTAATTGAGGTTGTAATTAAATACTGTTTTATTTTAACATTGAAGTCTTGAGTTATACTTAATCTTTAACGTCCACCGTACGTCACAAAAACAGAAATTACAATGAAATAACTGGTAGAGTACAATAAATGTTGTTGTTGGTTGGGTTTTATGGCATATCAACCACTGTGGATCATTTAATTCCAAATTAAGGCATATATATATATATATATATATATATATATATATATATATATATATATATACACACATACATACATACATACACATATACCTATACATATATTAAATATACAGTACTATCAAACATAAAGATGGC
Source organism: Acanthosepion lycidas (assembly GCA_963932145.1). Lineage (NCBI taxonomy): Eukaryota > Metazoa > Mollusca > Cephalopoda > Sepiida > Sepiidae > Acanthosepion > Acanthosepion lycidas. The sequence goes on from OZ010587.1 coordinate 93,597,073, forward strand.
AACATTACTTTTTCAAAAACGCATAGCTGGCAACATTATTTTTTCCAAAAAACGTATAGCTGGCAACATTGTTTCAAAAACGTAGAACTGGCAACATTTTTTCCCAAAAAACGTATAGCTGCCAACATTGATTCCAGAAAACGTATAGCTGGCAACATTATTTTTCCGAAAACATTATCTGAGGCCTTGTTGTTAGACGTAGTTTATCATCATACCCAGGACGCGAGTAAGATCCGGAAAAACTAGGAGTTCACTATTTGCCCATAGCTGGGACCGTAACAGGTGCTACCACCCTGGGTCAAGGTGGACATGGGAACACCAGCAATTAAGAGGCGGTTCCACGTTCCTCAAAACCTCCTGATCAGAGGCCTTGCTGTTGGATGCAGTTTAACGTCATACCCAGGACGCAGAGTACAATAAAGTTGGATTCAATAAAAGAACGTGGGAAAGTTAATACTGATATCTGAGAGAATTCTATTTTACCATTCCATCAGCGACTGATGCTAACTTCCAGGAGTGTGTTTATTGCGCCTTCTCAGACTAAAGTTTTCCGCTGACATGAAGTGGAAAGATTAAAATCTTTGAATCAATTACTAGGTCTATTATACCGTGTGTCGTGATAGAAAATTATTCTCGACAGAATCTATCTTACATATTCGTTCTTGCTTTGAATATTGCTGCCACATTTGGTCTTGTGCACCTGTTATCATATTTAGAAATTCCGGATTAGAGCCAAAGAAGAATTTGCAATGTTATTGGTCCTGATCTGACATCTCACGTTCAGTCTCTTTCCCGCCGCCGTAGTGTTGCTTACCAGCGTCTTTTCTATAAATACTTTCATGGTAATTGTTCTGATGAACTTTCTTCTATGGTACCTGGATTTGAGTGCAGTACTAGATTGGCGGCATGGTCTCATCATTTTTAAGTTGAAATGGCTCGATGTAACCGTAATTTCTATGCTAACAGTTTCTTCCATCGAATTTCTCTCTTTTGAATCTCTCTTCCGGCGTCTTTATCCCAGGTTAGTCCGATCTTCTAACATTTAAATGCAATGTCAATCGTTCGTTATCAAGTGATATCAAGTGGCATGGTGGGTCCTAGTCGTGAAAGTTAAAACTAGCGGAACCAAGGAATGTGTTTCGTCCGAGCACTTTCTATAGTACTAGCCAGAAAACAGTGAGAGAGTTGCGATATCCCGCCTGTGAGAGAGACAGAGCTTGGAGGGAGGAAAATAATTCTTCTCCGACAAGGACTCGGAGACGCTTTTGAACTTTGAATCAATTAAGTGAGGACTTGGCAGCTTCCAAACAAATATGACAACAGTACTCCATTTTCGGTCTGATCCGGCTCTTGTAAAAATAGACGATCGCGTAGAGTATCTGGTTCTTACTACCGCGGTAGAGGGAGCCGATAATTTTACTTGCATCGTTAACGATAGAATTTATGTAAGAGTTCCATTTGAGGTCGGATGTGAATTTGAGGGCCAATACTCTCTCAAGGCATGGTGTCTTCTCCAGAGGACATGCGCTCATCGTGACTGGCAATAGAACCTGGTTTGAACCGTGGTGATGCAATGTGAGAAGTTTAATTTTCGAGGCATTGAAAGTAACCAGCCAGTTCTTTTTTGTTTTTGTTTTTATCCCCACTAGGAAGTTATTGTTAGATCAGATGAGAAGCCATCAGCCAATCTCTGCTCGTCAAAACTTTAAGAGGTGCACCTGCATATCATTGTATCATCGGCATAGACGTTTACAAATGATCGGACTATAGTCTTTATGCAAATCAGAACGAGGCTTGGCCCGAAAAACGACCTCTGGCTGTCGTCTGCGTCGAGCGACAGGGCCTCGAAGAACGGGCTGTTAAAAACTACCTTAGGTAGTTATTAACAGCCCGTTCTTCAGCGCAATTGGTCATTTTTCTTTCAAATTACTTTGTTTATGTTTCTAATCGAGAACTGAGTAGATTTCAAGAGTAACTGATCTGGGATGTATGCAAAATAGGAATCAGAAGAAAACAGGGCTGTGACGATCTCTATGAAGGAGACGTTTAAACCTCGCCAGATTAACCTGTGTTTTCTCCTAAAATCTGCAACGCAATTTCAATTCGTACAGGAGAGCAAATAAAAAAGAAAAGAAAAGAGGCTTCTATTTCAAACATGGGTTTGATGCATCATGAAAAATGCACAAAGCATAAACATCTTTGTACTATTATTAAGATAAAAGATCAAAGGATTTTTATGTGATTTACATTAAGGTTCATCTTTTAGAAAGCCCGGGGGCCACCCGAGATAGACCATTAAGTTAGGAGGTCATTTGTGTACAGAAGTGTAAGGCAGAGGTTAACACTTGACGTGAAGAGGTTAAGATTGTAATAACCGCGGAAACATCTTCTTCGGAGTCGGTTTCATCGCGCAATGGTGAGTGTGATGAAGCTGCTCGAGAAGAATTTAATCCTCAGCGTTAGAATGCGGATAGAATGTGGGTGGGTTGCTTCTATATGTGTGTACATATATATATATATATATATATATATATATATATATATATATATATATATATATATTACCTTCATCCCTGTCGTGCGCACAACGGCATACGGGTAGATTCTCCGACTGATTCCAATTCAGCCTGGTTTTGATCCTAGCTAGAGGGAACCGGACGTCCAGCCACACTAATGAGCTGTGACACAGCGAATCAGTCTGTCTGTAGATGACAATATATGTATATGCTACTGAAAGAATAATTCGGGAGAGCTCTCTGAGGAGGTAGTGTAAGTTTGTAAACAGTGACTATTAGTGCTAATAATGTAATACTCTTTGATAAAACGAATCAAGTTCTCTAAGTCACTGGCGTGTTTTCCTAAAAAATAAACACGCATAAGTTCACCTTCATCCATGCCAATTCCGCTTGGTTTCGATATTAACTAGAGGCAACCGGACATGTAGCTACACTGATGAGCTGTGATAAACCGAAACAGACAGTCAGTCTGTGGATGCCAATATATATATATATATATATATATATATATATATATATATATATATATATATGTTCACTTATCATTTAATACACTGACTTTCAATTTTAAAATCAAAACCCTCTGGCGAGTAGTTGTAATCTCCTGGCGACAGATAAGTAATTATTTAAATTAATTGTTATTATTAAGGCAGTATCTCTTGATATTCCAAAAAAGATAGTTACCTGACATGAGTTATATTCGAGAAATACCCAAATCGACTGCCTTTTTTTATTTTTTTCACGAAGCATGTTCCTAGCTATATGCATATGTATATATATATATATATATATATATATATATATATATATATATATATATATATATATATGGTGCCCATAAGTTTGTGTGCACTTTAAAAAATTTATAACTTTACTTGTATTTGCGATAGAAATAATGTGTAAAAAATGTTATAGACTTTAATGTGCCTAGGTTTAAGTATAGCTAAAATAACTAATGTGATTTCAGCCATTACTGTACATCAGTTGGCAAATGTTTTCCGTGATCTGCAAAATCGTATTATCCTTTGTATTGCTAATGATGGAGGACATGTGGAAACTTGAATAAAATTTCAATAATACCTTACAAAATATAGATTTACTTCTTTCTAATCCTTTTTACAAATTATTTCTATCGCAAATACAAATAAAGTTATAAATTTTTTGAAGTGCACACGAAGTTTATGGAGACTGTGTAGATACATATATATATATATATATATATATATATATATATGATAAAAATATTTAGTTATCAATATGGATAATTACAAAGAGTATAGAGATCCAGAGAGAGCTTAATATAAGAACAGAGTAAAGTTATTTTTATTAATCAGCGATATATTTTTAATTTTACGGGTATAAATAACTAATTGAAAATATATTCAATTTTAAACATCGAAGATTACCTGTTCCGATTCAACTCTAAGGATCTCTCTTTCTTTCTCGTTTTTTTCCCTCTTTCCTTTTTTTTTCTTTTCTATTGTCTATTTCCTCTGTTCCCCTTTGAAAATACTGTCTCTACTTCACATCCAGCGAAAAAAAGATCAACCTGTCTGTTCTCAACCAACACTGCTACATTTTCTATAGATTTCGCGAAATAAAATATTACCATGGATTTCTAATGTCTCCGCTTTCTTATATATATATATATATATATATATATATATATATATATATATATATATATATACACACCCCTAGTCAAATTCTTAAGACCAGATACAAAGGGTTAAAAAATATAAAATACTGTTACTTTAATCAAAATATATTTGCGAAACATTTACTTTTAATTAGAAAATGTAGTTTATCAACAAGCAAGTAAAAATTTAAGTTTTTAATTGATTAATTTAAACAAACATTGAAAAAAGGATGTGTGAAAAAAAAATTTCTGGACAAAAATTTTAGAACTATTCAGTGTGTCCATGATATCTACGTAGCTCATTTCCAGTATTAAATTTCAGATTTTAAAATGGCTAATAGTAAGATTTTAACAAAGTTCGAATGTGGCAGGATTGTGGAACTTCAAAGACGTGGTCTTTCGCAACGAGCAAATTAAATTGGTCGTAGCAGAACTGCCATTGCTAACTTCATTAAAAAATACCAATGCGTATGCTTCTAAAAAAAAAAAAATCAAGCGGTCGTCCAAATAAAATCTCACAATCTCTAGACAGACGAATTAGGCGAGAAATTAGAAGAGATTGAAAACTAACATCAAATCAGATAAAAGCGAATACAGATTCTCAATGCAGCTCTCGAACAATACGGCATTTAAATAAGAAAGGGTTTAAGAACTTGAAACGACTGCAGAGGACTCACCTTCTTCTTCGCCATAAAATATTCCGTTTACAATTTGCTTCCAATTATCAAACTTGGGATGTGGATACATGGAAGAAAGTGTTGTTTTCAGACGAGAAAATATTCGACCTTGATGGACCAGACGGTTTTCAAAAATGGAAGCTAAGAAATTCAAATTTAAATCTGTAATTAAATTAAAAACATTAGTTCCATTTCATCTTTTAAAAATATCAATATGAACACCACATTATATATCTTACTGTTCTTTCTCTTTATATATATATATATATATATATATATATATATATATATATTTAAGGCACGCATATGTGTTGTGTTTTTGCTCGATCCCTGATATTGAGCATTTTAACCCATAAATATAGCATATCTTAAAATTATATCTTATCACGCTCACGCAAACACACACGCTCTTATATTTCGGTTGAGGTCTCTGGGGAGGTAGTGTGGGTTTGTAAAAAAGTGACTATTACGGATAATAGTGCAAAACTGTTCGGTAAATCGAATCGAGTTCTCTCAGTCACTATGTGCTTATCTAAAAAATAAATACGCTTGAATTGACCTTCTCCCTGCCGTGCGCCAACGGCCTAGTAGTAGAATCCCTGACTGACGCCAATTCAGTCTGGTTTCAATCCTAGCTAGAGGCAACTGGACGTCTAGCCACACTGATGAGCTGTGATACAGCGAAACCGTCTGTCTGTGGATGACAATATATATATATATATATATATATATATATATATATATATATATATATATATATATATCCGTAAGGATAAGGAAACATATGATCGGCATATGTCCCATTGCTTCAGCTCACGATCGTGCGCATATGGGGCCGTGTTTTTATAGACACTACTTACAGCCACATGTTTCAATGCTTTTGATATCACGTTACTGCCTAAGATTCCAACAAACGCTTACTATCCCAAAGTACTTTTCCCTTATCTTAAACGCAATCCAACTCTGACAGCAAATTATAAATTCTGTCCCCAAGGAGGATTCGCTTTTCCCTGCATTATTGATAGACATAAAACTTGGTAACATTCTCAATCTTCTGTTACAATCGCAATTTATCTAGTTGAATATGAACATCCGGGATTTGTTGCACCTTTCTTTGAACGATACAAACATCTATATACGCACAAAAAACATATATATATATATATATATATATATATATATATATATATATATATATATATATATATATATGTGTGTGTGTGTGTGTGTGTGCGTGTGTAAAATATTTATGTATGAAATATAAAATATATATATATGTAAAATACGTATATATATATATATATATATATATATATATATATATGTGTGTGTGTGTGTGTGTGTAAAATGTGAATGTTATATATATATATATATATATTTGGGAGGAAATAAATATTCGTACACTTGAAAAATTGTATTTTTATAAATGTAAAAGCCTTAAATAAAAAAAATCTCGGCACATTTTATGTATAAAGACACATACTATTAATAAATAATAATAAACTACATTAATTCTTATTCTAACAGAAGTTTATGTATTTTTTAATTCTAACTGGTGAATTCGTACATATTAATTCTAACTGGTGAATTCGTACATATTAATTCTAACTGGTGAATTCGTACATATTAATTCTAACTGGTGAATTCGTGCATATTAACTTAATTTAATACTTTGTGGAATGTTCATTATTGAGTTCAACAGCTACCAGTCTATTCCTGTACATCTCAACTAATGATTTGCACACATTGAGTGGTATTTTGTCCCATTCTTCTTGACATATTGTCTTCAAATTCTTGATATTTGTTGTTTGCTCTTTTCCTAATTTGAATTTTCAAATATCGCCATAAATTCTCGATTGGGTTCAAGTCTGAGGACTGACTTGGCCATTGCAAGACATCAACGTTACTTTCAGCTAACCATTTCCTTGTAGATCTAGCGGTTTGCTTAGGATCATTTTCCAGTTGGAAAACCCAATCAGGAGGTAACCGAAGTCTCTCAACAGAACGCATTAAATTGTCTTGCAGGATTTTCTGGTATCTTTCGGCATTCATCTTCCATCTATTATTGATATTCTGCCAACACCTTTTGCAGAAAAACAGCCCCAGATCATGATACTGCCACCAACAGACTTTACAGTTTGAAACGTGTTCTTTGGTAAGTAGGCTTCACCATCCTTCCTCCACACATAATTTCGATAATTATGACCAAACAACTCTATTTTAGTTTCATCTGTCCATAGTACTTTTTTTTCCCAAAACGAAGATTCTTTATCCTTATGCTCTCTAACGAATTTTAGCCTAGCATCTCTGTGTCGTTTCAAGAGGAGTGGAATTTTCCTTGGGATGCGTGTTTTCAGACTGTTTTTGTGTAGTTCATTACTTATTGTACGCTTGGTTACTTTGATCCCTAATGCACGCAAATGTTCCTGCAGCTCTTCTCTGGTAACCTGTGGATTTTGTTGGATCTGGCGTCCTAATATCTTTGCTGGTCTTAGAGAAATCTTCCTCGGAGCACCTTTTCGTCTTTGGTTTTCGACGCTGTTACGAGTTTTAAACCTTGCAATGAATGAAGCAACTGTAGTAAAAGGAATATTAAGGTTGTTAGAAATCGTTCTGTAACTGTTCCCATCTTTCCAAAGAGACAAAATGTGTTGTTTTTGTGAAGTAGTCAATTCTTTACCTTTAGGCATTATTAGAATATTCTCGTCAGACTAGAAATTGCAGAATGCTCTGAATGGCTAATAGCGTTAACTATAATTACTGATAACATTACTGGAACATTCTAGAATATACTTTTCTCATAATTAATTGATTATTTTATACTAGTAAGTTATTTGTACGAATACTTTTTTCACCAATTAGAATTTAAAAAATGCATTAATTTCTGTTAGAATAAGAATTAAAGTTTATTATTATTTTTTAATAGTATGTGTCTTTATACATAAAATGTGCCTAGATTTGTTTTATTTAGGGCTTTTACATTTATACAAATACAATTTTTCATGTGTACGAATATTTATTTCCCCCCACTGTATATATATATATATATATATATATATATATATATATATATATATGTGCGGTAATTATTGGAAAGCGCTCAATATCAGGGATAGAGCTAACATATTTAGTTGGATTGATGTGAGTTTGTCACAAACTCACATCAATTCAACTAGATATATATATATATATATATATATATCGTCGTCGGCATCGGTCCGTCTCGAGTGACGATTGAGCCTGGACGAGATGTATTGAGAACTAGGGCTGCCCAGACGTCCAGATCCCCCACGGCCTTGCAAGCAGAGTCGAAAGGAGAGTATAAACCAATAACTGGCTGCAGGAGTTACCGAAAGGTAGCACAAAGTGCCGTCCATCCGCCTAAGGGCTCCACTCCGGGTTTGAATTCAGAGTTGTCCTTCTCCTAGACCAGTTGCCATCCAAGGCTATAGAACCTAGTCAGTTCTACTATTTACCCATAGCTAGAGGGAGAAGAAGAGGATTCCCACCTTTCCCAAGGGTATTACGTAAGTGAATGTAATGGATTCGACTGGTATTCGAACTCGGCTCTCCGATTCCTCAACCCAAGTCTCTATCTCATACCTCCTCTGTGTGTGTGTGTGTGTGTGTGTGTGTGTGTGTGTGTGTGTGTGTGTGTATATATATATATATATATATATATATATATATATATATATATATATATATATATATATATATATATATATATATATATATATATATATATATATATATGAATCATTCATACAAAAACAGATTAGTGAAGTTAATGATATAAATGGCGAGAATACATTTTCGTAAACAAATTTATTAAAACTGGACGACGTATTTTATCTTTATATATATATATATATATATATATATATATATTTCTTTTTTTTTTTTCTATTTAATTTTTTTTCTTCTTTTCAGGACAAAAATTATGCAGAAATTGTCCGAATTTTCTGAATGTCTTTCAGTGATACTTTTATCCATTAAAGATGATTTTATTTTTACTTTCAGCTGAAAGTATGGCTTGTTTTGTGCATTTACCAAGGACGAATATTTTCTATGAAAATATCTCGGACATTCAGGCCTGTAAATGTTATTTAATACTGTTTATTATAAACAGATCATTTACTTATATATTTGTATCTATAAAAAGAACGTTAAACATAAAAATGTCTTTAATTAATAAATTGTCGGACTTTGTCCATATCGTAATATATATATATATATATATATATATATATATATATATATATATACATAGAGAGAGAGAGAGAGAGAGAGAGAGAGAGAGAGAGAGAGAGAGTGAGATAAAGATGAAATAAGGAAAACTAGGAAAATCGCTAATAATTTCATATTTCATTGATTTATTTTAACTTCATCAACTTATGGACTGTTTTATGCATGTAGCTAGAATTATAGGAAGAAGGCCGCAGCGTACAATTGCCGAAGCGTTGTAATAAATAGGGCGACAAAGATGAGGACAATAATCCGAATAATTTAAATAGTGTAAACAAGGTCTCATCAGGTAGTTAATAATGGTTGCAATAAACGATTTTATTTAAAATTTCAGTTCATGAATCATCTCTTCTCTTTTCGTTTGGAAATTTTTCCGTATAGGGGAAAAAAAGTTTTTTGTTTAAGAAAACGGAAAGAAAATAAGAAATCATTAAGAGAAAAGGGGGATGGAAAGAAAAGAAAGGGAAAAGAAAGTAGAAGAAATTGACCCAAGTATCAAGAGAATCGAAAGAAAATAAATTTTATTCACAATTACACAAATACAAAAGAAGAGTAAGGTTTAGAATATAACATATGAGAAGATGTTGATACGAGTTTAGCCAATGAAATTATATTGAAAAGGAGGATTCAAATTTGAACGGAAATGAAACGCGAATATTGTCTCGTAAATTGAAATTGTAAATACAATCGCTTATTACCACCATTGTTAACTACCGGATGAAACGTTGTTTATTAAACATCGAAAAATAATGTACATTACATTTGCATATATATATATATATATATATATATATATATATATATATATATATATATATATATTTGGTTGGATTGATGTGAGTTTGTGACCCTGGGTTTCATGCTATTTATATATATATATATATATATATATATATATATATATATATATATATGAAGAAATATACTCTTATGGTGTGCTATATTTATGGGATATAAGTGCTCAATATCAGAGATAGAGCGTGTGTAAATATAAAAGTGAACACTGAATTCAACACTCAGAGGCCTGGCTATTGTGTCTAACATGAAACAGCCTGTCGCCTCTAAATGTTGACTTCAATGTTCACTTATATATATATATATATATATATATATATATATATATATATATATTTAAGCATTTCACCCCACGCAAATGCTTATATATATATATATATATATATATATATATATATATATGTTGGTGAAAATGTCTTTCGATTTTTCTTAATGCTTCATAGTAGAAGCCTATATAATATTCTATATATTGCAATCCTCCTATCTTTTCTGTAGTATATTTATTATGTTTTTAATTACCCCCACCACCAACACGATAAGCAATAAAGCTACTCAGACACAAGGGGTTACTGAAAGTGGGAGAATATGATAAGAAGAAAATACTATTAAGGACAGAGAACAATATAAGTACAGAAATGAAGAGGCTAACATATCAACATTGGAGGTACGTTGGAGCGGCTCGGATTGAAGAATCAAAGTGCCGAGTTCGAATTCCAGTCGAATCCATTACATTCACTTAGGTGCTAATACCCTTGGGAAAGGTATGAATCCTCTTCTCCTCCCCCAGCTATGGGTAAATAGCAGGACAGACTGCGTTCTATAGCATTGGATGGCAACTGGTCTACTACAGAAAGAAATGGCAACATACTGCGGAAAAATCTGCTTCGTCAGTCATGTATCGGAAAATACATGATGGCCTAAGCCAGAGGTTCTCAACCAGGGGTAAATTTAACCCTATGCGTAAAAAATTATATAGTCGGAGGTAAATAATTGAAGTACCTGATAATTTAAAAAAAAAAAAACGCCTGAAAGCCGATGAGGATATGAGAGTAGCATTATCAGAAACAGCTCCTTGCATAAACAAACTAATTGACTCAATCAATCAGCAATGTTCCCATTGATAATGCTTCTGGTGTTTCTGTTCATTATTTTTTGTAATACAAATTAACTTCATAATTTTCTATTTAGAAAAGGTTTGATTTTCTTCTTTTTTTTTATACGAATGTATAATACTATTTTTATACAAAACCTAAAGTCCTAAACAATAAAAAGCTTCTTTCTGACCTTCTTGATGACATTTATGACATTGATGTACAAATGAATGATGGATTACTAATTTTTTAATCAGAATACTGAATTTTTACTAATTTTTAGTATTTGTCAGTATTTTTTATTTCTGTTTTGGTATTTTTACTAATGACTAATTTGCACAATTTTTAGTCACAAATTAGTCAGTACTAATCGTAATCATTCATTCAAAAAAAATTATTTTTAGTATTTTCCCCAAAATTTTTTAAATTGCCAAAAACAAAAATACTAAAAAAATTTTCTTTTTTTGAATAAATGATTATGATTAGTATTAATTTGTAGATCTACTAATACAGCGGATAAAATGAATAATTTTTTTATTAATGACTACAAACGTTAATAAAAATACTGAATTTTATACAGAGTACTAACTTATACTAAAAAGTTAGTAGATTAGTACTAAATAAGAAATCAGTATTTTGAGTGTCGCTCAGTATTTTTTTTAGGCACAGTATTTTGACTAAAAAAAACCTTAGTATTTTGAATGAAAAAATCATTCATTCATTTAGTCACGAAATTGTATATCAATGCTTTATGATGGCTATGAATTTTTTGTATGGGAGTAGGAGTGGGTAAATGGAGAAACGCATAAAGCCGGGGAGGGGGTCAATGATGGAGGAAAGGTTGATAATGGCTGGCCTTAGCGATCACGCATGGCACATAACTGATATCAACATGTCATCTAAGTTTATGAAGAAGAAATTCGATTGGAAAGCAAGAAACCTGAAGACACCCACAAGTGAAAAGTGCGAGAGAAGAAACTGTTATCATAGAACTTGCGATTACATTTAGCTATTTCAACGTTAAAATGATGAGACTTTGCCGCCAATCTAGTACTGCGCTTAAATTCATAATGTTGAACTACCAAAACACATCAGAAAAATAACCGTGAAAATATTTATAGAAAATAGCATAGGTAAGCTACATAACGGAGTTAGGAATATGCCGGAAACCGAGATGCCAGGTCAGGACTGGTAACATTACAGATTCTTATTTCTATTTTATCAAGTATCTAAATATATAGCAGAAGCACCAGACCAGATACGACGAATGGTAGATTTACAAAAGTGTAAGACGAAAATAAAACAGTGAGCACGATACTCAACAACCATTACTTGCAGCAGATCTCGCAATTGATTGAATATAATCTGTCCACTTCATATCGTCGGTAAACTTTTAGTGAGAAGTCGCGAGGGACCACTCTCCTGAAGGTTAGCTTTAAGCTAAATTCATAAAGCGCATGTAAGTCTCTAAATATGATCCAATTCGACAATCTTATCTCTTCTTTAAAAGCATTTACTCAAAAATGAGTTTTATGAAAACTATATAATTCTCTTCATATATAATTCATCTTTAATAGCTTTCCTAAAGGTTTACCGAATTTTACTCCCAAATTAACTTATATGTTAAGCATATATAATTCTCGACATATGGTATCTTTCGAGGATACTCGCCTTTCTGAAAAATTTACAGACTTTGACGCCAAAGCTAATTTTATAACGCTTATGTAATGTTCTATGGCCTCTTTAGACGATCCCTGTTCTTTCGAAATGTACAGACCTTGACGCCAAAGTTAATTTCATGGCGCTTATTAATGTTCTATGGCATCTTTCGATGGTGTTGGATCTGTCAAAATTTACAGACCTTAAATCCAAAGTTAATTTACTGAAGCTTGTATAATGCTCTATGGATGATATATTTCGACGATCCTAGCTCGTCCGAATGTTTGTTGTGAGCTTCGTGTCGGCTTCTCATTTTAGTTTTCGTTTTAAAGTATCACAATTGACAACTGATGGTCATCGATTTCTAGGCTTTATGTTAACAGGCAACACATAATTCTTAAAGCTCTAACAAATTTTGGTCAGAGTGGTCTTCTTTTTTTTTCTTTTTTTTGTTTTGTTTTTGGTACTTCCCAGTTCCAACGGATTTGAAACTCAGGTTAAAATGCTACCTTCAAAGCGCCAAAATTCGAACGCATGTATGCGATATGATAAAATCTTAAACAATAGATAAAGCTGAATAATAAACAATATTTGATGCGCATTAATAATAATAATAATGATAATAATAATAATAATAATGATAATAATAATAATAATAATATTTTTTTTTTGTCAGTGGAAAGTGTCATGATGCCATTTCTAACCTTAGGTCCCTGGGCGGGACCCGGACAGAAACGGGTAAACGCCAGAAATCAAAGAAAATAAAAATGATAATAATAATGATAATAATAATGATGATGATGATAATAATGATAATTATAATGATGATGACAATAATAATAATAATAATAATGGGCGCAGAAATACAAGTAAAGCACAGTACACCGGCTGAAGCTGCAAAATACATAAAAAAGAAAGCAAAGATGAATGCAACCGACCAGATACAGAAGCGATGGCAAGATAAACAGCTTTATGGCCAATACTCTGCCCGTACCAAACAAGCTGACGTAGACAAAAACCGTACCCATCAGTGGCTACGCAGTGCAGGGTTGAAAGCGGAAACTGAAGGTTTTATCCTTGCTGCACAGGACCAATGCTTGCTAACTAGGAATTATCAAGTACATATACTAAAATATTGTGTCAGCCCCAAATGCAGATTCTGTGATAAATATCCAGAAACAATTGATCAACTTGTATCAGGTTGGACGATATTGGCACCCACTGAATATAAAACCCGGCATGACAGGGTAGGTCAATATCTGTACTGGAAAATCTGCAACTTCTACGGGAAGGAAACTGAAAGAAACTGGTACCAACACTACCCAGACCCGGTTACGGAGATAGGACCTGTTACAATTCTATGGGACTACACAATTCACACTGACAGAACAATCAAGGCCAACCGCCCAGATATTGTTATTAAAGACCACAAACAAAAACGGTGCCTCCTTATTGATATGTCAGTCCGTGCAGACTGGGGATGAAAAGGTGGATTCATACCTTTCCCAAGTGTATTTGCGCGTAGGTAAATATAACGAGCCTGACTGGAATTAGAACTCGGCTCTCGATTAACAATTCCGATCCATTACACCATCCACACATCGAACCTGGTATTGCCAAGTGATCACCCATCTAGATAGTGACCAGTCTCGATGTTGCTTACCTTCGGTGATCGTACGGGGACACCTATTTCAACGTAATGAGGCCGTACGCAAAATTCAATTGAATTTAGTAAATTGAGAAAACGAATTTTAGAAAATTGACGTCTTGTTGAAAATATCATTTACACAGAAAATTTATATACATTAAAACAACATCTATTATAACATAGTTTTACCTGTTCGCAGGACGGGTATTTGTCTAGTATCTAAAAAAAAAAAACGAAAATTATTTAGATACACCCTAGTAATACAGGGTCTCCATAAAGTTTGTGTGCACTTTAAAAATATAACTTTATTTGTATTTGCGATAGAAATAATTTGTAAAAAGGATTAGAAAGAAGCAAATTTTATTTAATTTCGCCATGTCCTACATCATTAGCAATACAAAGGGGAATACGATTTTGCAGTTCACGGAAAACATTTGCCAGTTGATTTGCAGTAATGCTTGAAATCACATTAGTTATTTTAGCTATACTTAAAACTAGGCACATTAAAGTCTATAACATTTTTTACAGATTACTTCTATCGCAAATACAAGTATCGTTACAATTATTTTAGAGTTCACCCGAACTTTATGGACACCCTGTATAAGATCTTCAAGTTTGAACTTTCTTTGCTTGGAAGTTTCGCTCAAAATATCTTCGTTATCAGGCGTTGAAATTTTATGCTTGGCGTAATCTTTCGAAATACGGGGTGATTGTAAAGTAACCCCCTATTTTATGCATGATGAACTCTTCCTTCTAAGTATAATTTTTACTAGATGGGAGAGGCCATCATACATAAAATTGGAAGTTGTCAATCACTGTCATAAGGTTTGAAATTCATATGCTTGAATTATTACCTCAACAATAATGACGTAATAATGTCGTTTTTTGACGTATTTTTTAACGTCAGAAAACGACATTATTACGTCATTATTTTTGCACAAACCTAATATATTGGTTACTAATATTTGAAATATTATGCTTCGATTAATCCCAGAAAATATATTCGATCTTAAAATCATAAATTTATGCTCGGACTTATTCCCTCGAAATATATTAGTTATTACTTTTAGAACATTTATATTCGGACTATTCGCTCAAAATATAATGTATCTTAACATTTTTAATTTATATCCTCGGACTATTCGCTAAAAATATATTCGTTATTAATGTTTTTGAAATTTTATCTTGGGACTAATCCTTTAAAATATATTGGATCTTAAGTTTTGAAATTTATATGCTCCGGCTATTCCCTCAATTCTCTTAAAATATATTGGATATTACGGTTTGAAATTTGTCTGCTCAAATTATTCTTAGTTTAGCTATTAACATTTTTTTTTCAGCTTTAATACTACTCTTCTCCTCTTCCTATAAATATTCTTTATATTATGCCTTTTTTATTGCGTTTTTTTTTTCATTTTTATTAACGCAATGTTTTCAGGGCATACATTTAATGATCTTCAAAATTCTTAAGTTACACAAATGAAATCTAGGAAGGCAATTTCGACAAATAAGAGCATAAATCTGATTTAAGAAACCCTATATATTTAAAGAACATACGAGCTTTCAAGTATATTTAAAAATCTTTCTTCCGTTACTTATAAATACATACTAACCCCCACACGCATATATATATATATATATATATATATATATATATATATATATATATATATATATATATCAAATTATAGAATATAATTCTTCCTTTCTCTCTCTCTGCCTTGAAGTATGGTCACACATGTGTGTCACATTAAAATGTCACTAATTACTGCACAAATTTTATTGCATTTTATGCGTTCAGAAACCTACATATTGTCATAATGCTAGAACGGGTTTCATTCGTTAATCGTGAGGACTTAAAATTTATTCTCTGCTACACTGATCGACAAATTAAGTGTAGCTTTTAACAACATTGAATACAGTTAGGCCCGCAATGGGTGTCATATAAAAAGGAGGAGATTCGACGAGTATTTACAAGCAAACTATTGTATGCACTGCCTCTCGGCACGAATACCACACGCTCGCGTGTGTACCTCAGACAGTCAGAAAAAAACAAAATCCTGTCCATCAGCAGCTGTATCGAACGCCAAAAAGGATCATACCAGATCTAGAAATAAATACAAACTCGAGTCTACTTCAGTCGGTTGGTCATGGTAATATTTATCGTTTTCTTATAAGAAAACATTCCTCATTTATTGACCAAGCGGCCAAAGATAGTATCCGTTGAAATTTATGAAACCATTCTCTTAAATCAAGTTTTCAGGAAAATAGGTTTCTCAAGTCTAGTAGCTGTTATTGTTATTAATGGGGATTTCCTTCCTAACTGTTTGTTTGAAATAGTGCAGAATGTCAACATATCGATTATATCATTGTTTACTTTAGATTACATATGATATCTATTTTAGCTGTTGTTGCTTTTAAAAAACAATATTAGACTTTGGTATTTTTTACTGTATCATAAAGACTGTTTACGAGCCAATAACAAACTTTTACCAAACAAATTTGGTATGCTTTTGAATGTTTACTATGTAAGTGGAGTGTGGAAAATTGTTTTGTCTCATAAAAAGGTTGGGAACACACGGTTTAGATGAAAAACCCTAATTTAATGAGGAAATAAATATAAAATGTATGTTGAGATTGGTATGAGCTACAGTAAGAACTAAATAGGTGTGCCAAAATCAAATCAAGAAATCAAGAAAAGAAAAGGAAAACACGAATAAGCCAAAATCCAATAAAAAGCACCGATAATAAAAAACGGAGGAAAGAAAAAAATACTAAGAGAAAAAGATCAAAGGATATACACCTACCTAAACAACAACTAAAATTGCTCTATGCCTAAGTTATCAAGACGACAAAAACGTTTCACGGCGTAACAATTCAGAAAAAAAAAAAAAACTAGGTCAGGTAATCTGAAAGTCTTATATAGTTGAGTAAACATGAGTTTCTGCTCGTGGGGTTTTTCTCAAGGGACGTTTTTTTAACAGTAAACTCCGCCCTGTACAAGACCCAGAGACCACTCAAGGTAGAAGGTTACGTTAGGAGACAATTTTTGCAGATAGGATGGAAAAATAACGTTTAACCCTAGCCATGATCAGATTAAGATTGTAGTGATCAGAGAAACATCTTGTGAGTCGGTTTCACAGAGTAGTGATGTGGGAAGCGGCCGCTCGAGTGGAATTTATTTCTTGATGATGGAATATGGGGGGAATATCGTTGGTTTGCTACTATGTAAGTGGCATGGCTTGTCCTTGTAGTGAAGGTTTGAACTGGAAAGAAATGTAATTCGACCGAGCAAGTTCCGTGGAAGTAGCGGTAGAACAATGAGTAAATGTTAAATTGTGTCTATTGTTATCGACTTATTTGTCAAGGAAAGTGATTTTTTGCTAATGTTGACTTCGTAAATAAAGTGTAGAACAAAGTTATTCTCAATGGTTTCTTTCAGTTTTTTTTTTTTAATTTATTATTTGCTAATATGGATATGTCGTCGATATAGCGTACGTATATTGGGGCTCGTTTGAGTTATTGCATACTTTGTTTTCCACATTGCGCATGCAGAAATTAGAGAGAGCTGGGCCAAGGGTTGAACTCATCGCTACACCATCGGTTTTAAAAAAAGCCCACTAACTGAAACGCGTGTTTACTCAGCTACAAAGGTGAATATCCTCACAGATACAAAATAGCTGTTATAAAACAGAAATGTTTTACCGAGCCAAGATAATCTCTTCTTTGAAAATATTATTCTATAAGGAAGTTAGCAACATCAAACAAACCCTAATCAACAATAATTTCCCAATAATTTCGTCGACGAAAAAATAAAATTAGTCTGAAGGAAATTTAGGAAAAATGACGTCGGCTCCTCCCTGATGCAAACAAAAATAAACACACATGTTAACTTATCCTATCGTAACCAAATGCACCCTAATTATAAGCAGGATGAAAAAGCAATTAAAAACATAATTCACTGATACATATCATTCAATGGTCCTAACAGACAACTAATACTTATCATCTACTACAAAAAGTTTAAAATAGCTAACCTAATTATTACCAACAATAACAGCCTTATAAATCCACCCTGTGTGAAAAAAAATAATGTCATCTATAAATTCTCATACTCCCTAGGAGATTGCATCTCCAACAAAAAAATAATAAAACAACATCATTAAATATTTACATTGGGCAGACATGCACCACACTCTCTCGCAGATTCACCTGTCACCTGTCATACATCGACCCGAACATCATGAACGACCAAATTACAACTATCAATATGAGACAAGTATTAGTAGATCAAATACTCTGCAGCACCCACTGCAAGGAAATATACTATATTAGATGCAATGGCTGACAGTATAAAAAGACATTTTCTTTCCATTGATCTGCAAACATTTTTATCTTATTCTATATTGTAACCAAATGCACCTTTATTATAAGCAGGGTGAAAAAGCAATTAAAAACATAATTCACCGCTACATATCATTCAATGATCCTAACAGAAAACTAATATTTATCATCTACTACAAAAAGTTTAAAATAGCTAACTTAATTATTACCAACAATAACAGCCTAACGTCTAACTTAATTATTAGGTTGGTGCAAAAATAATGACACAATAATGTCTTTTTTTGACGTTAAAAAGACATTATTACGTCATTATTTTTGCACCAACCTAATATTACCAACAATAACGGAACTTATAATCGCCATTATGTTATCTATAAATTCTCACACCTTCTGGGTGATTGCATCTCCAAAAACCGGTCTATCCCGCTATGTACCATTAACTGGAGGAGAAGAAGAGCATACATAACTTTCTCTAGCTTATTAGCACGTAAATGAATGTAATGGATTCGAACTCGGCTCTCTGATTCCGAAATCTGAGCCGCTATCCATTACTCCGCCGTCACTGATCCGAATTAACACTTAATATTTATTATCTACTACAATAAGTTTAAAACGTCTAACTTAATTATTACCGAGTCTTATAAATTATAAAACAACATTAATTACTTACATTGAGAACACATGCACTACACTCTCTCGCAAACTGACCTGTCACATGTCTAAACTTATTGCAATGTATGCACACATCGACCAGAACATCATGATTGACAATATGAGACAAGTATTAGTAGATCAAATACACTGCTGCACCCAATGCAAGGAAAGACTGAAAACTCTAGAAGCCATTATCATAGAAAATAAACGACCCACATTAATTAAAATATCATTCACCACAAGAGAAAATATCTTCAAGTGCACCTTCGTGTTTACATCCGGAATAATCTGCCGATAGCCAGCAAATTGTCTCTCGAGGTCGTTGACTAATCTTCCATGTGCTTCCATCATTCGCTACTAAACTCCGTCAGCTATCACTTTTTCCTTTACTTGCCGCCATCTTCCCGAGACTGCAGTATATTAGACGCAATAGCTGACAGCATAGAAAAGACATTTTCTCTCCGTTCATCTACAAACATTTTTGTCTTATTCTATATTGTAACCAAAGGCACCCTAATTATAAGCAGGATGAAAAAGCAATTAAAAACATAATTCACTGCTACATATCATTCAATGATCTTAACAGACAACTAATACTTATCATCTACTACAAAATGTTTAAAATAGCTAACTTAATTATTACCAACAATAACAGCCTTATAAATCCGCCCTATGTGAAAAAAATAATGTCATCTATGAATTCTCATATTCCCTGGGAGATTGCATCTCCAACAAAAATAATAATAAAGCAACAACATTAAATACTTACATTGGGCACACAAGTACTACATTCCCCCGCAGATTGATCTATCACTTGACAAAACTCAGTACACACATCGATCAGCATATCAAGAACGACCAAAGTACAACTATCAACATATGATAAAAATTGGTAGATAACACCAAAATAATATACAGCAAACAAAAATAGTAAAAAAAACACTTTCACTATGCAAAATAAACAGCCCATCTTAAATAAAATACCATTGATCACAGAAGAAGCTATCTTGAAGTGCAAACAGTATAATTAATATGCGCACATGTTTTATCAGTATTATAATGAAATAATAAAAAAATAAAATAAATAAATCTCAAATTTTGAGCAGCCTCATTCCTAATAGCCATTACACATGACGTCACGCTAGATCCCCAAGGGTCCATCTCCCAACATCACGCGAGGACCCGATCCCCATCTCTCGAAATACCAGGATGCAGATAAAGGAAAACGATCTACTACACAGACACCAAGTTGGTTCTTAACAATGACTGCGTAAGTCGAAAGTACTTGAAGAAAATAACAAAATATGAACTTTAGACAGTTTATCCAAAACTTCCAGCAGAATACTCAACACGTTATCTTAAAACTGAAAAATTTCCCCCCCACCTTGGACTCAACCTGTCGCCATCCTCAGAAAACCAAGGTAGCGTGATTGGTTAAACTCCTAATTTTTAAAAATTTTAAAAGTCTGCATGTTAAAATTTTATTTTCTTTATACGTGTATTGAGCACTTTTTAACATAACTGTTTCCTGGTTTCATTCAACTCTCACCAAAAACTGTTAAATGACTATACGCATATTGTCATGGGTCCTTACCTATAACTACAGAATGAACACTTCTAACACTATTTATAGTACGGCTCTCAAGAGAGAGGGACGAATCGAGTCGAGCCGATAGTACTTCACTCCAAACCAGACTGACAGTCATACTAACACCTTCCACATCTTGTATTATTATTTCGTGTAATATACCTTCGTTATTTCTATTCTTTTGTTCGTGTTGTTCTTCCTTGGTCCTAACGTGGACCATAACACACACACACACACACACGCACACATGCACACACACGCACACACACATACACACTCACACACACACACACACACATATATATATATATATATATATATATGTATGGTAAAAAAATGCATATGCTAACTTTGGGTGCGTCCCTCATACTAAAACAAAGAAAAAAGTCCAGCTATGCTGATACCTGGATCGTCTCCGACAGCCTGCAAAATGTGGTTTTCGTGGTCAGGCTTAACAAGCGGATTGGGGTTTTCTTCGTTTGTGGTGTCACGGATCCTGTCTCAGAAACGCGACGTCAAACAGCACCAAAGGTTGGATGACTCGTCTGCCTTCGGTCTGAAAACGCAATCTGATATAGCTGAGCAGGATTGCGTCCATTACCATTAGCGCAGCAGTAAGTAAAATTCATATCTGCTTGCTCCCGATATGAATATGTTGCCATTGTTAAACGGAAAACTTCTCATTTAACACATTACTAGACACATTAAACATTGAAGACAGACTGGCCACAAATGTACACGAATGACAATTGTAACCTAGTCTACATAGCTATACAGCGCCATCTACGCTAAACTTACTTTAAACTTAACTGAGAAACGAAGGATTTGCGAACATGTTTATATGGACTTTTATCCTCGTTTTGGTGTAAGGAACCCACACCAAGGATTGTAGAAATAATTTTGATGCACCACACACACACACACACACACACACACACACACATATATATATATATATATATATATATATATATATATATATATAATGATTGCTTAATTTTAATATCAATTTTTATTGTTGTTTTCCCCGAGTTCGAAGTATCTTGGTAATAAGGGGTTAAAGAATGGTTATTGCCAAGAAACTTCGAAGTCGGGGAAAATAACATCAAAAATGATATTACAGTTAAGTTATGTTTTTGTATAATATTAATGCTCTATTTTTAATATTATTTTAATTTTTTTAATTGTTGCGTTATTTTTTCTTTATTTATTTTTTTCTCTTTTTTTGTCCTTTTTGTTTTTTCTCTTTCTTTTGGTTTGGACACGTGGTCATGGTTTTGTGTTTGTAGGCTATATATTCCGTTCTTACATTACCTCTTTAGCTAGTATTCCCTGACGATCTGCGTAGGTGAAACCTTGGTAGGTTTATCTGGCTCTTTAGGGGGAATTACTTAGCGTATTGAGCACTTTATTTAGTTATTTTACTTACTCGTATCGGTTTTTTTTTTCTTTGGACTCCGAACTGGATGCTAGACGATTGTCTTCGGCGGACAAGTATAATTTCTTATATTTATAAGATTATTACTCTAATATATATATATATATATATATATATATATATATATATATATATATATATATATATATATACATACAAATATAGATAACTAGACTCGTTTCGAAAAACTCTCGAATTTTTTATTTGCCAATAATCAAATCAATCTCGAGGGAAAAAAAGGTTTTAACAAAGAAAGAGCTACAAACATGAACTTCTTCCGAAAAAAATTGCACAGATGCAGGTCTGAAGCCCAAAGAAAAATCCCCGATACGAGTAAACAACTAACAAAAGAGCTCAATACAACCGTAGAGCAGACCTATACACACACACACACATATATATATATATATATATATATATATATATATATATATATATATATATTCTGGACTGGCATCGTTTTTGATGTATGATGGTACCGCAAGTGGGTTTTTTTAGACAGAACAGCCACACTACTCGCATATATGATTTGATTATATTAGGTTGGTGCAAGAATAATGTCGTTTTTTCACATGTGTTACTATGTGAGAAAACGACATTATTTTTGCACCAACCTAATAGCAAAACTGACGGAAAACCTTTAGCAGACGGTTGAGATCCTCTCCTTTTCAAATCATTTATATTTGTTTTGACCCCCCAACGGGCCATCTTTCACCACTATAACATCAATTCCTTTCAGGTGGTTTGATATTGTAATATCTTACTTGGTGATACACAAATTGGGCGTAGGCTATAGAGCCAGCTTAGTGAGGACTAACGACATTATTGATACAGATAAGATTTTCTCTCGAACTGTTTCAGATCAATTACTGGATGTTGCTTCTGAAGCAAATGCGACTCAAGCATTTAGAACACATGGCAAACAATATTAGCCCCTGGGCGGGCTAAAATGCTATACTCGATCGGAATAGCATTAAAAATTCCTCGATGAATATAGTGCGTTGGGTACACACGATTACGATAGGGCAATCAACATATATATGAAAAAGAAATCAGCAGTATTAGGAATGCGATATATAAAAAGTTGCGAAGAAAAGAAGCGGAAAAAATTGAAATCTGTTTATGGCTGGGAAACCGAAAATCGTATGATTCAAGAGCATGAATGGATTAATAAATAAATGGAAATTATTTCAAACTGTCGACGCGCGCACGCATTCATTTTAAAAAGGCGTTTAGAAAAAAACTGTACATCTAGTCTTGAATGTCCAAGAAAAATAAACACCAATTTTGAAAATGACTTTAAAACGGACTGTTAATCGTTATCAAAAGAAATTGCTAAATGCAACCGACACTTTTACTCCAACAGTTTTCTCACACTTCCCACCTGGGAAAATCCCTTCTGTTTCCTTGTTTTGTTGATAACATATCCTTCAAAGATTTAAATGCAACATCATTCGCTATCTTCTGTGTTCTTGTACATCGTTCATCTTTTGGCCATTCCACAATCCTTCCTACACTCAATTTACTCATTCTGTTTCAATTTAATCCTGTGTAACCCCCCTGCGTACTATTGGCATTACTACCATGCTTTTAGTTATATATTTAGGCAGCAATTTTTCATTAATGCATGTTTCATTAAATACTATAGACAAGTTTTGTCTATTTATTTTAAGTAAGTTCCTTTCATATTGTCTGATAAGCTTAGTAACATTATCATTGAGGGACGAAAGGAAATCACCATATTGATACATGTTTAAATTCAATCTTAGTAAATTCAATTTTAGTATTTTAAGAAAATTTTGTGTAATTTTTTGTAAATATATCTGTTAAAATGAAATGTCAGGGTTATTTTCCTTCCTGCGTGATTTAGGCGATAATATATCCATCTCACCCGGCACTATCGAAGAAAATTTAAAGTTCAGCAGGTACTCGTTCAAAATTCTATTTATAAAGCTGTTTTTCACCGCATTAAAAATGCAGTATTTATGATGAGCCCAGAATTGAGACATTTTTGTTGCTTCTATAATATAAATTCTTGGTGTAAGCAGTATTTGAACTGCCATAAAAAACAGTAAGAACGTAATATTTAATATGCTAAAAAATATACGACTGGAAATACAATAGCTGGTTCGCTGAGCAAAAACAGTGTAAGGATATGCACGAAAAGAGTTTTTTTTTAATTCAAATTAATATCGATTTACATTTTATTATTTTTAAATTGGTAAAACAATATAACTTATAGTATACACACTCACACTAAGAAACACACACACACATATATATATATATATATATATATATATATATATATATATATATATATATGCGTGTGTGTGTGTGTGTGTGTGTGTGTGTGTGTGTGTGTGTGTGTGTGTGTGTGTGTGTGTGTGTGTGAAAATATATAGAAAATGGGAAAGAACTAGTTAGGTAAAATCCAAAGTTCTTTAGTATTTTTGTTATTACTTTTAAAAAAAGTGCTCGATACAAAAGTAGAGCATAAATATTATTTATTTAAAAATATGATTCCAACACGCTACATAAGAGTTTTCATGTTTCAAAAGAAGAGCCGAAAACTTCAATATAATTATTTGAATTAAATTGAATTAAAGCAAGCTCTGTTCCCTCTTCAAGCGAAGATTCCAAAAAAAAATTCCAAAAGATTCAAAAAAAAAAAAATTTGCTTGAAGTTGGAACAGAGCTTACTTTAATTCAATTTAATTCAAATAATTATATTGAAGTTTTCGGCTCTTGTTTTGAAACATGTGAACTCTTATGTAGCGTGTTGGAATCATGTTTTAAAATAAATAATCATATATATATATATATATATATATATATATATATATATATATATATATATATATATATATATAGATAGATAGATAGATAGATAAAAGGGATCTCCTACATAATATTTTATCGAATGCATTGCTCATACACAGAAATAATTTAATCCACACTTATTAAAAGAGAAAATAACTTATTTAAATGAAAAGTTTTTGATATGTTTGTTTTGTTTTGTTTTGATTTGTTTTACGGCTCATCAACCTCAATGTGTTTTTAATGCCAACAAGATTTTTATTACTGGTAAAAATTTTTTTTTCAAAAATGTATTGCTGGTATTAATTTTTCTTTAAAAATGTATTGCTGGTATTAATGTATTGCTGGTATTTATCTTGAAAAAATTGTTTCTGGTATTAATTTTTTACAAAGTGATGTAATGAATATGCATACACCTGGGTTCCCCCTCACAGTAATATGATTGGATGGTGTCAGCCATAAACACAGACTGATGTTGAGGTACTATTAGTCTACGCCTATTGATCTACGCTTATTGGTCTACGCCTATTGCCTACACATATTGCTTATGACTACGACGAGTACCAGGCTACCTGCTAGATTGTCCTACTCGGTTACAGTAACCAAAACCACTTAAGTATTTCTGGTATTAAAACCTATTTTTACACTTTCATAGAGTTTTAACCCCAGTTTGGGGTTAACAGTTTACCCATAGCTAGGACCCCAACAGGTGCTCCCACACCGGGTCAGGGTGGACCTGGGAACACCAGCAATTAAGAGGTTGTTCTACGCACCTGAAAACCTCCTGATAAGTGGCCTTGCTGTTTGACGTAGTTTATCGTCTTACCCAGGATACGGATGTAGTTTATCGTCATACCCAGGAGGGAGGAAAGTTCTTGAGAGTGAAGCTATCTGTTCTTCTCATAATGTTAACTTACACCCTGGATTTTTGTAAATGTCTCCTTACTTAAAAGATATGCTTCTTTCCCAAGCCAACATACATGAACATTAATTTTTTTTATAAGCGAAAACACTTGACGTTTTGCTATTTCAAATGAATACATAAATAGTTTATCAAATTAAAACAAAATAATAAATAATAATTAAGTTAAAAAATAAATAAGAAAATATAATTCAAGGACAACTTTAACAATATGTACTCACTTTCGTTTATTAGGCATTAAATTACATTTATTTACACAATTTAAGAATATTTTAGAGAGTTCTTAAATTTTAAAAGCAATTGAAAACTTAGCGATATTTTAATTCTGTTGATGAATACATGTTGCAAAAAATCCTTCCATTTGCCTT
>OZ010587.1:93625979-93648479 GCA_963932145.1 Acanthosepion lycidas
TTGTGTCTGCATAAACGTACGCTTTCAATAAAAATGGACGTCCATACACGATAATATCAAAAAATAAGAGCCGTAACAATCGTCACTTAAAAGCCAAAGTACTTAAAATACAATAATTAATTATGGATAATGTCATAATATTATATAAAATTCAATAATCAGATTACGGATGATATATTCGTAAATTTTTAAAGATTAATAAGTAGTTTACAAATCTAATAAAAAGAAAACCTTGACGTTACATTTGTCAAGTAATTTTTACACATATGTCACCCGGAGGAAAAAATAGTTAATTTCTAGCTGTCAATAAATCTTTGAGGTTGATGATAAAGCTTTCACTTTCTAATAAAAAAAATTTACCTCCCTTTTGAAATGGCATTTCTATGTCATTTATACTAAAATTGAGTAACATAGTAGATGAATTAAACTTTAAATCAACTAATCTTCCTGACATAATCTTTCAGAAACGTATATTTAATATTTGCAAGATTTTTAATAAAGAGAATTGCATTGTTCTGATAGATGACTAAAATCAGTGACTTTTAGCAATTTTCAAAAAAAAAAAAATTTCTACGCAATTTAAATTAGTTTTGATGGAGAGCAACGTGCTTTACTCATGGAAATTATTAAATATCGTCATTAGCTTTTGAAAATAAAAACTAAATAAAAGTTTCAAGTAAGATTTTTCATTTTTTAAATTGATTATAAACCTTAGGTACCGTATTTGTTTGGAGGTACTTAAAATAATTGTCGGACTTTGTCCATTACATGACGTGTGATGTCATTTGTTTACATTTGGATACGCATCCCGATTTTTCATGAACGAAATATCAGTTGTGTGCCGAATTTTTTCAAAACCAATTTTTGATGTGCAGGATTCTCAAAATCAGCATTTAAATCCTAAGTCCTGTTTTTACGATTCAGACGAAGCCCGTATGAATCAGATTGACCGCATCTAACTTTCAAACCCACTTACGCAAAGGGCTTTCCAATAAGGGCTTGGCGGCATTATGTCTGATTTATTTAACAAGCACACAGATTGCATTGTGTGCCTCCGTTCCCAAAGGGGATTTAATTACAAGAAACCATTAATTTTTTTTTTAATTTTTATGTACACACAAGAGCGTTGTCTGAAGAAATTAAGCATAAATTTAAATGCTTAGTACGATCAGTGAGTTGGTGCATAGAGAATGAAGTAGATCTGATATAGGCTCGCATATAGGTAATTTTTCTAAGTTACGAAGTAGTGTTAGATTGCTCGGTAGAGAGTGGGGAGGTTACTATGCATCTAATTATACTAGGCATTCATTTAGTTGGTCGTTAGATAGGTATGTTACTTGTTAGTTAGAGTTAGATATGTGGATAGGTTTATAATGGAGTAAGTAGTTATTTTGGTAGTAGTCTTGCTAAGTATGTTAGTAGGGATGTAGGTAGCAAGGTATGCTTTTATGGAGGTAGGTATCTCAGTAAGCCGTTAGAGAGGTACCTAGGGATACTGGTAGAGAAGTACCTAGATATGTTAGTAGAGAGGTATGTAGTTAGGTAAGTCGGTTAGAAGATAGCTAGCTAGGTATGTTGGTACGGTGTAGTTAGGCATTTGGTAGGTAGCGAGGTACGTTGTTATGAATGTAAGTAACGAGGTACTTTGTTATGAATGTAAGTAACGAAGTATAGAAGGTGTTTTTTTATGTCTGTATTTGTAAGTATTATTTTGTTGTCAACTAATATCTGTCTAATATTATGTACATGGTTATGTTTTTCTAAGAATTGTCGTTTAAGAGAACTAAGGTCAGGAAGGTGACAGGTAAGTCTATGGGAGTGGGTGGTTGTAGTAAAACCAATATATGTACTGGGGTTATTATCAGTAAAAACGAAAGGAAGAGATGCTATAAAGTCAATGAAAGAAAGAAAGAATTTAAGAAAGAAGGAATTAAAAAAGGGAGAAAAGCTGAAAAAAGAAAAATGAAAGAAAGCTAAAAGAAAGAAAGAATGAAAAAAAGTTGATAAAGAGACGATTTTTCGAAAATTGTGTGCAGGTGAAATCGATTAAAGTTACGTGCAAGAAAATTTAATGAAGTGTCATGGTCCCTACCTAGAACGACAGAATGAACTCTTCCTAACGCTATATATACTACGCCTGTCTCTCGAGACGAACGGCGTCCTGGGTATGACGATAAACTACATCCGCGTCCTGGGTATGACGATAAACTACGTCCAACAACAAGGCTTCGGATAATGTTTTCGGAAAAATAATGTTGCCAGCTATACGTTTTTGAAACAATGTTGCCAGGTATGCGTTTTTGAAACAATGATGTTGCCAGCTATACGTTTTTTTGAAAATAATAATGATGCCAGCTATGCGTTTTTGAAAAATAATGTTGCCAGCTGTATGTTTAATAGTATTGTATATTTAATATATATATAAATATATATATATATATATACATATATATATATATATATATATATATATATATATACATATATATATATATATATATATATATATATATATATATATATATATATATATACACACATTTATTTGGCATTAAATGACCCACAGTGGTTGATATGCCATAAAACCAAACCATCCATCGAGGCGAACGGTATTGGGACAGTATTGAATCGAGTTGAGCTGATAGTAGTTCACTCCAAACCAGTCTGACACTCATACTGACACCTTCCACTTCTTGTATTATTTTTCGTGTAATATATTCTTTGTTATTTCTACTCTTGTGTTTCGTGTTGTTCTTCCATGGTCCTAACCTTGGACCATAACATGAACTGATTTCTTTTCTTGACGATGTTTGTATGGTTTCAGACTAAAAAGAAAATTTAAAAGTATATCTAATATGACTCTCAGCAATCTATCTGTTTTAGAGCTTAAACAATATTGTCATATAGTGTCACTAAAACTCGAGTAAGAGTTTTAAGTGTCACAGATTTTACTTACATATTCGCCAATGGCATATCCGTCAACAATTATAGGACATTATAATATCAATATACAATATATCAGATTAATTGTAAGTAATTATTTGACGAAATGGAAAAAAATATGCTTCGTCATTCGAAAGAACTTCTTCAGACTAATATCTTTATTGACGGAATCGTATATAGCTAGGTGGCGGAAATGAAATTTAATAAACGTCATTTATAACTATATATCGAGAAGCGGTAAAGATTTTTAACTTTAAATTTAAAATCTTTGTCATACTGTATTTCTAATAGTACAAGTTAGCCGACGTCATTCACCTTGCTACTTCATTATCGCTGTTCTTTATAAATATCCCACATTGTTATAACAGGGGATTTGTTTAGAAAGGTGATATGATGTATGATCCTGAAGGTACATTTACCGTGGAAAAATAAATTAGTAGACACT
This sequence comes from Acanthosepion lycidas, assembly GCA_963932145.1. Classification (NCBI taxonomy): domain Eukaryota; kingdom Metazoa; phylum Mollusca; class Cephalopoda; order Sepiida; family Sepiidae; genus Acanthosepion; species Acanthosepion lycidas. Next base: position 93,629,368 of record OZ010587.1, read on the forward strand.
GTATTTTATTCTTTTGTGTGTCGCTCATTAATGACTTTGGTGATCATTATAATTTCCTGTCCTCTGTAGCTCTTAACAAGTTTTGTCTGCTGGGTGAGTTATACCTTGTTTCCCTCTGTTCCTCTATCCTTGAATCTGCCCTAAATCTGAGTAACAAACGTCATAAGGCTTCTTCCCTCATTAACTTCCCTAGGAATTTCAACTGCTGGTTTATGATCACTATTTACATTATTCGGACTATTGTCCTCATCTTTACCGCCATATTTATTACAACGTTTCGGCCTTTCAGTATCTGTCTATATTTCTGAGATGAGGTATAATGTACACTATTTACATTATTCGGACTATTGTCCTCATCTTTGTCGCCATATTTATTACAACGTTTCGGCCTTTACTCATGGAAAGTATTAAGTATCTGTCTCTATTTCTGAAATGAGGTATTATGGACACTATTTACATTATTCGGACTATTGTCCTCATCTTTGCCACCATATTTATTACAAAGTTTCGGCCTTTCAGTATCTGAGATGAGGTATTATGTACACTATTTACATCATTTGGAGTATTGTCCTTATTTTTGTCGCCATATTTATTAAAACGTTTCGGCCATTGTACGTCCCGGCCTTCTTCAGATGGTTGGAATGTCGCTCACTGGGGTTTATAGTTCTAGTTCTACGTGCCATGTCTAATGTATGTCAGTTATCAGTTATCCCCTGTTAATTTCCCTCTGAAAGTTCTCCACTGCCTTAACCGGGTATTGAACTCACACTCTTTGGGTCCTGTCACTGGATCTAACTAACGACTTTATCCACTGTGCTATGTGTCCTTGAGGACGTCTGTGCATGAATTTCAGCAATACATTTTTATATTAAAGAATTACCAACAATAACTATTTATGCTAACATTACTAACAATACATAAAAAAACACCTCTTTAATGACATTAATCCATATAATATCCTACAATTTTTTAAAGATTTCAAACTGAGAATGTATAAAAATACTTTTTTATAGTAAAAATAACAGCAATTAAAATGTTATATTAAAAAAAAACTACCAACAACCGTTGATAGTAAAATTATCAACATTACAAACTTAAAGCAAAATGACCAAGAATAAATTTATATTTGAAGGCCGACAAAGGCTTTTAAAATATTTAGATTTCGGCATTAAGTAACTCGTAGGCGTTAATATGCCGCTAAAGAATATCAACCAACTAAAATCCAAATATTTAGATTTCGGCATTAAATAGCACATAAAGGGTGATATCAATCAAACAATCAACATAAAAGAATTTTCATGGCATTAATCCATATAATACCATAAAATTTCTTAAAGACCTCAAAATTTATTCCAAAATATAACTTCAACAAAACTACAACTTACATATCACTGGGCCTAGCAATTTTATCCACACAAACATGTATATGCACAAAAGCTGAGTATCATTTACCATGTATTCAACTGTGAAAGCATAATAACATATATCATATTTTTATTTCACCAAAGCTACAAAGAAAAATAAATGTCGGCATTAATTGAACCATGAATGAGTTGATCTGCCATTAAACAAACAATTCAATCTAAATTATAATGTTAAGAACGATAAAAAGTGGAAGGAAGGCCGGCTAAGTTGTGCTTCTAGATCAAGGGTCGGAAGAGCGCAGGCCAGACGGATATGCAGTCTCTCGGAGGGGGTGGGGCAAGATATCAAATGTACTATAATAGATTGTCTCGATCCCAGACCGCTCCGTCCAGAAGGCTGCCTTTGTCTGGAGGTTTAAAAAAAAAACAACGAAGTTAATGTTATATTATTTAAACATGGTTAATTATTTTACTACAAGAATAACAGAGTAACATCTAACACAAATGAGAAAAAATACAAGTTCTTTACCACGGTTAATTTGTCGCACCGGTCAAAAATCCTTCGTAAGCCAGATGTGGCCCCAGCGCCGGAGGTTGCTGACCCTTGTTCTAATTTAAATTTAATGTTAAACGGTTCTGGATATTCAGTGTTTATGTCGATGGGTAATCATAATTGATGCTTGTTGTATTTCGTTCTTTGCTTCTATAATCTATATGATTCTATCAATTAAAAAATATTATTTAGCCTGAAGAAGTCCTTTTGAGATTGAATGTGTATTTAAAGGTGACGTACCTCTTGATGGAAATCGAATCTGCATTCCTTTTTATCCATGAAATCCCGTCAAGCCACACTCATAGAAATCATTACAGCAAAATTAAGGTTCAATTACCGTTTTTTAAAATGTACATCTAAAATTCGAACTTCTCGGTTGGAAAGGATCTCACTATTGAAAATTATTTAAAACATATTTTCATGAAACAAAATTTATTTTGATCTCTAACGTGCTAGCATTTCATTCTTAATTTCTGTTTTTATTTCAGAATGACAAGTCTAGATGAGCACGTTGTGTCAGACACAACGCCTGACACAGCGTGAGCGTGATCAGCTAGAATCCAGTTACGAATTTCTAGCCCTCACGGTTAAGATTCACAATGCCTCTCACATTCTATCAAACCCTGCCGTAATTACCTTGGTATTCCTTTAGTGTGAAGTATGTTCAACTCGAACAGATTCTTTTTGCGAAACACTGCTCTGTGGAACCGAAACACAAGAGGTTGTTTTCTCGTTCACTACAATCTTAACCTGTTCAAATCTTCGTGTTAAATATTATCTCCTCCTCATATCCATATAAACTACCTCTTACTCTAACCCTCTACTTTGAGTGCACTCGGGTCTGATACAATGTAAATTTCACTTTAAAAGAAAGAAAAAAAAAGACTATACAAATTATCGTGAAAATTCTTTAAAACTTTTAATATCAATATATTTTCTACAAAATTTTTCATGGCAAATTCTCTGATAAGCTATTTCACTGGTACCCCATCTGCATGAATTCAAGCGTGCTACTAGGTTGACATATCGGTCCCACCCTTTCACTGTCGAAACACTTAAATGTAACAACCTCTTCCACTCCAACAGTTTCTTCTCTTGCTCTCCCCGTCCTTCTCTATATCCTTTCCTTAAACACTCTTCTTCACTCTTGCTCTCATTCTCTGTAATCCTTTGCGTGATTGTGGCACTCCCCCCTTGCTTGGGGTGAAATGATTAAAAAAAGGAAGAAAATCTCTATTACATGACGTAGTGGACAATGATGTTGCCTATTTACTATGCTAATACTGTACTTGTACTATTGTGACGTCGTCCCCTGGTCGCAGCGCCAACCGTGTCGTTGTATCCCAGTCTACCACGGCACCAACTGTGACGCCCTACTTTGATTCCCAGTCTACCACGGCACCAACTGTGACGTCCTACTTTGATTCCCAGTCTGCCTACCCACGTTGTGATTTGATCTAGGCAGAGGAAATCAATCAGTCATCGGGGCCGTACTGCAAACCGAGTCCAACGGGGGTGATACCACAAAAATACGCATAAAAGGCAATAAAATGAAAACTCAAAAGTTCAAAGTATCAAAGAAAAAGGTAACAAACTTTATGTCTAGTTGTTCGATACATAGGACTGCATTTATCTCCCGACCCGTTCTATGGATTGTGAGACGTCGTTTTCCGCTAGGCAAGTTTTAACACTTCAAGTCGTCTGCTCTTTAAGGAATTGGTGTTTCGGTGGGTCTTTGGACGAAAGTCAAAAGAAAAACTTATTTCAGTGATCTGGATCTAAGTCGCTCTTCAAAATAATTGTTCTTGGTTTGAAGATGTGGGTCCGGAAAATGTGCGGGAATCTGGGTCAGCTATCTGCGAGGCTTGCCTCAACCGGAGACTGACTCTGGGAATTGCTGGGTCTCGACTCTCTTCTGCTCGTTGTGGCTTCGTTTATATGGGCGCCGACCAAAACCGGTGTGGGTTTGTCGGCGCCGGGGGGTTCTTCGATAATTCTAAATACATATCCACCTCTCTGGTTAGGAATTTCCACCTTTTTCCATTTTTGGGAACCTTTCCTCACTCCCACCTTCTCATCATACTTCAGAGGGGCGTGAACTGCCCTCCCCACATCTTCGTGGCAACCTCTCTTACTAATCCTCCAGATGGGCGGCAACAGCCTCCCTTGTGCATCACGTGATCACCACTCGACCAATGATGTCTTAGTCGGGCGTGGACGAATCTGCGGCTTTGTTTCAGGAAAAAAAATATCTTGCTTAAAAAAAAATTATCTCTTTTTTCTTTCCTTTTTCTTCCCCTTAATGGTTTATCATTTCTCCAGCCGCGAACGGGACAATGGCGGTCATAACTCTTGTTCTACACGTGGTTTACGTCAGGTGTTTTATCGCTAATTATCAGAATGTGTGGTCTTCTCGACATGGTCTCAAAAAGGAACATCTCCAAAGTTCCAGTCGGTCTGTCGCCTCGAAGAAAGAAAAAAAAACAAACATTCATCTTCTTTCGGCACAATTCCTGATAACAAAATTTTATTATCGCAGGCCAAGGATGCTCGTGGGTGTTTTTTTTTAATTTTTCATATCTGTCTAAGTCTTTTTAGTTGTCTGGTTTTCGTCACTTAACGAAATAACATTTTCATTTGAATTTTTCTTTCTCTTTCTCTGGCCAGTCGGTCTGTAGTTGATAATAAGATGTCTTCCCGTACCAATAGTTTGTTTTCATACCCTTAGATAACACGGCCGATGCCAAAACATATCTGATTCTTTCCTTCCTTCCCTTTCTTTTTACTCAGAATTTCCCTGTCATTGTAATGACACACTTTCGCCATTTGTTACTTATCAAAATATCTTTTTATCCATTGTCTCTTAGCTGTGTGTGTGTTCTTGCTTAACACTCACGATTCGGTTCTTAGCCTCTCTTTTTCTTCTTTTCTTTCTTTTCCTTTTCTGCCTCGTTAAATGGTGCCACACTATTATTATGTTCAAAATAAAACCTATTTTGTGAAAATCGATCAATAATTAATAAGGTTATTTCCAATTATCGATAGCATTGTTCTGCAAAGCGTATTCTGCGTTCGCGTAAGATTGTAGAAATAACATGAATAGGTCTATGAAGCTTTGATTTGGTTGCATGCTGTCTCCAAAGAGATGTGAAATATAGCTCTCAGCATCCAAGTGTAGGTTCCATCAATCTTATACTTAAGGGTTTACGTTAATATCAAAGCATTGACTCCATACATCAAGACCAGTTCTACAGTGGTGCGATAAATTCTCCATTTCCGGTTGTCTGGTAGATCAGATTTCCAGATTATATCCATTTTATTTAAGGTATCCCAGGCTTTAGCTATGCGAATTTTCCCATACTTTTCAATAGAATTTCATTCGCTTGCAACCTTTCAAAATATTCGACGAAATATATTGATTCACCTTAGACCGTTTGTATTGATACTTGCTAGTAGGAGCAAGGTGTCTCAGGTGAATCAATAAAAACTGCCGAATTCCTATGCCTATCAAGGTTCATTGCGTACACATGTTTGAGTACACGTCACTATAATTTTTTGTTTATTTTTTATAGTGGGAAATTTGTCAAAGAAAATGACGCTCCTGAAAGGAATCGAACTTGTATCCCTTTTCTTCATGGAATGCACTTTCAAGATATGCGTGATTTACCATAAAGCTACGGGCAGTTATTATCGCAAAGCATTGTTCAGTTATCCGGAGTTCTGTCTGAAAATCAACAAAGTTCTTTGAAAATTTTTTATTTCTATTTTTTATTGGGTTACGGAGAGAAATTGTAAGCCAACATGTAATGTTAATATCTATGTCTACATTGTTCACCCAGACATCCACTCATTCATATATAGAGATAGATAGATAGATAGATAGATAGATAGATAGATATGTGTGTGCACGCGTGTGTGTGTGTATTCTATCATGCGTATATATATATATATATATGTATGTATGTGTGTGTGTGCGTGTGTGTGTGTCTGTGCGTGTGTGCAAAAGGTGGCTACTGAGAAACTGAATGATTTAAAACAAAAATAAATTTTACAAACACATGAGTATCTTGGGGTAATAAAGTTTGGGCCATTTGAATCTTGTATGGAAAAAAATTTAAATCCATTTTCAGATTCTTCTGAAGCGATATTCTAGCGATGCCGAGTTGAGCAGAGCGACAATGGGTAGAAGATGATGGATCCTCAAGGATTCTCTGCCGTACAGCTTCCAGCGACGGCACAGTGCGCTTAGGACCTCTTCCCGGATGATCGCCGACTGATCCACTTCTTTGAAACTGGGCAGTTAGGTTCCCAATCATGCTAGAAGATACTCTGACATTAAAATATTGTCAGTATTTAATGTAAGTTTGAATAAATGATCTTTCATTGGAACAGAAAACTCAAAGAGTTTTGCTCGTTACTGGACATCATATGTAGCCATTTTAATCTCCAAGTGATGTTCTATAACATGCAAAAAAAAAAAAAAAATGATTGAAAATGAACCAGTTCTGACTTTTGGTTTTTCAGTGACCAGACTATATATATATATATATATATATATATATATATATATATATATATATATATATATATATATATATACCGTACCTATGAACGCTAATGGGTATGACATAAATACGTTGGACACTATTGTAAGTAGAGGTAATATGCTGTCTAAGTAGTCCACCACTAGCAGTGGTTTACCTGGCGAGTATTGTATTTTGTTGATTTCATTTCTAACCTCCATTTTGGTTATTCCTCATTCTTTTCTACGTTAAAACAATATATCAGTGGCGACGCTAGGTTATCAATCATTAAAACAACACAAAATTGTTATAACTGATATGATAAAATGATTCCTTTACTCGAACTTAGATTGTAAGATAATACTACTACTAATATATATATATTATACACACACACACACACAAACACACACACACATTCACCTTCATCCCTACCGTCCATCCAACGGCTTAATGGTAGAATCCCCTACTGACTGCCAATTCAGTCGGGTTTCGATCGTAACTAGAGCCAAACGAACGTCTAGTCACACTGATGAGCTGTGATACAGCGAAACAGTCTGACTGTGAATGACAATATATATGCTCCTGAAAAAAATATTTCACTTGAGCTCTCTGGGGAGAAAGTGTGGGTTTGTCAACAGTGATTATTACGGCTAATAATGCAAGACTCTTTGGTAAATCGAATCGAATTATCGATAGTCACTGTGTGTTTATCTAAAAAATATATACGCTTAATTCAGTCAGGTTTGTATTATAATTTTATCATATAGACAAAACGATTTTACTCACTACAAAGTTGCAACTTGGTTTCAGTGCATTTCAACTGCATTTCGACAGGTGAGAATCGAAAATGGTTATGAACAATCCTGCTTGTAGGCGAGCCGTATGTGAAACGTCACTTCCTTTTTTCCATGTTGAAATGCACTGAAACCAAGTTGCGTCTTTGTAGTGAGTAAAATGGTTTTGTCTATATGATAAAGTTATAATAAAGTAATAATTATCGCTCTACTATCGGGTATCGAGCCCTCTTTTGGATTAATGCTGTGAACGTTGGAATTTATATATTACGTTCGTTCTCATCGCATATATATATATATATATATATATATATATATATATATATATATATATATATATATATATATATATACACCGTAACTATAATGCTAATGGGTATGCTAAAATGGTTCCTTTACTCAAACTAAAATAGATAATTTTTAAAAATCTCTGTGAATGAAATTATAAAGAAAAATCACATTTCGGTATTTTAATATTAATTGTAACAATAAGAAGGCAAAAAATTTTAAATAATTTTATTGTGATGACTTGAGCCATTAATTGAAGATTAATAAAATGATTGGGTACATTGCTCACCAAGTAAATGAAATTAACATAAATATTGATAAAAATATTTTTTAATGGAAAACCCGAAACCCTGAATGGAAACAATTATGCCCAAAATGATTTTTACATTTTAAGTCCTTTTCACTTTAATTTAAGAAAATCTTCGAATAAAAAATAAAATTTACAGTGTAAAAGTGAGTTAAATTCGCAGAGAAATAAATAAGTGCGTCCGTTTCCGCTAACGAAAAGTTTTCAATAAAAATGTTTACTAACCATTGCTAAACAAAATAAAAAATTCTCAAGAAAAATCTTCTTAAAATGATTGGCTATGATATTTTATCATTTGATTGAAGCATCGCCATCAGATAGATAATATTTTGACAAGAGCTAACAGTATATCATCTCTCATTTCTGCATTCAGTATTTACTTAAAACAATTTCTTACGTTTTGGCTAAGCGTTGAAACTAGAAATGGAATGCTCTAGGTAGATATATATATATTTTTAATAACGCGTGAATCTGTCTTGAGTGTGTGTTAGTATATATATCTATGCATATTTATGTATTTCTCTGTGAATTTGTTAATTTCATTTATTATATGTTTAAGATCAGTAGTGTTGACTGATATCATATTTCCTCGATACTACTCCAGTCACACGCCTCACCTCCAGTCAACGAGTTAAGGCTGCCACATTCTTTGATTTTCGACAAATTTAAGTCGGGCTAGATTTAATTTGACTTTTTTTCAATTGATTTATTCCACTAAAAACCTTATACTATACGAAATAAATTATTTAAAATGGATATTTGAAAAGAATAAGTTGAAATATCAAGGTGCTCTTTGAAACATATTTTTCTTTAGAGATTTTTAAAAGATAATTTATAAAATTAAAGCAAGAAATGCATTGACTATTAAGTATGTCTTAAGCTTTATATGGCACAGATCTACACAGCCCCGACTATCCACATTAATTTTATTTAATTCTTTTTTTTAATTATTTGTTTGTTGCAAAAATAATGCTGTTTTCTCACATAGTAACATATGTGAGAAAACGACATTATTTTTGCACCAACCTAATACTTTCTTTCTTTCTCACTCTTTCTTTCTTTATTTCTTTTGAAGAATATCAATGAAATGTATTTCAGTGAATATTTTGAGGCATGGAACTGAAACAATTTTGCATCCAAATGAAGTCAAGAATTAAAACGACGCACAACGCATATATGTATATATATATATATATATATATTGTGTGTATTTAGGCAGCATATTTTCATTCATACACGTTTCATTAAATGATATAGACAAGTGTTGTCCATTTATTTTATGTCAATTTTTTTCGTAACCTCTGATAAGTTTAATAACATTATCGTTGAACGAAGAAAGAAATTCACAATATTGACCCATATTTTTTTAATACAATCTAAGCTTTCGGCTTACTTAAGCCATTATCAAAGATGTAAATTACAACATATTAAACAATATACAGACAAGACAGTGATGATAGCCTGTCAATGTTTACATAGAAGATTTCTAAGCAACGATAAACACGTGCATATAAGACGCTAGAAGCGAAAATCGCACCACATCTCATGACGTCACACATGACCACACGAGAGTGAATTGTAGAAGTATAAAGTATGGGAAGCCGTTGGTATAAACCAATGGATTCTGTTACCAATTATAGACATTTAAGAATATTTGTAGAGATGCCATAATTGATTTTGTTTAGGTTAAAAAATTTACATAAAATAAATAGACAACACTTGTCTATATTATTTAATGAAACGTGTATATATATATATATATATATATATATATATATATATATATATATATATATATATATATATATATGTATGTATGTATGTATGTATATTAGGTTGGTGCTAAAATAATGACGTAATAATGTCGTTTTTTTAACGTCAAAAACGACATTATTACGTCATTATTTTTGCATCAACCTAATATATATATATATATATATATATATATATATATATATATATATATATATATATAAGAGAAGTAGATATTAGAGAATAAGAAATAAATAAGTATTATCTCATTCTATGTGATTTGAATCTATATTTGATTTCATTTTATATATACATATAAATATTTCTGTATTTGGGCAGCAGTCCCTCTTTTATACAGGTTTCGTTAAAAACGACTGACAAGGTACTGCGATTAAGCGTTTTAATTAATTTTTTGTGTTCGTATAAGTGTTTTCTTTTCTGGACATGAAGTAATTTTACACAAATTATGTACAGAAAAGAAGAAAAGATTTATACGTAAGAAAAACTGAATCCGATGCTTAATCGGAGTATTTTATCAGTCAACAAAATATCTTCCATCATGTGTTACCTTGTAAAATCCACATTCCTCAAGAGTCGGGCCATTTGCCAGGATTTCTTTTCATTTCCCCCATGCTTCCGCGCATATCAAATCGCATCTTTCGAAGCGAAAATTTGCATGCTTACATTTCTCACCGTTTTTCCCCAAATTTCACATATATCTTGACCTTTCTCGCCACTCCTCGAACACCTCCCTTAGACCCGCCTCTTAATCACATCATAATAAAGCCTGTTCGTTTGAACTAAAAAAAAAAAAAAAGAAAGAAAGAAGAGAAAACAACTTTCCGAAAGAAACACATCAGTCTGGGATTTGTGTGTGTGTGTGTGTTTTTTTTTTTGTTGTGTTTTTGGGGTTTTTGTTTGCTAACATTTACGTCAGACGGAACCGAATATAGACATAAAAGAAACGTAGGAAATATATTCGGGTTGATACTGTTCTTTCTCTCCGCCTTCTCAACAGAGCCAGGTTCAAAACTGCCATCGCAAACAACAGCCGTTACTGAAATACCTCTTTCTTTTATTTTTCTCTTTTGCACCCTCCGTGAGAATGCAATTCAGCCTTTTGCTTTGTTCTTCATTCCAGGTCTTCCATTAATCTATTATTACTGTTAAATGCTTTAGAATTTTGAGGAGAAGAGCAACAAACAACGGCAACAACGTATTAATTATCAGCTTCAAGAAAAGCAGTAAGATGCTGGAAATAGTTGCGATGCACTATTGCAATTCCTGCCCGCCTTTATTGCAATTTTATACTTACCAACTCAGCAGGCCGCCTATTATGACAGACTATCAATATAGGATAACGGCGACGGTGTTATTAATTTCTTTCTGTTTCTTTTCTTTTTTTTCTTCTTTATTGTTTTTTTTTTTTTTTTTCCACAGGATGTAGTCGGCCAAAAAAAATGTTGTTGAAGTAGCGATGCTGGATATACGCCGCAACCCACTTAAAAGAGTAAACAAAAAAAAGGAACATCATTCCTTTAATTATCAAGCTCATATTATGAAAACGAATCCTTCTTTCTTTCCTGTCTGAATCGATAATTACAAAAGTTAGCTCTCAACGATAGACAGACAAACCATAGAAATATTACCTTTCATCAAGTGGGGAGGTATTGCATATATACATCAAGTGCGGAGGTATTGCATAATTTTATATTCAAAGTTCGACATTTACCGAGTCAAGAATATCCGATCAATAACACCAGTGAGAAAATAAGCGGCTATTTTGCAATTTAGTTTCGACAGCAACCAAAGATGAAATTGGTGAAATATGAAAGATTGTATTGCGTCTAGTTGTAAAGTGTTACTTGCGCTGATATTCAAATTTTAGCGTAAAGAAGGGGAGACATGTTGAAAATTACCGTCAAAATAAAAAGAGAAAAAAAAGAGTGTAACGAGAAAGTTTTGAGTAAAATGGAATAAAAAAAAAGACGCTTTTATTTAGAATCCCAAAGAAGCAGTTGACATTTCTGAAACTTATAATGAAGAAAGATTGTTTGAGGAATTTAACAAACACAGGGCACGCTGAAGGCAAGAGAGGCAGAGGGAAGCAAGGAGTGGCCTAGCTAAAATGCTTTTATAAATGGATAGCAAAACAGGGCATTGATAGAAGGCTTAATATTACTAGCCACAAATGATAGGAAGTTGTCGAGAGCCCTTATCGGTAACGTTCTGAAGAAGAAGAAGAAGAAGAAGAAGAAGAAGAAGAAGAAGAAAAAGAAGAAGTGATAGTTCTCTTAAGCAGCCAGGTTTTCGATCATCTCTTATCAAAGAGGATCCTTGATGGATTTAAGCTTAAGTAATAAAAGAAACTACAAATACAAACGAGATAAAAACTTTATTAAAGTAAGCCGTATCGACCATTATTAAAAAAAAATCAACAGTTTCCTCAAACATTGCTTTCCTGAAGTGAATTTACACCTTTGTTTTAAATCTTCGATCCAAGAAAGGCTATTTCTGGGGACGACGATAAACTACATTCGGTAGCAATACCTTTGTTCAGGGGACTGAAGGCTTTGAAGGGCGTGAAACTGCCTCTTAATTGCTGTTGTTCCCAGATCCACCCTGACTCGAGGTGGTAGAACCTGTTTGGGTCATAGCTATGGGAAAATAGTGAAACCCTCTCAAACAAAATCAAAACTCAATGAAACGCATAAAAATACATTTTTATGGTAAAAGTACCATGAATACTTTATTTACCAAAATACCTATTTATCGTAAATGTACCAACAATGCAACAAAGCACATGAAGTGACGCATAGCATTAATGCATATAATATTCTACAATTACTTAAAGAGACCAAACTGTATTCTAAAATATAACTTCTAGAAAAATACAACATATATCAACGCCTTTAGTAATTATGTTCTTACAAATAAATATATGCCCAAAATATGAAATTCAACTTCCATGGATTCAGTTATGAAAGCAAAATAACATAGCTTTTCATCACTTCTGTTCTAACCTAGGGAAGGTTACTGAATAATCACACGAAAGTTGGTAATAAACGATAATACTTAGGACACGAACAACACATATAAGATTCGCCAGCGGCGCGTAGAAGAAATAAACTAGTAGAAGAGTGTCAATTCCACAATGAAGCTCCAACTGCAAGACATCTACCAACGGCCCACGCGGTCAGATATGGTACAAGGCCGAATTTAATGTAGGGTATCCAAGCCCGTTGGCTCGGACAATATTCCCCGTAGACACCGTATAAAACGTGTTGGGTAGCTGCTTCTCGAGACGAGACTCTGCACTTCGGCATAGCCTCGTCTGGGGATTCTCTCTATCCTGAGGCAGAGAGTTTGACCTTCACAGCTGGAGACGAATCTCCAACTTCAGGATATTTACCAACTGCCCCACGCGGTCAGACATGGCACAAGGCCGAATTTAATGTTGGGGTATCAGAGTCAGTAGGCTCGGCCAAAATTCTCCGTTGATTCCGTATAAAACGGAGTCGAGTATCTGTTTCCCGAGACAAGACCCAGCCTTCGATAGAGCCTCGTCTGGGGATTCTCTCTACCGGGAGGAGGAGATTTTGACCAGCACACCTGGAAACGAATCTTCAACTGAAGTATATTTACAACCTCCCTACGCGCTCAAATGTGGTACAAGGCTGAATTTAGTGTGGGGTATCCGAGCCCATATGCTTGGCCAAAATCCCCCGCAGTCCCCGTATAAAGCGTGTCGGGTAGAGTTTAACCAGCAGAGTATTTAATACGGTATTTATGTGAATGGGGACATACCCATTATCGTATGCTACAACAATTTCAAAGCTCTCAAAAAATTAAATTTCGGCATTATATGATCTATAATCATATTAAAGTAAGAAAGGCGATAATGCCAATAAGACGCAAGGAGTTACTGGGTATAAAAGAAAATGAGAAGAGGTTAGTGACGAGAAGTGAAGTGGTGCGAATAAATTGCGGCATTTACCGCGAGGATTGTGTCTTGGTATCGTGCCAAACTATTTTTCTTGTCAGAATGCATCTTACACATTTATATGATCCACCATTCGTTCGTGCTCTTACTATATATCTCTGGATTCATGATAAAATTCAAATGAGTGTCTGTGATATAATCGAACCTGACCTGGCATCTCGACTTAAGTCATTTTTCTCACAGACATGACGTATCTTCCCTCTGTTTTTCCTACAAATATTTTCGTGGCAATTGTCCTATTGAACTTTCTTCCTTGTTAACTCAGCTGCACGAATTTAAGAGTGCTACTAGATTGGCAAATAGGTCTCATCGTTTTAATGTTGAACTAGCGAGATACAACGGTATGTTCTATTCTAAATGATTCCTTTCTCGCTATTTTCGCCTTTGAAATTCCTATCCGACTTCTTCCTTGCCTGCCACTTAAACTATTCAAAAATTTAAATGCAACGTCAATTGCCATCTTTCGCCTTCTTGAATCCTGATTCTTTGTTGCCTCTTCTTCCATTCGTAAAGTCAGCGAAACTTTTTGCCATGAAATTTATGTCGTTTCTTCTTTTACATGCCAGTGTGAATCTTGATACGTTGGAATCACCTCGCAGAGATTGCAGTGTAAGATTAGACAGAATATTCCGGAATGGCAATTATGTCATGCTACAATATACCCAGAAGATTTCGGATTAAGCCATAGCCCCGTTGGGTAGGCTGATTTCTCATTTTTAATCCAACCAACACTGCATTTAGTGCGGAAGCTGGAGTTTAATGTAATAACTACTGACACCAAAATTTATATTAATAACATTTACCAATATTTGAGCAGTTGTTTTTAAAGATCGTTTCCGCAGGTTTTTGCTTACAAACTGACTTTAAAATTTTACTATTTGTTTTAAATTTGCATTCTTCATTGGAAATCACTCTGAAACTACTGTGCTGTATAACATATTAGCAGCATGACTTAAAATATTTTTGCCCTTCCTTGCCTTTAAAGGTTGTGCCCTTTGCCGTGCTGATGTTGCTACATGCCTTACTTCTCACACTGCGAATTTTTTCTAAGCTCTATGCTAAACATTAAATCTGTTACGAAAAAAGAACTAAACAAAATGTATACAAAACGATCAGCTTTCAAAAAGGACTCGTAACTGGAAAAGCCGAATGAAAAAAGAATGTTAACAAAGAATACTTTTTCACATCCAAACCCAGTTCTGCGGAATCAGAATCAACGTTGAGTTTAAGCAAGCGAATGAGCCAATTGGAGTAAAGTGCCATGCAGATTTAAATTTTTCCCACTTGTGACGAATGCAGCTATCGATTTTTTATGCATGCTAGCATGCTAGTTAACATTCATGTCAGTCAACTGTTGGCTCTCACGCTGGCCAATAGAATCTTCCTGCCTATTCGTGGCAGTCTGCTATAGGCTCTCACTCTGGCCAGTACAAAATGGCCGCAATCTACATGAAAATGGCCGCAAACTACATGAAAATTGCCGTAGAAGCGTGAAAAAAAAATCGATTATTTCCACTATCGATGGGAGTTGGGAAATGCAAAGTCGGTCTTGGCCTTCTCGCTAACTTGGAGCATGTGCATGTAAATTTTGGTGCAAATCCGTCAAAAATTGCGACCGTGCATTCGTTACACACACACAGACACACACACACATCCTGCCTTTATAGATAGAGATTACATCATAATATACCTAAACTCTCCGACGTCCTGGGTATGACGGTAAACTACATCCGCGTCCTGGGTATGATGATAAACTACATCCACGTCCTGGGCACGGCGATAAACTGCATCCAACAGCAAGGTCTCAGATAATGTTTTCAGAAAAATAATGTTGCCAGCTCTAAGTTTTTGAAACAATAATGTTGTCAGCTCTAAGTTTTTGAAACAATAATGTTGCCAGCTCTAAGTTTTTTTTGTAAAAAAGTAATGTAGTCAGCTATACGTTTTTTTGTAAAAAAGTAATGTTACCATCTATACGTTTTTTTGTAAAGGAATAATGTTGCCAGCTATACGTTTTTTTTTTTTTTGAAACAATAATGTTGCCAGCTATACATTTTTTATTCCATACAAAATAGGCATTTAAAATTCATATAAACTGGATTTGACATTAAATAATCCATAGTGGTTGATATGCCATAAAACCCAAACAAACAAACAAACTAAACTCTCCAATATAATTTCACTTTGAAACAAATGAAGGTCCTGTTTGATCCCAGAATTATTTAGCAATTCCTTCGTTGATTCTCGTTCATATACAGTTTGTGAAGCTTCAGTAGTTAATTTAACTGTTCTTTCCACGCCTCAAGGTAAAGTTAAACCTCGTTCCCTAAAAAAAGGTAACAATTTGTAAAAAAAAATATTTCTCTCGTTTTTTATCATTTCAAACCTCAACTTACAAATCCACTGCAATACCCCGATTCCAAAATCGACTTGCCCTAATATCCCAGCTCCTCATTAATAATCCTGATTGTATTAGCAATTTTGTAAATGAGTCTTTAAACGTTCTAAGCCCAGCACATCCGTCATTTCATTTAAAATTCCTTGAATATCAATTTATATCTCGAAACCAACTGTTTCTTTGTAACCAAAAATATTTTTCTATTCGCTAAAATGACCTGGTATAACTTAATTAACTTATGAGCTGTCTTTTTCTTTCTTTTTTTTTTCTTTCTGATATTGCATATCCAGCACATGCATCACAGCCAAATATATGTTATATGGTGAGAGAATTTGACAAAAGCAGCACATAACCCAAATTCTATTCACCCTCCATCCATAATCAAACACATACCCTCCTCCATAGAATATAGAATTAGCAATAACTCTTCCAGTGAAGATGTCTTCTACAAATATAGTATATTTTATAATACTGCCTTAAAATATATTAAACATAACAGCGATAGTAAGAATAAAAATAGAAAAAGAAAAATCATTTGATACAACCCCCATTTAACGAAATGGTTAGTATTAATTTAGAGCAGAAGTTTCTTAATTTCATTGAAAAACACATTCCCAGAAATAATCCACTTAGTAAATTTTTAATAGAAATGCACTTAAATAAAGTTATAGCTGTACAGATAATCTTGAACAAATTATTAAAAAACATAATAATAAAATTTTAAATCAATACAAAAAACTAAGTAATAATTGCCATTCCAAAGCAGCAAACGCTAATGATATCAATAGGTGTAATAGTAGAAAACCTAACGAGTGTCTATTGCAAAATAGGTGCCCAATATGTTCCTTTGTATAACTAAGTACAATTTCTACTATAGCAAATCCAAAAGTAAAAAGAAATGATATTTGTAGTACCAAAAATTCCTTTAAAGCAAGGTGATATTTTAACATATATCATCTTTCAGCAACAATGCATACCATAATAGGACGTCCCTTTCTAAATATTTTTGCTACTTAAAAGAAGTCAACAAACCCCTAGGCTAAATGGAAAATATTTAAAACGAACTAGAATTTATAAATCTTTACATTATCTATTTCTTGTGTTTTCAAGGAAAATTCCATATAATCAAGTTTGCTAACAAAAAAGCTTTGTTAAACCAAAGTGCATTAACGCTGAGATACCCACACAGTCTATCTGTTACCATAAAATATAGTTAAGAACTTTTTTTTTTTATTAAAAAGAATATGTATTACAATTTTGTAGCCATCGTTTTGTTAGTATATAATGGTCTACCCTCTACGGGTAATTTGGTTTATTCAACTTCAATATTGCTATGCTATTCAGTGTTAGTAGCATCGTATATAGATGTTCCATTTTTTAATTTTATCTACTGGCTCCTTTAAGAAGTTTCCTGAATATATATATATATATATATATATATATATATATATATATATATATATATATATATATATATATATTAATTTGTTTCTGATAACTTTGCGTCTGATTTACCTCACACACTACTTTAACAAACAGAACGTCATATTTGGCTACATCCATGACACATTTGTCGCTGTCATATTCTCCATAGTTGTCATTGATGAAATGCCTAAGATCCGGTTTATCGTGACATAAAAAAAATAACTCACCACCCCCACCCTCTGATATTATTTTTCTACTTAATGTAAATCTGACTTTCAGTTGGTTAATCGAGGCATACCCAGAAGTATATTTTTAATTTTGACCTAATGCCCCCAACTTAAACTTTGGGAAAAGCGGTAAAGTTTTGTTTTTAAATTTCGCTAAGAATTCATTTTTATCACCAGTTACCAAACATCACCTGAGGAAGTAGTATCATGGTATTGAAACATGGAAGCTTTTGAGTAGTTACGTAAAAATGTTTTTATTACAATCTGGTATAATATAAATATTATAATAATATTTTCTCTATTTTCTATTGAGCACTTCTAAAAAATTAAATGCTACGATCAGTGGAGTATTCATTTGTCCTTTCTCCTATTTGTATATATATATATATATATATATATATATATATATATATATATATATATATATATATATATATATATATATATATATATATATTAGTTTGGTGCAAAAATAATGTCGTTTTCTCACATATGTTAATATGTGAGAAAACGACATTATTTTTGCACCAAATATATATATATATATGATGAAATATAGTCTTAAGATGTGCTATATTTATGTGATAAAGTGATCAATATCAGAGATAGAGCGTGTGTAAATATAAAAGTGAACATAGAAGTCAACACTTAGAGGCGACAGTCTGTTTCATGCATCTAGCAATCGTCAGGCCAATCATGGCCTGACGATTGCTAGATGCATGAAACAGACTGTCGCCTCTAAGTGTTGACTTCTATGTTCACTTTTATATATATATATATATATATATATATATATATATATATATATATATATATATATATAGTCATACACCGACGGACTGTTTCGCTGTATCACAGTTCTTCAGTGTGGTTAGACGTCCAGATGCTTCAAGCCGGGATCAATGTGTGTGTGTGTGTCGTTTTTATAGCAAGTAATAAAAAGTCTCTTCCAAACACAGTGCTCAGTGGAAAACAAAAATATAGAGAGAGGAAAAAGCAGAAAAATAAAATATACTTCAGATATATCTAAAGCAGGCATTTTCAAAGAAGGCGATATGCCCACCGCCAGCAGGAATTTATTTTCATCAGAGACGGGGAGGGGATACGTTTCCCCAAACATGTTCTTTTCTTTCATAGTAATGGAAACATTCGTAAATAAGAATTACGAGTTTATGTTTTAACAAACGTTTCTAAATTTACGCTTTCTCATCTGTTTTCGAAATTAAGTCTTTGACACTTTAAGGACGATATAAATTATTTTTAATGGTAGCTCATCATACTGCGTCCGGCAGAAATATTTATTTCGTAAAATATATGTCTAAATGTTTCAGCTGAACAAATGATTTTGAAACATTTCTTTCAGTATTTGGTAGCAAGAATCGTCTTCTCTCACTCACTGACTTGCGCATTGCACTGTGATGATATTAATAATTAGATCAAGTGATCGACATAAGAGAAATTTAAACGAGCACCTT
>OZ010587.1:93653479-93693479 GCA_963932145.1 Acanthosepion lycidas
TTATCACACCATGTCCGTTGTATATCGATCTGGGTAAACTATTATTTTTAAAAATACGACAGAACAGTGCGATTTAGATAAAGACACTTGCACAAGGATTGCAATATTTATGCACAGAATGATATCATAAAGATCAATGCAAATACAAAAGGATTATATTTTTTTTTGAATCGGTATCACCCCATGCAAGACAGTAAAGCCACTAAGAACACGGAGCGTTAGAGAGTGTTGAAAAATTAGGAAGAGGAACATTAATAATGAGCGGGAAAGGGAAAAAGTAATCAGGAAGACGGTATATATCGATTGGCATAACATTTAAATTGTTGCATGTTGAAGTAGGCTGGAAATCATGTAGCGAGAGCGGATTTCCACAAGTGCGAGAAAAGAAACTGTTACCATAGAATTTACGGCTGCATCTATCCAGCTGTAAATTGATGAGGCATTGATGATCGTACTACGTTTAAATTCATAAAATCTAGGTAACATATGGAAGAGCTCCTCCGAACAATTACTTTGAACGTATTTATAAAAAAAAAAAAAAAAAAAAAACAAACTGAGAAGCAGCCTTACGGCGGTGGGAAAGTGTCTGAAGCCGAGCAGCCAGATCAGGACCAATAATAGTACCGATTCTCCTTTGGATTTTATCAAGGAGCTCAAGGTGAATAGCAGAAGCACCGGACCATATGTGGCAGCAATATTCTAAGCATGGACGAATGGCAGATATAAGGTAGATTCTGAAGAGAAAAACTGTCTCGCACAATACAGCAAACCAACTTTCGTAGGAGCTGAGGTAACAATGAATTCAATATAGTTTGTCCACTTCATGTCAGCTGAGAACGTTAGCTCGAGAAGGCGATATCTATGTTTTATAAATTATGCAAAAAAGTTTGAGAAAGTACATTACAAAAACTAGTTATCTCCTGTTAATTCCCGTCTGCAAGTTCTCCACTGCCTTAACCGAGTATTGAACTCACACTCGTTGTGTCTTGTCACTAACCAACGCGTTTATCCACTGTGCCATGAGTACTTGAGTTCAATACCCGGGTAAGGCAGTCGAGATGACGTATTATGTACATTATTTACTTTATTCGACTATTGTTCACATCTTTGTCGCCATATTTATTACAACGTTTCGGCCATTGTACGATCCGGCCTTCTTCAGGTGGTTGGAATGGCAAACTGAAGCCTTTATTTCGCTCACTGGAGTAGAACCGATAATAAGAACTGCTAGAGAAAAGTGATAATAACAACAAAAAATTTCAATATGAGCTCTGGTAAAAACATGTAACGATAACAGCAAAAATTGCAATATGAGCACTGGTAAAAATGGTTGCTGAAAATATTAGGTTTATAATACCTAGAAATTCATACACAGATGTGCTCAAGGATACACGACACTTGGATAAAGGCGTTGGTTAGATCAAGTGGCAGGACCCAAAGAGTGTGAGTTCAATACCTGGTTAAGGCAGTGGAGAACTTGGAGAGGAGAATTAACAGGAGATAACTGATAACTGACGTCCATTAAAACATGGTACGTGGAACTAGAAGAGTCTACCTCAGTTAGCGAAATAAAGGGTTCAGTTCAACATTCCAACCACCCGAAGAAGGCCGGAGCGTACAACGGCCGAAATGTTGTGATAAATATAGCGACAAAAATGAAAATAATCCGAATAATGTAAATGGTGTATTAGAGGATGGATATCCCATAGCAATCCATCACTTAATAAATACATAATTATTGCTCACCCTTTGGTGCAACTCTGAGATTCATGCCTGTGACACGTTTAAAACAGAGATTGGAATATTGCAACGGTCATATATTATATATATATGTAATTATTTAATCATTTAATCCCAAGCAAGGCAATAAAGCGACTAAGACGTAGGAGGTTACTAAGTGAAAGTATAGTAGAAAATGAAAAGCATTATCAAAGAAAGTGATCAATAAAAGAATAGGAATTAACATCACAACTGATATTAAATTTAAATTTTTGAGAATCAAAGTTGATCAATATATATATAAACATATATTGAGATATGTGACATTAAATAATTTAGACAAGTTTTGTCTATTTATTTTTAACGGACCCTGTTCATTATTACGGAAAAGTTTCTTAGTATTCTAATAAAAAAAATTACAATATCGTCATCAGTTCTTCTTAGAAAAAACAATATATATATATATATATATATATATATATATATATATATATATGTATATATATATATATATGTATATATATATATATATATATATATATATATATATATATATATATATATTTAAGTTATGAAGAACTTGGTAAACCGAAATGGTAAATCCAAGGAGGAAGAAGTCCTGAGAGCTCAATGTGGGAACAGAGCTAATATTTAATGAAAAACAGACCACTTTAAAGTACCATTACAATAATTTATTTCACCAAAATCCTTTTTAAAGGTCTCCGGATCATCAGGTAATACTTCCAACAACGAAATGAGAGGAAAAAAAAGGGGTTAGAAATTGATGGGTAGTGTATTTTTTGTAATTAAACAGGGGGGTTGAGAGTTGTAGTTAAATAGACAATATAGAATATAGGGAGGGGTTAATTTTATATCTCTCTTAAGCACGCTTTATATTGGGGGAGGAGGAGTGACAGAACCTTGACCTATTTAGATGGTTAACTGAACGGAAGTAATATGTAGGAATAGGGAGGAAAGAAAATAAAGGGAAAAAACCCAGACGTGTCCAAATGAGTTTTATGGCAAAGAGAGAGTGGGAGAGGGGAGTGAAACGAAAGAGGCTGTGATTTTATTTTAACAAAATTATGTAAAAGATAGATTACAATATTTGAAAGAAAATTAGATGTCTAAAAAAAGATGAATTTTATTAATTTAAATATTTAATTTTAAGTAAATAGTTTAGGGACTTAATACAAGTTAACTACTATTGTAATAAACATATTTATTGAGAACATATTAAAGAAATATTTAAAATTATAATAGTTTATTTACCCGACCAATTATATTTCCACAATAAAGAAAAATTCAGTAACAATAACATCTATATTATATTAGTATTTAAATTAATTTAAGAATGTAATTTTTATTTATTATATATATATATATATATATATATATATATATATATATATATATATATATATATATTATTATTATTATTATTATTATTATTATTATATATTCATTTTATTCCGAGTACTTTCGACATTAGAACAATGTCGCTATCATGGTCTTGTTTTTCTAAGAGGAAAAATGTTCTGTTCATCTTTTTTCTAAGACAAAATTTTTCATCAGAAAATTATTTTTTCGTGTAAAGAGAAAAACGCTAGGGTTATGTACTGTACAATTTAAAATTTTACCCTGTAGGCACGCGTGCAAATGTCAAAGGAGATGACTAAGTTATTGTAATGTCTTTATATTTTAAAAAAAGAAAAAAAAACTATTAGAATCTATTAGTTAAAACCAAGATATTTAAACTATATTGTGTAAATATTTTTTAAATGTTTGTGTAGTAATATGGTAATTTTATTTCTTCTTTTAAAAAGGATACTAAGAAACGTGTCCGTAATTATAACAGGATCCTATTAAAAATAAATAGAGAAAACTTGTTAAATTATTTAATGGAAAATGTCTTAATAAAAACATGGGGCAATATATATATATATATATATATATATATATATATATATATATATATATATGAAACAAAAATAAAAGCACACCACTTTAAAGTTCCATTATAATAATTTATTTCACCAGAGCCCTTTTAAAGGACGCCGGATCATCAAATAGCACTCCCAGAAGATAAAATGAAATTAAAATTGATGGGTAGTGTAAGTTTTGTAATATATATATAATGAAAGTGAAGTCCTTAGAAATGTATTGGTAATAATTTATTTCACGGGATCAAATCCCATCTCTTCTAACCAAGAATAAAGAATAAATTGTTAAGTTTATCCAGACATAAGTAAATAAAAAAAATTAAAAAAAAGATTAAAAAAGACAAAAAAGAAGCGGAAAAATAAGAAAAAAAAAGATATATATATATATATATATATATATATATATATATATATATATATATATATGTATGTATATATATATATATATGTATGTATATATATATATATATATATATATGTATATATGTATATATATATGTATATATATATATATATATATATATATATATATATTTACGACGTTACGAAGTTTTATATATATATATATATATATATATATATACATATATATATATATATATATATATATATATATATATATATATATATATATATACATACATATATATATATATATATATATATATATATATATATATATATATCTGTTAATCTTCGTAACTTCCTAACTGTAAATCTATATATATATATATATATATATATATATATATATATATATATATATATATTTACGACGTTACGAAGTTTTATATATATATATATATATATATATATATATACATATATATATATATATATATACATATATATATATATATATATATATATATATATATATATATATATATCTGTTAATCTTCGTAACTTCCTAACTGTAAATCTATATATATATATATATATATATATATATGTATGTATATACTCATAAATGTAAAAATATATATAGATATATAAAAATACATATAGATAAAAAAATAATATAAAAATATAAATCAAAAATATACAAATACATACATACAAACCCCCCATATATTTACATACATAGGCCTACCTATACATATATCTACACACAGACAATTATCAAGAGTTTATCTTATTTATATTCAGATTAATATCCTTATTTTTGTTGTTATTATCACCAGCTGCATTCTCTCCTAATTTCTGGGATGAGGATTATTTACCTTATTTACATTCAGACTAATATCCTCGCCTTTGTTGTTATGTTTGCAACTATTCGGCCTTTGTCGATCGATCCGAGTGAACACTTTATTTAATCTACAGTGACAGAACTTCTCGTCTTGTTCTCTTTTTTTTTTTTTAGTAGTGTTCACTTATTGCTCAGCCTGTTTTTTTTTTTTCCACTGAATCTGAGATAGTACTACCCTCTCCCAAGGACTGAAGTATTATGACGCTAAATCCACAAGGCAAAGTTTCAATCCACTATGTTATTGTCTCTTGTCCCCTGGTAGTACATATTTATACTCAGTGAGTGTCCAACTCAATTCCCACATATCATCTCGTATGGAGAAGTCGTCAACAAGAAGGGGCTACGCGGACACCCAAAACGACGCTTTACGGATCAGGTGAAAACATCCTTGACACAGGCGTAGGACCATCCGAGGCTTTCCAGTTTAACCGTCAATGTTATGAGTATATGTGACGTGCCGCAGGAAGTCCCGACTCACACAGCCTCACCACCCATACTCTTCTGTAACTCCTTCTCACGACTCTTCAGGAGTAAGTTTGGCATTCAAAGCCATCTCCGCCACCACCACCAGGGTGAGGTGGAGAAAGAGAATATGGAGAGGGGATGACACTTTCTATGTTCGGATTCGAACGGGTACCGGCGACGATGACTCAGTGAAACTAGAAATTAACACCCGTCATTTTCATGGACCCGTCAGGCGCCGGGTAAACCCTGGGGATAAAACTGATATTGATTTCAATTTCCCCGACGCGTGTCAGATTACTCAGCTGTATTAAGAAAGAAAGAATCAACACATCTATCTATATTTCTGAGATGAGGTATTATAACTATTTACACTACTTACCTCGTTCGGACTATTGCCGTATTCACGACATTTCAGCCGTTGTGCGCCCGGGCCTTCTTGGAATTCAGAATCTAACTCTTGTGAATATGACAAGAAAGTTGAGGACAACAATCCGAACGGTGTAAATAATGGAAATAATTATAACGGCCGAAACGTCGTGAACATGACAATAAAGATGAGGACAACAGATCGAACAGTGTAAATAATATATATAGTTACAATACCTCATCTCAGAAATATAGACAGATCCTGAAGAAGCCGGAGCGTACAACGGCCGAAACGTCGTGAATATGACAATAAAGATGAGGACAGCAGATCGAACAGTGTAAATAATATATATAGTTACAATACCTCATCTCAGAAATATAAACAGATCCTGAAGAAGCCGGAGCGTACAACGGCCGAAACGTCGTGAATATGACAATAAAGATGAGGACAACAGATCGAACAGTGTAAATAATATATATAGTTACAATACCTCATCTCAGAAATATAGACAGATCCTGAAGAAGCCGGAGCGTACAACGGCCGAAACGTCGTGAATATGACAATAACGATAAGGACAACAGTCCGAACAGTGTAAATAATATAAATACTTACAATACCTCATCTCAGAAATATAGACAGATCCTGAAGAAGCCGGAGCGTACAACGGCCGAAACGTCGTGAATATGACAATAACGATGAGGGCAACAGTCCGAACAGTGTAA
The DNA here is from genome assembly GCA_963932145.1 of Acanthosepion lycidas. NCBI lineage: Eukaryota > Metazoa > Mollusca > Cephalopoda > Sepiida > Sepiidae > Acanthosepion > Acanthosepion lycidas. The sequence continues at coordinate 93,659,945 of OZ010587.1, forward strand.
ATAATATATATAGTTACAATACCTCATCTCAGAAATATAGACAGATCGTAGAGAAGGCGGTACACCTAACCCACTCATATCTTATCTTCTCTCCCACCTCACTTCCTCACTTCGTTAATTTTAAATATGCTTGATGAGGTCCATCAAAAACGTGTAAATTTCTTTTCATTTTTCATTTCAACCTTTGGAAGTAAAGTCTGATGATCCAGGGCCCTTTAAAAGGGTTGTGGTGAAATAACTTATTACATGGACCCATAAAGTGGTCTGTTTTTATTCAAACATATCTGCTCTGAATTTACATTGAGCTCTCTGGATATCATCCTGTTTGGGTCTACCCATACGGACTACCTAGTTTTGCATAAACTATATATATATATAGATATTGGGGGTGTATAGCGGTTGTAACAGTAAAATTGTTCAAATTGTCTAACAGCATGCGATGATTTTCCATTCCACAAAATGGTTAATATCTAAAAAAAAAAAATTCCCACTAAACTGAATTTCTTTTTCCTAGCTTTTCAGATAATACGTTTAGCCATCTTGACACCATTTGTCGTGAGAATCACTGAAAAAAACTTTTAAGTTTTTCAACCAAAAAAGGTTAAAAATCTTTTTTTGACAGCCTCACTGTGTTTTTCCAACTGAGCAATGGTGAAAGGACAAAGATCATTCAGGACTTTGGTAATGGTACCAACATTCATACACTTGCTTCCATCTTCAAATTCTCATTCACGAACCATTAAAAGAACGGTGAATAAGTTTTAAAAAGAGGGAACAGTAGAGATGAAAACTGGATCATGTGATCGCAACAGCAAGAGGAATCATCATTTTAACTAAATGCATTCTTATTGTTCAAAGTAGAGTCCAATAAGATATCTTTAATCATTTCTAAGATACTACGGTTCAAATCTTAATTACCAATTGGACAATTTTGCTGTTACATCCGATATTTCAAATGAGAAGGTCGAATTTACTGCTTATAAACTTGCCTACCGAACGCTCCTTTGTGGCCGGGTCGGTTAAGGCACGTCAGCGTAAATGACGGTTCCGTATAGGATGCAGGTTCGAATCTTGTCAAAGGACGAATATTTTCTATGAAAATTTCTCGGACGTTCAGGCCGGTAAATGTTATTTAATACTGTTTATTATAAACAGAGCATTTACTTAAATACTTGTATCTATAAAAAGAACGTTAAACATAAAAATGTCTTTAAAAAAATAAATTGTCGGACTTTGTCCATTTCTTAATGTATATATATATATATATATATATAGGATTCGGTAAAAGTAAAGTTCTTTTTCTTTTTAAATCTGGGGTGTATTGGACAATCTGGAGCAATTGAGGTGTCATCGTTATCAACATACTTTTCTTGTGGGGTGTAGTGAAAGATTTTGTTTAGTGGTTCAACGCGAAAACGATTCCTGAATTAAAACAAGAAATTTCTGCTAAATTTTCTGAAATTAATGTAGAAATATTTCAAATGGTTTGTAGAATGTAGCTGATAGGTTTCAGCGTTCTATTAAACATAAAGGAGGAGAATTTAAACATGTTAAATAGCTTGTCAATTATAACAAATCATGTGGTTTTTATGTGACTATACCTAAATATTTTCTTTAACTACTGTAAATTATTTTTACTTGCATTATTTAAATTATTTGGACTGTTACGTCATCTTCATTGCCATATTGACAACCTTTCGGCCGTTGTGCACTCCGGCCTTCTTCAGATGATTGGAATTTCAAATTGAACCCTTTATTTCCTCCACCTGGGTAGATTGATCTAGTTCCGCGCGCCGTACCTCTTTCGGGTGTCTCAGTTATTTCCCTTTAATTCAACTCTCCAAATTTTGGTTCACCACTGCTGTGGCCTAGTATTGAACTCACAATTCTTTGGTTCTAGTCATTGGATCTAACCAACGTCTTTACCCACCGAGCCATATATCCTTGAGGACAGTCCTAATAATGTAATAATGCATGTAATCATAATACCTCAACTCAGAGATAGAGACAGATAAAAATAATAAAACGAGAAACAATGAAAAAAATAGATGAAGAAGCAAAAAATATATATTGATGCAGATTCTGTAAATTCTTTTTGTTCAATAAATTATAATAAATAAAATAGTTTGTTACTTTTTCCGTACCTTGTATTATGAATTATTACTTCTACTAATTCTTCGAACGGTTTGGTAATCGGAACTTGGTTTTATTAAGGAAGTCATCTTTCTGGGTTTTAATATATAATATCAAATATAATAGAATACATAATATTATATATAATATAAAATGAAATAGAATAAAATACAGAATATAATACATAATATAAAATAGAATAGAATACAGAATATAGTATATATAATATGATATAAAATATAATAGAATACATAATATAATCTATAATATAAAATATAACAGAATATATACTATATAATATGAAATATAATAGAATACATAATATAATATATAATAGAATACATCATATAATATATAATATATGTTGTGTAATATAGAATATAATAGTATACATGATATAATATACAATAGAATACATAATATAATCTATAATATATGATGTATAATATAAAATATAATACTATACATGATATAATATATAATAGAATGCATAATATAATATATAATATATGATATATAATATAAAATATAATAGTATACATGATATAATATATAATATAAAATAATATCCAGGTTGCGGCAAAAGCCGCGCACCGTAGGATTTAATGAATCGGTCGAATAGGTGATGTTAAGTCACAGCCGAGGTCATCAGATCTCACACCCTTGGATTTCTTTCTGTAGCGCCATTTGAAATGAGATTTTTATCAGACGCACCCAAGAAATATTGACGAAAGAACCTATTAAATATGTATGCAGATATATGACAGAGGGAACATTCCGACCTGTTAATGAATCACGCAGACATATATTTGAAATGTGTTTCGGAAAAATAGGAGGACATTTTGAACAGCCCATATAACAATTAAATAAGAAGCGAATACAATCTTCATGAGTAATTATACTTTTAATGAAGTATCCTTAGGGTGCATGACTTTTGTCTCACTATGTGTGCCAGGTAATCAGTACCTTAGCCTCCTGACTCTACGAACGGGCTTTGAAACTCAACATCGTCGATTTGTCAGAGACTTGGCGACTCGATTCTATAGACCGGTGCGGATGATTCCAGCATGCAACACCACTGGTAACTTCCTGAAAACTATACCCCGATTGGACCCAAGCCTTGTCATTAAAATTGGATTAAATGAACTATGCGAAAGCTGTCGGCGGTTGAGCATGTTTAATATTAATTACATAGTAAGGAATTCGATAGGTATCATTATTTACATTTGTCTGTATATTCGTTATTATTGTTGTATGTCTTGTTGACAACATCGTGTTTGTTGAATTCTTCATGTTGGGCCACGTGTAAACGCGTTACAGCTTGTGTTAAAAAAAATACTTCGTTGCAGGATCATATAACAAATGCGTAGTAGCACGGAGTCACAAGTCAACGTGACCGAGGGTTTGAGCGTGCTGGACTTGTTCGACTACGGATCATACCAGATTATGGTCTCTCTCCTAGGTAATCAAGGTCCGCTGAGCATAGATGCAGTTTAGTTCCGCGGGAGATGAACAATTAAAAGTGGGATGAGCAGGCTTCAGCAACAGGAGATAACTAGTCACGCTAGCAAACTAACGTATGTCGATTCAAGCGGCTAGGTACAAGTATAATAAATGCATGACTAAATAAAGAATTTTACATTAAAAGAAATAAAATATAGTCGAAGTAAAAAAAAAATACATGTGTCTGAATAGGAAGCCTAGAGGCCTCTCATTTTTGGCGCCGTGTGGCATAAAATCAAAAGGTGGGGGCATATATTAATATCCATTAAGGCAGTCCGTATTTGAGAAGTAAATCTGTGGGCAAGAGGAGAAGGGAAAAAATATGAAAGAATAATATTGTAAGAGAAAAAGGAAATACGAATCTGGGCGAATGATCGGATTTAGTTAAGTGCTTGGGCAGCGGAACAGTCATTTGATCTTGCTTTAAAATGCTGTCCAAATATGGCTCTCTCATTGACATGCACCGGTTGGAGGTACTTGTCCATATCAATAAAACTTACGCATTTGCTATCAGCACATAAGAAAATTTATTTGCGAATCATTATTTACAACTTCCGTTCTCAACATCCATTTATATGTGTGTAGGGGGGCGTGCATGTGTGTATCTGTGTGTGCATGGGCGCAACTATCAGCCGCCATATTTTAATCAGACCAGAATTTGATGAAAACCTTTCATTCATATATATTGTCTTTGTTTCTACGTATCATTTTTATTTCATTAAAATCCTATCACTTACTCTCTATCTGTCGCTCTATTTTTTTTCTATCCACCTTCTCTTTCAATCCCCCTTCTCCTTCTCTTTCAATCCCCCTTCTCCTTCTCTTTCAATCCCCCTTCTCTTTCAATCCCCCTTCTCTTTCAATCCCCCTTCTCCTTCTCTTTCAATCCCCCTTCTCTTTCTCTTTCAATCCCCCTTCTCTTTCAATCCCCCTTCTCCTTCTCTTTCATTTTCTCTCTATTTTTCTTTCTGTCGTTCACCTTTTCTTTCTTTCCCCTTCACATTTTCTCACACGCATTTTAAATCTTCCTATTTCACTTTCATTTTGTCTATTTCTCTCTAATTCTCTCTAATTCTATCTCTCCCTCTCTCTCCCTCTCTCTCCCTCCCTCTCCCTCCCTCCCTCCTCCTCTCTCTCTCCCTCTTGCTATTCATCTATCTAACGGTTTAATGCGACACAAACCAGAGATAAAAATAGGAAATTATGATAGAACGAATGTGCTATGAGGAATCACCAACTGGTCATATCATGACTAACTTAAAAATAAGCATTGAAAATCACTTTACGCATACGCACACATGTACACACGGATAAATAGAAAGATAGATAGATATTAGGTTGGTGCAAAAATAATGACGTAATAATGTCGTTTTTTGACGTAACGTCAAAAAACGACATTATTAGGTCATTATTTTTGCACCAACCTAATAGATATATAGATAGACAGATAGATAGATAGATATGAACATAAGGTGATATATATATACGTGTGTGTATATATTAGGTTGTTGCAAAAATAATGACGTAATAATGTCGTTTTTTGACGTATTTTTTAACGTCAAAAAACGACATAATTACGTCATTATTTTTGCACCAACCTAATAGACATATGAACAGACAAAATAGATAAAAAGGTACATAGGGAACATAATATATATATATATATATATATATATATATATATATATATATATATATATATATATATATATATATATGTATAATTATTTAAAAAAAATTGGATTCCGCATATATAGAAAAATAGGGTAGAACACATTAGGTAAATAATCTGAAGTTCTTTAGTATTTATGTTTTTTTTATTTAAAAACACAGTGCTCAATACAAAGTAGAGCCTAAGTTATAATTATAATTATTTTTTGAAAAATATGATTCCATCGTGTATGCTTGAACTTCGGATTATTTACCTAACGTGTTCTTTCCTATTTTTCTATATATTTGCACATGCATATATATATATATATATATATATATATATATATATATATACATATATATATATGAGTAGTCATATGAATAAATAAATAGACAGAAAGGGAACAAGCTAATATATATATATATATATATATATATATATATATATATATATATATATATATATATATATATATATATGAAGAAAAATATACGGAAAAAACAAACAAATATCTTTATATGCAATTATGCTGTTTTAATGTTAATATGTCAACGTCGGACGTTTCGGTCTAATAAACAATCTTCAGGACATATTCATAAAATATAATTAACATTATCAATTGAACATGACAAAGACGATGGACATAAGATCATATAAAACTTTCAGTTATTTGTTTGGATAAGTCTTGTTCTTATGTCCATCGTCTTTGTCATGTTCAATTGATAATGTTAATTATATTGTATGAATATGTCCTGAAGATGGGTTATTAGACCGAAACGTCTGACGTTGACATTATATTAACATTAAAACAGCATAATTGCATATAAGGATTTTTGTTTGTTTTTTCCGTATATTTTTCTTCATACTGTCGGATCTATATCCATATATTTGCTTACATATATATATATATGTATACATATAAATAGACAGATAGGGACCAAGCTAATATATATATATATATATATATATATATATATATATATATATATATATATATATATATATATACATATATATGTATACATACATATATATATATATATATATATATATATATATATATATATATATATATATATACATGTGCGTGTGTATGTTTATATATATATATATATATATATACAGAGAGAGAGAGAGAGAGAGAGAGAGAGAGAGAGATCCGAAGCTTGTTGAAAGCACTCAATACTCAATATTATTTATAATGTAGGCCTATATTCTCTTGAATACAAACCATAAAATAAAAGCAATTAATAAATCCTTGTTGGCATATTTATTGAAAAAAATCGACTTAAATACATAAAGATATTTAAAGACTGATAAATATGAACAGACGAAGATAGATAGATAGATAGATAGATAGATAGATAGATGTATAGCAATAAGTCCATATTATTTGATGTTTTTTATAATATTCATGACCATATGAGATTCATACCCTTACTAATATATTTACGTAAGTACCTCCACAGAAAACTCGATACCTAATGTTTAAAATCAATTTTTAGAAATATGGCTTTGCCATTATAAGTCTCGCATTTCTAAAGTTACTCTAAATAAATATACTTAAACTTATTAATTATTAATTTATTATTATTATCAATACTTAATATACTTCAGTTACGTTTTCAAATTCTCTTTCCTTGCCTCCATGCTTTTCAGACAACTCTAATCTTCAGAAATGTAAATGCAATGCCAATCGGTATATACCATTCTCCTGAATATTCTGTTTGTTCTCGCACGTCAGTTATAGGTCTGTTTCTACCTTTCTACATCCAGTATCACCTTTTATCTTAGTGGCTTTACTACCTTACATATGGTGATCTCTTTTACACCCCCCACACACACATACACACACACACACACACACACACATATATATATATATATATATATATATATATATATATATATATATATATATATATATATAATATTAGTGGTAAATATACATATATATGCAAAATCCACAGGTGCCCTTATACACATGTATATTTTAGAATAAAAAAATTCCGAGAGGATAGAATCCAGGTAGAACTCAATGTCCAGGACAGAGTAAGGATATAAAAAGGCTTAAACACTAATATTCCATGATCATAATTTATTCCATTGGAATCGTAAATACGATCCAATTCATCAGACCTACAAATTCAAAAAGAAAACAGAAAAAAACCTACTTCGGAAATAAAAATAGAATTTAGAGAGAGTGTAATTATGAGAGTGTGGGACGAATGTTAGTTCATAAGAGAGGGGTTTAACAGAGAGAGTTTTATTTAAAACTAGGTGTGAGTGGAAGGGGGAAAACGACTGTTGTCGGATGTCTAAGACAATAAGGATACACTTCGAGGTGACATACACACACCATGGCCGATCAAATCTTAAAGAAGGAGGGAGAGGTAAGGAAGGAAGTGGTGGGGAAGAAAGATGGGGCGGGTGAAATTAAAATTGAAAGGGACGCTGTGTAATTGAGAAAATTTGACAAAAATAATATCGACTGCAGGTTACAAATCAAATATTATAAACAATAAATATGACGATTATCTAATCTGGCGAGGACATATTTTTATGTTCAAAACGCATGCAAAACCACACATACACAATAACTTATACACGTATATACATACACATCGCCGTGTACCTACATACACACATACATATATCCATGTACACATACACATATATCCACATATTCACACATACATACACACATACATATACATACACACACACATATACATATATCTGATTCAATATCTCTGATACTAAGCGCTTTCTAATAATTACCGCGCATATGATAAACAAATAATTACACCTACATATATACACACATACACACACACCTCCATATATATATATATATATATATATATATATATATATATATATATATATATATATATATATATATATATATATATACACACATATATATATACATACATATATACATATATATATCCATATATACACACATACATACATATATATACATGTACACACACACATACATACATATATATACATATATACATAGACACACACACACATATATATACACACACACATACATATACACAAACATCTACACGCATACATACATGTATATACTACACACACACACACATACATACATATATATACACATACACACATACATATACATGTACACACACATACACATATAAATACATTCACACATACACATACATATACATATATATACATACGCACACATATATACACGTATATCCACCTATACCCTATACACACATTTTCCACATACATATAGATAAATACACATGCACCCACATACACATATATACATACACACACATACAAAAAACAGATATATATACACACATATATATATATATATATACATACAAAAATGTACACACATATACCTACATATACACACATACATCCATAGGCATCCACTCCTTACACATTTAAACACACTTGTACATATGAACATACGCATACATGCGCATAAACATATATACCTAAAACCTTACATTTCTATACAATTAAACAAAAAAACAATGTATCCCTGTATCTATCCGTCTAGCTATACATACATACACATATACACGCACATCTATACCCACATACACACATATATATACACATACATACATACACATACATATATATGGGTACATATATACCAAAACATACGCACACCCACACACATACATATACATACATATATATACATATATATATACATATATATATACATATACACACTTATATATATATATATATATATATATATATATATATATATATATATATATATATATATATATATTAAAGAATAAAAGTTCTTTTTATATATTAATCCGCCATATATTTATTATTTAAACGTTATTGCTTGTGGATATCTATGTAATCTGGGTACACTTCCTTTGTGGTAGAAGAAAATAAATATACTGTTTAATAAATAAACGGAGCGTCTACTCAAATATGAGTATCCACTAAAAAATAACGATTAAAGTGATAAAAATCTATCGTATGAATAAATAAAAATCCATTACTTCTTTAGAAATTGCTTTGTTTCCATTTCTGATAAAAAAACTGAGACGTTATGAATTTTCAAATATCTGAACCGAGGGGAAAGTGTGCTTAAAAGGCAAAATAGAATATAGCTTAATTACGATGCACTTCATGGCCGAAATGGTAAAAAAGAGGTAGAATAAATCTCTCTCTCTGCATCTCTTTCAAAACACACACAGACATACACACACAGATATATATATATATATATATATATATATATATATATATATATATATATATATATATATATATATATACTATGTAACTATGCAACACTTTTCTCATAACTCTCCATTTCATTTTGTTCATCACTATGTATCTATCTCAGTCTGTTCATATCTATCCATTTATTTACCTATCTATCAATCTGTCTATCTCTGTTCATATCTATCTATTTGTATCTGTCTCAGTCTGTTCATATCTATCTATCTATCCATCTATCTATCTATTTGTTCATATCTACCTATCTATCTATCTATCTATCTATCTATCTATCTATTGACTGAAAACGATACCATATTTCAGAGACATCGATTCTTGTGGTAGCACAAAATCACAAGTCATCGTGACCGACGGTTTGAGTGTATTAGCCTTGTTCATACTGTTAATCACGCCAAAAAAAATGTGGCCCCTCCCAGAAACTGTAACTAATGTCCGCTCAGCATAATTGCAGTACGAACCACAGGTGGACTCTCTAGGTTTTCAACAAACATATATGTGTCTGAGAAGGCGCCTGTAACAGGGTTTGGCTAGCCACACTAGTAGCCAGGCATACTCTGATTCGAGCGGCCATCCACCAGTATATATATTACCACATTTTACCTATGTTTCTCACTTTTTCCCTGACTTTTAGCCGATCTAGTCCGTTATTTCCGAGGACACTCCTCAAATGTCTCCCTTCCTTTACTTTCTATGCCATTTTTCATCACCTCGTCATCCTCTCCTTCCTATCTCTAATTTCCCAATTATAGAAACTAATCAACAAGTGTAAAACGTTGTTTGGAACGACCTGTCATCGCTCCTGCCGAGAGAGAAGCACACAAACCGATTGGTATCACTTATCACCTGCTGCCATTAATTACACATTTCGCCCGTTAGGGAGTGCCAGGCTCTGGTGTTATAGTCATGTTCACGGAAAATGACAGACTGAGTTCGAATTTTGAAGAAAGATGCTTATTTTGACTTAGAAATAAAGACTATCTATCTATCTATCTATCTATCTATCTATCTATCTATCTATCTATCTATCTATCTATCTATCTATCTCAGTCTGTTCATATCTGTCTGTTCATATCTATCTATATCAGTCTGTTCATATCTATCTATCCACCTATATATATATATATATATATATATATATATATCAGTCTCTTCATATCTATCTATCTATCTATCTATCTATCTATCTATTTCATTCTGTTCATATCTATCTATCTATCTATCTATCTATCTATCTATCTCAGTCTGTTCATATCTCTATCTCAGTCTGTTCATATCTATCTATCTATCTATCTTGATTAAACTAAAACAATTTAATTGCATTTCTTGTGACTTAAATAAGATTTATGATCTGCGTTACTATCATTTATTGTCTGTAAAAATAATTTTATAGGATTAGGAAATCGAATGTACTCGGTACATGTATATATATATATATATATATATATATATATATATATATATATATATATATATATATATATGTGATAAAATATAGTTTTGCAGTATGCTGTATGTATGGGTTAAAATGCTTAATACGTGCGATAGAGTCCATGTAATTATAAAAGTCGATATTGAAGTCAACATCGGGAGGCCACAATCTGTTTCATGCTTAAACGCAATCTTCCGGGCATGTGCATTTTGTTTCTGTTCAACTATTTATATAGGCTGATTATTGGTGCATTATGTGTAAGTCTGTTGTTTTATTCTAATGTTTATTGTATGGGAGGTAATAGTTATGTTTCAAATTATTCTAGAGGTTATTAAGTAGAAATAATTGTGCATCCGAATGCATTTTTGTTGTTGTTTTATAATGTTGCTTCTTAACGTTTTTTTTTTACTTATTATTTATTAATGATTTATTATTTGTTATTGAATGTTACATGTGTTTATACGTAGTTTGTTAATTTATTTATTATTTACTTAATTATTTTTTGAATTGCATTATTTTTTGGTTTATTTATTTTTTAAATTTATTTTTTATCTTTCCTTTTTCGTTCGTTTTCAGTTTTCGATTTGTAAGCAACGATCATTTATTTAGTAATTTGTGTTATTCTTGAAAGGTAATCCCAGCTATTTTCACCTTCAGACAGAGTTTACCGATTTGGCATTTATTCTTGTGGTTCGAGATTTTATTTTTTTTTCCAAGTTATTTTTGGTGTGATTTGTTTGGTGTTTTAATTTTCCATATATGTTTAAAGAGAATTGTGCTGTTTCATGCGTCCAGCATGGATCAGCCTGTCGCCTCTGAGTGTTGACTTCAATGTTCACTTTTATCTTTATATTTACATTAGCTCTATCTCTGATATTGAGCAATTTATCCCATAAACATAGCACAAATTAAAACTATGTTTCTTCATATATATATATATATATATATATATATATATATATATATTGTAGTAAGAAAAGAAAGAACAGTAAGATATATAATCCGTTGTTCTTATTGATATTTTTATTTTTACAAAACTGTGCTCAATAGGGGTGCTTTTAAGACAAACTCGTGTATACGAGACGCGCAAGCGAAAATCGCATCGCAGCTCGACCACACATGACCACGTGAGAGTGAATATATATATACTGACATGCAAAACTTTTGGACTCCCTTGGAAAATTGAACACTAAAGATTTATTTAAGCAGAAACCACAAAGAACGCCACATAATTATCTTTAAATAAATAACAGGCGTATGATGATTGAGAGACAAGACATTGGGTGTAATATATATATATATATATATATATATATATATATATATATAGAGAGAGAGAGAGAGAGAGATAGATAGATAGATAGATAGATAGATAGATAGATAATATTAAATCCGTAAGTGGAAAGTATAATCTGAGGTCTTTTTAATATAAAATATTAAAAAGATAGATCCTTTGAGAATAAACATCAGTTGACAGCTCCATCTCTTCAATCACATAAATATCCAGAAAAAAATTTCCATATTAACTTCTAGACTTCCTGTTATCTTTTAAAAAATATTGTCTCGATGAATTTAAACTATTTTGTAAATTTAAACCATTTGTAATTTCGGCCTGATGAGACAGATATTAAAACTTACTTTATCATTATAATTTATAACCGAGTTTTCGATGACGTGTTAACTTTTTCCTTTGTTATACACACACACGTATATATATATATATTAGCTTAAAAGCAGCCCTATCGGCGGCATTTAAGATAGCTCCCGCAGAGGGGCTTTTGACTGGGCCTCCATCACAAGGTTGGGACAAGTAGATGCTAATCGTAGCAATAAATTACAGAACAAACAAACTGATCGCTGCATTTAAATATTACATTGATATTTAAGCTTACCTTTTAAAAGTTCAACGATAATTCTTCTGTTGCCAATGAATTTGCAGTTTGATGCACATAGATCCTCAATTTTCCATACAGACAATTATTTTTGATTTATGGGTGACTTACGCTCGATTTCACAAATGATTTCAATTATTCACAAATTTATTTCCAAGCTATAAATCTTGTTATCTTAACAGAAAATCTCCCAAAAACAATAGCAGTAATGAATACTGTGAAGACAAAATTTCAGGATTGCGTCTCCAGATCCGCCCGCAATGTTTTTAATTTGCTCACGTGGTGAGCCTGGTTCCAAAATGCTTTTTGAAGAGCCACAGGTTTTGAATACAGAGTTGTACTTCTCCTAGAGCAGTTGCCATCCAAGGCTATAGAACCCAGGCTGTCCTGCTATTTACCCATAGCTGGAGGGAGAAGAAGAGATTTCACACATTTCCCAAGCTATTAGCACGTAAGTGAATGTAACGGATTCGACTGGAATTCGAACTCGGCTCTCCGATTCCATTACTCCACCGTGCCTCCATATATAGATAGATAGATAGATAGATAGATAGATAGATTCGTTTCGAAAAACCCTCGAATTTTTGATTTGCCAATAATCAAATCAATCTCGAGAGAAAAAAAAAGGTTTTAAAAAAAGAAAGGGCTACAAACATGAACTTCTGCCGAAAAAAATCGCACAGATGCAGGTCTGAAGCCCAAAGAAAAAACCCCGATACGAGTAAACAACTAACAAAAGAGCTCAATACAACCGTAGAGCAGACCTAGATACACCTAGTGAGCCAGACAAACCTACCTAGGTTTCACCTAAACGGATGGTCAGGGAAAGTATGGCCATACTTTCCCTGACGATCCGTTTAGGTGAAACCTAGGTAGGTTTGTCTGGCTCACTAGGTGTGTATATATATATATATATATATATATATGTGTGTGTGTGTGTGTGTGTGTGTGTGTGTGAACGTGTGTGTGTGTGTGTAAATATATATACACTGCGTGCCAAATTATTATCGGGATAACTTTTTTCTAATATTTCAAAAACCGTCCAATTAATTCACACAGTTTTCCCACAATGTTGGCAATACTAACCTGCGCAATCACTGAAATTGTCGTACTGATCTGCGCCATATAAACAAATTGGCGCCATATTTGTTAGCAGCACGGTGATTTGACCGTGCCAAATTATTCGGAAGGTTTAGTAAAATTCCCAAAATTGAGCAAACAAAACGTTTATTAATGTTTCACGTGAATGTTTATGATCAAAAGAAGCTAATAAATAAGATAATCAAACAAATAATAGCAGATACAAACAAAGCCACAGTTTTAAACAAATTAATAGGGAATGTGCTTTCCCTGTTTCGACGATCCATAAAATTTGTTAATTGTAGGATGTCATCTGCTGTAATGCCGTGTGATATGTCAAGAATTGCTTTCCACAACCCAGCGTTGCTCCTGAATTGTCGCCCGTTGACGTACAGTCTTCGCTTCATGATGCTTCAAAGGTTTTCGATTGGGTTCAAATCCGGAGAATTTGCTGGCCACTTCATTTTTCGAGGCCCATCGAAGCCGAACTGTTTAGATAATTCAGTAGTCTTGTGGGCAGCATGTGGGGGAGCATTATCTTGCATAAAAACAATGGCCCTTCTGAAGGCAACTCTTTGACTTTTCATCTACGGTTCAAGATTCTCCTTCATAAACGCTATGTATGCATCAGCAGTCATTTTGACGCCATCTGGTACTCTCCATGGGCCCACTAATGTTTTTTCCAATAATACCACCCCAGATCATTATGCCTCCACCGCCTTGTTGGCGTCTCTAACGCTGATGGCGATTCTGTGCGTTCATTACCCAGCCTTTGCACCATCTATCTGGCCCATCAAGTGTTGCTCGAGTTTCGTCTGTGAACAAAACTTTAGAGAAGTCAATCTTCATATTGTCCTCGGCTCATTTCAATCGATTTTGAATGTGATTCTCGTCAACGGAGGCTTCGATACAGGTTTGACTGTTGTTGCTATTTCCCTCGGATACCGACACCGAGTACTTTTAGACACAGTAGGATCCCCAATACGACTGAAAAGCTCTTGGTTGGTAAGTCCAGGGTTCTTTGTGGCCTCTCGTTTAAGTCGTGACATGAGACGACGTAAAATAACCTTCAGCTTGCCTTTATCTGCCCTTTTGCGTACTTGTGTAGGGTCGGTGGTGAACTTTTTGACTGTTTGATGACACCTGCCTATCATTTTAGAAATTTCTAGGGTAGATTTACCTTTCGAGAATTCTGGAGTGATAGTTTTCTTTTCATCATCACTTAAACTGCTTTTACGGCCCATTTTTTCACTAAATTCTTAGACTTTTCTAATAATTTGACACGGTCAAATCCCCGTGCTGATAACAAATATGGCGCCAGTTTGTTTACTTTGCGCAGATCAGTACGAAAATTTCAGTGATTGCGCAGGTCAGTGTTGCCAAAATTGTGTGAAAATTTTGTGTGAATTGATTGGACGGTTTTTGAAATATTAAAAAAGTTATCTCAATAATAATTTGGCACGCAGTATATATATATATATATATATATATATATATATATATATATATATATATATATGTAAGTATATATATATATGTGCGTGCGTGCGTGCGTGCGTGCGTGCGTGTGGGTGTCTAATATTTCAGATATAACTAAAAATATATCCATATATCCGTAAACGGAAAATGTGAAGAAAGACAAAAGGAAACTTTATCTGAATCGACGCGTTCTGTCCTCTTGTGAACGTCATCAAGACAAATTTAAGGATTTCACTTTGCAGCAAATATTTACAAATTATATAAACAGGATCAAGAAAGTTTTTAGTTTCTGAAAATATTTAAATTTAAGAACGCTCATGAATATTCATCACTCTAACTGCGAAGACTCGGTTAATGATGAATGATCCTAAGTGACTAACTTTGATGTCTGGTAAACGAAAGTCAGTAAAATGTTATGCAAATTAATATTTAAATTATTTTGGTATGGCGTAAAGTTATGTCTTATATATTTTAAATAAGAGGAGTTTATGAATTTAACTGTCTTCTTTTATTTCATTTTATTTTATTCTAATTTTTGTTTTTATTTTTATTTTTTGACATTTATATATTCATATATATTGGCTTGAGAAAGCATTAAATCTTTTAGAAATCCTGGGCGCAGATTTAGATTTTGATAAAATTCCATAGCGGCACTCTCGAGAATTATCCGTCTAAGTAAGTTATTCTCTCTTTTAATCAGTGTGGCATGATTTAAATCAAAGTTCTGGTTGAATTTATTTCTATGTATGACTAACGCATTTGATAAATTGTTGTGTATAAGATCCTTTTTGTGTCCATAGATACAGTTTTTTACAATTCTGCATGTTTCCGCTATGTATTGCGAGGACCAAATATGGCAGTTTATTTTATATATACTTGATACAGAATTATTATTATTATTTACTTCGCTTCATAGATACTTGTTTCAAAATAAAATCCATACATTTGCTTTGATAAAGTCCATCCCAGGACGAAACGCGTCGGCTTTATAAGTTTTCCTTCATTCTTTATATATATATGTATATATATATATATATATATATATATATATATATATATATATATATATATATATATATACGCAAGTATACGATTGGTGTATACGATTGGTGTATACGGAATAAATTCCAATAATCAACAAATACTATCCTTAAAAGAATGCTCAATACAGAGTAGATATAATATAATTATTTATTCGAAAATTATAACAAATATGTTATAAAATCACTATAAAAATAGCCATTTTTTCAACACTTCTTGTGTCTTATCAAGTGATGGTGTTGAATGTAGAATAAAGAGTTTTAAAACATTCAACGCCATCACTTGATAAAACACCAGAAGTGATGAAACAAAATGGCTATTTTTATAGTGATTTTATTACATATTTGTTATAATTTTCGAATACATAATTATATATATATATATATATATATACAATAAAATTGTATCCGTAATCTTTACTGTCAGACACTACTCAGAGTTACATGTGCGTGATGAGCAGCCATATAATTTAAATATTACTCCCACAATAACTGTGCACCAACACACAGACACACATATATATATATATATATATATATATATATATATATATATATATATATATGTGTGTGTGTGTGTGTGTGTGTGTGTATGTGTGTGTGAGAGAGAGAGAAATGAATGATTACATGAGTCATTAGTTGTTTTTGACAAGTTACGAAAATGTTGTTTCTGCGCAGGTAGATAGTTTAGGTAGAAGACACCTACCCAAATAATCACGCAGCTATTTTTTTATTATTATATTTTCAAGATATTTTGTGTTGCGGCATAACTTATGGAGCTGCATATATATATATATATATATATATATATATATATATATATATATATATATATATATATATATATATATATATATATATATTCATGAATTATTCATACCAAAAACAAATACAAAGGTTAATGATTTAAATGGCGAGAAATCCATCTTCGCGAACAATTCAAATAATATACAAAAACCCCGAACCTGTTTATCAATGAAAAGATCCTGTTTTATAAATTTCAGTTGCATAAGGTCTTTTTATTTTAATTTTACAAGCTTTCGTCTGTTCCTACATACATCCTCAGGTATGAAATAGATTTTGTTCTTGTTTTTACTTTAATAAACAGGTTTGAATTTTTCGCGAAGATGGATTTCTCGCCATTTAAATAATTAACCTTTGTATTTGTTTTTTGTATGAATAGTTCATGAATTTGTAAATTAATTGCACCTTTATTGAAATATATATATATATATATATATATATATATGTGTGTGTGTGTGTGTGTGCGCACGTGTATATATATATATATATATATATATATATATATATATATATAGATATATATATATATATATATATATAGAGAGAGAGAGAGAGAGAGCGAGTGAGAGAAAGAGAAAGACAGCGATATTTATATATTCTTGGCATACGAAGGTTTCCCAGATTGAAATGTTGCATTCGTGAGTTCTGGAGTTGCTAAAGAAAAGCTGAAAAAGTTTTTGCAAACATACTGATGTAGCCTTTTCAAACCGTATAGGAGGCAGTCAAGACCTGATTTTCGTGACATGTTTTGATTGGCCGAAACAGTAAAATTAAGTTGTATACAAAAGTCACAGTGTACGGACCAGCTGCAAAATATCATTAAGTACTAAAAATTCATACCAAATGTTTTGAAAATTGTTTGGCTAAAAAGTGACGGACACAGTCACAAAAATAAGCCTAATGAGAATCGAAATCAGATACGCAATTGTACAAAGATTTTATTATCCTCTCAGATTGTCCATCAAAGATCTTGTTATGTATCATTATAAAATGTGATGAGGAATTACTCTTGCGTTTCTGATCGTTTCGAGATTGAAAATACTTTTAATTATATCATTGAGCCTAAACATTAATATTGATACCTCTCTTTAGATCCAACGTGTACAGATTCCAAACTTTGTAAAAAACGTCGACATTTTCTGTAGATTTCAGAATTGTGACCAGATCACGTGTGTACTGTGTCATTCCTCTTATAATGATCTGAAAATGACCAAAATGTCTAAACGTAAGCTAAAACATTATCGTAATGTTGTCTTGACGCAAAATAGCCGAGAATTAGGAAGGCCTTAGTTAGAGAAAGCATCGAAGGAACAAAACATTAGATAGGGAAAACAAAGAAGAGTTTTATTAAATACTCATAAATAGAATGGAAAAAAATGTATAAATCAACTACTTTTCAAATCAATATTTATTTGTTTAATATATACAGAATGTGGCACAGGGTCAAAATGGGGAATAGAAGGTCTTCTTCTGTTTTAATATTAACTTAGCTAGATACAAACACTGACCCAAACAGACCACAATATTCCTAAAACCAAAACAACGCATTCTTACTTACCATTCTTACTACAACCACCGTAATATCTCATTATCTTTATGGAGTCCTAACTAGTTCCAATAAAAGTTGGCTCCCTGTGCCGCGCCAGGAAATTTTTCTCCCCGGAATCGATCCTTCAAATCTACAAATCAACCATTCGCCCTTGCATGGAGTATTGCTGCTATATATGGTCTGTAACCCCTTCTAATTGTCTCAAAGTCCTTGATAAAATCCAGAGACGGATATGCAATGTAAGAGGCCCTGATCTGGCATCTGGTCTGCAGTCGCTCTCTCACAGACGTGCCGTCGCCTCTCTCTGTCTTTTTTATAAATACTTTCATGGTAATTACTCCGATGAGCTGTTTTCGCTGGTTCCAAGATTTCGCGAATTCAAGCGTCCTACGAGTCTGGCATCCCGCTCTCCCCTTTTACTGTTAAAACTGTTAAATGTAGTCGCTTCTTCTACTCCAATAGCTTCGTATCTCGCACCTCTCGCCTGTGGAACTCCCTTCCCTATTCCAGTTTCCCTGATAGCTATAATCTCCAACTATTCAAATGTAATGTCAATCGACATCTCCAGTTTTCTTGATCTCTCCACTATCCTTCTCCTCATCCTTTCCTCTATCATTCCTACCTGCTCCCGCTCCAAATCCTCTGTAACCCCCTGCGTGCTAGTGGCTTCCCACCTTGCTAGGGGTGAAATGCTTAAAAAAAATATGTACAATTCTCCTATGGGTGGGGGTGGCAAAGTAACAATTAAATTCTAAACTCCGATGTATATTTACAATATGAATAAAAAACGGTTTACGAAAAATTAAATAATATAGTGATAGTAATAAAAAAAAACTACCCACATTCTTTAAATGTGGCAGAGACATCAGTTAACTGAACAAAATCAATGCGGAACTTTAATAATATACAAGACACATTTGTCCAAATCATTCACTCAAACACACATTCATTCAAACACTGAAACAATTACGATACCCCCCCCCGAAAATAAGAAGCGACCCGCATCCACTGACGTCTCCCTAACGGGGGTGAGGAGGAAGAATTAAACTAACGAAAGTGGGGCCAATGAGCATACATCCACTAGCTAAGTTAACGGAAGAAACTTAAAGATAAAAAAAAAAACAGCTAAGCTAATTTCGGGGGGGGGGGGTAATAATGTTCAGCAGCTTAATCTACTAATGCCTAACCGGCATCAAAATGCCACTCTAAGTCGGCTCGTCTTACGCAACATGAACGCGCAAGACTCATCAAACTTTTGCCAAATTCTGGTGGAGGAAACCGCCGCCTTTCGTTCCAATCTTGACTTTAAAATGATGCTTAAAGAACAAGATCAATTGGGAATAAGTGAACTTCTCGCCTCCATAGAATCTCTTCTGACGTGTCGTCCATATCACGACTCTCAGAACACCTAGCAAGCAAAAGAACATAATGTTCAGCCTTCGTCATCGGCGGTACAACATTACTACAAACAGAACTGGCTTAGAGGACGAAAAACTTTCCGCACAGCATGCGAACCATATGCCTTCAACAAACTTGCACAACGAGACTAAGAGCCTGCAGTGAAAGAATCCGTGTCTTCACATCATTTTTTCAAACCCGCCAAACATGTCTTTTGCCGAGCCAGAGAGCTCTACTAATTAGCAGCCAGGCGAGTGCACACTTCTCAGGGATGGGAAATTCTTACGGGCGTCTTCCTTTCCAAAATTCGCTCACCTTCATCTGCCTCGAGGAAGAGAACTTCGGCTAAATGGGCGTCGAACTGAGCACTGCTCAGACCGGTCTCCCCGGTGAACAGATCCTTAAATTAATCACGAAAAACCTTACATATGTCCGCGTTTGTAGTCACGTTCCGATTATCTGGCACTGTGACGCACGTGTTATGTCGACGAGATGCATTCCTAACTTCCTCTGCACTCAATTCATCGGCCATATTCATTGACTCGGAAGATCTTTTTCTTAATCAAGCCCTAAGTATCAGAGCTTGATCCTTCTTGATAAGCAAGGAGGCCAGCTCTGCCTTAGATAATGCTACGTCCCCACTATCAAGGGATTTTACTGTCCGATCGATTTTTTGCTCACATGCCGTTTGCGCCGCTAATATGTCTAGACTGAGCCGACGGCTATATTCAGCAGCAGACGACCTAATTTGGAATTCCAATTTATCCCACCACGTATTCCCAAACATAGCCTTCGTCAGTTCCTGCTGTAGAACAAGGAGTAGCTGGTCCTGGAAATCTGGCTCACCAAATAATAGTGAGTTCAATTTCCAGTAGCCAGCCATCTTAACCTTATCTAAGTTTACAGAAACCCGGACGAGCCTATGATCGGAATAAACTATATAATGTAAGCTTGGGCACCCTAAGACTCGTTTGATGTAGCTAGGGCACACCTCTGTAACCGAGCCGTCACTCTTTCTCAAAGTTCATTACGATACGTCTCGGTTGTTAGTACCCGATCTTGGCCCTATACGATCTATATGGGGGTCAAAGACGGAATTCCAATCTAACAAAAACTAATCGACGAGATGTCGTTAAAAACGGCTCGATTTGCCGAAGAAAAAATCAAGCAGCTCAGAATGGCCACTGGGCGCATAAACACCAATAAGACGAAGAATCTTATCGTTTATAGCAACATCTAGTATGCAAAGCCTGCCCGCCGGATCTGAGAAGACAAACCACACACGTCGCGTTCAAAGACTGTTTCCAGCTCGATCAAATCATGCTGAATAGAGAAAAAATCACCTAAGCAGAATGTCCTCATAATCATGGGTTGAAAAACGGGTCTTCTGCACACAACAAAGATTTACCTCCAGACGTTGAAGCTCATGAGAGAGCCACGCCTTTCGAGAATCCTATATCAGACTCCGGGCATTCACACTATCTAAACAGAGTGCCATTATCAGACCGATTGGGTTTGCTTTTGTGCATTGAACATGACCAGAGTGAGGACACCGTCGGCCTGTACCATTGAGCCTATTCCCATCTCAGTATTGATGGTACCATCATAAGACAAACCACCAATGTCACAGTGAAATTTTAATTTCAAGTCTCTATAAAAGGAGGGGGTAAATAAAAGCGGCAACCTCCAAGAACAAAACTTTTAAATTTTGGAATTGGATTAATTCTGAAATGCTAATTTGGGAATTCATTTCATCCACTATGTTCTCAAATCTGTTGACCACCTTAACCAGATCTTACAACCATTAATAGTTTTTCGGCTCATTTAGTGATTTGAAATTAATTAAGAACTTCAGTTCTTTAATTTTCCTACATTGAGATAATGGCCTCTCTTCTTGATCTTTTGTAACCCGGCACACATCTCCCCCTGTGTTATAAATTGGTCTAGGCTTTTTTTAATTGTTGATTCAGTGGACTTCTTTGTTGTTTTATGTTTTAGGATAGTATTTCGCTGGGAGTTTGGACAGGGGATGGATTAAGGGTATTGGTACTTGTAGGTTTGTCCTTGGGTAATGATTTGGGAATGGGGGCCTTCTTTAAAGCTGGCATTTTAGAAGGAGTGGGATATATGGATCTGGAGATTGGAGAGAACAGCTATGATGTATTGTTTTGTGAATGTGAAAGACGGTGGCATTTCTTTTAGGGAAACGCATCTCCTTTTGTGCTTCTTTTAGCTTTTACAATTTCTCTGCTTTCTCAAATGATGCTTCATATTTTAACTTTTGTTGTCTAAGTTGATGTTTGTATCTGGTCGGAGAATCGCCCTCAGAACGGGTAGAGGCAGCAGAACTGTCTGTGGAACGAGGTCCCGCTGCCTGGCGCTTCCATATAGCCCTGCCAACGACCTGTATTCCTCCCTTGTCATTCTTCGCGACCGCACAAGCGACAGGCAAAGGCGCTTTGCAGAATTTTGGCCATGTGACGTATCCAAAAAAGGGGTTTTGCCACACTACTCCCGGTCACTGGCATGCCCATTGCAGCTGTGACGAAAACAACAGACTCGACCAGTAGGGGGTTTGTGCCGAAGGGGATTGAACTCCAGAGGCCTTCTTCTCTGGGCAGAAAGAGGAGAAGTGACCAGTCTCTCCGCACTTCCAGCAAGTTGGACTACGGTCGTTTACGATAATAGGTATTTTATGCCCCTCTACATTTAGGCAGTTCGGGATGAATACGAAGGCCTTACGATTTATCAACTCGAAGCTCCATCTCCCTGTCAGTTCGTCAGAGGAAGCACTGAGTACCTCTCCGAATATGCACAGATGTGCGGTCAAGTGTTCCTTGATGTTCTGAGGAGGGACCTCATATACCGATAGGGGTGGGGGCATGCGCCTGTCCTCATATTCTGTTCTCAGAATAAGGTCGTTGGTTATTAAGTCTCGACTAGTTGTGGCTTCGCAGTCAGCATGCATGGGTAGCAGTACGCCCCACGTCAAAAAATATTTTCCTTTAATCAGTCTCTGTGGTTTAATCCCCAGGGACGTCAACGAATTTATATTGTTGTCTTTTCTGAAGTGACAAATTTTGCGCGGACGTAAGTCCAACATAAGGACTGATACAATTCTTTTTCAACTTTTTGTAGCTCCTTCGGCTTTGTCAAGAGCCCATCTTCTGTGACAAGATGTTCATAGTTGTTGATTTTCTCCAGTTGATTGTGCATTTCGGGGAGGACGTCCAGCAAGAGGCCGCCTCCTCGATCGCTACGTTGTCGTTTTTGCTTTTTGTTTCTGAAGTATTTCTAGTCTCTTCAGAATTTTGGCTTTTCTCGGACACCATACTTTTGGGGTTTGGGTCATTTTTTTAGAATTTCGGCCATTTACGGACACCATACATTCTTTTTCGTTATGCTTGTTAATATACATATTTTGGCATTTTTCAGTCACTATTCCTTTGCTCAGGTCATTAGACGCCTTAGAATTTTTCATTTAATCAGGAGGGTCTTTGTTGGGACCAAATAATTTTTGGGTGGGGAATTACCTACTTTGGGTAGCCACTCTTATTTGTCATATAAAGAAGGACTTTTTTTATTTAAATAAATGAATAAACTTAAAAATATAATAATATCACTCCATGTAGCAATTGAGAGAACGCGTTTTCGCTGTCCTCATTTTGCTTTTGATGGATATATTATACAAGTGCCTTTGCTCATTCTGTGTTTGAAGGAGCATTTCTTCCAGTTTCTCTTGTCTAACCTGAATTTCTACGTGCAGTTCTTCAAATTTCTTCTGATATTCTGCTTGTTCTCGTTGGCATTTCTCTTGTCTTTCTTGATATTTCTGTTCCAACAGTAGTTGTTGTTCCTGTTGGTGTTTCATCAACTCTAGCATTGCACTTTTAAATTCGTCCATTTTACTACGTAAAATTAAGAAATAAGAGGAGGGTTTTTTTTCTCTTTACCCTCTTAACCAACAATAAATCTGTTTGACTTGTACGAATGGAAAAAATAATAAGGTTCACCAAACTTCTTCCTAACCACTGCATTGAACTTTTAGAAATCCTATTGTTTTGAAGAGTTTCTTTTTTCACCTTCAGTGTTGTAATTAACACCGGATACCCTTTTGTCGTAGAGTTTGATTAGAATTCCTTCTTCGCCACTGTTGTAAACACTGGCAAAAAAATTTTCTTCAAATCCTTCTTCGCCAAGATGTTGTGACTAAATAAATGATTAAGAGATAACAAAACCAGAGTTGCAGATATATCATATATTAAACAGTAAGTACAACAGAAGAGTATTACACGACTAGTGAGTGTGGGTTGGTTGACCCAGCGTTCAATCTATTCGACTGTTTCCCTAAGGCCTTCTCTCTTACTAATCATATAGTAGGCGTAAGAGTCCAACATAGACTTTTTAGAGGGAGGACACCACAACATCCTTTTTCATCTTGACTCCGTATGGAGTTTTTTTCTACTACACAATAATTTTTATTCAACCAAATAAACCATTTTTCACAAAAAAAAAAAAAAAAAAAAAAAAAAAATCAGAAACAACCACTTTGAAAAATCTATGTACAGGAATCACGTTCATAATTTTTTTTAAGGCGACCATTTTACGTGTTAACAACAGTCCCTTTTTATTAAGGTCTCAATTCATTATCCCTAAATAATGAAAAATTGGATAAGTGTAATGGTAAATTATAATTTTAATGATTTCCAATAATCTAATGCGTATTGTGCTTTTCTGGTAATTCAAAGTTCATAAGTGTGGAGATTTTTTTTTTTTTTTTTTACTGATTCTTTTCCTTTTTTTGTAATGAAAGATGTTCAATATCTTTTTCTTTTTGGGTTAATTTCTAAATTTTCCTTAAATAAATAAGTAAACTTAAAAATATATATTTTTGAAAACTAAATATTTCCAAATCAAATTTTTTCCGTTTTTTTTTTTTTTTTTTTTAATTAAAACAAACATTAAAACAAATAGAAATTAAAGCAACTTATAAAAGCGGAGAAAAGATAAATACAGAAAAAAAATTAGACACAACAATCAAGACACAAAAATACAAAATTCCTTCTTCAAAATGAAGAAAGAAATATCAAATTTAAAAAAAGATATAATGAAAAAAGACAAAAAAGTTGGTTCAAATCGACAAACGGTTGGACGTGCAAAAAAGTTTACTTAAAAGGAATAAAACGCAAGCATGAAAATTACATGATGTAATACTGACGAAAAAAGAAACAAAAAACATCATATATAACGTATAAAAAAACATCATATATAACGTATAAAAAACATCATATATAACGTATAAAAAAACATCATATATAACGTATAAAAAAACATCATATATAAAGTATAAAAAACATCATATATAACGTATAAAAAAACATCATATATAACGTATAAAAAAACATCATATATAACGTATAAAAAAAACATCATATATAACGTATAAAAACATCATATATAACGTATAAAAAAACATCATATATAACGTGTAAAAAAAACATCATATATAACGTATAAAAAAGGCCTTTTTTTTAATTACAACAGCAAAAAAACAGGGGAAGAAATTACGACAAAGATTGAAAAAAAAACATCATATATAACGTATAAAAAACATCATATATAACGTATAAAAAACATCATATATAACGTATAAAAAAACATCATATATAACGTATAAAAAACATCATATATAACGTGTAAAAAAAACATCATATATAACGTATAAAAAAGGCCTTTTTTTTAATTACAACAGCAAAAAAACAGGGGAAGAAATTACGACAAAGATTGAAACGCGTAAAAAAACAAGTCTTACGATTTAAACCAAAATGCTCGAACTTGCTAAGAAAAATAATGAAACTACAAATAAAACAACGGAAAATAGTCAAGAAAATAAAACACAAAATTTACGAGAACTATTTACTTAGAACCGACAAAACAGATAAACGAGGTAACACGTAAAAATATACAAAGATAAACAAAACTTATAAAAAGGATAAACTGAAATTAATGTCGGGCAGGGAACACAAAATAAACCGAAAAAATAAGTCCAAATAATGTAAATTAAGAGACATAATAAAAAATAGGTGCAAAACAAAGATAAAATAAGATCTGAGAGTGAAAAAAAACTGAAAAGGAAATTTAAAAACTTTAGTCAGAAAATAATTAGCATAAGAACGTAAGAAAATTACATATTTAAAACATAACACAAACTTCGGTGTTCAAAACAAAAATTCCAAGATTAGAGTAGCAAGTTCCGGCGCTAAGTTCTGGTCAAGCTATGAAAGGAGAACCACAACTACTCAAATCCTTCTCTAATGTGTCTACTTGCTATATTTATAAGTCGGAGCAGTCCATTTTCACAGTAGTAGGGGAGAGATGGAAGTACGCTTAGTCCTACTTTACAACATACACGATGCCCCATTTGAGGGCTACTTACTAAATCAGTGCATTAGATAAAGCGCTTACAAATGCTAGTATCATTTATAACAATTTATCTGCTTTTATGATCATATTATAATTAAAGTTATTCCTTAGTTCCATAATTAACACGTATGTTACGCCCTGTCATTATTTCAGATAAACAATGGGCCATTGCTGTTTGGCTCCGTGGATAAATGTAAGGAAAGTTATAGCAAAGACACTGTTAGATTTTAGAGAAAGAAAGAAAGAAAGAAAGAAAGAAAGAAAGAAAGAAATGAAGGTTCGAAGAAAATAGAAGGGAGCGATAATGCGCTCATTTGTTTATCGTCTGCTTCAGTGAAATGGAAAATAATTTGAATCTTTTCATCTCTATCCGCGTCTTTAAATAATGACCTGCATTATCAGGATTGGTACTGCTATATTTTGTTCAAGTGGTTAAGCTCAAATATTTAACGATGTAATAGGAAAATCCCTTGCGTATTTTATAACCGTGGAACTAACTAGAACATTAAATTAAGGAGTATGATTAATCAAAAAATCCATATTGGAAAACATTTAAAAAAATCTAATGCTTATTACTTCTGCAGGATTGCCACCATAATTGAAAATCAAAATAAAACAATCTTTTTTCATCTATTCATATGACTGTGCAAATTTAAGATTCACGTCGTCGTCATCGTCTTCTTGTTCTTGTTCTTCTTCTTCTTCTCCTCCTCCTCCTCCTCCTCCTTCTTCTTCTTCTTCTTCTTCTTCTTCTTCTTCTTGAAGGACGTGAACCATCAGGAAACTCCACACCGTCCTATAATTTGTAGCTTTTTAGTAAATTTTCTCATTTTACTATACTTCTCCACGCCCATTCCTGCTATCCACTTACCCAAGTTGTTTCTCTCTGTCCCTCTTGCCTTCACTCTGTCCTGTGAGTGTCAAATTCTCTAAATCCCCTTTCCTCATTATGTGCCCTAGAAATTTCAACTCTCTCTTTCTGACTCGAAGCAATTTTCTCTGTGGGAATATTGTTCAACATTTGCTACGACGTACGAGGATTTATATTACATACATCAATTACAGCATCCATTTTCATAGCACTGCCTAAGAAGCCAGATGCAAATGAATGCGAAGAATGGATAATCAGCCTAATGAACCATATAAAAAAACTCATTATCCAAATTCTGATGATTAGTGCGCACTGCAGAATCAGACCAGAAATCGGACAAGAAAAGTGCGGGTTCGGTAAAGACACTGGGACAAGAAATGCAATATTTATGCTCAGAATAATATCAAATCCAGAATGATGTGTACATATGTTTTATAGCAAAAGAACTTGATAAAGAACATCACCAAGATCTGTTAGAACTGAGTAGTAACCTTGACATATTTGGGAAGGATATTCAAATAATCAAAAACCTATACTGGCAACAAACCGCACGCATACGTATAGAAAAAGAGTTCAGCAGATATACACAAATAGAAACGCGTGTAAGACAAGGATCTGTCTTCTAACCGGATTTAAATCTATATAGTGAGGGGATTCTGAAAGAATTAGAAATTCTACCACTATTCATTACTGGTGGTCACAATCTTAACAATATATGATATGCAGAGTCAGAGTGTTGATAGTTAATACTGAAAGGAAACGACGAAATTTCTTACATATGGTAGTGAAGGAAAGAGAGAAGAAAGGACTAAACATCAATTTCAAGAAGACAGAATGCATGGTCGATAACAGAAAGAAAAGCCCAACATGTAAATTACAAATTGGAAAATCAAAGAAGTACAAAATTTTAAATATGCGGGAAGTGTTTTAACAGATTACAGAAAGTGCGACACTTTCATCTGAACTTGAATTGGGATAGTGAAAGATGCCTTCTGCATGGTTGGGTGTAAAAGAATTTGCAAACAAAATTTTGCATCCTGGGTGCAAAAGGACCTGGTAGTCTACTGCAATATTTTGCCTTGAATTTCACCATGAACCCCAGTTACAAAATAAATAAGGGATGTGGTGACCACAACGGCACAAACGCATTATTTACAGTTTTTCAGTTTGGCTTGGAATCCGGATATTTCTTGAAAGTTCGAAGAAACGCGTCGTCTCTCCTTGAATTCAACACGTCACAAAATAAATTGTCAATAAAAAAAGACACCAAAAACATTTTTAGCCAAATTGAGGATTCTGAATCTGAAAATGACCTTACTTTTCTTGTTCATCCATTGTTTTTGCTGTACAGAAATGTCTCATTTTGGGGAAAAAGTATTTTTTCATTTGCTTTCTGTATATATGATATTGATCGATTCTAAAATTAAAATGGTAGAAACCAGTCAATTCGTATTTAAACCGACAAATATTGAGAAATACTATTTTTTAATTTAACAATCGGACCATACGTCTTTAAAAATAGCATGATTGAATATGCCAAGACCAACAAGTATTTTCATCAAATCATTTAATAAACTAACAACAGAAAAAAAACCTTCGTGATCATAAGAACTATGATAAAAATGTTCTCTTCCTTGATTGTCTGTCATATTCAAGGTTATTTAAGTCCCTTTTTATACTTTAGCAGTATCATGTACAATGGAATAGGTGTATTCAATTTGGATACATTTAGTTGGAGTGTCTTTCCAAATGTGAATACAAAATGCTGTCAATGTGTTTCGTTTCCTTCTGTAGTGAAGGGATAAATTTATGAATATCAAACAGATTTTATGGTTTCATTTTTTTTATGTCA
Organism: Acanthosepion lycidas; assembly: GCA_963932145.1. NCBI lineage: Eukaryota > Metazoa > Mollusca > Cephalopoda > Sepiida > Sepiidae > Acanthosepion > Acanthosepion lycidas. The sequence goes on from OZ010587.1 coordinate 93,689,333, forward strand.
CCTTAATTATCAGGTTACTAAATTGTGTTATTGATAATGTTTATCAGTTAATTTGAATTTTGGTGATAAATTGGAAAACTTCGGCATTTCTTTTTTAAATTTTTGACTCAAAAACCTAAAAAATATTTTATTTCAGGTGGGTGGTATACATTGCTCGGCCGACCTGAAAATTGATGGGTTTCTACGATCTTTATTAACTAAATTTTGCGATCAGCGAATATCGTAAATTGATCTTCTTTTTTTTTTATTTTACAAAAGTAAGCAATTTCAGTACAGCAAAAACGGTAGCTAACCATAAAAACTAAGGACATTTTCAGAATCACTACCAACAAATTAGCTAAAAAACAGTTTTATACTAACGTTCGTTTAAAATATTATCCATATTTCATTGTTTGATGAAGCTTTAGTAAAAGTGTTAGATGTTAGATCAATAAACCTTTTCTAATTGTTCGTTATCTTGTTAAAATAAATTTTAAAAAAAAACGAATTTATGTGACAGAAGAATAAATCCTGATTGAATCTCCTGGAAAGGCTCAATGTAGATGTTGAAATTACTTTTTTTTTCTTTCTGGGCGATTTGAATATTTCTCTAAAGCCGAAAACACACCCGCTCAAAATTCTCTAAAGTTGTTGACAACTGTCATCATGAAGACAAATAGTAATTACATTTTTCAAATTAATAGTGGAAATACGGTGTACATGTTTTTGACAGTTAATAAAATTACACAATATGAAAAAAAAAAACAATATCCATTCTCTGTACTTTAAATGAATATAGGTGAAATATATTGTTTTTTTTCATTTTGGTTCCAATTACAGAACAGGTGAAATAATGAGGGGTTTTTTTTAATTTTTTTAACTCCATTTTTTTCTGCTTTCTGTTTGAAAAACTGTTTACATATTTTACGCTCGATATATTGTCTCCATCTTTGTTTCGGCCGTTATACTCTCCGCTTTTTATCAGGTGATTGTCGACACTTAAACCTCCCTGTTTATAGCACTGATGCTATTGCTGTCATGATATCACGTTCGACATCCATCGCTGAAGTTTCACTTATTTTAACTGCTGCTGTTGTTGAGGCCTTGCTGTCGCATCTCTTTCTGTATTTATTAATGGCTCCCGTATCGTATTTTCTTTTTATGCTTCATCTTCATCTTTGCTGTTATTTAAATAACGTTATTATTACTGTATTTCAACCATCGTGCTCTTCGCTTGAACGAGTATACATAAAAAAAGATCTAATGTAGGTATATTCCTGGGTGGGTTGGTGTGTATGTATGTACAAGTATATGAAAGTATATACACAAACATCACTCTCTACTTTCGGTAGAATCACTCTCTACCTCCGGTAAAATCACTCTCTACTTTCGGTAAAATCACTCTCTACTTTCAGTAAAATCACTCTCTCTACCTTCGGCAAAATGACACTCTACTTTCGGTAAAATCACTCTCTACTTTCGGTAAAATGACACTCTACTTTCGGTAAAATCACTCTCTACTTTCGGTCAAATCACTCACTACTTTCTGTAAAATCCAAGAAACACAAAAAAGTTCTAATATATATATATATATATATATATATATAGGCAGACAGACATTATCGTGAGTCTGGACATTGGGTTTGATAAGATAATCTAATTTAATTTGATTTATTGTTCCCACTTATCCTGAGCAATCAGAATGCACTTTAACTCGCATACAGTTTCTCTTGGATTCATTCTAACCTGAGGAAGCTTGAGAGGCAGACCTTCTCAGCGTTAAGTGTCGTTCATAAATTTTTTACTTTGTTTCATCATCCCCATATATCTATCGCTTTCTATATATATATATATATATATATATATATATATATATATATATATATATATATATATATACACACACACACGTACAAAAGATGAACTGTTTGCAAGTATTATGACAGCTTTCGCAAACTTAAACAAGGAGAGCGTCCAGAAGAGTAGCAGGAGATTCCGAAGTCGTCTAGAGGCCATGGTTGAAGGCAATGACGATTTTATTGAATAAATTTACTCTTTAGTATTTCTAGATATTTTTGTTTAATTTTGGTAAATATATCTTCTTAAAATGAGATGTCAGTGTTATTTTCATTTTTGCGTAATTTAGACGAAAATTCATCCATCGCATCCTGTAGGATAACGATATATATTTTTATATATATATAAAGAAAGAAAGAGAGAGATAAAGAGAAAGAGAAAGAGAGAGTTAGAAATACGAGAGAGATAGAAAGAATAAGAGAAAGAGAATTAATACAGCTCTAAAGTTTTGTAGAAGCACCCTCCAGCAATCACTCTCTCCACTCATCATGAGGATATCAGCAATTGATTGTTTATATTTCTGGTTTTTCTTTGATATAAGCACTTTTCATTGATGCAAGGCTGATTTTTTGTATACGCGTGCGCATGTGTGCGTTTTTATATGTTCATATAAATATGATCGTCGAGGAGCATTCACTTTGTCTTTCCTTTAAACTGCAATATTTTATATTATATGGCAATGAAAGCGTTTATCGTTCTCTTTTGCTTCCTTTCATTCCCCATGTTTTGTTTTTTTTTTGTTTTACTACCCCTTTTGAATTTAGGTTTTTTGCTTATTTTGTCCTCGATCTTTCCAGTCTTATTATCTATACAAGCTCTTCTTACAGTCGCTACCCACAACATCCACTGCAACTTCTCGCCTTCATCCTTCACTGATTCACACAAGAAAACAACGCTCACATCAGCTCTGCATAAGAAAAATAAAATTAAATAAAAAATTTAAAAACCCAAGAAACATAATCACCGATTCATTAAACATTAAATCGAGCGTTATTAGAATTTCGTATTTGTTATTCTTAGATGTTCTCTGCAAATCCGAATTCTTATCCAACACCCCGTAAAATCGACATTTTCTCTTTTGTATCGCCATCATTGATTCAAGACTCGCTACCACGTGACTGATGATTCGGCCTATTGATTGATCTGCTGATTGAGTCGCTGAATGAGTGATTGATTAATTGATCGATTGCTTAGGTTCAGCCGGCCGTTCAGCCGTTTTCTCCTTCGTGCTATCGATTCATTTGCTTGTCTTCTTTTATTCCCGCCTGTACCCTCCCCCCGGCCGCGACCAATTTAGGCTGCATTCATCAGCGTGCGCCTTTTCAAACGTAGCGAGAGAAATTACGAGCAATATGTTACCAGATGAAAAGCTGAGCCGTCTTGTCGTGGCGCCAGGCCAAGCGTGAGACCCGGCGACGTCAGCTGGCCGCTAATTAACACTGACAGGAGAATGATAAAGAAACTGTATGTGTTTGGAAAGCAGTGAGACTAAACGAGAGAATCGCTGATAAGTAGTCACTCGGAGTGAGCTTTAATGCACGCACTAAAAAACAGCATCGTAGCGGTTAGAAGACACACGCACACGTACTCACACGCATACACGAGCGCGCGCAGACACACACACACACACTCACACACACATTCACGGGAGATACAATGAAACTTTTATTTTGATATAGAATAAAAAGGCTGGCACAAATAATAATACAGTAGATTCTATAAATCCACACACACACACACACACACACATATATATATATATATATATATATATATATATATATATATATATATAGTCATCGAGAGATACACTGTTTCGCAGTATCATAGCTCATCAGTGTGATTAGACATCCGATTGCCTGAAGCCGGGATCGAAAACCGACCGATTTGGCATCCCTCATCGAAAAATCTACTCCCATGCTATCATCATCATATTCATATATATATATATATATTATATATATATATATATATATATATATATATATATATTATAAAGTAACTGATTTGAAATATGGTTTCTTCGCTACACAGGAATTACCATGTTTCAAAAACTGAAGCTAAAAACTTATAATTAAATTAAAAGCATTATTTCTGTTTCATCTTTAAGCGAATTTTGGAATAACTTATTTTTATATTTACTGAGTTTTAAACGCACATACAATTCATAATTTTTTGTTTCCAAGGACACAGAGAAATGTAATCATTTAGACAGGGGCAGTAGTGTGTTTATTTTTATTGACTATTGTTGTATCAATTATGAGTTACGTTCGAAAAAGAGCGTAGGGAGGGTCCGGGTGCATTTTTCAAC
>OZ010587.1:93698479-93753479 GCA_963932145.1 Acanthosepion lycidas
ACATACACACAGGCGTGTACCTACATACACACAAACACACACACACATACACACACACACACACACACATATATATATATATATATATATATATATATATATATATATATATATGTAAATATATACTTAGTTGTATTTATCTGAGTTTGTCACCATGGATTTCACGCCCTTGCTATCGTCATATAAACTTTGAAGATCGAAAGGCCGTGAAACCCAGGGTCAAAAACTTATACAACTAAGTATGTTAGCTCGCCGACTGGTATTGAGCGCTTTCCAATAAGTACCGGGCATATGTAATATATAAATAATATATAGAAAAATGATATATATATATATACATATATATATATATATATATATATATATATATATATATATATATATATATATATATATTTAATGAAACGTGTATCAATATATATATATATATATATATATATATATATATATATATATATATGTATGTATAATTATTTATTTAAAAATATGATTCCATCGCTAAAATAAAGTTATGCTAAAAATAAATATAAACAAAAATAAATTATTATATTTAGGCTCTACTTTAGGCTGTAAATAAATAATTATATTTAGGGTCTACTTTTGTATCGAGCACTGTTTTTTTTAAGTAATAACAAAAATACTAAAGAACTTTGTATTATTTACCTAACGAATTCTTTCCTATTTTCTATATATTTTCATACACACACACACAACAAATATATATATATATATATGTGTGTGTGTGTGTGTGTGTGTAATGTATATATATATATATATATACATATCTATATATATATATCTGTAATGCACACACACACACAACAACATATATATATATATGTGTGTGTGTGTGTGTGTGTGTAATGTATATATATACATATACATATATATATATCTGTAATGCCCCCCCATATATATATATATATATATATATATATATATATATATATATATCAATTATCAAACTTATACTTTGAAAAACCTTTGCAACGAATGCCAAAAAAATGTGCTGCAGTAATCAGGGTTAATAAAGGATATTTTGACGAGAACAAGATTTAATTTTAAAATGCTTTATTCTTTTTTTCATACTAAATTTTCTTATAAAACTCATGTATCGATTTTTTTTTAATCATGTGTAATAATTTTCTCTGGTTTAAAGTACAAAACATGTAAATCCCTACGTCAGCGATGTGATATTCCTGGGTTCCCCAAGAATATCTGGTCTCTCAACATCGTAATTGTTTCGGCCAAGGGAGATAATCAGAGCTGATTAGAATCCTCTCCATCCTATTTCAATCGGTGTTCAGCTTGTTTTTCAACCTTTCATTCTGTTCTCTCCACTAACTCTTGGTATTTTCTTCTTTCCCTTTCGTTTGCCTCTTTTACGTTGTCCTCGCAAGCCACAAAATTATAGAGTTAGAGAATATGACTATGTCTCGGCGTAGACATATCTCTCCTATGCGAATGGAAAATTTCATTTGCATCCCCAGACCCAATCTCTTCTGCCAGTTTTCATCTAATGAGAGCATATTGAGTGTTTCTTTTCGTTTCCGTGATAGTTTTTTTTTTCTCCGGCCTTATTGAAATTTATTGTGCATCTGTTCGGTTTTAGGATGTTGGAGTGGATCACGGTGTCAACTGTATCTGCCGTTGTCTTTAATATCTGGTCGTGGCGCCATCGATAACGTCTGTCAGTCAAAGCTTTAGAGCACCAGCTTAATATATGCTGCAATAACCCTCTACCTGCATATAGTGGGCAAGCAAGGGACACCCTTTTATTCCAGTGTGGGGATTTGTGGGGCTTCGCAATACGTCGGATATCGTCTACACCAAGAAATTTAGGAAATAAAATGACCAAATATATGGCGCACCAATTATAATTATTATAATTGCTGCGCCATATTTTTGGTCATTTTATTTCTTCCTAACTTGATCAGGATAGTCATTATTCTTTCGTCTACTCTTGCGAAAATTTCTTCTTGTATAAGGTGATTTCGCTCCTTTCCTTTAATTATTTCTATTCGTAGTAACTAACGTAACCCAAACCATTCCGTCTTTTGGCAACTACGCCTCGGAGCGGTTTTTGTCGCAATAGCACTTCTGGCATTTTTAGTTCATTTTTGCATTCCATTTTCTGATTTATTTTTGGGTCGATGGAGTCTTTATATTGCATTCCTTTCTTGTTCTAGCGATTAAATATTAAAGAATCCTACTGAAAATAAGAAGAGAGGGCATGTCTAAATTATTTAACGAAACCTCTCTCTCCCACTCACAGTTTATATATATATATATATATATATATATATATATATATATATAGCAAATTTACACCCATCATAAATATTATATAAAAATATTATATATAAAATATCAGCAGCATTTTCAAATATTATTATCATTATTATTACCTCTCTGGTCTGTCGCTTTCTCTCTCTCTCTCTCTTTTGATATAAATATAGCATCCTTTAAAACTATGTTTTCTTTATCATATATATATATATATATATATATATATATATATATATATATATATATATATACATATATATATATATAAGAAGAATACGGAGACTTTAATTATCCAAGCTCTGTAGTCTACATTGAGCTTTCCCTGGATTTATATCCTCCCGGAAATTATCCCTTCCAGTCACAAACTGGTGAAACATATATATATATATATATATATATATATATATATATATATATATATATATATATATATATATATATATATATATCTTGGGCTATCAGATTTCTACAAATGTCATTATCTTCCCGCCTTTGGAACTGAATCCGTTGTAAATTACTTTTTTAACAGGGTGGAAACTTATACACACACAGAAAAATTTATGTGTGTTGGTTTGCATTTTTGCGTGAGAAGAAAATATATGTCAATTTGCAAAATTATTTTCTTTCGAAACAATATTCCTTTTCTGATGTTGCCGGTTCCTCGGCAAAGTATGTCAAAAGAAAATTAAATAAAATGACTTATACGATACACTTACTATTCCCAGAAATTCCCATCCGACATTTGTCATATACGTCTCTGATAGGCGTGGCACGCGCATGTATGTGTCCTTTTGTAGTGGGATAATATATCCGTAATTCTCCATCAAATGGTCAAAAAGAAAACCTGGCTGTATAGATTCAACCAACAAAAAAAAAAAAGGACTGTACGCATCTATGGAAGACAGCATGTGCCAATTCGTTTCCACACGTGAAGTTCCTTCACTTAATATCAACCGTTCGGATATGTTTCACCCTTTATTCATGGGTGAATAATTATAATCAGATCAGTTCAACTTCACTTCAGTTGTCATCAGTGCGCCGAATCCTGCGTGCCATCATCTCTGAGACAGGATTTTTTTTTTTCTCTTTTGTTTCTTTTTTCTATGAAATTAATTTATTTCTTCTGAAAAAATGTCGTCGATGGACTGGCGATAGTTTTTTTTTTTTTTTTAATATGAAAATGAATGATATCTATGTAATGATGAAAGTGTTCAAGCGGTGACAATTTCAGAAGGCAAAAAATACGTCACAGCAACTGAGGAAGGAAGGAAGTCAAAAAAGAATGTGGAGACACTTATAGCGACATCTACCTTCGTGATTTAATCGTCCGATTTTTTCTCTCTGTCACGCACACGCACCCCCCGAACACACATACTTACACACGCACATACATGCACACACACACAAACACACACTCACACATATATATATGTATAGGACATTAAATTTGATATAGTGCAAATACATATTTCTATAGATGTATATATCTGTATGTGTCCGATTTTCTCTTTTATCACACACGCATACACATATAGGTAATTTTGGTTCAGTATATATATATATATATATATATATATATATATATATATATACGTACACACACACACACACACGCACACACGCGCGCGCACACACACACACATATATATATATATATATATAAATATATATATATATATATATATATATATATATATATAGGACATTAAATTTGACATAGTGCCAATATATATATATATATATATATATATATATATATATATATTAATTGATTTAAAATATGTTTTTTTGGCTACACAGTTCTAACCATGTATATATATATATATATCTGTATGAATGTACGCGTGTGAGGGTCTTTGCACAGGTGAGCGTATGTGTTCGAGTTCGCGTGTATGTTTTAATATTTATGGGAGTTCAACCAAGAGCAATCCATATCTAAGTACAGGAAGATATTTATATATACAGGCGACGGTTTTTTTTTTTTTATATCTATCTGTATGTATATCTCTATCAGTATGCATACATACATATTTTAAGACATTTTTAAGTTTATAGGCTCTTTTTTTTATAGATGCAAATATTTAAGTTAATGCTCTGTTTATAATAAACAGTATTAACCACATTTACTGAACTGAATGTCCGAGAAATTTTCTTAGAAAATATGCGTCCGCCGACGGGAATCGAACCTGTATCCTATAAGGAACTGTCATGATGTACTTGACTGATTTAGCCACGGAGGAGCGTTTCGGTTAGCAAGGTGGATTTTACTGTTTATAAACTACAAGTCTCCATGTCTTTCTCTCTCTACATATCTGCTCGATGTGTATCCAAATGTAAACAAATGACGTCACATTATGAAATGGACAAAGTCCGACTATTATTTTAAGACATTTTTATGTTTATACATTCTTTTTTTAATAGATACAAATATTTACGTTAAAGGGTAAAGCACGTCAGGTTATATGACGGTTCCATGTAGGATACACATTTGATTCCTGTCGGTAGACGCATATTTTCCATTAAAATTTCTCGGACATTCTGGCCGGTAAATGTCGTTAATACTGTTTATTATAAACAGAGCATTTACTTAAATATTTGTATCTATAAAAAACAAAGTCTAAACATAAAAATGTCTTAAAATAATTGTCGGACTTTGTCCATTTCATAATGTGTGTGGCGTCATATATATATATATATATATATATATATATATATATATATATATATATATATATATATATATATATATATATATATATATATATATATATATATATACAGGCCACTGGCGTATTTCGTATAGAAAAAGTTCAAATTTCCTTTTCTCTCTGGCGTGCAACGATAGCCTTGATGTTGACTAATGCCAAATCGGTCGGGTTTCGATCCCGGCTCGAAGCAATCGGACATCTAGCTAAACTGAAGTGCTGTGATACAGTGAAACTGTCTGTCTGTAGATAACATTATATATCTGACCCCGGAAAATCCGGTTGAGCTCTCTTGAGAAAAGATTTTAAAAACAGTGACTCCTACTGTTATTGAGAGCTGTTATAATGCCTGTCTGTTATACTGACTATATATATATATATATATATATATATATATATATATATATATATATATATATATATATATATATATCCACACTCTTGCACAATCTGTGGCCTTCTTTGCAAATCACTAACAGGACTGAAATGTCACTTGCGACTCACACACAGGGTTAAATAAACAAAGTTGTCGGAACCTCATATGTCGAAACCGAGGGGAGAGCCCATCATATATAAACTTGTCTATATTATTTAATGAAACATGCATCCATATATATATATATATATATATATATATATATATATATATATATATATATATATATATATATGTGTGTGTGTGTGTGTGTGTTTGATAAAAAACAGTTTAAACGGATGCTTTATTTATGTTAAACTGCTCAATAACAGGGAGAGAATTTATGTGAATATATGGTCTGAAGTTTAGGCTTATGAATTAAACAGACTGTCGTCGCTGGTGTTGACCTTTATGTCAACTTCATATATATATATATATATATATATATATATATATGCTTGGATATACTTATATTCTCATATATATATTTATGTATTTAAAACTTTTATATTCATAATTATGAGCTATTATATACTGGGTGTATCAAAAATACTTTTATACATTTTTGGAACGGCTTACTCTCACATCAAAACAAGGACAAAAGTCCGCATAGAAGTCCGCATATTCTTCGTTTTTGAGTTAATAAATTTAAAGAAAGCCTCGCGTCTCTTACCACAAGCGTTGCTGTATGTAAAAATAATATCTGCCTGCTCACGGCATGAATATTCTGCCATTGTTAAACGGAACATTTCTCAGTTATCTCACTAGCATACCTCTTAAATGTTGAATAAAGACTAACCAAAAATGTAAAAAATAAAAACAAATATTTTGAAAAAATGTATGTATATGTGAAAATATATAGAAAATAGGAAAGAACTGGTTAGGTAAATAATCCAAAGTTCTTTAGTATTTTTGTTATTATTTTTAAAAAATAGTGCTCGATACAAAAGTAGAGCATAAATGTAATTATTTATTTAAAAAGATGATTCCAACATGCTACATAAGAGGTCTCATGTTTCAAAACAAGAGTCGAAAACTTCAGTATAATTATTTGAATTAAATTGAATTAAAGTAATCTCTGTTCCATATTCAAGCGAAATTTTTTTTGAAATAACTTATTTCTGAAATTTACGTGTTTTAATAGCATATTCATAATTGAAATCAAAATTTCAATGGTAACAGCCAGGGCGAATTGTTTAAATCGGGAGGGGTGTTGAGTGGTAATAATTTGTATCAGTATAGAGTTACTTTCATAGATGTAAAGTCAGGGTAAGGAGGGGTGTCTAAATTTAAAACGGAAGACGTTTTCGACTAGTCCGGTTTACGTGTGTATAGAGATTTTTTTTATTTTATTTTATTTCTTTATGAAAGGGTTTTGTGTATATAACTTATACACAAAACCCTTTCATTCGGTGACGAAAAGGTAGCGAATTAGTCTCGATATAGCGCTGCTCGATCACATATTCCGTGGTGGAACTCATCCGAGATTCTCTTTTACGCATAGGACTGTGCCCTCAAGAGCCACGACTACTATCACCAAGCCGCTCGATCCAGAGCATGAGAAGCCGGTTCAAGCAAAGATATCCAAGTGATAGAAATTAGGAGGATTTGAGATAATTATAATTAAGTAATTACACGAGTCTAGAAGAAACCTCAACAGAATGCAGAAAGCACTGGACGGCCGTTTCGTCCTATATTTGAGACTCATCAATATTTACACACACACACACACACACACACACACACACACACACACACACACATATATATATATATATATATATTTCATCAATGAAAATATTACACTCGTCCGATAGAGGGCGATACACTTTACACAGTACTTCTTCAATTTTTCATTTAATTGCTGTTGTAGCATTTCAGTACTCTACCACATAGCTTGGCTCATAGCCCCAAATACAGTTCTCGGTTCTTGTATTAGGCGAACATCTGTAAAAGAAATCTGTTGTAGAGTAGCTAGCACTCCTTCAGCACTCTACAAGATGGCCTGGCTCATAGCCTTAAATAGTCGACGATTAAGGACTTCACTACTTGATACTAAGCTGATTCATATTCGGACTGATCTTACTTCGTTTGGCTATACAGCATTTGACCCTCCTCTATTCCTTGTAAGTTGTCTTGTTAATTGTTTGTAAATTATTGTTCTGTGTTTTTGTATGTATCTGTAAGCACTGGATACTGGTGCTGAATAAATTTATTAGGCACTCATTCTTGTGTATGTACTCTTCACGCCGGCGATAAAACAATTACTTAACATTGTTCTGGCATATAGAACTTTATATATATGTGTGTGTGTGTGTGTGTTTGTATATATATATATATATATAAATATATATATATATATATATCAGTATAGTGCTTGCAGAGCAGTGTAATATGCGAAACCACTGTAAAATCAAAAAATGACGAAGAAAAAATATACATCGAAGTAACTGAAGGACCCCGGAAACCAAAAATAAAAATACACAAAACATTCTTCGCAAATCTTACTTATTATAAAACGTAGGTTGTGTGTGTGTGTACGTTTATATATTGGATCGGATTTCCTATATTTTTCAACCGATTTCAGCAAAACTTCACAGAACTACGTAAAATTACCTTGCGGTGGTTCTGACAGCGCCAAAAATTGAAAAAACACAATTGTTTTTGCACGAAATCAATTTGAAAACACGATTAAAAGGCATTAATGAAAGAGGGACAACTCATATCGAGTTATACTTATTAATATCGAGTTATCGAGTTATACTTATTATAAAACCCAGGTTGGTTGTGTGTGTGTGTGTGTGTTCGTTTATATATGGGATCGGATTTCCTACATTTTTCAACCGATTTCAACAAAACTTCACTTTTTTTTGGCAGGTAGTGTTTCTTATTGTCTTGCACACTTTTGTTCTTTATTTTTACATTCAGAATGCTTTAAAAATTCTATTTACAAGACAATTGTTTATAATAAAATTCTATTCAATTGGTAGACTCATAACGATTGAAAACAATGTTTTTGTTTGAGTTTGGGTTTGACCAATTCGTAAAAAAAATAAAAATAAAAAAAAAGAAAACAAAAAAATACTTGAGACTAAATTTACGTTACAGGGAAGGAATTCAGCATTTGAGAACCGATAGACATTAAAGGGGACGAAAACAACACTTGAGACAAAGTAGGCGTTACAGGAGATGAAAACAGTTCCTACGATCCAATACACGTTAGAGTCGACAACAACAGTACTTGAGACCTATTAGATGTTACAGGGAGCGAAAAACGTCCTTCGGAATCAATTGATATTAGAGGGGATGAAAACAGTAATTTATATTCAATGGACGTTACAGGGGACGAAATTACTTCTTGGGGAAGAAAGCAGTACTTGAGATAATGTATAGATTACAGTGGACGAAATCAGTACTTGATACCCAATAGATCTTACAGGGGACAAAATAGTACTTGACACCCAGTAAACGTTACAGGGGACAAAAGGAGTATTTGAGAACCAATAGACGTTACAGAGAAGGAAAACAACACTTGGAACCGAATAGACGTTAGTGGGGTCGAAAACGTTACTCGACTAACAAAAGACGTAAATGAATCCCACATGACCTTATATAGGAGGAAAAGAGCGAGTGAGAATCAATGAACGTTACAGGGGACGAAAACATTACTTGACACCCAATGGACGTTATAGGGGATGAAAACAATACATGAGACCCAGTACGCGTTAGATTGGCCAAGCACGGTTCTTGAGACTCAATAGTCGTTTTCGGTGACGAAAACAGTATTTGGGAGCTTCTAGACGTTACAGAGACGAAACCAGTTCTTGTGACAGAATAAACGTCACAGAGAAAGGAAACTATTTCATGCACAACAAACGTTAAATGGGACGAAAACAGGTTTTGATACCCCATAGACGTTAGAAGGTACGAAAACAGTATTTTTAGGACTAATAGACTTTACAGGAGAGGAAAACAGTACTTGAGATTCAATAGACATTAGAGGGACGAAAACAGTATTTGATACCCAATAGACGTTACAGGACACGAAAAAAAGTATTTGAGAACCAATAGTTGCTACAGGGGACGAAATAATTCTTGCTACCAAATAGACGTTAAAGGGAACGAAAACAGCATTTGAGACCCAATTGAGGTTAGAATGGGCGAAAACAGTATTTCAGACCCAACGGACATTACAGGGGATGAACACAATTCTTCAGTCGGAATATACGTTAGAGGAGACGAACACAATTCTTACGACCCAATAGACGTTAGAGGGGACGACATGAGTTCATGTGACCCAATACACGTTAGAGGCAACAAATACAATACTCGAGACAAAATAGACGCTACAGGGGAGGAAATCAATTCTTGAGAACAAATAGACGTTTGAGCGGACGAAAATATTACAGGAGCGAAAACAGTTCTTGAGAACCAAAAGACGTTAGAAGTGATCATAACATTACTTGAGACACAATAGACAACAAAGAATTGAAACAGTACTTAAGATCCAATGGACGTTACGGAGGACAAACACAGTACTTGAGAACCAATAAACTTTAAAGGAGACAAAAGCGTACTCGAGACCTAGTAGAAGTTTAAAGGGATGAAAACTGTACTTGAGTCCCAATAAATGTTACGGGGGGCGAAGTCAGTACTTGGGACCGAATAGACGTTACAAAAGACTGCATTTAACAATAAATACTCGTTACATGGGACATAAACATTACTTGAGACAAAATAGACGATACAGAGGACAAAAAGAGTATTCGAGAACCAATAGAAATTAGAGGGGGGTGCAAATAATACTTGATACCCAATAGATGTTAGTGGGAACAAGAAAAGTACTTGAGACCCAATAGACGATAGACGGGACGAAAACAGTATTTGAGAACCAATAGAGGTTACAGGTGACGAAAACAGTACTTGCAACCCAGTAGACGTTACAGGGGACAAAAAGTACTTGAGAACCAATAGACTTTTAAGGGAGCGAAAACAGTATTTCAGGCCTAATACAAGTTACAGTGGACGAAAAGAGTATTTGAAAACCAAGAGTCGCTATAGGGAACGGAAACATTTTTTGATACCGAATAAATGTTGGTGGGAAGGAAAACAGCACTTGAGACCCAATAGAGTTTAGTGGGTGAAAACAGTATTTCAGAACCAAAAGACGTTAAAAAAGACTAGACAAATAAGAGTTCTTAAGACCCAACAGACATTAGAAAGGACAAAAAGAGTCCACCTTACCCAATAAACGTTACAGGCGAGAAATACAATGATTGAGGCCTAATAAACCTTACAGGAGACGAAATCAATTCTTGAGAACAAAGATGTTATAGCGGACGAAAAAATTACTTGAGACTCGATAGACATTTCAGAAGCAAAAACAGTTCTTGCAACTCAATAGACAGCAAAGGAACGGAACAGTACTTGAGATCCAACGGACGTTACTGGGAACAAATACAGTCCTTCAGAACTCATAGACGTTAGAGCGGACGAAAACAGAATTTGAGAACCAGGAGGCGTTATAAGGTACGAAAAAGGTATAAGGTACTTGATACCCCATAGGTGTTATAGGGGACCAGTAGAAGTTAGAGGGGACAAAAACAGTACTTGAGACCCAATAGACGATAGACGAGACGAAAACAGTATTTGAGAACTAATGCACGTCACAGAGGGTGAAACCAGCACTTAAGATCTAACAGACCCAACGGTGGACCGAAAATGTACTTGGACACAATAGAGGTTAAAGGACACGAAATGAGTACATGAGATCCAATAGACTTTAGATGATAAAAAAACAGCATTTGAGATCCAGTAGATGTTACAGGGGACGAAAACAATATTTGAGACCGAATCGCGGTTACAGCTGATGAAAACAGTACTTGTGACTCAATAGTCCTTACAGGGGACTAAAACAGTACCTGAGAACCAACATAGTTCAACGAGGATGGAAACAGTACTCTAGAACCAATACGCATTACAGGGAACGAAAACAGTACTTGAGATCCAATAGACGTTAGAGGGGACGAAAAAAAGTACTTCAGACCCCATACATGTTAGAGTGCACGAAAACTTGTACTTGAGTCCCAATAAACGTTACAAGAAGGCGAAGTCAGTATATGAGACCCAGTAGACGTTAAAAGGGAACATAAACATTACTTGAGACACAATAGCCATTACAGGAGATGAAAAGAGTTCTTGATAACCAAATGATGATACACGAGACGAAAATAATAATTGATAGCCAATAGATGTTGGAGGGAACGAAAACAGTACTTGATACCCATTAGACGTTACCGTTGATGAAAAGAATAGACCTTACAGGGCAGGAAGACAGTTTTTTGAGATCCAGTAGAGGTAACAGATGACGAAAACAGTACTTGCGACCAAGTAGACGTTACAGGGGACTAAAAGAGTACTTGAGAAGCAACAGACTTTAAAGAGGGCGAAAACAGTACTTCAGTCCCAAGACAAGTTACAGGGGACGAGACCAGTACTTGAGATCCCATAGACATTACAGGCGACGAAAAAGTATTTGCCACTCAAAAGACGTTACAAGAGACGAAAACTGTACGTGAGACCCTATAGAGGTTAAAGTGAACGAAAACTGTACTTGAATCCCAGAACAGGTTACAGGAGACGAAAACACTATTTGAGGACGAATAGACGTTACAGGGGACGAAAACAGTACTTGAAACTCAACAGACGTTAGATGGGAGGAAAACAGTACATTAGTCTTAATAGACGTTACGTAGGACGAAATCACTATTTAAAACCCAATGGACGTTTCAGGAGACGAAAATAGTACTTGCGACCCAATAGATATTAGCGGAAACGAAAACATTACTTGAGACCTAACAGACGTTACAGGAGGTGAAAACAGTATTTGATACCCTATGGATGTTACAGGGAACGAAATCAGTATTTGATACACTATAAACTGTACAGGGGACGAAAACAGTACTTGAGATTCAGTTGACGTTACAGGAGAGAAAAACAAAGTACTTGAGATACAATAGAGGTTACAGGGTACGGAAACAGTACAAACACTTTGAATAAGAAAGAGGCAGTTGGAATTTCTGGGATTCCTAATACGAAAAGATGTCCTCGAGTTTCTGACACTGCACACATCGAAGGCAAAAGAGGGCGAAAGAAACGCGGAATAATGTACCTCAGGAGCTTGTAAAAATCAGTGACATATCAGGAACTGTGAGGGATAGTAAGGGGTCAAACTTCGCCTTGCGGTTTTTTCTTTACTTATTTTTCACCCAATATCAGGCCTAAGATTCACTCAATATAGAGGTTTACTGAATTAGTTTGTTTTATGAGTTTCAGAGGAGGAGTTAAGAAGTGAAGTTTATAAAATACATAGGAAACATAACGGTCGACCCACGAGTTGAAGAAGTTAATTTTGTAGTGATCGGGGAAGCAACATCTCGGGAGTATGTGGCACAAAGTAGTGGTTTGTCCATATGGATTTCCCTCTTACTAGTGAAATACGAAGGAAATAGGCATGATTCACCCCAGTGAACGTCGCATGACCGGTCTTATCTATATCGCTACATAGAAAAGGAAACTGTGGAGAACTGCGATCGGCTATATCTTGAAATGACACGTTGCATAAGCAAGTTAGTAAGTAGCACAGTTCCTGAACTAGAATGCAAGCCCACAATGAGATCTTCTTCGAAAGAAACTACTTTGAGCCCTTACAATAAACTCAGTAAACCTCTTCAAAGCATTTGAGACTTTTATTGGGTTAATTAAAATTTAAAACAACAAAAAAAGAATTTATGGTATTTTTTTCAAGGTCAGCTTGCACGAACATTTTGCCTAAATTTCGTGCATATGAGTTGATGTTGATGTTTATTGATATCAATAATTTATAATATAAATGAACAGAATATAATATGAGCAATAATGAGTTATGTCCCTTGGAGAATGATAGCTGATATATCGAAAGACAATAAAAATCAATGATTTGGAGATAAACTGTAAATTTTTTGTCGCCTAATTCAAATTATAAATTTATAATGATGAGTTGACCAAGTGAAAATTTAACACTAATATTGTTACACTTTCATAAAAATAGGGTTACCAAATGTTCTTTATTGGAAAGGATTTTTTTTTATTTGGCTCTGTATTTGTCCTTTGTTGAATTTCAAACGGCAAAAGTGTAATGTTTAATATTATTATTGTACATCAACAAGAAATAAATTAAAAATTATTATTGATATTTTTTATTATAAATAAGATTGCAACCCTGATTAGAAATGAAATAAAAAGTAGTAGCTGCAATGAATGATGATGAACTTCCAAATCAACTTGTGTTTTCCTCGGGAAAAGCGCAAAATAAAACAAACCTTTTTTCCTCTTTTCCAACGCTGTCGTAAAAAAAACAAAAAAACAAGATATTTAACAAAATTTTCAACGTGCTAGAAAGGAGTAAAACATTTCAAAAAATAATAAAATAATAAAATTGTTCCTTCCTCTTAATAATAACATACATATTTTCATGACAAAAGTTTGTTTTCGTTGAGTTATGGGCCTTTTTTCATCATGATATGCTGCTTTTTTACGTGACCCAGTGTAGGTACCAAATGAAATAGAAATACAGTTCAAATTTAATGAGTTGACCAAGTAAAAATTTATTGTAACACTAAAATGTTACTCTTTTATAAAAATAGGGTTACAAACTGTCCTTTATTTGAAAGGACAGATCTTTATTTAGCTTTGTCTTGTGTCCATTGTTGAATTTCGAACGGAAAAAAAAATGTAATTTTCAATATTGTGCATCAACAAGAAATGAACGTGACCAATTATCAAAATTTAAAAAATAATAGGTGTTATGTTTTAAAGGAAAAATAAAACCCGAATGTGAACTGAAAAAAATTTTGATAAGTTACCAGACAACAATGCTATCCACTTTATCCACTATGCCATGTGTCCTCATTTCAGCTTGTCCCTGGTGTGGACTTGTTTGCAAGGACACATAGCACAGTGGATAAGGGCGTTAGTTAGATCCAGTGACACGACCCAACGAATGTGAGTTCAATACCTGGTTAAGGTGCAAAACTTAGAGAGGGGAATGAACAGGAGATAACTGATAACTGACATCCATTAGACATGGCACGTGGAACTAGAACAGTCTAACCCAGCGAGCGTAATAAACGGTTTAGTTTGACATTCCAACCACCTGAAGAAGGCCAGAGTGTACAGCGGCCGGAACGTTGTAATAAATATGGCAACAAAGATGAGGATGATAGTTCGAACAATGTAAAGAGTGTACATAATAGCTCATCTCAGAAATACAGACAGATACTGAAGGATCGAATAATATAAATAGTGTACATAATACCTCATCTCAGAAATATAGACAGATACCGAAGGATCGAATAATATAAATAGTGTACATAATACCTCATCTCAGAAATATAGACAAATACTGAAGGATCGAATAGTGTAAATAGTGTACATAATACCTCATCTCAGAAATACAGACAGATACTGAAGGATTAGATAAACATGGCGACAAAGATGAGGACAATATTCCGAATAATGTAAATAGTGTACATAATACCTCATCTCAGGAATATAGACTGATACTGAAGGATCAAATAATGTAAATAGTGTACATAATACCTCATCTCAGAAATATAGACAGATACTGAAGGATCGAATAATATAAATAGTGTACATAATAGCTCATCTCAGAAATATAGACAGATACTGAAGCATCGAATAATGTAAATAGTGTACATAATACCTCATCTCAGAAATATAGACAAATACTGAAGGATCGAATAGTGTAAATAGTGTACATAATACCTCATCTCAGAAATACAGACAGATACTGAAGGATTAGATAAACATGGCGACAAAGATGAGGACAATAGTCCGAATAATGTAAATAGTATACATAATACCTCATCTCAGAAATATAGACAGATACCGAAGGATCGAATAATGTAAATAGTGTACATAATAGCTAATCTCAGAAATATAGACAGATACTGAAGTTACCCGATAAATAATAATAATGAGATACTATTGGAATGTTATAACTAAATAAATTATTTATATTTAATAATTCATTTATATGTACTAATTTATAATAATTTAATTATTTAATTTATTGATATTAGTGTATGCGTGTATATCTAGAAGGAAAAATAACTCGGCCTCGTATCGATGTTTCAACGCATATATCAATTGGTAATTTTAAATGCCTCACGTTTCGCTGAGAAAATCTGTTCAAATATAAGCACTTCTGTCTGCACACATAGTGATCACATGCCTATGTCATATGCCTGCGTATTTAATTATATCTATGTAGACTAACAGATAAATGCTTTCTTTTACGAGCGCTGTTGTCGTCGAGTTGTGCGAAAAAAAAAAAAGAACAATCTGTCTTTCGTTGAGTCGTCTTGTAGAATTTCATTGCCGCTTGAGTTCTCTCTCTATGTATTCTGTTCAGCCCGTGCCGACAGTCAACACTGATTACGTCTCCAAATTACGACGCCGAAGACACACACTGAGGAAGCCATCTTTCGTTTATTTATTTTTTTGTTTTTGTTTATTCATTGATTTTTGGTGACTGTGTGTGTGCGCGCGTGCATGCGCTGTCCGCGTGCGTGCGCGTCAGTGCGTTCAAAATGGCGCTCGCGCTGTCACCAGCGTTGAGTCGTTGTCGCCATCTCTATCGCCGTGTACAAGCGGCAATATGTAACACCATCATCCAGCACCACAATTCTCGCAACTCGTTACACAATAACTCGCTCTACACGATCTCCACATCCGCCGCCGCTGTGTCTTAAAGAATTTTACCCACCACCACCAATATCACTACCAACCCACACCACCATCCTCCCCCTACTCAGCTCTTTGCGCCTATTCTCACCGCTGGTCTCTTACCCGCCGTCACTGCCGCGCATGCTCGCACATTACGAACGCTTGAACGGTTTTCGGTAAACGTTTACTCGATCTTGCCACAATAAAAGCTCAGCAGGATGCGACATCTTCTGACGAGGTGACAGATTACATATGCCAAATAGAATGAACTGGATGGAAGTGCCCCTTGTCTCACAATTCGTTATTGATCTCTCTTGACTCATTCTGCTAAGTTTTTCTTCTTTCATATTGAGAATCAATTTGTCACGCTTACTCTTCATATATATATATATATATATATATATATATATATATATATATGTGTGTGTGTGTGTGTGTGTGTGTACATATATATATATATATATATATAATTTTTTGCATGGGAGAGTCTGCATGTCTGTGTATATTTATTGAATTTAGTTGTATGTATGTATACATAGAAAATAACACAAACACACTCACACACACACATACACACACACACACACACATATATATATATATATATATATATATATATATATATATGTGTGTGTCTATATGTGTGTTTTACGCTTCATGTACATGTACATATAAATATACCTGCGTCTTGCATCGGTTTCAATAAGTCTTCTTTAACATAACCTAAGTAGAATGTACTTACTTTTTTCCCCTGTAACTGTCGGTGGCTTTTACGAAATGCTACTGTCTGTACGCCATGGATTTTTCAGATGAATAGATTGAACAGAAGATAGATAGATAGATAGATAGATAGATAGATAGATAGATAGATAGATAGATAGATAGAAAGGTATTGTGATAGATAGATAGATAGATAGATAGATAGATAGATAGATAGATAGAAATGTTCTACGATATATAGAGAGAATCAAAGGTACTGTGATAGATAGATAGATAGATAGATAGATAGATAGATAGATATATAGATAGGAATGCGCTGTGACAGTGTTGTAACAGAGTTATCAAAACAACAGTAGAAAACCGGAATTGGTTTAACAACAATTGGTTTTCGTACAGGGAAATATAATATAGAATAGAAAGTAGGGAAGAGTATGTTTTCGGCAAATGCTACTGCTCCTCCCGATACTCCTCTTGATGTAGGAGTATTTTCATGTCTTCTGTCCGACGGCCCAGTCCAAACTTGTAGGGAAATATCCTTCCTCCACAACACCTCCCTTTTGAGATTTCACCTCATATGGAGGTCATACCTCTTCCTTTTGGGATCCATGCCAAGGATTTCTGTTGGACTTCTTTTTCTTTTACTTGTCCTTTCAGTAGAAATTGTTCCTGGTATAGATACGACAGATACATCTTATAATACCTGCATTAGTTCTTTCAGTGTTATAATTTTACTGTGAGAGTACATTTTCTTCAATTGGTTTAAGTGGCGTTTATTTACCCACCTCGAGCCTTTAATCATATAAATTACTCGACTGAAACGTTTTTCAATTCACCTTCTTCCCAGTCTTCCTTATTCTTTTTATAAATTTAAAAACACATTTTTTGCCTGGATTAAAATATTTAACAGTATCGGTCTTCTTTTTTCAGTCCATTTTCTTTTTCAGGCAACAGTGTATCGAATACAGATTTTAAGTTTCTCGCAAACATCAAAACTGCTAGAGACATACCTGTGTTAGAATGAGGCGTGATACGATATACTTGTTGGAATTGGTTGAGTTCTTATTTTCTCCGAGTACCTACCGTCATATTTCTTTAGAGTTCTCTTCAACGTATCACCAATTCTCTCTCGTAATCCATTTAATCTTGGGAGGAAAGGCGGCGTTGTGATATGGTCATGGTTGTAAAAGTTTCACAGAACATTTCAAAATCTTTTGACGTGTACTGTTCCATTATCAGATACAATGGAGTCTGAGAGGCTCCACCTCGCAAAAAGTTCGGGCAAAAAATTAATAATAACGTTTGATGCCGGTCTCTTACACTTTAAGACTTCTGGCCATTTTGTAAAACTGTCAACCAAGACAAATTAATAAAATCTATTCAGTGCTCCTGCAAAATCAACATGCAATTTTCCCCACCGCCTATCTGCGGCAGACCAGTGACTAAACTTTATTGAAGTTGCCTTAGCAGCTAGAGAACTAATTCTACACGATTTCACCATTTTTTCTATATCCTTATCCATATTTAGCTAGTGCACATAGCTATGCATGAGGAGTTTCATGTCTTATATGGAAATCATTTAATAACCGTTTCTGAAAGGAAACTCGCATATAAGAGTACCACATCATCTATGGGGTACTGTTGATTCTTACTATTAAGGTACCCTTTCTTATTTCATTCATTTAATTTCCACCTTATTTTTTTTTTCTTTTCATTAATAAAAACACCTTTTTCTGCTCTTATTTTTATATCAACCAAAGTTGGTGATAAATCCTGCACTGAATTATATAACACATTTTCTATTTCATTCCCGCCCTTAATGCTGCTTCTAACGGTTCGCAAAACCTAGGAATTAAGCGTGATAACGCATCAGCCTGGCAAAGCTTATTAAATAGTAAAAAATTCATTTTGGAATCATAATTCAAGAGTATAGTACCCCATCTCTCCTGTCTATTGGCAGTGTGGGTTGGCAAACCTTTCTTTGATCCAAAACTTGTTATTAACGGGCGGTGATCCGTCTGTCATAAAAAAAAAAATCTTCTTCCCTGTATATATTAGGTTGGTGCAAGAATAATGTCGTTTTCTCACATATGTGAGAAAACGACATTATTTTTGCACCAACCTAATACTGGTGGAATTTCTTTATGGCATAAATTATTGTGAAACTCTCCTTCTCGATTTGAGAATATTTTGTTTCAGCAGGTAGTACTGTTCTAGACACATAAGCCACTGCTTTCATTGTTCCGTCTTTTTATTTGTACAAAATTACGGCCTCAATACTATAGATGCTGGTATCGATAGCAACAACTGTCTCTTGACTGGGGTCAAAATGCCCTAGAAATAAATCGAATGTCAAAATTTCTTTAATTTTTCAAAGGTTTTTTGGTAATCGTTGGCCTTCTGCCATTTTTTAATAAATTGCTTAGTAATTTATGTATATTTTTATAAATGCGTTTTAATTGTTAGCAAGCCCTAAAATGCTTGTAATGTCTTAATATTTTTTGGCACCGGCATATTATTAATTGCAGAAAATCTAGCTGCGTCTGGAACTTTACCATTTTCTTCAATTATATGTGTATAATTATTTGTGTATAATTATTTGTGTATATTGTGTGTATATATACACAATTATATGTGTATATATGAATATATTATTTTTTCTTAAAAAAGAAAGCATTTCTCTTCACTTAATTTGAATCCAAAATGACTGATTTTTTTCTTGTTTAAACTTTGTGAATATGTTCAATATGGTGTTTGCTTGTTTCGCTTTTTATCAGAATATAATCTAAATATGCGATAGCGAAATTCAAATTTTCTGGTATCGCATACATGGCTTGTTGAAAAATACCTGTAACCATTTTTACCCCCAAAAGTAACCCTACCAAATTTGTAAACCCCTCGATGAGTATTAATAGCGAAATGTTTAGAACACTTAACATCCAGTTACGTGCAAATATGCGTCCAAAAAATCCAATTTGTAAAAATATTTTCCACCGCTTAACTGGGCGAAAATTTCTTGTGGGTTCAGAATCGGGTACGAATATTTGTAGACAATTGTTCAATCCGGAGCTATTACTTTTATATATATATATTTTTTTTATTTTATTTTATTTTTTTTATTTTTTTTTATTTTTTATTTTTATTTTTTTTTATTTTATTTTATTTTTTATTGTATTTTATTTAATTTTATTTTTTATTTTTATTGTATTTATTTTATTTTATTTTTTATTTTATTTTTTAATTTTATTTTATTTTTTATTCATTTTTTAATTTATTTTTTATTTTATTTTATTTTTTTATTTTTATTTAATTTTTCATTTTTATTTTATTTTTATTTTATTTTATATCTTATTTTTTAATTTTTATTTTATTTTTATTTTATTTTTTATTTTTATTTTATTTTTTTTATTTTATTTTTATTTTATTTTTACATAAAAACATGGCACACACCGTTCCGAATAATTTATTTTACAAATTACTTCCATTTTTCCAGCCTATCAAGTTCATTGTTAATTGCATCGAGTTCCGCAAAAGAAAAAATTTCTTTTTGATTTGAGCACGGGTGTAACCTTTTCTTTTAGTTCAAATTTTGCAATTATTTCTTGCACCTCCCTAGACCTTCAGAAGAAACTTTCGCGTAGTGTTTTTTTTTATTCTTTTTTAATTTTTCATAATCAAAAGACAAAACGTTTATTTCCTTACAATATTAACTTATTGAAAGATTCCATAAGTTCAACAGGCTCATCCAAATCAGTCCCAAACAGATTACTTCTTCTTTCCATCACAAATACTTTTGCTTTTATGATTTTACCCGAAATTTCTGCGACACAGTTAAATTCTCCTTTGAATTTTTTCCCGCGTCGCCACGAGTCTTTTTTGAAAACGTTAAACTTGGTTTACCTAATTTGATACATGTGTATTCACTTAATATCGTTAAATAAGACCCTGTATCGAGTTGAAACTTTACAAGTTTTCTATTAATTTTAGTATTAACATATTTCCTTTTATGTTTATTCGTTCAACGAATCGAACCAATTCAGTTGAATTTATATTCACTGCATTTCTAAATTTCCTTATTTTTCTTTGATTTGATTTGTTTGTGACTCTCTATTTCCTTTTAGCCACACTTAACACAATGTTTGTCGTTATATGGGCAATCATTTTAGAATGTAATTTTCCACAGCCATAACAGGAATTTGGCTTAACAATTTTTTTTTATTTGTTCTATTACACCAAAGGTTAGATTTTTTCAAAATTTCTTTCTTCTTTCTTTATTTCTTGACGTACTGCGTGTATTTGGAAGTTTTCTCTGTCTTCATTTTTTTTAGTACCTTGCCTGAGATTTTAAGTTTAGCCGTGAATGACTGTTTTTTTTTTTTTTGTTTTTTTTTTGCAAATACTACGAATGTTTACCAAATCCTCCCCACAAGACAGGAAGAGGTATAAGGTAGATTTTTATGTGGGGAGCTTTCTAGCCCAAAGGCTTGAGCAAAAATTCCCCTTAGACACGAGATCGGGTTTGTCTATCTCCCTACTGGGCTCCTCTCTGACCGAAGGCAGCAACGAAATGCCCAACTCAACCAAGGCTGCTGATACTCCTCTTGATGTAGGAGTCTTTATGTCTTCCGTCTGACGGCCGAATCCAAACTTGTAAGGAAATATTCTCCCTCACAATAGATAGATAGATAGATAGATAGATAGATCAAATCCTGTACTTATGCGTTAACCATTGTCTGGATGAGACGCGAACGTTCGTCAGTTTTCCTGGGTGTTTGGTTTTGATTGCTTTTCGCAACTGCCCAGCAAGTTGGCATAGTACTCTCCATTGACACTGAGGCCGTTTTGAAGATATTTAATAAACACAATGCCTTTTGCATTCCAAAAAAACTAAGGCCATCACCTTACATGCAGAGGAACAGACATGCAGTAGGTGTGGGGGTTGTTCCCACTGAGTGAATTGTCTTGTGTCTCTGGCTCTGTGATGAGTACAACACTCATGCTGGTTTAGGAAACGTACAATTAAACCGGCTAGATCTGCGTCAAACGATATGATACTCTATTCCCTGATTTAATCACCCTGGTGGGCTTTTGATCAGCTGTGAGAAGACGTGACACCCACCGAGCATAAACCTTCGTCATGCTAATTTCATTGTGCAGAATATTCTGAAGTCTTTCAAGGGCTATGCTAATAGCATTGGCTATTTGAATTATAATCAATCGCCTCTCCTCCAAGAGGTGAAAATGATCAATATTTTCCTCAGGGGTGGCAGCTGCAGGACGTCCAGACCATGAGCCATTTTCAAGAATCTTTTTTCCCCTTCTAAATTCACCTGCCCACTTTTGAACTGTTGATAATGCCGGAGCGTCACCCTCTAAAATATCAACTTTGTTAGATTGGTATGTCTATAGTTACTAAATAACATTACGATGCCAAATTTTATCCATTTTCAAGAAAATCGCTACTAGTTACAGTCGAAGTCTACTTTGAAAAGTCAGATGACAGTTTACCTGGAAGGAAACAATGCAGTTATTACTAAGAATATTTTGAAATTAATCTATGCAAGACTTCACAGGTCTAGCGTCACTCCTTCAAGTCAGTCGATGAAGTTTTCAGCCCATTCTTGTAAAATGCTTCTTTTGAATGAAATCGTTTTCTGTGTTGGGATCAATTTTAAGGTTAGTTTATATTTGCATAGTGTGTCGGTTAATGACTCACAAAGGGAAAATCAGCGAGAGAAGTTCGATCTCCCACCGAGTTCATTATGTTCACCTCCTCACAAATAGCATCGGTAAAGAAATTAATCTACTTCTTCTCTCTTCCCAAGCTATGGGTTAAATAGCAAAGCTGACTGAGCACTCTTGCTTTAGATCAGTGATTCTTAAACTTTTTCCTTGTTTGCACTTCTTTCAAACCATCAACCAGTTCTCGCCCCCATTTCCAGAATTGAAGAAAAACAATACTGATATCATGTGCAAAAGACAATACTGTTGCTTTAAATGTTTATTCACATAAATGACAACAAAATCATGCTTTACAAAAACAAATTAAATTACATTACGCTAATCGTTCTTTTTCAATACAATTGTAAAATAAAAAATTACCATTTTTTTGTAAAGTTTTACGATACGTACTCTTTACCAAAATGCCAAATTATAACAATAATCTAAATAAATTGTAACATTAAAACTCCCTTATAAATTCAGTTTCAACTGCTTATAAACTAACACAGCAATAATTAACGCATACGTTCATAGAATTCAAATTAGGTGTCACACACACACACAAAATTTCGGGTGACGTACATGTTCGTTGTTCTTTCTTTTTTTGGTACCTTTTTTCCTTGGATATTGGTCTGTTTATTTACATATCAAGGCACCCAAGGTTTTCCGGACGAGTATAATTTCTCATATTTATATGATTATTACTATATATATATATATATATATATATATATATATATATATATATATATATTATATATATATATATATATATATATATATATATATATGTGTGTGTGTGTGTGTGTGTGTGTGTGAACTAACACATTTCAACAATATTTAAACATCACATTTGGGCAAACACATCTCAACAATATTTGAGCATTAGTTCCGTCCTTTCTTTATCAAAACAAACTTCATAATGTAGTGTTTCTAACATTATTGCAGTTTTATCGCTACTTTCCGATCGTCTTTTCCTGAAGTATACGTTCACCCTATTACTATAATGGTTAATGTGCAAGGAACGGCTTCTTGGAATGGACATACAAAGTACGAAACATGTGCATTGGGGCATTTTTCATTGGAAAAATACTAAAAAAAATGTAAATAATAACGTAATTATTCGTTTTGTTTCAATTAATTTGCACAAGGGTTTAGTATTTAATAAATTATAGTCGCATCATATAAACTGTGAATCTACTTGATATACAGCAGTAAATATGATATCATTCCATTTTGAGACGTCCTTGGATAATCACTTTTTATTTGTCAAAGAAATATGCTTTGAAGTCACTTCAATTTGCCAGAATAACCGAGACTTGAGTGGCGAGCCAAATACTAATAAACAATTACACAGCAGAAAGTTGAATGCGAAAAAATAATATTTGTCAGCAATAAAATGTTGCCATCCCATATGTAAATCTTTAATGCTGAAATTTACTAGAATGTAATTGGTACAAAGCAGTTTAAGACTTAAAAGAAAAAGTGTTTGTTATTGATAGGCCATTCTGTCATATCAAGTAGAGCATAGGGGAGTGCTTTTCACTATTCGTTTCTTTTAATTTGAATCCACATTTGACCCAATAAAAAACGAAAAAGGCTATTTTCCGGCAAAATGGACATCAAATCTATTTTACCGATTTATATCAGTTATGTTTTAGCACTAAGCCTATATATATATATATATATATATATATATATATATATATATATGTGTGTGTGTGTGTGTGTATGTGCGAGTGTGTGTGTGTGTATGAAAAAATATAGTTTTTTCTGACATGAAGTTCTCAATATCAGAGATAGAACGTATGTAAAAATAAATATCATGAAACAACATGTCATCACAGAGTGTTGACTTCAATGTTCACATATATATATATATATATATATATATATATATATATATATATATATATATTAGAAATTTACTTATTTAAAAATATGGTTCCCTCACTACACAGGAATTACAATATTCAAAAACAGAAGCTAAAATGTTTTTTTTGCAGAAGCTAAATTGTTTTTGTAACATGGTAATTCATGTGTAGTGATGCAACCATATTTTTAAATAAGTAAATTTATAATATTTATGCGCTGTAAATTTGCATTGAGCACTTTTTGTAAAAATAAAAATATTAATAAGAACATCGGATTATATAACTTGCTGTTCTTTCTCTTTATAATATATATATACATATATATATATATATATATATATATATATATATATATATATATATATATATATATATATATATATATATATATATATATTGATGGAGGATATAAATCCAAATAGAGCTCAATGTAAGAACCGAGCAATATAATAATGAATACTGAATCCTTAAAAATCCATTCGCTCAAGTTATAATTTTTTTCGTAGACCCGAAATGTCCATCTCTTCGAACCAGTTTTATATGAATACATTTCTTTAAGAAAAAGTCAAGGAAATAAATTATAACCTGAGCTAATGGATTTTTAAGGATTCTGTATTCAATATATATATATATATATATATATATATATGTGTGTGTGTGTGTGTGTGTGTTGTGAGTTCAATACCTGGTTAAGGCAATGTAGAACTTCGAGAGGTGGATTAGCATTAGATAACTGATAACCGACTTCCATTAGACATGGCACGTGGAACTAGAACAGTGTACACTTGCGAGCGAAATAAAGAGATCAGTTAGACATTCCAACCACCTGACGAAGACCAGAGCGTACAATGTCCGAAACGTTGTGATAAATATGGCAACAAAGATGAGGACAATAGTCCGAATAATGTAAATAATATATATATATATATATATATATATATTAGTTTGGTGCAAAAATAATGTCGTTTTCTCACATATGTTACTATGTGAGAAATCGATACTATTTTTGCACCAACCTAATATATATATATATATATATATATATATATATATATATATATATATATATATATATACTATATTTGATCTTAGCCAAAAGACCGGGTGGAACAGCAAAATCGTCCAATTGTTAGATTAAGGTCTGAATGATTGTATGTTAGAAATGATTAAAGATATCTTACTGGAATTCTCCGAGGTATTATAACACTATTAGACTCTACTTTGAACAATAAGAATGTATAATTATTCTCGAAACTTGACAGAAGAATCGTGATGAAATCGATCATAAACGAAAATGACATGTTCATCATAGCTAAGGATAGGGTGCTCATGAAGTATTGAAATAAATTTCAAACACACACACACACACACACACACACATATATATATATATATATATATATATATATATATATATATATATATATATTATTCCAAGATCATTTTCCAAGTTGATCCTCTCTAAACTATTATCTTTCTGTCCTGGAGTGAAATGTTGTCGCACACGTTTCACGTACGATTTCCTTTTCTAGTTTTTCTTCACTGCTCTTTGGACTGTCATAGCTGAAACTCTTCTCTCACGAGCCAAACTTCTTATAACTTGAGTTGGATCTTTTCTAATTGATCTCTTTAGCTCTAAGTTGAAATGATGACCCCTCTTCCTGTTGTGACCTCATGACCCACTTTTTCTCCTTAATGCTGTCTGTTTTTTGAACTTATTCACCGTTATCTTGATGGTTCTTGAACGGACTTTGAAGATTGAAGCCAGAGTATAAATGTTCGTACTAATATTGAAGGATTGAATGATATTTTTCGTCACACCATTGCACAGTTGGAAAGACAGTGGGTCTGACACAAAACAATTTTAACCTTCTCGAGTTTTAACTGAAGAAATCAAATGTTTTTTCAAATGGTGTCAAGATGGCAAGACATCTTATACACTTGATAGCTTTGATCACTATTTTAATAACACCAACACTCCATCTTATATTCATATTCAAACACACACGGGCGCGCACAAGCACACACACGCTCATATATATATATATATATATATATATATATATATATATATATATATATATATATATATGATAATATTAGTGGTAAATATAAACATACATATGCAATCATATATCTAAAATATATATATATATATATATATATATATATATATATATATATATATATATATACATACACATACATATATATTTGTATAAAAAATAATTCCAAGAGGATAGAATCCAGGTAGAACTCAATCTCCAGGACAGTGTAAGGATATAATAAAAATGCTTAAACACTAATATTCCATGGTCATCATTTATTCCATTAGAATCGTAAATACGATCCAATTCATCAGACGTACCAATTCCTAATTCCTCAGACCAAATTTCTACTAATTTATAGGTCTGATGAATTGGATCGTATTTACGATTCCAATGGAATAAATTAAGACCATGGAATATTAGTGTTTAATCTTTTTTTATTATTATTATTATTATTATTATTATTATTATTATTATTATTATTATATATATATATATATATATATATATATATATATATATATATATACCGGGTGTAACAGCAAAATTGTACAATTTTCAGATTAAGCTTTGAAGAATTGTATCTTAGAAATGATTAAAGCTATTTTACTGGAAACCACCGAACTTTTTATAACACTATTGGGCTCTACTTAGAACAATAAAAATGTATTTAGCTCTAAGGTTCTAAGGTGAAATGATCATCCCTCTCGCTTTTGTGACAATCTGATTCAGTTTTCCTCTCTACTGTTACCTCTTTTTTAAACTTATTCACTGTTCTCTTGATGGTTCTTGAATGCATTTTGAAGATGGAATCCAGAGTATGAATGTTCGTACCATTACTGAAAGCCTGAATGATCTTTTTCCTTTCACCATTGCTCAGTTGGGAAGTTATAGTGGTGCTAAAACAAAACGATTTTAACCTCTTCTCTTTCTAGCTGAATAACTCAAAGTTTTTTTTCAGTGATTCTTACAACAGATTTTGCCATGGTGGCTAAACGTGTTATCTGAAAATCTGTATAAAAGAAACTCATTTGGTTTACTGTTTTTTTGTTTTTTTTTAGATATTAAATATTTTGTGTGATGGACAATTATCCTATTCTGTTACGCATTTTGAGCAATTTTGTTGTTACACGAAGTACATAAAAATTTGTCAAAATCAACCGACAATGGTTGTCTGCTTCATTTTTTTTACTTAATTTTTCCTTGTTTTTTTGGGGGGTGGATTTAGATGTGCACTGGAATTTAAATTTTAGTTAACTTATTCTAAGCTTATGATTTGTTCAAATACTTTCGGCCATCTCAATCAGTATCAATAAATGGATGTTTTCAGCGTGGCAAACACGATTTTATCAGCTACTTAATTGGCAGTTTTAAAAGAGAGTAAATTGAACGGTTACTTGAAGCACACGTCGAATATTTATACCTCATTATTTCATCCACACTTTTGGCGAAAAAGGATAATTTATTTAATGCTGATTGTTTCTTTGTATACAAATAATGGCTTCAAGCATTTTGAGAGCTACAACCACATCACGTCGAATCATCGGTTCTCGTCCAATCAACTAAACTGTGTTGAGCTTGATCAGTACCTAGATGAGTGTTGTAACATACCTACGGACGATAAGTGATATGTCCACATTTACATAAAAACAGTAGTAAATACTGTGTGTTGGTATGTCAAGGGTAAGTCGAACGGCAGTCTCGTCTCGGGAAACAGCTACCCGACCCCGTTTTATTTTTGGCCGAGACTACGGGCTCTGATACCCCACAATAAATTCGGCCTTGTACCACATCTGACCGCGTCGGGCAGTTGGTAGATATCCTGCAGCTGGACATTCGTCACGATCTGTGCTGGTCAAATTCTCTGCTTCCGGGCAGAGAGGATCCCCAGACAAGGCTATGTCGAACGCTATAGTTTCGTCTCGAGAAACAATTACCCGGCACCAAACCCGGCATTAAATATCACATTGAGATTGATATGTCGTAAAACAAACCAAACCAAATCAAAAAATTGTCGCCATTAAATAACACATTGAGGTTGATATACCGTAAAACAAACCAAACCAAAAATCTTGTCGGCATTAAATAACACATTGAGATTGACATGCCATAAACCAAACCAAACCAAACCAAAAATCTTCTCGGCGTTAAATAACACATTGAGATTGACATGCCATCAAACAAACCAAACCAAACTAAACCAAACCAAACCAAACCAAACCAAAAATCTTGTCGGCATTAAATAACAGATTGAGATTGATATGCCATAAACCAAACTAAACCAAACCAAAAATCTTGTCGGCATTAAATAATCCATTGAGGTTGATATGCCGTAAAACAAAACAGGCCAAATCAAAAATCTTGTCGGCATTAAATAAGACATTGAGATAGACATGCCATCAAACAAACCAAACCAAACCGAAACAAATGTCTTGCTTTTTGGCATGAAATAACACATTTAGGTTGATTATGCCGTAGAACAAATCAGTCCAAACCAAACCATAAGTTAAAATGCGTTTCAGCTTTAAATAGCCTTCAAAAGTTTGATAAGCTGTTAAAAAAAATCAATCTAGAATGTTGAGTATTTCCTGCATTGAATGTTGTAAAGTACTTTTGTATTATTTAGTATTGGAGAATGTAATCTCCAATACGACACGAGACTTCATAAACAGCAGTATTTCTCTTACAGAAGGAGGATATGTTTTATATAATTAGGTTAGACGTCTTGAACTTTTTATCATAAATAACAAATCTAAGGTATTTGCTGGGATCGCTAAGTGATTTGTACCAGTGAATTATATTTCTAATTGCTTTGTCATCCTGTTTATAATTAGGGTGCGTCTGGCTACGAAAAAATACATTAATAGTATATTTATATTTATCTATGCCGGG
Source organism: Acanthosepion lycidas (assembly GCA_963932145.1). NCBI lineage: Eukaryota > Metazoa > Mollusca > Cephalopoda > Sepiida > Sepiidae > Acanthosepion > Acanthosepion lycidas. The sequence goes on from OZ010587.1 coordinate 93,727,929, forward strand.
GCGATTGCTATCGGCCAATATGTAAATATATCTGCGCAGTGGAAATACATATAATCTTCAAGTGCCATATCTATTGGCATACGGGTTTAGCAGTCATCTATTTATAAATAAAGTTGAAAACTAAATTCCAAAATGTCAACAACAGTGTTAGATCCATAAAATCTCTTTGGACGGTTTTTTTTTAATTTAATTTTTTTTTTTTTTTTTTTTTACAAAAGTTTAAACCCATTAAAAACTGTTCTTATCGATTTATAACAAGTTAGAGATTAAAAAGGATTTTCTGCTTTCAGATAGAACGACATGAATTCCAGACCTTGGCGAATGAGGCAAAAGAAACTGAACTGCTCTGGTGGTGATGCGAGTAAACAAATATAAATGCGTCAAAATATACATGTCTATAGAGGAAAAGGAATTGCGATAATGTGATAGAGAAAAGACGAGAGCAGTAGCGAGAAAAATCGAGATTTCAGCAAGGCGCGAGAAGAATTATTGAGACGACGTTAATTTTTTTTCATTCTCCCTCCCGAGAATCTTCTTGTATCAAAATTTGATATTTGTTTGTATTATCCATGTTTTATATATGATCATTCAACATCTTGCATATATATATATATATATATATATATATATATATATATATATATATATATATATATATATATATATATATATATATACGGGTGTGTGTTGTGTGTGTATCTATGTATGTATGTTTCTTTCTTTCTTTTAATCTCAGATGCGTCTTTAATCGTATGTTTTCGTTTTTTTAAACCGGTACTCACAAGACCTTTGATCCGACTTAGGAGGGACTTGGAAATAATAGAATTAAAAGAAGCTGAAGCAAAATGCGCTCTAAAAGATTTTCAAGACTGAAGATTGCAACAATAACAACTCGACTGATGTGGAAAAGGAATGCAAAACAAGTTAAGTCTCGCTCATAAAGAAATATTCTTTTAACAAATCGAAGATTGATTATTTCATGCGTCACTACTAACAGATTTAACTGTTATAACTGAATATCTGTACATCAGTATGTTAGGCTCAATATATATATATATATATATATATATATATATATATATATATATATGCATGAATATATTATGGGACTGTCTCATATATATATATACATACATACATACATATATATATATATATATATATATATATATATATATATATATATATATATATATATATATATATATATATATAATCATATATGTATGTATGTATGTATGTATATATATATGAGACAGTCCCATAATATATTCATATATATATATATTTTATTGTTCAAAACATATATATATATATATATATATATATATATATATATATATATGTGTGTGTGTGTGTGTGTGTGTGTGTTTGTGTGTGTTTTGAACAATAAAAAATATTAGAATTTAAAATATTCAGACCCACAGGGTTGCATATTAATATTCTTTCGTTTTTATTATTATTTCTGTTAGATTCTTCGACTTGTTCCGTTCTACTTGGCCATTATCAGGAGAAAAAACTTCTGCTTGCTAGTAGCAGTTAACTACGGATATATATATATATATATATATATATATATATATATAGGATTACCAAGTATTTAAAATTTGGATCAATAATAAAGAAGTTACTAATTGTTTTCCTAATATCAAGATGAAACCAAATTGTACACTAATATAGTTTGATATTGAGAATAACTACCAATTAATATCGAAGGAAATTTTCCTGAATGCTATGGATTTTGCTACTCAATACTCAGGTATAACAGTTGTAGAGAAAAACATAATTATGAATGCAAAATGTCAGTACTCATTCATAATGACAAGCAATGGATTAAAAACGGACCACTTCGACATCACAATTGGATCATTGGACTCTGCAGCGTCCTCTGATCTTATAGGCCTTTTAATAATATATAATCATACTGCATATCGTAAAATCAGTAAATGATCTTGGATTACACAGAGACGATGTACCTATGGTGGTAAGAAATTGTACGAAATTTAAAACTAGAAAATTATCACATAGAGAATATAAATGCCTAAACTTGAGAAATTACTGTAAATACTAAAATAAAAAAGTTAACTTCCCTGATATAAAACTCTACAAAAAGCCCAATACTAATCCTTTGTATATACACCCTAATTCCAATCATCCTCCATCTATAATTAAGCATAGAGCTTCATCTATTGAAAAAAGAATAAGTACAAATTCAGCAGATGGGAAAATATTCTATGAACATAGAACATTCTATAATAAAGCTCTAAAGAATAGCGGCTAAAATCTCAATTATATGAACACTCAATTATATAAAAAATGAAAATAGACACAATAGAAGAAAATAGAAATAGAAAAAGTCATTCGGTATACACCGTCATACAACCATATGGTAAGTAATAGATTAGGCCAAACATTCCTTGCATTAATCGATAAACATTTTCCTAGAGAAAATAAACTCAGTACAATTTTTAATAAAAATAACCTAAAATTAAGTTGCAGTTTTACTGAGAACTTAGCAATTATTATTGAGAGACAAAATGCTAATATCTTAAATAAGCGCTCATGACAAAATCAAAAAATATAGATTCTAAAATAAAAAAAAATGAAGATAAAGAAAAATTATGTAATTGTAGAAATCCTCAAAACTGTCCACTTAATGATAAATGCCGTATTAAATCAATAATTTATCAATGCAATATTTCATCTATTGAAGATGCAGAAATAATTAAATTCTACATTGGATGCACACAAAATTAATTCAAAAGGAGGTAGAGCCAACATCAAATGTCCTCTAAGAAAAATAAATACCGAAAACAAACATTCCTATCTAAATATTTCAGGCACTTAAAAGAAACCAATAAAACACCAACAGTAAAATGGAAATTAATAAGAAAGTCTAGACCGTGTAGATCATTAAATGACCGATGTCGTTTGTGCATACAGGGAAAATGATACATTATTAAGTTTCGGAAAAATAAAAATTTATTAAATCAAAGAAAGGAAATAACTATTTTTTGTAGGCACAGTCAAATATTTTCCTTAAGTAATAATGAATTTTGAACAAAATGAAAATAAAATGATAAAGAATAGAGATGAAACATACGTTTATATTTGATCTTTAATTAGTAATTAATTTCTAATATATTTATTTCTGAAAATAACGTCTAGTCTATTAGTTATTAGAAGGTCGAATGGTACTTTAAATCTATTAGAATAAAATTTGATTAATAAAATTTAAGTATTAATAATATGGCTTGCACATATTTAAATGATCCATTGTGTATAAAAATATGAATTATATGAATGAAAATGCTTAATTATTTTATCATTGGAAACCCAGACGTATCACTGAAGAACGGAAGTATGGGTTTGTTAGAAGACACACCCACCACAGTTAAACTTATCTTGACTTTGCAAGTAACATATATTGGATACATAAGCTGTCTAGGGAAATTAAAACCCAGCTACCCCTAAATTGAAATAAAGATTCATTAACCTTAACAACTTATAATATCAATATTGTCTGCGCTTGTAAATGAAGTAGATTCTTTTGAAAGTTTATTCCTATGATCGCTTGACAATGGAACGAGACCATGGATTTTAAGTTTAATTTTAATAATTAAATTTATAAATTTAGTTTCAGGTATAAAAAACTGAAATTTTCTGTGTCGCGATGGAATCTTATTTTTAAAAAGAAAATAATTTTAATATTTTGTCTTCTGTTTTGTATAGAGCACTTCATTTTTTAGAATAAAAATAACTTAGAAAACCGTATTGTAAATCTTACTGTTTTTTACATATATATATATATATATATATATATATATATATATATATATATATATATGGACTCTCCCGTCGGTTTCGACCTATGAGGATTTGAGAGCTTAATTGATTCAGTTATGAAATTTTGTGTGATAATCTTAAGTGGCACTTAAGACCCGCTAGTGATTTACAAAGGAGGCCACATATGGAGCAAGAGTGAGGACTGTGAGATGAGGTCACTGTTAGATTGGCTGACCTTTTAGAACTTGCTCTCGCTTCTTGAAGATGATTCAGACATCCAGATTGAAAATTGCTAAGTTTACTAAAATAGTTTGATTTCCATTCTACCCACTCCAAGGCTAATCGCTCAAGGGTGTTATGTGTTATACTGACAACTGACAAGTTGCTTTTCAGCTTGTTTTGTATCTTAGTCATAGGCGTCCTATATTCCTGTAGCCCTAATCTAACTGGCTGTACATTAGGATCTTGGGTATCTTGTCATCAGATATTCTCAAGACATGACCAGTCCAACGTAACTGGAACTGTATGAGAAAAATCTCGATTCCTCCAATATTACACCTGCTAAACAGTTCTACGTTAGATGTCCTATCTTGAAGGTTAACTCCACAGATTTCAAGCAGACAGCATTTATTTAAAACATGCAGCTGGCGTATATAGTACCTGTATGGAGTCCACGACTCTGAGCCGTACAAAAGGATGACAAGTACAACAGCTCTGTAAACCTTATATATATACATATATATATATATATATATATATATATATATATATATATATATGTATATATATATATATATAAGTTTTTATATATAGGGGAGGGGGCATCATGACGTCATGTCATTTGTTTGGGATCATATATGCGGTCGTCTATGAGTCAAAACAGATTAAATGCTTTGGCCGTTTTGTCAATAGAAAATTATCTTGAAAAGAAGATATGTGTAGAAAGTCCCATGAAAAGATTTGCAGATCTAAACTCTATAAAATATTTTAGGTGGGATAATAAATGTTTACTTTAGCTTGTATTAAGTTGCATATTGTAATAATATCGTTATGCTACATTTTCAGTTTTTCTCTTTGTAAAAGTTTTAAAAATAATATACTTGTAATGCCGCCGAAGTTCAGCTTAACTTGAGTGCCTGCGACTCGTTTAAAAACAAACTTGTCCATCGGTTCGATTAAGGTCTGAAAGCTTTATCCTAGAAATGATTAAAGATATTTTACTGGAATTCTCCAGTTTCTAACACTACTGGACTCTACTTTGAGCAATAAGAATGTATAATTACTCTCCAAGCTTAACCAAAGAATCGTGATGAATCCGATCATAAACGAAAATGGTATGTTCATCACAGCTACGGATCGGAAACTCATTAAGGATTAAAATTAAATCTATATATATATATATATATATATATATATATATATATATATATATATATATATATATTATTCCAGGAATATTTTCCAACTTATTCAAGATAATCTTCGCTCTCACTAACCTTCTAACTTATTGCCCTGGAGTAACAATTTGTCTCACACTTTTCGCGTACGATTTCATCTTCAAGTTTTTTCACTGCTCTTGGGACAATCATAGCTGAAACTCCTCTCTCACGTGTCAAACGTTTTGTGGAATTATTTGGATCTTTTCTAATTAATCTCTTTAGCGCTAAGACGAAACAATGATCCCTCTTGCTGTTGTGACCTCCTGATCCATTTTTCCTCTCTATTTTTATTTTTTTAAATCTTATTAACTGTTCTTTTGATAATTCTTGAATGAATTTCGATGATGGAAGTCAGAGTATGAATGCTGGTACTATTACTGAAGGTCTGAATGATATTTTCCTCTCACCATTGCTCATTTAGGAGACAGTGGGGCTAACACAAAAAAAATTAACCTGTTCCCTTTCTAGCCAAATAACTCTTTTTTCAGTGATTCTTAGGACAAATGGTGACATTATGTTCGTTTATTGTTTAATATATTGTAATGTAATTGTCATCGTTGATAATGGCTTATGTAAGCCGAAACCTTAGATTGGATTAAAAAATATGTATCAATATGGTGATATATATATATATATATATATATATATATATATATATATATATTCTTATTCGACCTCAGTCAAGAAAACAGTGTAAACGCCCATGTGCCGCATTTGGGAACTCCTTAATATTTACAATTGTTTTAATTTATGCCTCTCGTCAGGGCTTCATATAATGTGTCTCAAACTGGAGCAGTTTTCTGGCAACTAGAGGCGCTTTCTGTGGAATTTTATATTAAGATTGAAACCTACCTGAGACTTTTGGTTCTCAAATAGGGGTAATTTCATGGTTTCTTTTGGGGAGGGGAAATCTTTTAATTTTGCTTCTTTTTTTTAAATTTTGTTTATTGACATAAAAGAACCTAACATTTTAATGATCCTTTTGTTTATTGAAGTATGTTTCCGTTCATTTATTTGTTTAATAATTAGTCATGAATAAAAACAAATTACTGGACATGTATTCAAATTAAATTCCATCAACCTTTTTTTCTATTGCTATTAAATTCGTAAAACATTCTATAAAAAAATAATCCATGTAAATGTAGATGTACGACACTGGAGGAGAATAAGGATTCTCAATAATATATAGATATAATTTGGAATTTAACTTTTGAGTCGGAAATTCTTGGGAAGAGAGGAGAATAGTGAAAAGGATGTATTGGTCAAAACGGTTTGAGAAACACTGCCCATATGTTTGCTATTGCCAGCCCTACTGTTCATTTCACTTTGCCTGCAGTGAAAGGAGTTTAGGCCTAGTTTAACACTTTGAGTTCTGACCAACGCTTTACCGGTGGTGGAGAAAAATGACGTAATGTCTAACTACCGGTTGAACAGTGGTAGAGAAAATGACTTAATAAGCAACCACCGAATGAACGGTGTGTAAACACTTGTAATTATTTTTTTTATATCTACCGTAAAATGTTACATGTCAATTATCTGTGAACTTTGACTCAGGAGCTCAAGCAGAAGGCTTAAAATTTTTCCGGAACGCAGGGATCTAAGGGTTAATTAATATAAAATCGTTTTTGAATTCGAAGTTTGTCCTGCTAGACTTGTTATCAACCGCGGTTCGCGAACCCATGTATTTAACCAATTAAAAATTTGAGGGCAGAAATTATATTTGCGAAAGTAAACGTAACCAGTTCAGCCGGAATTCGAACTCGGCTCGCAGATTTGGGAATCACTAACAATTGCACTACCGATACATCCAGCTGCTTTGTGACTTATTTTTGACTTTTCGGTTTCACCGCGTATATTGAGTATCGTGTAAAAAAAACTTCAGTGACTATCGTAAATTTCTGATAACTGTCAACATAAAAATGTATTTTTCGTATCATATGCTTGGTTCGACTACAAACATTTCTACACCTACGTTGTCATAATTCTGAGGGTGGTGCGAGTCCACCCACCTGAAATACCCGAGTCAAATGCTCCAGCCACGTCGCATATGTAAAGTCACATAACGGATACACCATTTACTTTCTTTGGTTCAGGTTAGGCGTCTAGGAAACAGTAGAAGTCATGTAAATTTGGTGACCCGAGTAAGGTCTGTGTCAGCAAGTGTTACGAACCATTAGAATATTTCTTTTATCGTATTAGTATAAACGTAACATTCGAAGTAAGATACAAAGTTATAGTCAAACAGTAAATTATTATTAATAAATTTTTCACCTAAGAAATTCATAAACAAAACCTATATTCATTTTATACTAGCTAAATACCCGTCCTACGAACAGAGAAAAGTCAAGATCTCATAGAAGGTGTTTTACTACATTAAGATTTCTGTGAAACTTTGACGGCAAGATTCGAAAGATACCTTTTGATATAATCCTAAGTCCACTTGAAATTCCTACTTTCGACATCGATCCATAGAGCGAAAGAGAGAAAGATTTGAATAATTTTCTAATTTTTTATTTGCCATGTCTTTTTCAGGAAATAGGCGATCATGGCTCTCCACCTCCTTCTATCCCTTGCAGCTCTCAACAAGTCCCTTCCCTCTGTTTCCTCCCCCAGATCACGTTCTGTCATCCACATGCTGAAGTCCGCCAGGATTGTCACGCGTTGTTTTCGCTTGTCTCTCTTTCCCTCCATTCGAACCGTGAGTATATAATCTCAAGTCAAATACTGCGTTTTGAATACCAGTAAAAAACGCCTACAATAAACATCTTTTTTTTTTCAATCATTTCACCCCAATCGGGGCGGGACTGCCAGTAACATGCCAGACATTACAGACAGTGAGATCAAGATTAAAGGGGGTTGTTTGAGGAAAAGATATACAGGTAGAAGGGGATCAGGATCAAGGCATCAAAAGATGTCGATTGACATTACATTTGAATATTTGTAGATTATACCTATCAGGGAAGCAGTTATGGAGTTCCAATGTCGGGAAATGCGAGAGAAGAAGCTGTTGGAGTAGAAGAGGTGGTTACATTTAATTGTATCTATTACATAATTTTATTTCAAGTAGATTATATATTTATTAGTTTCTGTGGTTTCCCTTAAGTGAAAGGCGCGTGAAAGGGGCGTGCAAATCATCCTCCTATCTTCATAGGTATAAAATGGTTATTTCCTCTAGTATCCCCGCTAAGGGGGGATGTGACCCAAGGTTGGGTTTAAGATGGAGGAGCCGAGCGCGTACACTCGGTTCAAGGAGAAAAAATTGAGCAGCCCCCGAAACCGTCGGTTTTGCTGTCATCAGTATGACTAGTGATCCTCACTTCTCTAGTGTAAAGGGAGGTGCAGCCTCGGGCAGCTGTTCCTCGGGATTGAGCACCTTTCAGTATTTATCTTCTCCAGCAGCGTCTCTGTCTGCGGACCAAGCCTCAATTAAGCCGCACTCTGCCCGAACACAGAAACGCAACTGAAAGATGATAAAACCCTACCTGCTATTCTCTGTGGCAGAGCATTCTAAAAATCTTCAAGTTTATGTGAGTTCTTCTGACTAAGCTTTCTATTTAGTTCTGTCTAGATTTGCTTGAATTTATTTTAATCAGGCCTCTGGGCCAGCTAATCATTGCATACAGTGACATCACCATCAGCCTGTCTTTGCAGTGTTGCACGCGATCTATGGCATTAATATCCTTCATGCTGAATAATCTCGCATTCATCCAAAGTTGTCCTTCAGCAACTCGATGCATTTGGCATGACTCAAACTAGCGTTAATTTTAACCAACTTATTTGAATTATCGCCTTTTACGGATCCCAATGCATCAAACTGTTATCCGACTAAAGTCAGTTTTTTTTTTCGGTTAACATTGGTCGTTCTCCGCTCCTGTTATCATATTGAGAAATTCTTACTTAACAGAATGCAGCTACATCTTCATCTCATTTGTCAAGAATTTGAACCTCGTTCTCCATACTTAGTTTTAATTACAAAAGTATTTTTTATCTAATGCTGTTTTATCTGAATGACACACGTTCATCTATGCTTGCGAAGTGGTATAAAGTGATGCCAAATTAGGCAAATGAAAACCCAGATTTAACGGTAGCCAGGAGAACTTCCAATGCTGAGAATATGCAAAGACTTAAAGTATGGCTGTTAGTTTCACGATTCAATGAGATCTTCTGATCAAGTCTTGGTCTACTCCGACTCGGTTTGAAGAACTGATTGAAGGGTTAAACTGACAGCCACTATGCAATGTTGATTCTCCCACACCATATATATATATATATATATATATATATATATATATATATATATATATATATATATATATATAAACGATGTAAGTCATCTGTCTTCCGTATAAATAAATATATATAAAATGATTTTATTAAAGCTTCATCAAACAATAACAAATGGAGAAAAAGAAGAAAGAAATTCTGGCATTTTTAATTTTGTGTTGTTTGACTGACATTGGTTAATCATGTTTCACATGCAGTCGACTTTTTAGAATGAATGTTGGTATAATTTGCGTTTTTACGAATCCATGGGGGGAAAACGCGCCCATCCGAAGTTTCAAAAAATTAGTAGATCCCAAGCCTACCTGAACGGCCGTAAATGTTACAAAAATGCTTCCTCGGCCTATACATAAAAACCTAAAACTATGTAAAGTAATCAATAACCACTCTTGGCCTTCGCTCCTAAAACCCGCATGGCAGGTACACTGGGAAGAATCCTCTTAATTCTCCCTTTGTATTCCATTTGTAAAGAGGTAGTTCCACTCAAACAGCTTCTTCCCAATAATTCCTACTTTGTTGAACAAACTCTCAAGAATTTTCTTTCCCGACCACTACAATGTTAACTATTTAAGTTTGGATTGATAATCATATAATCATAGAAATTACACTTCTTAACCCCTCTTTTTAAGCTTGTACAAAAACATCATTCGGGAAGACCCTTCCTTGAGTAGCTCTCATGTCTTGTATTGGGCGAACATCTGTAAAAGAAACCTGTTATAGAGTAGCTAGCATCCTTTCAGCACTATATCAGAGGGCCTGGCTCATATCCTTAAATAGTCTACGATTAAGAACTTCACTAGTTGATTAATTAGTTGATACTAAGCTGATAAATATTCGGATTGATCTTACTTCGTTTGGATATACAGCATTTGACCCTCCTGTATTCCTTGTAGGTTGTCTTGTTAATTGTTTTGTTACTTATTTTCCTCTGTTTTTTTTTTTTTGTTGTTGTTTTTTTTGTATCCATTAACACTGGATACTGGTGCTGAATAGATTTATTAAGCACTCATTCTCCTCTGTGTATCATTCACCTCGACGATACAACAAAATGCCTCCCAGTTTCTGTTCTGCCATCCATTATACGTTGTTCTCCTCCATCTGACGCATTTGCCTTCAATATGTGCTGTAAGTGTTACAACGACCAAGCATTCTTTCTTCATTGTGTCTCCCAGAAATTTCAGATATGTCTTTCTGATAATAAACATGTCCCCTTTTACTTGCTGATATTCTTCGTCCATGTTATTCTCAGCATCTTTCTGTAGAACCAAATATCTGTTACCTCTAACCTCATCTTCAGCTTTATGGAAATTGTCCAGCATTCACCGCCCCCTTGGATGAGTGATATGACTAAATCTCACGTCAATACGATAACTATTTTATCTGCTTTGGCACTGATATTAAAATACTGTTCCACTCGTAGTTAACCTTGACGAGGTCGAATTATATATATATATATATATATATATATATATATATATATTTAAGAAACGAATTTGTATTTAATTTAGAGATTATCTGAGGCAGAAATAAAAAAAAGAAGAAGTTGAAACCGATTGAACTACTCGAAATGTTTTAACCTAATTTTTCTGTAACAGCTCCGGCGTTATCAATATCTACATGTACGAAAAGATCTTTTAATATTTACCAGACTTCATCACAAAGCCGGTTATATTCGACAAATAACGACAAAAAAGTTATTGTTGCTAAATTTCCGATAGACTTTCTTTAAGTATTCTCGGATTAAATCTGTTTAGCATTGTAACGTTAAACTCGGGGGGAAAATTATTGCTGCTCGTCATTTTAAATCAGAGACGAAAATCCCATCTCCATGAAAATTTGCTTATATTCAAATCAATATTTTTCAGTTTATATGAAATCAATATGCATTTTTATCTTATGTATGTTGTTTCATGTACTTTTTCTTTCGTTGATCTTTGCATAAAGCAGGGTAAGTCAAAATTATGCTAACACTCGTATAAGAGGAATCATTTATTCAGAGTTTACTGAACACTCTTCACCTATCCACCAGCACGATTGATGCACAAAACCCAGCGATCAACAGTACAATTATGTGCCTTGACACACATTTCATGATGAATGTTTGATATTAAACATTTTATTCTGTCCTTCAGTTCCTCGATGTCTCTAACTTTTTTTGCTATACACGTGATCTCTTGTCATACTCCATAACAAGAAGTCACAGGATGTAATTGGCCCATGTTTATTTACAACTCCAACGGTGACTGCAAATGCTCATTTACAAAGTTCGCCATTGATAAAATACCCCTACAAATCAGACGAGCAGAATATTCCCAACAGGATGGTGTCCCGTACTGTTCGCGCTTGTCTCGATCAAAGTTTCCCAAATCGTTGGTTGAGGTCGACCGTTGGCATGGACACCACACCCCACTGATCTAACACTTCCATAGAAAGTTTCAAAGAAAGCGAGAAGAAAGGACTGAACATCAATTGAATGCATAATTGTCAGTAAAAGGAACAGTTCAACGTGCGAATTAAACTTTGGACACACCAAAATCAAGCAAGTACAAAAATTTAAATATCCGGAAAAGGTTTTAAAAGTAGACCAAAAAAAGTGACACTGAAATCCGAAGATGCATTGTATTAGGGAAAAATGCCTTCCAAAAGCTAAGAAAAGTATTAAGAAATAGTCAAATTTCATTAGAAACAAAGAAAAAGAATCACGTCTTCTATGCAATATCAGTCCTTCTTTACGGCAGTAGATTCTGGATAATTTTCTCACATATGAAGAGGAGATTTGAGGCACCAGAAATATGGTTTTGCATAAGTTGGTTGGTTTTGTTTATCGGCATATCAACAACTCTATGGGTTATATAATGCCAAAATCTAAATATTTTTAACATAGTTTTCTGGCTTCAACTACAGATAAAATGTGTTTTTGGTAATTCGATATAAAATATATTGTTGATACCTCTGCTTTAAAAATGTATTGATTATACTTTTACTATAAATATGTATCGCAGGTAATTCTTTCTATAAAATGTATTGCTGGTATTTTCACTATAAAAATACATTTTTATACTTTCATAATGTTTAGGGGTTAACAATTTGCCTATAGCTGGGACCCTAACATGGGCTACCATCTCGGATCAGGGTGGATTTAGGAACAACAGCAATTAGGAGTTGGTTCCATGTTCCTCAAAACCTCCAATCTCCCAGTGACATGACCTTACTGTCGGATGTAGTTTATCGCTATACTCAGAACTGGTTCTACAGAAGGATACTAAGAATTCCATGGACGAAGCATGTGAGTTTGAAGGACATTAAAACAAAAATGACGCTTATAATAAGAATCAGAAATCTCTTGGACAAATAATGAGGAAAAGGGTTTAGAAAATTCGAATTTCACGTAATATACCGAAGACAAAAGAGGACGTAACGAGCTTGTGGAAGTGAAGTGCAGAACAGGGAGTCAGCGGAGAGTTAAAAGACAAAAATTGCTGAGAACTACAAAAAATAGGAAGCAGTGGAGAGTCATGATCGCACACATCCTCAAAGGGTATAGCATATATAAGTAGAAGAATTTTAAGCTTATTTTCGTTTTAATATTTTTTAAAATATTTTTGCGTGAACGTGTGTGTATACTTTCTCCAAGTATCATTGTGAATTTTGTGTTTCAAAACCTATTGCAAATTCCATAAACCCTTATATTTCATTCTCTTAGAATGATGTGGGTAATTTCTGTGCAATGTAAATTCGGAGATGATCTGAGGAATTATGTCACTCCGTACTACTAATGCCAATATTTACAAGAGCCAAATAGAGATAAGCGGCCTCATTAGTACATACCGTTGGTACATTTGTTTACCAACACATTAAGGAACATAAAAAAACAATAACTAGGGAGAAGCCGGAAGATCATAAATGAAATGTTTTGTATTTTACAAAGAAAATCTGAAGACTACATTAATAAATATGTTACATGTCTCTCTTAGATCAAGAAAAAGAAAGCCTATAATGGTTTGTTACAACCCACATTTACAACACGTCATTTTGTAAATCGCTATGCTTTTCCCACGTGGCAGAAAAGCATCCATTCTTCACTGTATCTACCTCAAACTCCTCTTTGGAATCATTGACGAATCACTCAAAGACAGGTAATGATCACATGGCCGGCCAAGAGCGGTGCATGCCAATTAGGAAAGAAGAAGAAAAGTTAACCCAGCAGACAGATATTACCAGATTTAGATAGATAGATAGATAGATAGATAGATAGATAGATAGATAGATAGATAGATGAGGGAAGAAAGTTAACCCTACGCCCACACCTGTTTTACCCTGCTATAGAGAAATCAGCACAAGCCATTATGTGTTTGTGCATAATTTTGTCTCGTTAGCTATGATATCTTATATTTAGTCCATACTAACCTGTTAAAATATGCAAACTATATTCAGAAATATGTTGCATGCTCTCTCTCAGACCCTGAAACAGAATATTATATAAGTGTCAATACTTTCAATTACAGCCCGTCATTTTGTAAAAGGCTATGCTTTTCCCACGTGACAGAGATGCATCCATTCCTTACGGCATCTGTCTTAAACACCTCTTTGGACTCACTGACGCGTCAATAATTACGGGCCAAGAGCGGTGCATACAAATTAGGGAGAAGGGAAGTTTACCGAGTAGACATATATATATATATATATATATATATATATATATATATATATATATATATATATATATATATATAATTTATTCGAAAATTATAACATAAATATGTTATAAAATCACGACAAAAATAGCCATTTTGTTTCAACACTTTTGAATGTAGAATGATGAATGTTCAACATTCAACACTATCACTTGTGCTGGTTAGTGTGTACTTGGATTCAGTGGAAACAGGGCGAGCAATAACTGATCATTGAACTAAAATAAGAACTAGATGATATATCTGTAGACATGAGCAGTGGAAAGAGGACAGATTTAGATTAAATAAACTTTACCGTACATCCCTTGTTTCGTGTTTGGTATTGAGTTTCCGGTACCTTCTAAAGTCGACCTCAACTCGAAATTTCTAACCTCTCCGCCTAAAACTCTGAAATATTATTTACTATTTATTTTTCTCTAAATCGGAGTAGATAGGTTCGTCTATCGTCCGGTTCACACTCCTCACCAGTCTTTCGAACAGGAGTAGGGGTTTAGCACTTGTTTCATGTTTAGGATTGAATTTCCGGTTCCTTCTAAAGTTTTCTCATTATTTTTCACTTCCAGCAACCACATCCATCTTATTGACATTATCGCGTTACATGGAGTGAATTGATTAAAAAAAAGATTACAGATAAATTCCACCTTACTTCCGGTAGCAGAACGCTGACCTAACGGATACATCATTTACTTTCTTTAGTTCAGGTCACGCGTTTAGGACACAGTAGAAGTCATGTAAATTTGGTGACCCGAGTAAGGTCCGTGTCAGCAAGTGTTACGAACAATTAGAATATTTCTTTTATCGTATTAGTATAAACGTAACATTCGAAGTAAGATACAAAGTTATAGTCAAAGAGTAAATTATTATTAATAAATTTTTCACCTAAGAAATTCATAAACAAAACCTATATTCATTTTATACTAGCTAAATACCCGTCCTACGAACAGAGAAAAGTCAAGATCTCATAGAAGGTGTTTTACTACATTAAGATTTTTGACGGCAAGATTCGAAAGATACCTTTTGATATAATCCTAAGTCCACTTGAAATTCCTACTTTCGATATCGATCCATAGAGCGAAAGAGAGAAAGATTTGAATAATTTTCTAATTTTTTATGTGCCATGTCTTTTTCATGAAATAGGTGATCATGGCTCTCCACCTCCTTCTATCCCTTGCAGCTCTCAACAAGTCCCTTCCTCCCCCAGACCACGTTCTGTCATCTACATGCTGAAGTCCACCAGGATTATCACGCGTTGTTTTCGCTTGTCTCTCTTTCCCTCCATTCGACCCGTGAGTATATAATCTCAAGTCAAATACTGCGTTTTGAATACCAGTAAAAAACGCCTACAATGAACATCTTTTTTTTTCAATCATTTCACTCCAATCGGGGCGGGACTGCCAGTAACATGCCAGACATTACAGACAGTGAGAGCAAGATTAAAGAGGGTTGTTTGAGGAAAAGATATACAGGTAGAAGGGGATCAGGAAATGCGAGAGAAGAAGCTGTTAGAGTAGAAGAGGTGGTTACATTTAATTGTATCTATTACATAATTTTATTTCAAGTAGATTATATATTTATTAGTTTCTGTGGTTTCCCTTAAGTTAAAGGCGCGTGAAAGGGGCGTGCAAATCATCCCCCCATCTTCATAGGTATAAAATGGTTATTTCCTCTAGTATCCCCACTGTGGGGATGTGACCCAAGACATGATACCTTTTGATATAATGCAAAGTCCACTTGAAATTTCTACTTTCGACATCGAACTATAGAGCTGACCATGAGAGAAACATTTGAATAAGTTTCTAATTTTTATATTATTATCATTATTTTATTACCTTTGATTTCTGGTGTGTACACATTTCGTTCCGGGTCCCTCCCAGAGACCTCAGGTTAGAAATGGCATCATGACATTTTCCACTGACCAATTAAAAAAAAAAGAAAAAGAAACACACAGACGTATTTTACATCGATAAAGCCCTTCGTAATGAGTGGGCTGTACTCGTGAGAACAATTTTTTGTATTTCTTTAAGGCATGGACTTCCAGGAATTCCTTTCAATTAGTCTACTGGAATCATTTCCAAACAATCCGAGGTCTCCAACTACAGCAGGGATTGTTGATGTTCCCATATGCAACATTTCAATTCCAAGGTACTTGTAGTTTTTTGAAAATCTCCAATGATACAGCGTCCTGGGTATGACGTTAAACTGCATCCAACAGCAAGGCCTCTGATCAGGAGGTTTTGAGGAGCGTGGAACCACCTGATAATTGCTGGTGTTCCCAGGTCCACCTTGACCCGGGGTGGTAGTACCTGTTAGGGTCCCAGCTATGGGCAAATAGTGAACTCCTAGTTTTTCCAAGTCTTACTCACGTCCTGGGTATGACGGTAAACTACATCCGCGTCCTGGGTATAGCGATAAACTACATCTAACAGCAAGGTCTAAGATAATGTTTTCGGAAAAATAATGTTGCCAGCTATAAGTTTTTGAAACAGTGTTGCCAGCTATACGTTTTTTGGAACCAATAATGTTGCCAGCTATACATTTTTTATTCCATACAAAATAGGCATTTAAAATTCATAAACTGGATTTGGCATTAAATAACTCACAGTGGTTGATATGCCATAAAACCCAAACGAACAAGAACAATCCAATGATATATTGCAGTTTGCAGGAACTGCCATATCAATGAGGAAGCACTTTTTTTTGTTTGCGGTCTCTGATAACAATGTCTGGGCGGTTAGCTTTGATTGTTCTGCCTGTGTGTATTGTGTAGTCCCATAAAATTGTGAAAAAGGTCCTATATCCATAACCGAGTCTGCGTGGTGTTCATACCAATTACTTTCAGTTTCCTTCCATAGAAGTTGCAGATTTTCCAGAGCAGATATTGGTCCACTCTGTCATGCTGGGTTTTATATTCAGTGGGTGTCAATATCGTGCAACTGATACAAGATGATCAATTGTTTCTGGATATTTATCACAATATCTGCATTTTGGTCTAACACAAAATTTTAGTATGTGTGTTTCATAATTTCTAGTTAACAAGCACTGGTCCCGTGAAGCAATTAATAATAATAATAACAATAATAATAATAATAATAATAATAATAATAATGAATTCAGCAAACTAACTTTTCAGTTGTTTAAATAATTAGTTACACGTTTAGTAAATATAATTAAATAGATTATTATTACTTACTTTAATAATTCTATTAAGTTTTTTTTTTTTTTTGGCTCCGTTCGCTTAATTTGTAGTAATGTGAAATATCAGACATCAACTCTGCGAACGCTCTAGACCAGGGTTTCCCAAGCTGGGTGGTATCGCCCACCGGTTGATATTTCAACTGTTGGGTCGGTGATGAGCAACTGAACAGAAAAGGGTGGGCGACTAGAAATATTGTTTTGTGATATCGGATTTTGAGTAGTAAAAATTTGTTTCAACATATGTTACCCGAAAAACTATTCACAGGAGATATGAAAATTATCTGTATAACCCCTCCCCCAGCAAAAAAAAAACAACAAAAAAACAGGAGGTTAGATGGGAATAACTGGGTTGCATTCCTAAATAAAATATAAATATCCCTGTAATAAGATTTTTTCGTATGTAAATCAGGTAAGGGAATATCAAGAGGAACAAAAATATACGCTGAATTATTAGGTGCTTGCAGAGTATATTATTTTTAATCTTATATTTAGGAACAAAAATCGTTTATTTTTTTTTTTGCCAACATTTGCAACGCTAACCCTAACCATTAAAATATCATTGACCATAAAACTAAATTATATATATATATATATATATATATATATATATATATATATATATATATATATATATAGATAGATAGATAGATACACCTAGTGAGCCAGACAAACCTACCTAGGTTTCACCTAAACGGATCGTCAGGGAAAGTCAGACCATACTTTCCCTGACGATCCGTTTAGGTGAAACCTAGGTAGGTTTGTCTGGCTCACTAGGTGTATCTAGGTCTGCTCTACGATTGTATTGAGCTCTTTTTTTAGTTAGTTGTCTACTCGTATCGGGGTTTTTTCTTTGGGCTTCAGACCTGCATCTGTGCGATTTGTTCGACAGTAGTTCATGTTTGTAGCTCTTTCTTTTTTTAAAACCTTTTTTTTTCCCTCGAGATTGATTTGATTATTTGCAAATCAAAAATTCGAGGGTTTTTCGAAACGAGTCTAGTATATATATATATATATATATATATATATATATAGTTTTCAGTGGTAACGTTAGTTTTGTTTGTTCTTGAATACAGCAGTAGCAACAGCAGCCATTGAATAAGTCAATTGTCTTTTTTTTTACCTCCCTTGGTATTTTTTTTACTGCATCATAAAGTCAGTTTACGAACCAGTAACAAACTTTTACCAAACAATTTGGTATGCCTTTGAATATTTACTATGCAAGTGAAGTGTGGAAAATTGTTTACCATGTGAAAGTAGGCAATGACGCCAAAAAGGTTGGGAAAATCTACTCTAGGCCTTCTAACATACGACTGAATTTTAACAAGACAGATATTCTTTTTTCTAAAGGAAGATAATTTAAATTATAATAAGAAACATGTTAATATATAGCAATATTTTAACATTGTATTAAAAATAAAAAGCACAGATAAAATATTTATTAAAATATGATGTTAAATTTGTTATGTAAATCAAATAATATTGTTTATTTTGTAAACGTCATATGTTACAAATATATATATACAAAACTGATAACACTGGATCCAACTAGCGCTCAACCACAAGGACTTAAGGCCCAGTGGATAAAAGCGTTGATTGGATCATGAGATTTGACCCAAATAGTTGTCAGTTCAATGCCTGCTTACTGCAGTAGAGAATAAATAATTGGACAGTTGAATTAAAGGGAGATAACTGAGACATCCGGAAGAGGCATGGCACGTGAAACTAGAACAATCTACCCCGGTGGACGAAATAAAGGGTTCAGTTCGAAATTCAAATTATCTAAAGTAGGCCGAAGCATATAATGGCCGAAACCTTGTGAATATGACAATAAAGATGAGGAAAATTGTCTAAACAATGTAAATAATGTAGATGTTAAACAATTCTATTTTCCTTCTTTCTTTCATTTTGTCACCGAAACCAAGTAGCGTCTTTCATATGTCCGTGTTTCCATTAGATCAGAATGGAATAGTCTATTAATTATTAGGTATTGGCAGAACGTAAAGGTCGTTCTAACGAAGGGAGAAGCAGAATTATAACACAGATGATAGGGAAAATATCTCCAGCTGCTTGTTTAAAATGACCGAGAGAAAAACCGACCGATGAGCAAAATCCAGGGACCGGTGGAGGAACCCACAAAAATTCACAGGGTTAAAGAAACATGATCTGATGTGATCTGACTTGATCTTCATTCTGTTTTGCCGACTTCAGTAGAGGGGATCCGTTTCTGTGTTCCGTGGGCGGCGAATTCGTTAAGTCAGCGTAACTAATTCACTATCAGAGAAGCAAGTGTAGGTGCTCCTGCTGGCTTCTACCTAGATGGCATGTGCACGGAGGTGAAACGGCCATGTTTGCACGCTTGCTTAGAGAGCATTGGAATGCCGGAAAGACGTTTGCTCAAGGATGTATTCCGCTAAAGAAAGTAGAGAGCAGAGGATAAGTCCAACAAACTGTTACATAAGTAAGCCAGCCCGGAATATGTGCATCAATGAACAATGGAGATATGCACAAATATGCGTGTATATATATATATATATATATATATATATATATATATATATATATATATATATATATAAAGAGAGACAGACAGAGACAGACATAGAGAGACGGAGTGAGAAAGACAGAGAGAAAGCAAAATAGGAAGAAAGAGAGAGAGAGAGAGAGGAAAATACAGAAGCATACTGGGATATAGAAATGTGTGATATAGAAACATAAACACGAAAAGATATAAAGCTAGGTAGATAGGAACAGACCGAGAGAGAATGATATTAACAGAATAAAATAGATAGATAGATAGATAGATAGATATGAACAGAACGAGATAAATATATAGATATGAATAGACTGAAATATATATATATATATATATATATATATATATATATATATATATATATATATATATATATATACATATATATATATATATATATGTGTGTGTGTGTGTGTGTGTGTGTGTGCGTGTATGTGAGAGAGAGTGTGTCATTCGCAGACAATACTGTTTCGCTGTATTACATCTCCTCACTGCAACTAGACATCCGAATGTCTCAAGCCAGGATATATATATATATATATATATATATATATATATATATATATATATATATATATATATATATATATATATATATGTATGTATGTATATGTATGTATGTATTAACAGGCTCAGATATCTAGATAACTATAACCAGAATGAGATAGATAGATAGATAGATAGATAGATAGATAGATATGAACAGCCTGAGTAATAGGTATGAGCAGAATGTGATAGGTAGATTCATATATAGATATGAACAGCCTGCGTAGATAGATATGAACATAATGAGATAGATAGATAGATAGATAGATAGATAGATAGATAGATAGATAGATAGATAGATAGATAGATAGATAGATATGAGCAGAATGAGATAGATAGAAAAATATGAACTGCCTGAGAAGATAGAGATATATGAACAGAATAAGCTAGCTAGATAGATAGATATGTATAGACTCAGAGATATATCGACAGAAATGAACAGGAGTCAGATATACATACATACATCGAAGTTGCTGAATACTGCTATAATATTTGCCTTCAGTTCGTCTTTGGTGTTACAAGGAATTTTGTTGGTCGCTCACTCAACAGCATCTCACACATAATAATATAAGGGGATTTAGGTGGCCAGATGTAAGGGGTGATGCTGTCACAGAAATTGTCTGATAGCCATAGTTCGGTTCTCCTGCTTGTATGGAATAGTGCGGAGTACTGTTGCCAGATATCGGGGCTCCCAACGGGCACCATATTGATACAGGGCAGTACTACCTCCTCAAGACACTTGATGTAGGCCTTCCTGTTGAGTCTGAGGTCTGGAAGGAAGGTGAAATGAGGCATAATGTCATCATCACTAATGATCACTTAATTAATGGTTAGTGATTAAAATGATATGACTGACACGGTTAGACGTTGCTTTCCCAGAAAAATCGATTCGTTTTTTCCCAATGTTATGTGAATTAAGATGCAAAATATTTGAAGGAACATGAATAATAATAATAATAATAATAATAATAATAATAATAATAATAATAATAATAATAATAACAACAACAATATTTGAAGATATTCAAAAAGCTGTCAAAATACAAGGACCTTGAAACAGAAATCTCAAAAATGTGGCATATAGGAACATCAACAATCCCTGCTGTAGTTGGAGCCCTAGGACTGGTTGGAAAAGACTGCAGTAGACTAATTGAAGGGATTCCTGGAAGTCCATGCCTCAAGGTGATACAAAAAATTGTTCTGACAAGTACAGCCCATACTTTACGAAGGACTTTATCTATGTAATTTTTTTTTTTTTTTTCTCAGTGGAAAGTGTCATGATGCCATTTCTGACCTTAGGTCCCTGGGCGGGACCCGGAAAGAAATGTGTAATCGCCAGAAATCAAAGAAAATAAAAATAATAATAACAATAATAATAATAATAATAATAATAATAATAATAATAATAATAATAATGATAATAATACTTGCCTTCAGTTCATCGTTGGTTTTACAAGAAGTCTTGTCGGTTTTGTTTATAACTGAAATGAACACCACCCAGACCCTGTTACGGAAATAGATCCTGTAACAAATTTATGGGATTACATAACACCCACAGACAGAACAATCAAAGCTAATCGCCCTGACAATGCTATTAGAGACCGCAAACAAAAAAACAAACAAATACCTGCTTATTTCTATGACAGTCACTGCAAACTGCAATGTATCTCTGAAGATCTTCAAAAAGATATCAAAATACAAGGACCTTGAAATCGAAATCTCAAAAATGTGGCACATGGGAACATCAACAATCCCTGTTGTCTTGGGGCCCTCAGATTGCTTGGAAAAGATTCCAACAGACTCATTGAAGAGATTCCTTGTAGTCTATGTAATAAAATCTGTCAGATTAAGAAATAAAAAAATCTGTTACTTCTTCACATACATGCACACATATACTCACACAAACACACAATATCTATCTATCTATCTCTCTCTCTCTCTCTCTCTCACACACACACACACACACATATATATATATATATATATATATATATATATATATATATATATAGGATGTCCATAAAGTTCTTGTGGACTTTAAAAATTTATAACTTTATTTGTGTTCGTGATAGAAGTAATCTGTAAAAAATGTTATAAAGTTTAATGTACCTAGTTTTAAGTATAGCTAAAATAACTAATGTGATTTCAGGCATTACTGTTACAGTTAGCAAATATTTTCCGTAAACTGCAAAATAGTATTAACCTTTTTATTGCTAATGATGGAGGACATGTGGGAACTTCAAAATTTCAATAAAACCTTAAAAAATATAGATTTACTTCTTTCTAATCCTTTTAAAAAAATTATTTCTATCGGAAATACAAATAAAGTTATAATTTTTTTAAAGTGCGCACGAACTTTATGGACATCCTGAAAATATAAATAAAAAACCCCAAAAAACAAGCAATCATATGGAAATATTTTAAATATTTGTGATCGCTACTTTGCGCTCTGGAACAATGTCAAGTTATAATTTATCTCAAATAATCATTATACAAATTCATTTTGAATTAATTACTTTTCAATTAATTAACTTATTTATTTCAGCATTGTTCTGTTTCCTTTAAAAAATTCTAAACTGTTAAATTATTTCCTGTTTTGTTTTTAACTTTAAAAATGAATTACAGCTATTAATTAATTAATTATTATATGAAAATCCCACAAGTAAAAATTCGAGGCTTCTTAATTCTAAAAGGGAATATCCTCCCAGGTAAAAATGGTTATTATAAAAACATGACTAATTCTGCGAAAAGGACTTCCACTCCCCAAACAATATTTTATATAGAATTGTTGCTATGAGAGATAAACACGTGTGTCTCCTGAAATGCCCACAACAAACATGGCGGGATCGTAATATGAGTGTAACAAAAGAAATATGGTGAAACAACAAGAACAGATATATATGTAAAAACGAATTATAATGTATTAACAACAAAAATACAAGACAATAATATGTGTGCAACAAATGAATGTGGAAACTTTTTGGTCCAAGTATATAAAGTGAGTCAATGTGCGTACGTACGTGTGTCTGTAGGTATCTATTGTTCTTGCGTTTCCCAGAAAGGGAAACGCAATCTTCCGAGAGACATTTACATTATTGTCATATATGCGGAAAAGTAAGAAAAGAGAGATGAATTAATATCAGGGAGGGGGGCGCGATATGAAAGCGCGGCCCGAGCGCCCCCGTATCATAAGATGATGAGTTCACAAGAGGCCCGCTAACATTTTTCATATTAAAGACGTTAAATCATACAAAGTGAAACCGAACGCAGCCCTTGTCGACGTCCGGGCCACGAAGGCCAGGAGACTGCATACCGACCGTTCAGGCGCCGACCTGCTATTCGGCGAGAAGTCGCTGTGTTATGCTAAGGGAGACCAATAATAGAAATGGTCTAGCTAAAATTCTATAAAAATCTCTCTAAAAAATGAGTTGAGATTTGCTACGCAAAAACTAAGGTCTAAAAATGCTTAGAGATATATTACGACTAGGTTCGTAATACCAATGAACTAAAAGGTAATTAGCTCATCTCTAAAACGAAATTACCAGCGTGTAGGGAACACGACCAAAAGGTCAAGGTTGAAACGCCATGTTTTCTTCCGCTTTAGGGAGCGGCCAAAGGCGGCCGCGACAATAGTGTTGGAGAGCCTACCTTAAGAACAGTATCAAAAATTAATAGTTCGTATGTAAATTTTATTTTTATTCAAAATTTTATTTTAGATTTATTAAACTTTAAATCACATACTTTTCCTCAAATAATATCCCAAAAAACTATATTTTATTTTGGAAGATTGTTTTATTAAAGTAAATTATTTTTTGTTGACAGATCTGACAAAGTGAACTAAATTATAGATAATGAGTATGTTTAAAAGATCCCAATAAATTTAAATTCAGTTTGAAATTCCCCAAAGTATTTTGCTTATTGGAAATATCAAATTTAATCTATGAGATTGGAATTAAAACTAAAATAAAAGCTTTGTTGCGGGCCCATGTATGCGTTGAGAGATAAACACATGAGTCTCCTGAAAATGCCCACAACAAACATGGCAGCCTCGGGATGTGAGTTCACGTAAAAAAATGTAAAGAATCACCAAGAACCGATATACATGTACAAATAAATGATAATTTATTAACAACAAATGGTTACAAGTGACAAAAACCAAGAGGCGTGTGTAACAAATGAATGTAGAAACTTTTTGGTCCAAATTATGTGAAGTGAGTGAATGTTCGTACGTACGTGTGTGCGTGTGTTGTTCATGCGTGTCCCAAAAAGGGATCACGTTAATCCGCTAGAAATTTACATGTTGATGTCTATGTGAAAAAGTAAGAAGGGAATGAGGAAATTTTATCGCAGAGTATTTATAGTTACAGAGAGCGTCCCCTAGTAACGGTTTCGAAAAATTCCGCGGGTGAATTACATGTTGCTGTATAAGAGGAAAAGTAAGAAGAGGCTCATGTCCACTATTTACATTATTCGGACTATTGTCCTCATCTTTGTCGCCATGTTTATCACAACGTTTCGGTCGTTGTACGTTCCGGCCTTCTTCAGGTGTTTGGAATGTCGAACAGTACCCTTTATTTTCTCTCACTGTGGTAGACTGTTTGTCACTGGATGTAACCAACGCTTTTATCCAGTGAGGAACTTTATCGACTGTGCCATGTGTCTTTAAGGACACATGGCACAGTGGATAAAGGCGTTGGTTAGATCCAGTGAATAGGCCAAAACAGTGTGAGTTCAATACCCGGTTATGGCTGCGGAGAATTTGGAGAGGGGAATTGACAGGAGATAACTGATAACTAACACCAATTAGACATGGTATGTGGAACTAGAACAGTCTACCCCAGTGAGCAAAATAAAAGGTTTAGTTCGACATTCCAACCACCTAATGGATGTCAGTTATCTGTTATCTCCTGTTAATTTCCCTCTCCAAATTCTCCACTGCATTAAAAAGGTACTGAACTCAAAACTTTTTGGATCCTGTCACTGGATCTAACCAACGCTCTTATCCTCTGTGCCGTGTGTTCTTACAAACAAGCCAGCACGAGGGACATGCTAAAGGGTTGACCGTCACATGGACTGGTGT
>OZ010587.1:93755979-93763479 GCA_963932145.1 Acanthosepion lycidas
TATATATATATATATATATATATATATATAGAGAGAGAGAGAGAGAGAGAGAGAAAGAGAAAGAGAGCGGGGGGAGTGAGAGAAAGAGAGAGAGATGAGTGAAAAATATGTTTATGGTTGAAAATAATGAAAGTTCACTATGTTTATAGGTGACTGACTATTTATTTTTATTTTAACCCGCTCAAATTACGGATCAATTTCTTAATGTTCTTATGAAATTTATTAAGTAAAGCGCCGTAGTATTTTCATTTCTTTTATTTCCTAAATGAAGAAAATTATGGCGCCTTCCTTGATACATTTCATATCATTAAGAAATTCATCCGGGAATTTGAGAGAAAAAACAAAAATTACAAGTCATATATCTAGATTATTCAGCCAAAGATTCTTAAATGAAGATACGATACTGAAACATACACACACACAGATATATATATATATATATATATATGTGTGTGTGTGTGTGTGTGTGTGTGTGTGTGTGTGTGTTTGTGTGTGTTTTCGTTTGAGTGTGTTTGTAGACAGGGAGATAAATTTGAATGGATACTATATATATATATATATATATATATATATATATATATATATAAACATTTTTTCGAAAATTATAACATGAAAATGTTATAAAATCACTACAAAAATAGCTATTTTGTTTCAACACTTCTGGTGTCTTCTCAAGTGATGGTGTTGAATGTAGAATAAAGGGTTTTAAAAGGTTCAAATCAATCAAACAGCCCTCTCTAGAGGAAACGCTATTACATAGCTGGAATGACCAATCAAAATACAAGTATACGAGAATGCAAAAAACTTGATAACGAACTATGATTATAATAATTATTTAATGTTTTCATGTTAGGATTAGATTAAAATAGAATAAAATAGAATAGAATAAAATAGAATAGAATAGATATATAGATAGATAGATAGATACATACATACATACATACATACATACAAAAATATGATTGCTGTTTTATAAGTTGGTAGTAAATTTGGTCCTCCAATGAATATTGTATTTTAAATTCTTACTTTTACGTTCGTAAGTTAAAGATTATTCTTGTATGCACACGTTTGCGTGTATATACGTGTGTGTATATAGGTGTGTGTACGCATGTGTGTGAGTTTGTGTTCGGCTTTCTTTTAGTCATCATATAAATGTCTATAAGAAAATATCTACATTCTGGTATGTTTATCCTTATTGATGTCAATTTGAATAAATATTATTTCTGCATGTTACACGTCGCCTAAATATAAGAACATATTCTCTGGTTCGATGCCTATGTGCCTGTGAACACACACACGTGCATGCCCATACATGCATACACAGACTCTCTCTCACTCTCTCTCTCACACACACACACAGACAAATACATATATATATATATATATATATATATATATATATATATATATATATATATGTGTGTGTGTGTGTGTGTGTGTGTGTGTGTAGAGAGAGAGAGAGAGACAAAAAGGGAAAGAGAGCGCGTGTGTGTGTGTAGAGAGAGAGAGAGAGACAAAAAGGGAAAGAGAGCGCACACGATGGAGTAATGGATAGCGGCTAGGAATGAAGATTCGGAGATCCGAGTTCGAATCCTATTCGAAATCATTATATTCCCTTACGTGCTAATACCCTTGGGAAAGGTATGAATCCTCTTCTTCTAACCCCCACCCTACTCAGCTACGGATAAATTGCAGAATAGCGTTGGTCTAGGACAATGTCGTTAGGGTACCTTGTGGCACATGGTGCACTAGGTCTCTCTATTCGGCTCTTCAAAACGTTTGGTTGGTTCTGCACATAGCCTTCACAACTAAAATTATATGTGCATGTGACTGGCTGTCGGTCCTTAGTTTGATTAAGAGTCCAGCATATATATATATATATATATATATATATATATATATATATATATATATATATATATATATATATATATATATATATGTGTATATATATTAAGACATTATTTATGTTTATACGTACTTTTTATAGATATAACGATTTAAGTAAATGCTCTGTTTATAATAAACAGTATTAACGACATTTACCGGCCTGAAATTTTATTACAAACAAAGCATTTACTTAAATATTTGTATATATAAAAAGAACGTATAACCATAAAAAAAGTCTTAAAATAATTGTCGGACTGTGTTCATTTCATAATATATATATATATATATATATATATATATATATATATATATATATATATATATATATATATATATGTGTGTGTGTGTGTGTGTGTGTGTGTGTATGTGTGCGTGTGTGTGAAAATATATAGAAAATAGGAAAGAACTTGTTAGGTAAGTAATCCAAAGTTCTTTAGTATTTTTGTCATTGTTTTTTAAAAAAATATTGCTCAATACAAAAGTAGAGCATAAATATAATTATTTATTTAAAAATATGATTCCAACACGCTACATAAGAGGTCTCATGTTTCAAAAACAAGAGCTGAAAACTTCAATATAATTATTAGAATTTCAAAAAAAATTCCGCTTGAAGATGGAACAGAGCTTACTTTAACTCAATTTAATTCTAATAATTATATTGAAGTTTTCGGCTCTTGTTTTTGAAACATGAGACCTCTTATGTAGCGTGTTGGAATCATATTTTTAAATAAATAATTATATAATATATATATATATATATAATATTTATAATATAATATATATATATGTGTGTGTGTCTTTCATTTCTATCTATCTATCTATCTATCTATCTATCAATCTGTCTATCACATTCAGTTCATATCTATATATCTATCTATCTATCTATCTATCTTTCTCAGTCTGTTTATATCTATCTATCTATCTCAGTCTATTCATATCTATCTATCTATCTATCTATCTATCTATCTATCTATCTATCTATCTATCTCCTTTTATGTTTACGTTGATGCGACTACACATGCGAGAGAGAATATATAAAAATATGAATGAAGTAAAAATGAAAACTTATCTCAGCCGACGTGTTTCGTCCGTTGACAGACTTTATTAAGGCAATTGCGAGGATTTTATTTTACAACAAGTGTTTATAAACGAAATTAAAAATGTCTGTTTTTCAATATGCTGAAATTTAAGAAACTCTCATAAATATTCATCAGGTTAACTGAAGAGTTCAGATAAATTATGGAGGATACAAACTGACATAAATGTCTCATAAACGAAAATGAGTAAATACTGTTGCTGAATATATTTTATGTATTTAATATTTAAAAATAATAAATTCATATATCATTTATTATTTTAAATAACATGAGATTATGTCTTTAACCGTTTTCTGTAAAAAAATTTATATACATGAGGATTTTATTTTGCAACAAAGTCCGTTCGTAACCCGAAATAGGAAACAATGTAAAAAAAAAAAAAATCACAGTACAATAAAATTGGAGAAGAAATGCACAGCAGAACACATAAATGTATACAACACGGTGGTCGACTCAGAAATGATTCCTTTCGGTTTAACTCGGTTCGATAATGTTGTTCGAGAACCGAAATTTTGTTCGATAACATTTTCATTTCGAATTTTCTGTTCGAAAATCGTTTGTTCGACATGTGAGACGTTCGAGGAGCGCGGTGGCTCCGTTTTTATAAACATAAGTAAAAATTTTAGTCTTTCAAAATATTTAAGTTTAAGAGACGCTTATAAATATTCATCAGGTTAAATAAAAGTTTTAGGTAAATTATGGAGGATACAAAATGACATAATTTAATGTCTAATAAACGAAATGAGTAAATACTGTTGCTGAAGATTTTTTATGCAATTCACATTTAAAAATAATAAATTCATATATTATTTATTATTTTAAATTACAGAAAGTTATGATTTTAACTGTTTTCTGTTAACTTTTGTAATATTTTTATAATTATGTATGTTGATTTGTGATAGTAGTAATTATTTCAGGAATATTTGAAAAAATCCGTGGCGCAGATTTACAGATATTTATTTTGTATGGAAATACAAAATTGTGGCAGGGGCGTAGATTTACATTTTCATAAGATTCGATGGCTGTAATCTCGAGAATTTTCCATCTAAGTTAGTTTCTCGTTTAATTAGTGTGGCATTGTTTGGATCAAAGTTGCGGATGAATTTATGTAAAACTAATTCATTTGATAAATTGTTGTGTACAAGATCCCTTTTTTGTGTTCGTAGATATAAGGTTTTAATTTTTTGCAATATATATGATGAAAGCAAAGACGTATACGTATATATGTATATCGTGCTCATACGTAGGGCTTTTTTTTTTTATAAAGAAATACCTATATATCTACTTATGGTTGTGCGTAAACAATTTTGGATACTTCTCTCTCTCTCTCTCTCTCTCTCTCTCTCTCTCTCTCTCTCTCTCTTTCTCTCTTTCTCTCCTTTTCTCTTCCTCTCTCCTTCTCTCTCTCCCCCCTCTCTCTCCCTCTCTCCCTCTCTCCCCCTCTCTCCCTCTTTCTCTCTCCCTTTTCTCTCCCTCTCTTCCACTCTCTCTCTATCTCTCCCCCTCTTACCCTCTCTCCCTCTTTCTCTCCCCCTTTCTCTCCCTTTCTATCTCCCTCTCTACCTCTCTCTCCCTCTCTTTTCCACTATCTCCCTCTCTCTCTCCCCCTCGCTTCCTCTTCCCCTCTCTCTCCCACTCTCTATCTCCCTCTCTCTCCCCTCTTTCTCTCCCTCTCTCCACTCTATCCCTCTCCCTTTAGCTCTCTCTCTCTCTTTCTCCCTCTCTCTCTCTCCCTCTTTCTCTCCCCCTTCTCCTTCTCCCCCACTGTGTACGGGCAGGTCGGAAATCGACAAACAATAAATCGATGTAGTATAAAAATAAATACTGAACGTATCTTATTATATACGTGTGCGACAAAATGTAAAATCCGGTTAGTGTAATCTTGTCTCTTCATGCTCATCTTTACGGATGTACACACTTGATATTTTTATCGAAGTTTTTCTTGTTTTTTTTTTCTCTTTCATTTTTACTTTACACCATTATACTCTTAGTATTCTTACTGTAGCTAGAGAGCCTTTCTTACAATATCTTCTTGTATAAATAAAGTATTCACATGACTAGAAATTCTTTGCGTATATACGTCACCTGCATGCATATACTTAAGAGCATTTCGAGTAAAAACAAAAATATGCCTATATAATATATATATATATATATATATATATATATATATATATATATATATATATATAGGAATTGGTAGTCATAACTGATTTTATATAAGTAGATTTGACATTTCTTCTACAAATGAACTTAAGCATATACTAGACTTATCTAAGTATGGCATAGGATCACAAAAGCGGTGGTTATATATGAAGGTGAGGAGAAAATATACTTCTGATTCTATTTTCCGTGCCCCTTCAGGACATAGACAATCATGGCTCTCCACAATTTCCTGTCCTTTGTAGCTCCTCATAACTTTTGTCTTTTTGCCACCTCACATAAACCATGCTCCCCACATCCATTCGCCCATGCCCGCCAGTTAGTTTGTACGGTGCTTTCCATTGACTTTCTTACCTTCAATCTATCTAGAGAGCATCAAATTTTACAAGCCCTCTTTCCTCGTTACGTGCCTCTGTTGTGGTGTCCTCCCTCTAAAGAGTTCTATGTTGAACTCTTCCGCCTACTATAAAATTAGTAGGAGAGAATGCCTTGTGGGAACAGTTGAATAGATTGAACGCTAAGATGTTGTGACCAAATAAATGGATAAAGAAATGACAAAACAATAGATATATGATATAATAATTGCAGATATAATAAACAGTAAGTACAGCGTAAGAGTATTACACGACTAGTGAGTGTGTGTCGGTTGACTCAGCGTTCAATCTCTCCGACTGTTAATATTTAACAGTCCCACCACGAGGCATGTATGTGGCACAAGGGCGAGTCTACCATGGGTTCTCCAAGCCCGTAGGCTCGGCTTAAAAATATTCCCGTAGAACACGCATAAATGGATTCGGTCTGTCTACCTCCCCGGACGAAACTTTGCCTTTCGGCAAAGCCTCGTCCGGGTTACTCTCTGCTCAAAGCAGAGAGTTCGACAGTTACGAACAATCTATTCCACTGTTTCCCCAAGGCCTAC
Source organism: Acanthosepion lycidas (assembly GCA_963932145.1). Classification (NCBI taxonomy): domain Eukaryota; kingdom Metazoa; phylum Mollusca; class Cephalopoda; order Sepiida; family Sepiidae; genus Acanthosepion; species Acanthosepion lycidas. The sequence continues at coordinate 93,762,049 of OZ010587.1, forward strand.
TCTCCTACTAATCTTATAGTAGGCGGAAGAGTCCAACATTGACGCTTTAGAGGGAGGACACATCAACCCCCACCAAAAAAAAAAAAAAATTAGAACTGTCTCTACCTAATGTTACATAAAATGCCACTTTCTCTAAAACTTTGTTGCTGCTCACATGTTAGGTCTATGCCATTCTCGGCATCCTTCTGTAGAATGTAGAACCACATTTCTGTTTTTTTAAAATCTCTTCTTCATCAGTAAGGAGGTTGTCCATCGCTCACTGCTATATCGGCGGACTGATTCTACATAACAGTTTAATACACTTTTCTTTATTTCTATCGATATTTTTCAGTTTCTTAATACATTGTTCAGCTTTTGGAAGGCATCTTTCGCTATCCCAAGGCCCTTTCGGATTTCAATATCACACTTTCCTCTGTTAGAACACTTCCCAGATATTTAAATTATTGTACTTGTTTGGTTTTAGTACCTCCAGTTAGTAATTTGCATGTTGGGATGTTCCTTTTTATAACAACCATGTATTTTGTCTTCTTGTAAATGATGTTTAGTCCTTTCTTCTCGCTTCTCTTGTAGTTTTCATTCTGTCTTCTATAGACATTGTGTCATTTGCATATCTTATGTTGCTAAGATTGTGTTCGTCACTAATAAATCATTGTAGGATTTCTAACGCTCACACAATTGATATGCAAGTAATTCATGCGACGCAGACAATTTTTCCTACATGTTATAATACTTACAGGGAATTCTTACATTTAATTGTTTGAAATCATGAAGAGTAATCTTTTCTTTATTTCTATCGATATTTTTCTCTTTCTTAATACTTTGCTGAGCTCTTGTAAGGCATCTTTCGCTATCCCACTGTGCTTTTGGATTTTTGTTTTGCACTTTCCGTCCTCCGTTAATAAACTTACCAGATATCTAACTTGTTCTCACTGTTTAATTTAGGTATCTCCAATCAATAAGTTGCATATTAGGCTGTTCTTTTTGCAAACAATTATACATTCTAAATTCATGTAATTGGTGATAATATACAAGCAATTAATTTTCTGTGAAATTTGAGCTATTTCTGTAATTGAGCGAATTGGAGAATTTTTTCTCAAGGGAAAATTTTAATGTGGCGTCGATGAGCTAAGTTTGGCTATAAAAACGAACACCCTTTTTTTTAATGTGAGTAACCCAACTGCGATATTTTAAACTTTTAAGTCAGCTAATCTACCTCAAATAAAGTTTCAGAAATAAACTTTTTTTTATTTCTTAACAATTTTCTTCATAAAGAGAATTACATTGTGACGTCAGATGGCTAAAAATGACACTAAAATCAGCGATTTTTAGTGATTTCAAAACAGAAACTCCGAGTCAATTCAAATTAGTTTCCAAATACAGCAAAGTATTTTGCATATTGAAAATATTAAATATAATCTATTAGCTTGTAAT
>OZ010587.1:93768479-93800979 GCA_963932145.1 Acanthosepion lycidas
GGAACGTTGAGAAAAATATAGGTATACAGTGAATATATTGTTTTTCTGTCTGACACACTTGGCTTGCTCCATTCGTTTGTTCATGTGCCGTCAGTAATCCACTACCAACCCTACCACGACCTCTCTAGTCCCCTCCTTCCTTTCCGGGCTAAGCGGATTACTCGGTCTTCGCGGTGTCACTTACAATCCTATCAGATATTGGCTAGACTTCCATCTGTGTCGTACATCACTTCACTTTCTGACTGTTCGTGTGAGATAAAAGTTTAAAAAAAAAATAGCAAGACGAAAAGCTTTGCATACATAGATGCAAAAACAGGTAAACTTACGGGAACACGGTCGTAAGCGTTCGTTGAAACATATCTACACTTTTCACATACACATAAGCCGAGAGAGGTCGGTTAAGAGTTAGCATCGTGTGCCCTCTATACGTGTGCGCTCTCGGACACGCACGGACGCACATACACACAGAATAAGAAAAAAGATAGACACTGAGTGAATAAGACCGAGAGTGGCTAAGTAAAGTGCACATTGAAAATAAGCAACTGCAAAGAATAACCGTGTGTCTCAGCGTCGGGTAATGGTTAACGTGCTAGTCTAGTTAACAATGAGATCGATCCTCACTGGGTGACCATTTCTTGTTTCAAAACTAGGCTAAGCTTAGTGAAAGAGTATCTCAATATCCGGTAATATTTATTGTCGAGTTATCCATTTTAAGAGCCGCTCAATTATGGAACTGTCTCCCGAGTGGATGCTTTCCCGACAACTACAATCTTAACCCAGTGCCAGCCATTAGATATCACTTACGTTTTCCTTCCCACTGTTATATTCATCTAACACCATTTAGTAACCCTCTATCTTCACTTGCTTTTAGGTCAGGTATGTAAGATTTAGGAAAAAAAATATTTTTCTATTTTAAACCAACATTCAAGAAAAGTATCAAGGAGGACGAAACGAGTTGGTCGAGGACTTAGTCTCAATAGATCGCAGTGTGGTAGTTGCTCTACTAAGTACGACACGCCGAGTCTGCAGTCAAGTGGTCTACGAGCGATACCTCGTCTCACGCTCCACGGGGGGTTCGAAATTACAAGGGACAGTAAGGATCACACTTTCGAAAGGCTCTAACACGTTAACCATTACGTAACGGTCAGGTGTACTTTTTTTGTAACAGCTCCTTTGGACTTTGGATTACGTCTACATTTGTTACTCCTGAGAAATGAGATCGATCTTCAATAGGTTTTCAATATTTGTATCCTTAATCCAATACTAAAATTATGTCAGTTACAGCTATGACGATTTATAATCTAATAGGTCTTCTTTGAATTTGCTATGTACCTTCATCGCTAGAAAACTTGGGGCAATAACCATTACGGACACTTACACCCTCTTAGTACCCTAAAAAGGAAAACTGTAAAAACATGAGAAAACCTTTATGAAAAACTTAAAAGATTTCCCTTGTCTGTGACATTCAGCGTAACGTGTAGGAAAGAAATGTTGCAATCAAATACAGACATACATACATACATACATACATATATATATATATATATATATATATATATATATAGAGAGAGAGAGAGAGAGAGATTTTAGAAGTTAGATTAGAAGTGGCACAAGACCAAAAGTATGGGGTACTCAGTAAGGAACTAACTCACTACTCAGTCATAATTGTTCAAGCAAGACAAGCTTGCTAACCATTACACCGCCTCGAGGTGCCCAATATATATATATATATATATATATATATGTATATATATATATATATATATATATATATGTATATATATATATATATATATATATATATATATATATATATATATATATATATGTATATATATATATATATATATATATGTGTGTGTGTGTGTGTGTGTGTGTGAAAAAATATATAGAAGAATAGGAAAGACCCGTTAGGTTAATAATCCAAAGTTCTTTAGCATTTTTGTTTTTATTTTTAAAAACAGTGCTCAAGTGCTTGAAGATAAAATAAAGCTGTTTTTTAGCTTCCATTTTTGAAACATGAAAACTTTCATGTAGCGATAGAATAATATTTTTTAAATTAATTATAATATATATATATATATATATATATATATATATATATATATATATATTAAAGAAAAGCCAAAACCGTTGTTGGAACCAACGGACAACTTGCCAAAAGCCCGAAATATCCTTAAACAAGAGAAAATCCCGAACAAGGACAGCGAATAGAAAGAAAGAAAGAAAGAAAAAAGATTTAAAAGCATACACCTACTTACTCAGTAAAGTACTCTACGCCTAGATTACTCAGAGTAAAAAACGTTTGACAGCGTTAATTCTCATAAAAGGTTGGCCCTGAAGGATGGAGCGTGAAAATCGGGTTACGACTAGGGCCATCCTTTCATAAGAAAAAAAAAAAATATATATATATATATATATATATATATATGCGTGTGTGTGTGTTGTTGAGATCAAATATAGATCAAACATGAGAATTCGATAGAATGATAAAATAAAGAGCAAATAGAAAACGTTTATGAATCTAACATGTCTTACTTCATCAGGACATGAGATTTGGAGGGAAAAAATAAATGATTTAACCAATCGAATGCACATAAACCATGATTAACCAATGAAAATCAAAGAGCGAAGAAGTTAAAATGCGTTTTTTTTCCCTTTTTTTCTACTCAACGCTTTCTCTGATGAAGCTTTAAAAAAATTGAAACACTTTAGCTTGATAAACGTTTGCTATTTTTTTTATCTTATAATACATACATATATACAGGAGGCTGGAAAAGACGCTATACATTAAATTAATGTTTTTAGCAATATCTTTCTGTATTCTATGAAATACGTCTCGTGCGTATTTGTTTTACATTATTGTATGCCAACTTCCGCATCCTATATATATATATATATATATATATATATATATATATATATATATTAAAAACATTATTTCTGCTTATTTTTAGTATAATCCTTTCATATTCACGAATATTTTTCTGTGTATTACAATCAAATGCTGTAAAAATGCACTGTAACAATTAAAGTCACTTCGATTTCCCAAGTACTTTCTCTCATCAGTGGTGTAACTGGCAAGGCAAAAACTATGTGTAATTATCCATTACTGAACGGCTGACAGTTATGCTTTAGCGATCATTAGAACGTGAAAAAAATATCCATTAAGGAATTATTTTCTTTTATGTTAGAATGTCATGGTCAAGCGCGCATTGAAGTGTGAAAACCGTTCTTCTTATAAGCTTTTTATAACATTATTATAATGTCGGCTTCAATTTTTTAATGTAGATTGCTTCGAGGATCTGCAGTTTTAATTTGTTATTTCCTTGGTGTAAGATAGTTGTGTTATCAATGAGTATTTTTCTATATTGTGAATGTAGACAGAAATGCTGGTGGAAATGTCTTGCAATGGACGAATGGTCAGACATGTGTAGTGTAAGTCGTCTTGGTAATGGAGTTGTCATATATCCAACATATATATTTGTTTGTCGAAGATACATTTTCCCAAGGGACCTTTGAAATGATATATAAAGTTGGTTTTACTCAATACATCAGTTGGTGTGGAGGAGTTATTGCGAATAATTAAATTGGTTGTATTGTATTTTGTATAATACATGATTAATTTTATTTTTATTGGGATCCATGGGAGATATATTACTACGAATGAGTTTTTTTTATATGATTTTCTCATCTTGTTTGTAGTTAGCATGCATCTGGTTACATTATAAGAGTTTGATATATTTAGGGTCCTTTGAGGAAGTACCATGTTCTCTTTGATGTGTGTTGAGGATTTTGATAATCAGACATGCCTAAAAAGAATTTACTGCCTAAATACACACAACCTCACACACATACACGCACACACATATAAATATATATATGATAAGATTATAGTTTTAAGGGATGCTATAATTATGTATTTACGTAAAAAACAGAGTACACCTACATTTTTCAAACACAACAAAAACCTAGAATATTCGAGAATTACTAAGAGAAACACTCACGCACACAATGAAAAAAGAAGAAATAAATCACTATAACACGAATAAAATGTTCATAAATTGTTTTTTAACTCGATATAAAAATAAGGAAAACGAGAAAAAAACAGTCAATTGCTGGTAGCTCCTAACGAGTCGACGAAGAGATTGCTACAGAAAACGTCTTCGAAAATCTGGAGTCGAAATCCGGAATATAACATCAGTCAGCAAAATGACAAATTTTACATTTATCTTAATCATATATCTTAATCATATATATATATATATATATATATATATATATATATATATATACTGGAATCAATACACAGGGTGCGATTGTCTATATTTTTAATTTTGCGCATGCGCTTTGTTGGTGAGGGTGACAGACACAACACGGAGACCCACATCAAGTACCTTGAGGATGTCGTACTGCTCTGGGTCAAGAGGGTGAGTGCGGGAAGACCCTATATATGGCAACAAGACTCTGCACCATGCCGCATAAGCAGGAGAACCCAGTCATGGCTGTCACACAATATTTGTGACCACATCATCTCTTAAACCTGACCGCCTAACTCTCCAGACTGCGGCCCTCTGCATTATTATGATTATTGAGAGGCCAAAAAAAAAACTCATCCAAAGATTAAATGAAGGCAAGGATTACGACAGCATTCACAAGGAAACTGTCTAGATGAGTTGCGGGAGATTCCGAAGTCGTCTGGAGACTGTGGTTGAAACCAATGACTATTTTATTGAATAAATTTAATCTTTAGTATTTTAAGATATTTTTTTGTAACTTTGGTAAAATATAGCTGTTTAAATGAGATGTCAGTGATATTTTCATTTTTGTATAATTTAGACGACAATTTTCTATCGTACCCTGTAAGTGGACATTTATATATAAATTAAATAAGGTGCAATTGTACTGGTGTTTGGAAGTCTGGTTTGGTTTTGATTTGGTTTGTTTTGTTTTATGGCATATCCAACCACAATGGGTTATTTAATGCCGACAAAATTTTGATTGCTGGTAATATATATATATATATATATATATATATATATACTGTGTAACCCGGATATAAGAGAGTTGTAGGGACCGGGGAAGAAGTCTCTTATATCCGGCTTTCTCTTATATCCGGGTTTGGTCTATTTTATATGCATTAACACAGGCTCTAATTTGGGACCAGAGAAAATCTCTCTCATATCCGGGTCTCTTATATCCGGGTTACACTGTATATATATTCAAAACTGTATTGCTGGTAATATCTTTTTTTTTTCAAAAAAAGTATTGCTGCTAAAATTTTTTTTTTACTTGGTATTTCTGGTATTAAAACCTATTTTTACACTTGACCCCAGTTTGGGGGTTAACTATTTGCCCGTAGCTGGGACCCTAACAGGTGCTACCACCCCGGGTCACCAGCAACTAAGAGGTGGTTCTATGCTCGTCAAAAGCTCCTGATCAGAGGCCTTGCTGTTGGACGTAGTTTATCGTCTTACCCTGGAAGCAGATGCAGTTTAACGTCATACTCAGGACGAGGGGTTTGGAAGTGATTACGGGAATTTAATATAATCCAACTGCTTACCACATGTGTTCTTTAGCTAGTTTACAATATCTGGATATATTTTATGCACTGTTACGACTTATTTTCTTGTAATACAATATATTGTTATCCATCATGAAACATTTTTTTTTAGCTTGATCAAATTTCAACTTTGAAAAATAAAATAATTCTAATTCTAAATACTTCATTTTTCGAGAGGATCAGATGTGAAATACAGAATCTGTCACCAGACGATTATCTTAATTTCGTTTTCAGATCAACATCGCCACCATCATCATGATCATGAACATCATCTTCGTCGTCATTAGCAGCATCATCATCATTATCATCAGTTCCCTGACCGGGTGTGGTTGTTGCTTCACTCCTCACCTCTACATATCTAGGTTGAACGTCGGAGAGACATTCATTCATGCGTAGAATATCTTTGGTAATTAAACCTGTCGAAGCCGATCCCTCTCCAGTTCAAGCTACACCTTCACAGATCTTCTCTATGTTCAAGTTACTTTCAGAAAGTGCTTGGGAAATGAAAGTGATTTTCATTATTACAGTGCATTTCTTGCAGCATTTCATTGTAATACACTGAAAAATATCCGTGGATATGAACGGATTATGCTAAAAATAAGCAGACATAATGTTTGTAATTTATTTCATCAGACATGCCTACATATATATATATATATATATATATATATATATATATATATATATATATATATATATATATATACATACAGTGCAGTGCATAATTATAAGGCCAGCTGAATTGTATCTTTAAACATTAGCAATTAAGCTAATTATTTTAATATTTTGTATATTATTATAATATTATATAGTATTAATAATTTGAACGTTTCAAATAATTACTATGAATAGAAAAATTATTAAAAAACTCGTAAAATGATTGGTGCATAATTATAACGCCATAGAAAATGTTTAATACAAAATGACAAACACTAAAAATTTATAGAAATTAATATTTAGTTTGTTTTCCGTGATTGGCTATTACTTCAATCACTGTTTTTCATAGATTAATTCTGAGTGACGTTTTGGTTAATTGAATCTCAGGCTTTCAAAATTACACTTTGGAGCTCTTCCTTGTTATTAAATTGATACCCATTCTTGTATACTCGTCTAACCAATATCACCAAAGGTCCTCGATAGGACTGAGATCGGGTGATGTGGCGGGCTAATCCATAACACTGGTTTGGTTAGCATGAAACCACTCCATATTGGACTTAGCTTATTGAACAGGAATGTCGTCTTGCTGAAACACAATTTCGACAACCAGTTTTTTTTCTATAAGGCAAGGAAGCAGTAGAAAACACATTCTGATAACTAAACGCACCAAAACTCATGTCAATGAAAAAAAGATTGCCTTTGAATCCGAATGCCATACAAATCATAACACTCCCTCCTCTTTGCAAACGCTTGGCAAAAAACAACTTCTCCTTTTTAAGGTCATACCAATAATAAGATAACCCATCCGGGCGTCCATATTACAAATTTCTTCATCAAAAAATGCCACATCTTCCCATTACTTGTCACAAGTCATATGAGTTTTAGCTAAATTGAAGCGATCTGACATATGGCGCTCGGTCAAACATGGAGCGTTAATAAGCTTGTCATAACTGAATTCAGACGTCTGTAAAGTTCTCTCCAAACCGTCCAGCATGAAACACCCAATTCCAGAATTGCCTTGATCTTGGAACACGAATGTGACGACATTGCTTGCTTCTTTTTTGATCGTTCTGACATTCCCCCACACTTAATTTCTTGCTTTTTCCGGGTCTTTTCCTGGCTCCATATTCTTCCGTTTTTCATAAAAGTTTTTGAAAGCTTAATGCTAACGGCAATTTCTCTACGACTCAAATTTTCATTTTTCAGTGAGATTATTTGACCTTTTTCAAATTCACTTAATTTTGTAGCCAAAGGCATTGTTCATGTCAATGTGCAAATGCTGTTAAGTTATTCATAATGATTTATAACATTTTAAGCGATTTTTTGATTAAAATTATTTTAATTTAAAGTGCTTTTTTTTTATTTAAATTTTTTAATATTTCTTATTGTTCAAAACACACACACGCGCGCGCGCACACTAACACACATAATTATCAAGCCAGCTGAATTTTATATTTAAACGTTAGCAATTGAGGTATTTTTTTTTAATATTTTGTATGTTATTATATAGTACTAATAATCGGAAAGTTTCAAATAATAGTTATGAGTAGAAAATCACTTATTGTAAAATTTTTCAAAATCTCGAAAAACGATTGGTGCATAATTATAAATTATACATTAATTATGCACCAATCGTTTTTCGAGATTTTGAAAAATTTTACAATAAGTGATCTTCTACTCATAACAATTATTTGAAACTTTCGGATTATTAGTACTATATAATAACATACAAAATATTTTTTAAAAAAGTATCTCAATTGCTAACGTTTACAGATAAAATTCAACTGGCCCGATAATTATGTGTGTGTGTATGTGTGTGTGTGCGCGCATGCGTGTGTGTGTGTGTGTGTTTTAAACGATAAAAAATATTAAAAAATTTAAATTTTCAAACTCACTGGGTAAATAAATATATTTATTTATCTATTTATCTAGTATATAAATATTACTTTGTTTTGTTATTTTAGTTAACTTCCTCGACTTGGTTTGTCCATCATGGTCATCATCAAGAGAAAAAAATCACTGCTTGTTAGTAGCAGTGAATTACAACATTGAATGACTGTCTCTGAAAAAAGTGGACTTCATCTGTAGTTTTCATTCGTTTTATTTTTTTATCATTAATTTGGATCAGTACATGAGTTGGTTAAACGGCGTCTTTCAAGTTGTTTTTAAGATAGAAGCTGGGAGATTCCTGGCTCATATATATTACAAAATGGATTAACTCCAACAATTATTTAATATATTTTCTGTTCATACCGTATTTTTAATAGATACTATTTATTTAAGAAGATGTTATGATTTTTTTTTTTTAAATAAACATTATTAATTACATTTACCGGCCTGGATGTCAAAGAAGTTTCATAAAAAATATGCAAACAGTAATTTGAACCAGACGCTTCTCTATAGCTAAGTGGTATAGCACGTCAGATCTATTGACGGTTCTGTATAGGACACGGTTTCGATTCCTGTAAGTTGCCCTGGTGAAGCACATAACAGGCATGTACCGAAAAGTTCGTGTAATTTACAACAGTGACACTGATCCCTTGTCCTGGGTATGACGATAAACAACATCCGGTGGCAAGGCACCTGATCGAGAGGTTTGAGGGGCGCTGGACCATCTCATAATTGCTGTTGTTCGCAGGTCCACTCTGAACCAGGGTGGGGTAGCAACTGTTAGAGTTCCATTAAAAATATTTAACCCACTAGACTGGGGCCAAAATACTATGAAAATATAAAAATAATTCTTTATAGTAAAAATACCAGGAGTACGTCTTTGAACAAATATTACCAGAAATACATTTTTGAAAAAAGAATTACCAGCAATAAATTTGACTCTTGGCAAAGAGCCTCTTTACAAAAATACGTCAATGAAATCTGATCTAAGAACTGATTCTTACAAAGAATACATATTCTCTTCATGCGTATCTATCCTAAAAACCATATCGATATTATATAACCCATTGAGGTGTTGATATGCCGTTAAACAATAAATGACTTTGATCCCGCATTCGTCTTGCATTCCTTTCATAACACTTTTTGCCACTTCAGTATTTGTCTATATTTCTGAGATGAGGTATTTTGTACACTATTTACATTGTTCGGACTATCGTCCTCATCTTTGTTGTCATATTTATCACAACTTCGATGTACTTCAGCAAGCATTTTTACCAGTGTTCATATTGCAATTTTTGCTGTTATCATTGCATTTTTTTAAAATTGCAATAGGAGCACTATTTAAAATGGTTGCTGAAGGCATTAAATTTATAAGTCCCAGAAATTCATACACAGATGTCCTCAAGGTCAGTGGATAAAGGCGTTAGTTAGATCCAGTGACAGGGCCCAAAGAGTGTGAGTTCAATACCTAGTTAAGGCAGTGGAGAACTTGGAGAGGGGAATTAACAGGAGATAACTGATAACTGACATCCATTAGACAAGGAACATGGAACTAGAACAGTTTACCCCAGTGAGCGAAATGAAGGGTTCAGTTCAACATTCCAAGTTCCTGAAGAAGGCCGAACAATTTAACTCGTAATATCTGATCTACAAAGTGATTTCTTACAAGGAATACATATTCCATTCATACGTACCTATCCTAAAAATCATGTCGGCATAAAATAACCCATGGAGGTGTTGATATGCCGTAAAACAAAATAAATGACTCTTATCCCACATTTGTCCTGCATTCCTTTTATCACACTTGTTGCCTCTTATCTTACATTGGAATCCTACAACGAAAACAGATATTTTTCAACATAGTTCAGTGAAAGATTTACTTTCAAAACTCATAGTTGATATTAATTAGATTAAAAATAAGAAATATTAAGAAGGCCCCCCAAAATAAACTGATGCCAACATAATTTGTGTAGTTTGAAGCGTAGCTTAGATGAGGTTGGTTATTGTTCTGAGGAAAAAACGGTAGCGTACAGAAGGGGTGGCGGTCGGTGCATGGTCCCGGGCATCCAATCAAAGAATGACATTAAAATTTAGCCTTTAGCAATCTGCATTATTAATATTTATTTCCATTTCCACTGCATTCTTTTTCAATACCTATAAATTTCAGTATACTTGGTAATTTCCCAAAAAGTCGTTTTCTGTTGCCATAGCAGGATATGACAACACAACTATGAATTCAAATTCAGAGATGAAGGACACCTTCAGTGACAGTATATACTTTTTCTACAGCAAATGAAGTCGCATACAGAATGATAAATTTTAGATTATATTTAATTTAAATAAAGCGTTTCTGTTTTTATATATTTAAAATGTCTTCCTTTCTCACATTTTTTCAGACTAGGCCCTATAGACCTGTCTTGTTGAGTTTTAGGGGCATACAATCTAAGAGGTGGTCTCGGGCATCGCAAAACATCAGCAAACCTCTGATGAAGTAAATATCGAAAAAGCAATAATGTAGATGGCACTTGGCTTCTTAAATATCGACAACGAATAAAAAATCGCTACTGAGTATTTTTTTCAGTTCAATAAGAAATCAGTGGCCTCAAAATGAGCTTCGACACAACCCATATATGGAAAGAGAAAAAACTGTCGTCACTAGTAAAATATATATATATATACTTCTTTTTTAGTCTCATTCAACGTTAAATAATTCATTTTAGAGTTTATTTTGTAAGATAGAATATGATTTGTACAAGCTGAGTTCAAATGTTTATTACTTTATCGATCAACATCTATCAATCTATCTCGGTATTTTCTTGCTTATGTCAGCCTATTCATATCTATCTATCTATCTATCTATCTATCTATCTATCTATCTATCTCAGTCTGTTCAATATCTATCTATCTATCTATCTATCTATCTATCTATCTATCTATGTTCACATATAGCTATCTCAATTTGTTCCTATCTCTTTGTCCATTATCTATCAATCTATCTATCGATCTATATTCAGATCTAGCTAGCTATCTCAATCTATCCCTACCTACCTACCTACCTACCTATCTATCTATCTATCTATCTATCTATCTATCTATCTATCTGTTCATTATCTATGTCCAGATCTAGCGAACTAGCTATCTCAATATATTACTATGTTCACATTTAGCTATCTCAATCTGTTTCTATCTATCTATCTATCTATCTATCTATCTATCTATCTATCTATCTATCTATCTATCTATATTTTCCTGTATCGGCCTAAGTGTTTTCATATTGGTTGGTGCAAAAATAATGTCTTTTTACCACATATGTGAGAAAACGACATTATTTTTGCACCAACCTTATATATATATATATATATGTATATATATATATATATATATATATATATATATATATATATATATATATAAAATCATCGACCTCCATTATATCTCTCATCATCTCCGTTCGTTATTGTCATCTGTTGTAGCGTTTTGACAGTAGAAGCGATGACGTCACAACGGCTTACTCGTCACAGACCGTAAACACACAATCATTCAATCAGTTATGTGCCATGCGTGTTACACGCTTAGGCGATCATGTATCTTTCAATACATGACTGACGAGGCAGATTATTTTCCCTGAGTAGTTTGCCATTTCTTTCTGCAGTAGACCAGTTTCCATCCAAAGCTATAGAACCTGATCTGTCCTAGTATTTACCAATAGGTGGGAAGAGGAGTTATACCTTTCCCAAGGTTATTAGCACGTAATTGAATGTAATGAATTCGACTGGAATTCGAACTCGGCTCTCCGATTCCTCAATCCGTGACGCTATCCATTAATATCTATCTAGCTAGCTAGCTGTTTCTATCTGTCCATATCTATCTGTTATAGTCTACGCTTTTCTGTCCAGCATGATAATAGGGTCAAGAGCAATCTGGGAGAATGATGTAGACTGCGCTTCATAGCTATGAATGAGCAGGGCGGTGATGACATGGCGTCCTCAGATCAGAAGGTTCATCTAATTGATTCAAAGCGTTCGTCACCTAAGTGAGCCTTCAAATTGGCGGACTTCAGTTGGAATTTGACCTGAAGAGGGATGGAATCCGACAAGTCTACTTACCCAAGGCGTACCCGGTCATTTGAAAGTCGATGATGCTATAGATACGTCAGCCTATTCATTATCTATCTATCTATCTATCTATCTATCTATCTATCTATCTATCTATGTTCACATCTAGCTATCTCAATCTGTTGATATCTATTTATTTGTTCATTATCTATCAATCTATCTATCGATCTATATTCAGATCTAGCTAGCTATCTCAATCTATCCCTATCTATCTATCTATCTATCTATCTATCTATCTGTTCATTATCTATGTCCAGATCTAGCGAACTCGCTATCTCAATATATTCCTATGTTCACATTTAGCTATCTCAATCTGTTTCTATCTATCTATCTATCTATCTATCTATCTATCTATCTATCTATCTCTTCCTGTATCTGCCTAAGTTTTTTCATATATATATATATATATATATAAAATCATCGACCTCCATTATATCTCTCATCATCTCCGTTCGTCATTGTCATCTGTTGTTGCGTTTTGACAGTAGAAGCGATGACGTCACAACGGCTTACTCGTCACAGACCGTAAACACACAGCACTCGCTTTCCTCTCCCGTTGACTGTTCCAAGATGGCCGATCTGATCTCAAAGTGACAAGTCTGTTTTGATGGACTCAAAAGATTTCTGTCCTGCCTAAGCAGTCTTTAAGCCGCACCGAGCGTCCTGTCGAACCCGTTCGTCAGAAGACGTCTTCTTTTCAACCCTTCCGTCATCTTTGGTCTTGGCTCTCTGCATTGTTTGCTTTGTCCACCCAAGCCTGATTATGTCTTCAGAATAGCTTATTCGCTGGCACATAAAGGTCAAGGTTTCAATCCATGCCAACAGCTTCTTCTGCAATATATCAATATTTCCGGATTTTTTTCTACCCCAGGTTGGCCACTGAATGATATAAGACAAAAATAACTATTATAAACACATGAGTATCTTGGAGTAGTAAAGTTTGGGCCATTTGAATCTTTCATGGAGACATTTTTAAATCCAGTTTCAGAAACTTCTGAAGGGATGTTCTGGCAATACCTTGTTGAGCAGGGCGACAATGGGTAGAAACTGAAGGCATACTCTGCCGTACAGCTGCGTTAGTGCGCACAGAGCGCTTCGGACCTCTTCCTGGAAGATCACCGACTGATCCAGTTGTTTCAAACCGCGAGATTAGGTTCCGAAAACTGTTATCGCTGGGAGATTTACTCTGAATTTGAATAACACCGGTCGATGTTTTTTATTTTTTTTGTTCAAATGTTGTTGGACAATTTGACATATGTTTCAAGGTTATTTTATAAGTACATTGCAATATCGAAAATACACGGTGGTCACTGAAAGACTGAATGATATAAAACAAAAATAAATTTTACAAATAAATCAGTACCCTGGGGTAGTAAAGTTTGGGCCATTTGAATCTTGTATGGGAAACAATTTTAAGACCATTTTCAAAATTTTCAAGGATCTTCAAGGAAACTCGGCCGTACAGCTTCCACCGGCTGCACAGTGCGATTAGGACCTCTTCTCGGATGATCGCCGACTGATCCACTTCTTTGAAACTGGGCAGTTAGGTTCCCAATCATGATAGAAGATACTCTGATATTAAAATATTGCCAGTATTTAATGTATGTTTGAATAATTGATCTTTCATTGGAACAGAAAACTCAACGAGTTTTGCTCGTTACTGGACATCATATGTAGCCATTTTAATCTCCAAGTGATGCTCTATGACATGCAATAATAATAATAATAATACGACAAAAAGGATCATAGAAAACCCAATGAGTTTTACTCGTGCGCAGAACAACATACATAGCCATTCTACTTTCCAAGGGATTCTTTATACATTTCAAAAAATATAGAAATAAAAAGTTTGAAAACGAACAAGTTATGACTTTTTAAAACACTTCAGTTTTTCAGTGGCCAACCTATATAAATATAATAATCGTATTTTCTCAGTTGCACTTAGATTAATTCCTGACTAATGAAAATCCCTTTTATCCTAATTTTCAATGCATGTCTATAGAAATATATATTGTAAAATCATGTAGAATTTTTTTACTATAGAAATCATTTAAAGAGTATATAAATTACAGATATTTTTTTTACTCGGAATCACTCGAAGCAAGGCAATAAAGCCACTAAGACTCAAGGGGATACTGGATATGGAAGAATTAGAAACAGAACAATTACTAAGGAGCAAGTACAAGAGAAGAATAATCAATATTACAGTAGATAGCGATTGATATTGCATTTAAATTTTTGATGATCAAACTTGATTGGAAAATAAAAATGCGGAAGAGTCTTCCAAAAGCGAGAAGTGCGAAAAAAAGAAATTGTTAGCATAGAATTTACAGTTTCATCCACAGCCAACTTAACTGTAAATTGAAGAGACCTCGATTCCTGCCTGGTACTGTGCTTCAATTAAAAATGTCTAGATACCATAGTGAAGATCAGGAGCGGTAATATTAAAACTTATTCTTTGGATTCTATCAAGGAGTTCAAGGTAAATCGTAGCGGGGGATCCAGATCATATGTAGTCGTAATATTCTATGCATGGACAAATGGTAGATATGTAGGGTATATTCTGTAAAGAAAAATAGTCTCGTAAGACACATGGGACCAACTTCCTTAGCAGCTGACCTAGCAATAGATTCCATAAAGTCTTATCGCTTAGAAATAGATTCATCTAACACTCACACTCACACAAACACACACACAGATATATATATATATATATATATATATATATATATATATATATAATATATATATATATATATATATATATATATATATATATATATATATATATATATATATATACACGACAGGGTAAGGAACAAATACGAATCGTTTATATTCTAACTGAAAAATAAAGAAAGAGTAAAAGTTCTGGTATTTTAAATTCGTTTTTATTGCTAAAGCAGACCTGACCTGCATCTGCTTTCTTAAGCAGTGTTCTTGTGCATAATTAATGTATGTGTCTGTATCCTAATTCAAATTTGTCAATGTGATATATATATATATATATATATATATATATATATATATATATATATATATATATATGTATTATGAAATGCACTAAGTATGAACAATATTTTAATATATTTTCTGTTTTTACTTTAATTTTGTAGATGCAAATATTTAAGTAAATGTTCTGTTTACAATAAACAGTATTAACAACATTGCCGGCCTGAATGTGTGAGAATTTTTTTACAAAATATTTGTCCTCCAACAGGAATTGAATCTGTATCCTACATGGGATCATAATATAGCCTGATGTGCTATACCATACAGCTACAGAGGAAGTGTCTGGTTAAAAAAGTCAGATTACTCTTTGTAAACAACAAATTTCTTATGATTTCACTTTTTTTGGACAATCTGTGACTGAAAGGTCATAGTATTCCCGGCTTAATTGTGGTTCCATATAAGATACAAATTCGATTCCTTTTCATAGGACGCCAATTTTATCTTGGGATCGAAATTGTGCATAATCTGTCCGAAAATCGTGTTTGTTCTGCTGTTTTTCTTCAAGCACTGTCTAACTTAATTCCAAGAACAACGTGTTATTAGAGTGGCGAACAAGATTCTGTTGGCTACATCCTTGTATTATTTAGAAAGTTAAAAGTTAAAATAGTCACGGTGACATAACGTCTAACGGTTAAGTGGAGTGAGGCTACAGCAAAAAAGGATCAATATTATACGTTTTCTCATTTAAAACGCCTAATATCCTATTAACTGCCAATTTTCTATGCTTATTTTTCACCCAGACAGATGTCTTAGTAGTTTATTTATTCCTTATGTTTAATTTCAGTAGCTAACATTATCGTTTTTATAGAAACTAGAATATCAAATATATATATGTGTACAAAACATTAAATAATAATATTGATTAGACATAATAAAAAAATACATTATTTTTCTACTCGTGAAATGTAAAAATACGACAGAAAGCGTCTTCTTACGGCTCATAATAAAAACTTTAAACGCTAAGTGTTGTAAAATATACCTCTGCAAATTCAATGTATGCAAGCAATTCAATGTAAATACAAGGAATAACATGTAGTGAGTTTAATTTTAACAGATGCCCAAATGGGGCTCATGGCAGGTAATGGGTTAATATTTTATAAACACTTCAAAATCTAACGAATATGTATGAATACTAGATTCCTAATGATACATAGGTCAATATAGAGTGGCGTAAGTTTGTTTCCGGCTTAAATGCATGCTTCAGGCCATGTATATTGGCTTGCCTATTTATTTATGCTGGCTAATGGTACATTATGGATAGCAATGTCTATTGTATTATCGTAACGGTTATTGGATAGGCGATAACTGTTATGTTTAAAATTATTCTATTGAATAAAAACAAGTGTGGTTCCAGAGTCTATTACATTGTCGATCGATAGTCGGTTAAATGTTTCATCAAAATCTGCCAATTATTTTATTTTTGCTAGTCAATGTTATTTTTGCGAGAAAAAGACGGTAATATATATTATAATAATTTATCGTCACCCGCTGACGCAAGAAAAAAAAATTGAAAGTTCTAGAAATGCTTAAAAATATAACTTAATTATCAAAAATTCTTTGGTCTTGTCTTTTCTCTTAACAAAAAAGATTTTTTCGATAGAACTTTTTCATCATGTATGCTCATTTCCGTACATATATATATATATATATATATATATATATATATATATATATATTGAGCACAATTCGAATTCCTGTCGAATCCATTACATTCACTTACGTGCTTAGGAAAGGTATCAATCCTCTTCTTCTCCCTCCAGCTATTGGTAATTAGCAGGATAGACTGGGTTGTATAGCCTTGGACAGCAACTATTCTAGAAGGACAATTCAGAATTCAAAACCTGCGGAGGGTCGTTTTGGGACCTTGTGGCACGTAGTGCACCAGGTCTCTGTATTCGACCCTTCAAAAAGAGTGGATGGTTCTGCACAAAACCTTCATTACTATAATCAGATCATATGTGCCGGTGTCTGGGCTGTCGGTTCCTATGAACTGATCTGCTTGACACTCATACGTCAAATACGACGGGGGATTCCACCATATATATATATATATATATTATTTTATTTTAAACTATAACTCAAAAAAGAAAACAGATAATAACATTTTTTAAATAAAATACATGAGAGAAAATGATATTCGGGGAAAAAAAATAATAAAAAAAGTAAAGATTAAGAACATCCGTACTTTTTGAAAATTAAGTCAAGCAACACCGCAATGTCTATCCAACAAAAAAAACAAAACAAAAAAAAAAAAAAAACAGCGTCAGATTTACATAAACTGATACGTAAAAATACTGAATTCACTAAGTACAATAAAATTTGAATTACTAAAGAGCCAGAAACTATCTACCTAGGTTTCACCTAACGGATCATCAGGATAATTCTGAGTCATAATTACCGTGATAATCCGGTAAGTGAAACCTAGGTAGAAAGGTTCTGGCTCTCTAGTTATTATATATATATATATATATATATAAAATTTTGCCATTTTTTCTGACCCCAGTTATATATTTGGCTAAGATGAAATAGTTTCTGAAATATTGCTGACATGTCCAGTGTTCTGGCTGTATATTTCAAGGTTCTCTGTAAATTCCAAAGAAGGGTCTGTTATATTATTGATCCTGACCTGGCATCTTGACTTCAGTTACTTTCTCATTGCCATAATTTAATTTCCATCTGCCTTTCCTATAAATATTTTAATGGAAGTTATTCTAATAAACTCTCTTCTTTGGTACCTAGGCCAATTGAATTTAAACCTAATATTAGATCTCATTGTTTAAGTGTTGAACTAGCTGCACCATGGACTATGAATTCTATACTCATACTTTCCTTTCTTGCACTTTTTTGCCTGCGGAACTCTCTGCCAGTTTCTTGCTTCCCTGCCACCTACAATCTAAAAAAAGAATTCATGGAGGTACCTATATTAAGCCTTTCTCGTTGGCGCCTAATCTTTCTCTTCTATATTTGTCATGGGTCCTTACCTGTAACTACAGAATGAACTCTTCCTAACACTATGTATACTACGCCTGTCAACTCTCTGCCTCTGAGCAGAGAGGAACCGGGACGAGGCTCCACCGAAGGGCAGAGTCTCGTTCGGGGAGGTTGACCAACCCGATCCCGTTTATACGGGTTCTACGGGCGTTAAACTCGATCTTGTGCCGCATGCTACCCTCGTGGGTGGGGGGTGGCTAGATACCGAATCGAGTTGAGCCGATAGTAGTTCACTCCAAACCAGACTGACAGTCATACTAACACCTTTCACACCTTGTATTATTATTTCGTGTAATATACCTTCGTTATTTCTACTCTTGTGTTCGTGTTGTTCTTCCTTGGTCCTAACCTGGACCATACCAATATTGAAACTCTTTTTTAAATAGTTTAGCCTTTCGCAATGTTTTCTTTTAGCCTTTCTCATCGGTAATCTTTCGCAATTAGTAATAAAACGTTCTCAACGGTATTCAGCATTTCTCAGTGGTATGCAACCATTTTCACTGGTAACAATCCTTTACCATATCCGAAATCTGTTTGCAATATTTCTTTTCCATGCCGACAATCGTTACGCGATACCGTACCCGTCTTCCTAATTACACGACTTAGCGAGTAGACATTCATTTTTCAAGATAAACCAATTCCTTTTTTTTTCGTTCGTTCTTCTAAGCTGACTGTTTGATCTCGGAGGCTACACTTTTTTTTATTATTAATTATTTTCTTTTATTTATCTATTTACTTTTTTATTATTATTTGTAATAGTGACAGCTGGCAATTTGAAAAGACACGCCCCAAGTCCTTGCATAAACCCCAGTTGCATAGAATTTAAATGAAAAAAAAAAAAAAGGTTCTATATTTACTTGGAAAATATTATACGGTCGTATTTCAGCTGAGAGACGCCCTCGGGTCTCGTTGAGTAAAAAGATTATTGTGTTGTACATCGGATTTGATCAAAGAGGGAGAAAAAAAGCATTAACTTGTTAACAGTGACCTGCGATTGTCTGAGAATTGGGAGCACGCTGTGCTAGCCAAAGATTCGCTGGGGAAAGCCAATGTCAATGTCTTTGAGAGGAGAAATAGTTAGATACGGAGAGTGGATAAAATAAGAAGCAGAAATGAGTAAAGGGAAAGATAGAGCGAAAGAGTGCGGAAGGGGAGAGAAGAAGAAGAAGAAGAAGAAGAAGAAGAAGAAGAAGAAGAAGAAGAAGGAGGAGGAGGAGGAGGAGGAGAAGAGCCAGAGATGGAAGAAGAGAGAATGCTAGAGATGAAAGCGTGAAGAGAATGGGAAATGGAGGGAAGAGGAAGGAGAATGAAAAAGGACAAAGAATTAGAGAGAGAAGAGGAAAGAAATGAAGATAGAGAGTACGATAATGAAAGAGAGGGTGATATTAGGAGTGTGAGAAGGGGACAAAAGATAGGGATGAATTAGAATAAGAAAGGGAGGCGGTGGAAGCGATAGGAGGAGCAACAGTGAGAAAAGGAGAGATATATTAGGTTGGTGCAAAAATAATGACGTAATAAGGTCGTTTTTTGACGTATTTTTAAACGTCAAAAAACGACATTATTACGTCATTATTTTTGCACCAACCTAATATATTGAATAAGGGTATGAGATTGAGAGACGGGAAAATGTTGATGTTCCATACAACAGGTTTTAAATTTAAATTAAAATTTAAATTACCATTTAAGCAAGCAATATACGTTATATTAAAAAAGTGACTTAGAATAAATGTCCATTGTCCGAAGTTAATTCAGTTCTGAAATAAATTATTTTCATTTTTAACGTTTCATACTACGCCTGTGTCCATCCTTCAAATCTACAAATCAATCATTCGTCCTTGCATTGAATACTGCTGTCATATATCGTCTGGTGACCCTGCTGTTCATCTCGAGGTCCTCGACATAATCCAGAGACGGATATGCAGTTTGATAGGTTTTGATCTGGCATCTCGTCTACAGTCACTTTCTCCCAGACATGCTGCGGATTCCCTCTGTCTTTTCCACAAGTATTTTCATGGCAACTGCCCCGACGAGTTATTTCCGATAGTTCCCAAACTGCATGAATTTAAGGGTGCTCCTATGTTGGCATCTCAGTCACACACTTTTGCTGTCAAAACAGTTAAATGTAGCCGTCTCTTCTACTCCAACAACTTATCTCGCACTTCCCGCCTCTTACTTGCTTTTGTGATAGCTATAGCCTACAAATATTCAAATGTAATGTCAATCGACATCTAATGCTTTAATCCTGAAACCCGTCCTTCTCTATATCCTTTACTCGGACACCTCTCTTTATTCTTGCTCTCACTCTCTGTAACCCTTTGCATGCTAATTCACACTCCCGACCTACTTGGGGTGATATTCTTTAAAAAGTTAAGTGGAATAATAACCTAAATTAAAAAAAAAAAAAAGAAAAAAAACTTCGTTCGAAGCAAACAAAAGAGAACTGAGCTGTTACGTGATAACTTTCTTCTACATGGCTCTGAACGCTGGACACTCTCCTCAAAGATGAAGAGACTTGAAGCAACATAAATGTGGTTCTACAGAAGGATGCTGGGGATACCGTGAATCGAACATGTAAGCAACGACGAAGTTTTATATGAAATGGTGTAGTTGTGAATTGTCCGTTGTGACTTTTAAAATAGATTTTCCAACATTTTCACAAATACAGGTGTGTAAAAATATACTATTTGTTTCTTTAATTATATTTATTTCTCCAAATAACAAACATTAATCGTATTATTCGGGTGGCATAAATGCGGTGATAGTCTGCGAATGGGTTGACTCCATCGGGTAATAGTCTTCACTACATGAACTCGGCCAGGTAGGTCTCAAGATGGCGTCGTGTCGTTCCTAGGTGACGTTTGTTTCTTCACTTTGCTGATCCCCACAAATGTTCTATATTCCGAGTGTGGACTCTGGTATCTACAGCGACGAAATAGTATCGATGATTAACCTTGAAATGTTGGAAGTTAGTCTCCTTCAAGCTCGGTGCTTTTACACTCTTTCTTTCTAAAAAGTGATGGCAAATAACCTACAAGAACACATTATTTTATTTTATTCGGTTTTTCGTATTGTAAAATTCTTATCCGCTCTGACTTTATAATGAGATCGTTGCTGTATTTCGCCGAATAATCATTTATGGATACTTTTTGGTTTTTAATGTGAATAAAAAATAATTCTAAAAAAAAAAAATAAATAAAAAAAAGACTTTCAAAATAAAATGTGCTTCATTCGAAGAAAATTTGCTGATTTGAAGTTTAATTAATCTGAACTGGCACAACTATTACGCATACCTTAATATATAGAAGAAAAGTACTTTTTTGTTTTTTGTTTTTTTAACAAGGGCGAGTTGTTTTTCTAAATAATAACTATAACGATTATTATTTTTTGATAATTTCATGAATGGAGGTCCGGATTTACAAAATCGTCATGTTCATACACAGAAAAAATATTCAAAATTCTTTTTAAAATACTTGAGACGATGAATTGTAGTGAATTGTTCCATAAATAATGATTAGTAAATTCGAATTCCAGTCGAATCCATCACATTCATTTACTGCCAATACCCTGGGGAAAGGTATGAATCCTCTTCTTCCCCCCCCCGCCCTTACAAGCTATGGGTAAATGGCAGGACAGACCGGGTTCTATAGCCTGGTCTACCGCAGAAAGAAATGGCAACCTAATGCGGGAAAAATCTGCTTCGTCAATCATGTATCGAAAGATACATGATCTCCTAAGCATGTATCACGCATGGCACATAACTGACTGACTAAAATACAATTTTAATTCGATAACAATATTACTTAGTCTCACTAATTAATCATTTAAGTACCTAGAGTAATGAGCGGTCGGGCTAACAATAACGATAGATTTATTCATCTTTTAAAATTGTTTACAAGATAGGCTTGTTTAATATCCTGTTGAGCTATGAGTCAAAACAACACGAAGTTACTTTTGAACAAGGAATGAGACGCTATTCTTTGATATCTTCTGCCAAAGAAGTTCTGAATGTGTTTGGTAAACGTCAAAGATTGTTGGCATGTGCTTTTAACGCTTCCAATGCCAATCGACATTAATTAAAACCCAGTTTTTTTTTGTTTTTTTTTTTAAGATTTAAAAATTTATAAATTATTCTAAATAGAATAACAAAATGAAAACAATTCTTGTAAAATTTCATTATTCATTGATTTTCTTTCTTAAAGGAATAGTATCCATGATGCAATGAGGCGTTTCTCAAAGAATTAGAAGGCCTAAAAGAATTACTTAATGGCGACCAGAATATTGACAAAATAAGATATGGAAATCACATAGTTTTGATAGTAGACACTGAAACGAAACTAGAAAAATTTCTATAAGATGGTAATAAAGGAAGCTACAAGAACACCTAAAGAATGTAGTAAAGGAAAGCAAGAAAAAAAGGTCTAAATATCAATTGAACGAACACAGAGTTCATGGTTATTAGCGAAAGGAACAGCCCAATATGCAAATTAGAAATTGGTGAGATCAAAATCAGACAATATCTGTCTATATTTCGGAGATGAGGTATTATGTACAC
This sequence comes from Acanthosepion lycidas, assembly GCA_963932145.1. NCBI lineage: Eukaryota > Metazoa > Mollusca > Cephalopoda > Sepiida > Sepiidae > Acanthosepion > Acanthosepion lycidas. Next base: position 93,791,260 of record OZ010587.1, read on the forward strand.
TATTTACATTATTCGGACTATTGTCCTCATCAATCGCCATATTTATTACAACGAAACGTTTTAATATATATGGCGACAAAGATGAGGACAATAGTCTGAATAATGTAAATAGTGAAAATCAGACAAGTTCAACAATTTAAATAACTGCGAATTGTTCTAACAGAGGATGGAAATCCGAAGGTGCATTCGGATAGCGAAAGATGCCTTCCAAAAGATAAGCAGAATATTAAGAAATGTGGTTCTAGAGAAGGATGATGAGGATACCATGGACTGAATACGTGAACAACGACGGACTTTTAGAGAAAATGGAAACTAAAAAGAAACAGTTTATATCAGAAAGAAACAGTAGAAATGTTTCGGGTCCAAAATGAGGATATTAGAATAATCTATAACCTATACTGGCAGTAAACTGCGTACATATGGATAGAAATTGAGTTCTATAGATATAGAAAAAATAGAAAGGGCTGTAAAACAAGGATGTGACTTCTCACCGGACATATTCAATATGCATAGCGAAGCGATTCCGAAAGAACTAAAAGTCTTACCATAATTAATTACTGGTGGCCACAATCTAACTTAAGTGATGCAGATAGTGTTGACAGCAGATAAAGAAAGAAACGACTACAGAAGATGGTGAATGAAAGTGAGAAGACAAGACAAAACATCAATTGCAAGAAAACAAAGTGCATGGTTGTCAGCCCAACATGCAAATTATAAATTGGTGAGACCAAAATTAGACAAGTTCAACAATTTAAATATCCGGGAAGTGTTTTAACAGAGTACGGAAATTAATACACTGAAATCCGAAGACGCATCGGAAAGATGCCTGCCAAAAGATAAGCAGAGTATTAAGAAACACAAAAATTCCGTTAGAAACGAAGAAAAATGTGCAGATCTGTTACGTAATATCAGCCCTCCTATATGGAAGTGAAAGCTGGACGATCTTTTTGAAGCCACAGAAATATGGTTCTACAGAAGGATGCTGAGGGTACAATGGACTAAACAGATGAGCAACAACGAAGTTTTAGAGAAAATGGAAACAAAAAGGATACTTTTTTTATTATCAGGAAGAGATACGTTTAGGGTATGTAATAAGGAAAGAGGGCTTGGAAAATCTGATGCTCACATGACATATTGGAAGGAAGAGGGTCGGAGGAAAACAAAGCAAAACCTAACTGCCGGATTTGAATAAATGAATGGTGGAACAATGTTTAAGAGAAATAACAAAAAGACAAAATTTATTAAGAGTTACAATGCAGAGGAAATTGTGGAGAGCCATTCGCCTGAAGGGACACGGCAAATGAAAGAAGATTGATTTGAAACTCTAGATATGTTACTAAATATAGAGTGACATGAAAGATCTTTCAATGATTTATTCAAAGATAAGTGTGATTAAAATAAATTCTCATTGCCTTTCGTAAATGCTGAGGTTTGCGTATTTTTACTGGCATGAGGATTTTTGTAATTTTATGAAATTAGATATAGTCCCCTTTTAACTAACCAATACAGTTACTTTATGACATTGGTAGACAAATATTTCAAAAAATACATTCAAAATGAATTCTTTGGATTGTAAATGAAGCATTTGGGTATTACGTTTATTTACTTTTCAAATTCTGACGTTTGATGACGTCACTTATAATAAACCGAATGAAATTTTAATATCAAAGATAAAATTAAAAGAAAAGGTAAAATAATAATAATCCTGAAAAATTAAAAAAAAATTAAGCTAATATTCAGATCTATATGACATATTAAATTTGGTGGGAATCCCTTTGCTACTTACGGTTCCAAATTCAAAACCAGGGCCGTCGCATACTACCCACGAAACCCCGACCAAGTTGGCCTAAACTTGAGATGGGGGCCCCTGGACGTTGTTCGTGACCGTTGATATATCTACATTTGCTTCTTTTTCTACATACATCTATATATGTTAATGAGCAGAACTGACTATTGAAAGATGAAAGATTTTTGTCGACTTTGACGTCATTCTGGAGTCTTTTGTTTTTTGTTTTCTTTTTTCGTTCAAATCTGTGAAACTGCTTTTGTCATGTTGAGTCTCGAAAAAAAAAACAATACATAAAATTCACTATTTTTTATCCATAATGTGGAATGTGCCAAAATTATCCAACTTTTGAACAAGAAAAATTTCAAGTCGATGTTAAAAATTGCCGCAAAATATTGTTGATCCAGTAAAATCTAATGATCTGTCGGGTTACCTTCTCCTAACATTTGAAATCGCTACTAGGGGACGCTTTTAGGTCTTAAATATTCTGCAATATTTCTTTCGAAAAGTCTCGAAAAAATTATAAAAATTCACTATTTTTTATCCATAATGTTGAATGTGTTAAAATTATTCGACTTCTTAACAAGAAAAATCTCAAGTTGACATTAAAAAAAATGTCGCAAAACATTGTCTATTTACTTAAGCTGAAATGATCTATTATGACATGTCTCTAATTTGTATTCATGGAATGATCTATTATGACATGTCTCTAATTTGTATTCATGGAATGATCTCTTATGAGATGTCTCTAATGTGTATTCATGGAATGATCTATTATGACATGTCTCTAATTTGTATTCATGGAATGATCTATTATGACATGTCTCTAATTTGTATTCATGGAATGATCTATTATGACATGTCTCTAATTTGTATTCATGGAATGATCTATTATGACATGTCTCTAATTTGTATTCATGGAATGATCTATTATGACATGTCTCTAATTTGTATTCATGGAATGATCATTTATGACATGTCTCTAATTTGTATTCATTGAATGATCTCTTATGAGATATCTCTAATTTGTATTCATGGAATGATCTATTATGACATGTCTCTAATTTGTATTCATTGAATGATCTATTATGACATGTCTCTAATTTGTATTCATTGAATGATCTATTATGACATGTCTCTAATTTGTATTCATGGAATGATCTATTATGACATGTCTCTAATTTGTATTCATGGAATGATCATTTATGACATGTCTCTAATTTGTATTCATTGAATGATCCCTTATGAGATATCTCTAATTTGTATTCATGGAATGATCTATTATGACATGTCTCTAATTTGTATTCATGGAATAATCTCTTATGACATGTCTCTAATTTGTATTCATGGAATGATCTATTATGACATGTCTCTAATTTGTATTCATGGAATGATCTATTATGACATGTCTCTAATTTGTATTCATGGAATGATCTATTATGACATGTCTCTAATTTGTATTCATGGAATAATCTCTTATGACATGTCTCTAATTTGTATTCATGGAATGATCTATTATGACATGTCTCTAATTTGTATTCATGGAATGATCTATTATGACATGTCTCTAATTTGTATTCATTGAATGATCTATTATGACATGTCTCTAATTTGTATTCATTGAATGATCTATTATGACATGTCTCTAATTTGTATTCATGGAATGATCTATTATGACATGTCTCTAATTTGTATTCATGGAATGATCATTTATGACATGTCTCTAATTTGTATTCATTGAATGATCTCTTATGAGATATCTCTAATTTGTATTTAAATGTATTTATTTTCTATTGTTGCATTCTTCGCCTGTATTGTATATAATTCATTATTGCACGTAATAAGTTTACAATAAAATTGCTATTGCATATGAATACGACCTTATGAAAATTGAGATGTAGTAGAGTGGGGAGTCCCATAACAAATTTGGGGGCAGGGGTATGAGACCCTTGCACCGGTCCTGTCCAAAACAACCTGCTAGGGTTAAAAAAAAAAAAAAAAAAAAAAAAACTATGAAAAGAGAAAATATTTACATGACTAACACTTAAATATAGAACACTGATATTCAACCTAAAACTTTCTTTCAACATCATCAAAGACTCTCCTTGCCTGACAATATGTCTTGGGGAGATCAACAGAAGGGCGCAGGTGGCAGCGCTGCTGGAACAGTTCGTGTGCTAAGAAACCTGTTGCGTTACTAAGCTGCGGGTAACGTCTGAGATATGAACATTATCACCCGGCCGAAACATCTCAGAGTCGGAGAGGGTAGAATAGTATTAGGTTGGTGCAAAAATAATGACGTAATAATGTCGTTTTTTGACGTTAAAAATACGTCAAAAAACGACATTATTACATCATTATTTTTGCACCAACCTAATAATTAAAAAATAATTAATGCCATTTTTGTCAAATAACTCAAGATGACTATTTATGTTTTAATTGAGTTAACAACTTTGAACTTTGATTTTACCACAGAATATTAGATTCGACTTTGAAAATTTGAATATACTTGTCCTCTCAGGAAGTATCAGAGTTATGAATTGAATTCGATCACAAGCAGCAACATTTTTCTAAAAGGAATTGATCTGTGGTGATCCCTTTATATACTGGGCTCATCCAAAGAGATACCAAAGTAAGCTTTGAATTAGGTATTACGCTATTATTTTTTTTCCTATGATTTCTATGTTGTATACATATTTCCTGCCAACATAATGACCTAAGGTCAGAAATGGCTTCATGCCATTTTCCATCGAGTATTTTATTAAAAAAAACCCTAGATCACACATATTTTACATAGATAAAGATCTTCGCAATGTGTGAGATGTACTTGTGAGAACAATGTTTTCTCTAAGGCATAGGCTACCAAGAATCCTTTCAATGAGCCTTTTTCCAATCAATCCGAGGACTCCAACTACAATTGGAATATAGTGATGTCCTCACATGCAACATTGTTTAGATTTCCACTTCAAGATCCTTATATTTTGATAGTTTTTGAAGATCTTCATAGATAAATTATAATATTATAATAATTATAATTATAATATGCAGGGACTGCCATGTCAATAAGAAGGCATATTCTGTTCTTGTGGTCTTTGAACAGAATGTCTAGGCGATTAGTTTTGATCGTTCTGTAGGTGTGTAGAAGAAGAAGAAGAAGAGGAAGAAGAGGAAGAAGGAGGAGGAGTGGGAGAAGAAGAAGAATGTTTAGTATAACTATATATCAATACTTGGTTCCTTCTTCTTACAACTGTTTCTTTTATTTCTTTCGATTTTTCTTTCTCCCACATAATTTCGCTCTCCCTTCTTATGTCGTTATACAAGCCAATTTAACCTTCTTCTTCTTCTTCTTCTCATCCTCCTTCTTCTTCTTCTTCTTCTCCTCCTTCTTCTTCTTCTACATCTTCTTCTTATTATTATTATTCTGAAACGAGTAGTGACAAATAAAACACAATTGAAGGGAGAGCGAAAATATGTTCGAGAAAGAAAAGTCAAAAGAAATAACCTTCTTCTTCTTCTTCTTCTTCTTCTACTTCTCCTCCTCCTCCTCCTCCTCCATCTTCTTCTTCTTCCTCTTCTTCTTCTTCTTCTTCTTCTTCTTCTTCTTCTTCTCCTTCTTCTTCTTCTACTTCTCCTCCTCCATCTTCTTCTTCTTCTTCTTCTTCTTCTTCTTCTTTCTCATACATCATTTCGCCTTAACTTATTTTTTCTTATTTGTCACTACCCGTTTTTCTCTATTTTTCGTTGGTGATTCTTCTCGTGATTTCCGCTCTTCTTCTTCTTCTTCTTCTTCTTCTTCTTCTTGTCCTTCTTATTCTTCTCTTCCTCCTCCATCATCTTCTTCTTCTTCTTTTCCTCCTCCTTCTTCTTCATCTTCTTTTTCTCTTCCTCCTCCTTCTTCTTCTTCTTCTTCTCTTCCTCCTCCTTCTTCTTCTCCTTCTCCTCCTCCTTCTTCATCTTCTTCTTCTTCCCTTCCTCTTCCTCCTTCTTCTTCTCTTCCTCCTCCCCTATTCTTCTTCTTCTCCTCCTCCTCCTTCTTCTTCTTCTTTCTCTTCTTCTTCTTCTTCTTCTCCTTCTTCTTCTCCTCCTCCTCCATCTTCTTCTTCTTCTTCTTCTTCTTCTTTCTCATACATCATTTTGCCTTAACTTCTTTTTTCCTATTTGTCACTACCCATTTTTCTCTATTTTTCGTTGCTGATTCTTCTCGTGATTTCCGCCTCTTCTTCTTCTTCTCCTTCTCCTCCTCCTCCTTCTTCTTCTTCTTTGTCTTTCACTTTCAAAGTATCCGTCATTTTTTATAAGTCCCTCCATGATTGTCCATCTCCTCTCACTCACTTCTATGTCTCCTCTCCTCTTTTTTCCCCCTCCTTATCTCTATTTGATTGGCTGGTCTTTGAAATTGTTTAAAATGTAATTGAAGTCGAGTGTTTTTTTTCTGTTCTGATCAGTACAAACTTTAGTTACGTTTCTACCCACTATATATATTCTTTCACATATATATTCTTGTAAAATCGGAAAATTCTAGACATACGTGAATGTCGTAAAAGTATTATGCCATTTAATATTACCGACAAAAGCCTACATGCTCCTTATTTTGCTTCAAAGTACTCTGCTTAAAAATCAAACTCTTAAGTAGCCCCAATTCCACTTTTTGGCATTAGTGAAATTTATTGATACGCTCGTAAAAAAATGGCGTAATATTTTGGTGGGAAATAATTTGTCAGAATAGAAAAATATTTTTTTATCATTAAAATGTAGCGGTTCTGTTCCTATTATATATAGATTGTCTAATCAATCCATGATTTTTAAAGTGTTATCTTTGTTTTTATACACAACTGCCAAATGTGAAACTGTGCCTTTATTATTGATAACTGTGTATTGCTGATGGTGTTTTTTTTTCCAATTCTTAGTAGTACGCCATTATCAATGACGAAAACACAATTTCAAATTGACATTTGTAAATAAGACTAAAGTACAGACAACAAGAAGCAGGGACTGATTTTTAAAATTATTTAAATTATAAACATGTCCACCTTTCCAAGACGATCAAAAAATTTACCATTTTTCGATACTGACAAACATAGTCTTTTGAGGAATGTCTAATGAGTGCTAATTTGTAACTTCAGTAGAATTCCTCATATTCAGAATACCTCATATCCGGAATCCCTCATATCCGGAGAGCCTGATATCCGCAATCCCGTGTATCCGGACATGATTTTGGTATCTATATTTGAACTATTTGGGTGATATGTAACTGATTTGAAATTTCTGTTTTTCAGGAAATTTACTTTCGATAATTGCTTATGCTTATTTCACCCTAATGGCTTGTATTGGTGCAAAAGATGATGGGAATAAGAGGAAAGGATGACAACGAGACACATCTGCAAAAAAGATAGCGACGAGATGCATGACTGGGATGAAACCTGGACTGAAATTGGAAAAGATATTGAAGAGGTTATCAGTTTTATGTAAAGAAAGCCAGCATCCAGCTAATAAGATTGCAATAACGCATCAAGATTTAAAAAAAAGCGTCTTACATTTAAAAAAATTCAAGAACAAAAGCAAAACAAAATGCAGAAAATTTCAGAATGACATTAGAAGAGAAAGAATCATCATGCAACAGCGATTAAAAAAATCTTCGTTACATTATTTGTTTTGCATACGTGGCATATTTAATTTAATGAATTTTCATTAACATTACATAATTTATTTCTTTTTTTCCTTAAAATCATTTTCGTTATATTTCACTCACCATTAGCTTATTTTGTTTACTATAAAACATTGAAAATAAATGTTAAACCTGATTTCAGTTCTTTTGTTTTAATCTAAATATAACCCCTCATATCCGGACTTTGTAACCAATTCCTCATATCCGGAAGCCCTTCTTAATGAATGATTACTAAAAGTCAATTGAGTAAACCCACCGGAGATCGTTTGTCTACGCTTGAGCATTAAGGTCCTCTCTGATTACATCAAGGACTAACAGTCATTTTTCGAGATATGGCTGTATACATCACGGATTGAATTCATATTTCTTTAATCATTGATCTACAACTGAAACACGCTCTTCTTTTTGTTGTACCTGAGGTAATTTTTGATATAAGTATGTTTTTCATTCTTTTTTTTCTTTGTTTCCTTTTTCATTTTTTTTATTCTTCTCTCATTCCTTTTACTGTCTTTTTCTTCTTTCTTCTTTCTTCTTTCTTCTTTCCCCCTACCTTTTATCTTTCGTGAATTTTTTTCTTTCTTCGTTTTTTCTTTTTGCCTTTTCTTCTTTTTTCATTCTTTCTTTTTTTTGGGTGGGGGTTGTTTATTTTCTTTCCTTTTCTATCATTTTCTTCATTTTTCCCCTTTCTTTCTATTTTTCTTCTTTTTCTTTTCTTTTTTCCTTTTTTCTGTCTCATTTCTCTTTGTCTTTCTTCTTTCATTTTGTTTTCTTTTTTCTCCTCACTTTCTTCCTTCTTTATCTTTACTTTCTTCTTTTTTTCTTTCTTTTTCCCTCTTTCCGTTCTTCTTTTGTTCCTCGTTTTCTATCTATTTTACTTCTGTCAGATTTCGTTTCTCTTTCTTTCTTTCTTTCTTTCTTTCTTTCTTTCTTTCTTTCTTTCTTTCTTTGTATTTAACTTTCCCTCTATCTAATATTTCACTTCTCCTTAAAATGTGTTGTTTCTTTTTTATTATTTTCTTACCCGTCTTTCCCTATTCTTTTTAATTTCTTTTTCATTCTTTCTGGTTTTGTTTTCTTTCACTCATTCACTCTCACCATCCTTCAGCCATTACCCTGCAAACTCATTCTTCGTCTGCACGTCCTCATATTTTTCTCCGTCATGCCGCCTACCACGAACAACCTCGCTCTGCTCAATGTCATTCCATCCTCTATAAGGTTCCAGCGATACTCTTTAAGCAACACAATATTAAACAGACGACATTGACTATGGCCTCGGGAGAACACAGAAATAAATTAAGTTTACTCGACCATCGTCCATCATACTGACCAGCTCAAAATGGCCGGAGAGACATACTGCCATTTTCTCTTACTTCCGCCTACGCCCCAGACACCCATTGACTGCATAACTGTCCGATTGACAGTTCTGCTTTTTGTTTGTGAGGATTTTAACCCATCTTTCTGTCTCTAGCTATGAATCTGTTGTTATTTAAGTTTACGTTAGTTTGGCACAAGGCCTCAAGTATGGAACACTATCTGAGAATCGAAATCACTCATCATTAATAATGGTATTCTTATTCGTCTAGGTCCCTTCAGGACTTGGGCAATCATAGCTCTCCACAACTTCCTCTCCTTTGTCATATTGCTATCTCTCCTAATCACTGTTCTGCCAACAATATACACAAGTTCGCTAAATAGGTTATTCGCTGCTTTCTTTTGTCTCTCTTGCCTTCAATATGCCCTGTTAGTGTTAAATTCTCCAAGCCGTCTTTCCTCATTATGTGCGCTAGAAATTTCAATAGTCTTTTTTTACTTTTTGTTTCAATGCCAGAATAAATACCAAAAGCAATCCTTAGGATGCTTCGGTTTTTGATAATGGTTAACGAGTTGGTCTAATTGACTGTTATTATTGATTAGTGAGTTCGATCCTCACTGAGTTCCCGATATTTGATGTCATATATTAAAATATGCTTACTGAGCTCTGTGAAGAGGAAAAAGTGAGAAAAGAAAGGGAAACAGTCAACTTTGATCTTCAAAAATTTAAACGCAATGTCAATAATTATCTACTTTCATCTTGATTCCTCTTCTTTTATTTTTTATCTTTCTTTAAAAATGTTTCGTAAAACCTTGGGTCGTCGTTGTTATTGCATGAGGTGAATGATTAAAAACAAACAAACAAAAGAAAACAGAGAAACCAAAACAAAGAAAGAAAGTAAGACAGAAAAAAAGAAAGTAAGACAGAAAAAAATAAAAACAGAAAGAAAGAAATAAA
>OZ010587.1:93805979-93820979 GCA_963932145.1 Acanthosepion lycidas
ACAATAAAACAGAAAACAAATTTATAAAAATGAGGAGGAAAGAAAAAAGCAAATGAACAATTAGAAGAGGAAAACGATGGAGAAATAGAGGAAAGAATGAAATAAGAAAAATAAAATGAAACACTTTACAAAGAAAGAAAGGAAGATAAAATGAAATGCCATTTTAAAAAGAAAGAAAGAAAGAACGATAAAACTAAATAAGAATTTGAAAAGAAAGAAAGAAAGAAAAAAGAAAGGAAAGATAAAATGAAATACCGCTTTAAAAAGAAAGAAAGAAAGAAAGAAAGAAAGAAAGAAAGAAAGAAAAGATAAAATATAATACCACTTTAAAAAGAAAGAAAGAAAGACAGACAGAAAGAAAGAAAGAAAGAAAGAAAGGAAAGATAAAATGAAATGCAATTTTAAAAAGAAAGAAAGAAAGAATGATAAAAGGAAATAAGAATTTGAAAAGAAAGAAAGAAAGAAAGAAAAAAAGAAAGGAAAGATAAAATGAAATACCGCTTTAAAAAGAAAAAAGAAAGAAAGAAAGAAAGAAAGAAAAGATAAAATATAATGCCACTTTAAAAAGAAAGATAAAATGAAATGCAATTTTAAAAAGAAAGAAAGAAAGAAAGAAAGAAAGAAAGAATAACAAAACGAATTAAGAATTTTCAAAGAAAAAATTTCGAACAACCAAAATAGAAATATGCAGAAGTCAGAAAAGCATAAAAAACAACGTTATCGTCTTCCAGTAAAAAAAAGGCAAGCAAATGTCAAGGAGAGATTAAATCAGAGACAAAGTGAACTATGGGCAGATAGAGAAAGGGGGAGAGGGTTTGGGAATAAAAAGAGTGAAAGAGCGTAGAGAGTTTAGTGTGTCTGTGTGTATGTGTGTGTGTTGTACATGTGTGTATGTATGTGTGTGTTTAGTGAGATGATAAAGAGATGTCGACAAACAAATCAGAAATGACTTTGTTATGACAATAACCATCGAGGCTTTTCGAAGAAAGAACGATAGCTCTGTCAGCACGTGTAGACATCTAATCTTACCTGTAAAGATATGTCAAGTGCTTTCTGTATTTGGCGCTGAACAAGTGACCTGGGATGTGAAGGACCGCCGACGCGTGTACGGAATTGCGTCTGAGCGAGTACGCACAGACGGTGCGATGACGTTGCCATCACTAGGCTCTGGCTATTTGGCTACGCGGGGATATGTTGACATACGAGCCTGGGAGCGTATTTGTCTTCCGTTTATTTACCCAGTTTACATTCGCCTAATACAAGGTCAGCAAAAATTCCTGTAGGGGTGGGGAGCCAGGCTAAAGGGTTTTAATTGTGGTTACTGCAGAGCCCGAAAGGCGAACTGGTGCTGTTGGTAATGGATCGGAAAATAGACTTGGTGAGCCATCGTCGAATTTCTTTCTGTTGGTTGATAGCACCGGAGAGATGATCTTCGCGGGGGAAAAAAAGTCTCAATCATTATTGCATATTGCTATAAGTTGTATATCTTCAGTTTTCTCTGTTATTTTATGTGAGGGTGCAACTATAGCATGGGCTGTATCAAAGTGATTCTCCAGCAGTAGATATTTTTTTTTTACCACAAGCCTACGTTGAGTGGAATGTGCCACAAGATCGAGAATGAAGTATTAGGTTGGTGCAAAAATAATGACGTAATAATGTCGTTTTTTGACGTATTTTTTAACGTCCAAAAACGACATTATTACGTCATTATTTTTGCACCAACTTAATATGTTTGCTAGCTGTACAAAAAAAAACTGCAGAAACACGCTCTGATATACCCGTTGTGAAGACGTCTCAGACACGGGTAATGACCCCAGGCACTTACCGAAAGAAAGATAAAATCTGCAAGGTAGGCTCCTTAGTCGAACACATAGTATCAATTCTGAACCCATCACAAAGCCTGGCTAGACCAAGTAATTCTACTGCCATTTATGGTCAGCTAACTACTAAAGCATTTTATATTAGGTTGGTGCATAATGTCGTTTTCTCACATAGTAACATATGTGAGAAAACGACATTATTTTTGCACCAATCTAATACTTACCCAATACAAAGTCTAATAGCCCCTCACTATAGATGGTTACTTAATAAGGTTTTTGTATGGAGATAAAAGGAGGAAATAAGTGCGAATTATGAGGATATGTAGGATAGATAAAAAAATTTCTCAGTTGAGTTCGCCCCTGCAAGTCAGTAAAGCCACCATAGACACAAAGGGATACTGAGTGTGAAAGAATTGGAAAACAGAAGCATTACGGAAAAGCGAGAACGATAGAAGAGTAATCAGGAAGATAGTAGATAACGATTTACACTGCATTTAAATTTTTGAACCTCAAACTTGACTAAAAACAAAATGTCGGAAGAGAGTTCCAGAAGCGAGAAAAGAAACTGCTAACATAGAACTTAGTTACATCTAGATAACTCAACACTAAATGAATGTGATCCTATTCCTAATCTAGTGCAGCACTTAAAATCATAACGTCTAGATTTTTTTAAGTATTTCACACTAAGCAAGACGAGAGTGCCACTAGAACGCAAGGGTTTACAGAGGATTGAGAACAAGAGTAAAGAGGGGTGTTTGAGATAAGGATATAGAGAAGGACGGGGATCAAGATGAAAGCTTCAGAATTTGTCGATTGACATTACATTTGAATATTTGAAGATTGTAGTTATCAGGGAAGCAAGAAATCGGAAGGGAGTTCCACTGTCGGGATGTGCGAGAGAAGCTGTTGAAGTAGAATAGGCGGTTACATTTAACCTTTTCGACAGTGAAAGCGTGGGAACGAGACGCCAACCTAGTAGCACGCTTAAATTCATGAAGTTGTAGTACCATTGAAAGTAGCTCGTAAGAACAGTTACCGTAAAAATATTTGTAGAAAAGACAGAGGGAAGCCATATCACGTCCGTGAGAAGGTGACTCTAAACGAGTTGCCAGATCAGGACCTATCACATTGCATATACGTCTTTGTATTTTGTCTAAGACCTCGAGATAAACAGCGGGGTGGGCGTGGGGGCACAGCGAAGAGCTCATCCGAACAATTGTCATGAAAAGGCACAGGGAAGCAACTTTACGGTGGTGAGAAATCGACTGAAGTCGAGAGGCCAGATCGGGACCAATAATATTGCTGATTTGTCTTTGAATTTTATCAAGAATCTTTAGATGTATTGCAGGAGTACCGGATAATATTCGAGACGTGGACGAGTGGTACACTAATAAATATGTAAGATAGATTCTGAAGAAAATTGAATAGTTCAATATCGTAGTGATGGAGGGCGAAATGTAGGGGTCCTCGGGAAGAAGCTGTCTGGGTGGAACTTCCTTCTTACAATGAAATACCAGGGAAATGAGGATGATTCGATCCTATGGACGTGGCATGCAAAGGTCTGAACTAGTATATCTAAAGAGTGCAATGTTTTACCATTTGACATGGAAATAGCGATAGATTGGCGTCAGGCCTGCGACGTTTCGTCTGTGGAAAAGGGTGTGAAAATTATCCAATACCCACAAGGCCGCGTAAATGCTTTTGAACTCACTCAAGGCTGTAAAGTAAGGATTGGCCCGCTCCAGTTGAGCTGATATAGCAGCAATACTACAGTTTTCGTCCGTAAAGCAATGTTACTGAGTCGGGTTGCTAATATTAACCACCATCCGATTGGCGTGATGGATAGTAGTTCAGAATGGGAAATCGGAAAGCAGGTTCGAATTCCAGTTGAGCCCGTTGCATTCACTTTCGAGCAAATACACATGGAAAATGTATGAATACATCTCCCCTTAACTATGGGTTAAATAGTAAATGCAGTATTCACTCAAAATGTTATTGTTCTTAGAATTCTAAATTTCTGCTTTAAATAACAAAGAATTGGTTAATAAGCCGTACAAAATAAATTAATCGTCACCTCATTAGATAGATAAATAATCAGGATAGAAGGAAGAAAAATTGTAATCTACCCTGAGCAAAATTGGTTCAAGCTGTTAATTTTAAAAGCCTTGCTGGCCTCCTCAAGCATGCTTCATGTCTTCCGCTTTGTTAAAACAGATTTAATTTCGGAGAGAGTCCATTTTTTCTGGGAAGTTCAAAGAGTTCTCGCCATTTTGATCTTTGTTTTTTGTTCTCAAATCTTTAAATTTCCGTGATTCCGACCAGGCTTTTTCAGCTCTGTCTAGAGAAATGCGCCAGATGTCTTCCCCAAAAGCTCTATTGCAATTTTGGCATTCTTTTCAGTGTTTTTTTTTTGGGGGGGGGGTAATTTTATTCCCGTATCGTATTCTCTGTCACGTAGATCGGGAAAGTAATTATTTTTTTGTGTGTTCATAGAGGATAGACCAGGGAACTGTATATACGTAGTATTTGGTGTATCTTTGCTGAGGCTGGAAACCTTTCAAAGTGGGTAGGAGTATGTGATCGTGTTACTGGCTAATCTGTTAAAGATTTTTTTTTCCGTTTAGAAATACGGTTCGAGGGCGAGCGGAGAGCTATCACCACTGTTGCCTTTTCTTTTGGGAAAATGCTTCTACTCCCGCATAATACGCACCCCTTGTTCGATAATTAAACCCTATAAATTGTAGCTCTACAATTTCATTACTGCCACCGTTTCCTACACTTATTTTTTAAAAATCGGTTTTAAACATAGAATAATACTATTCTAATTTAGTTATATGATAATTCTTATTTTATATGACGGCAAATTTTAAAATATTTTTGTAGCTGTGCATGAAACGCACGCTTTTATTTTTTAAAAATGCGTATTATACATGGGCAGTTACAGTATTTTAAAAAATTGTCTGTTATATATATATATATATATATATATATATGTGTGTGTGTGTGTATGTGTGTGTATGTGTGTATATGTATATGCATATAAATGTGTATATACATATAAATATGTATATACATACATATATATATATATATATATACATATGCATATAAATATAGATCGACTAGCTTCAATTCTTACCGTTTTTTAACATATATATGTGTGTGTGTTTGTCTGTTTGTATATATATATATATATATATATATATATATATATATATATATATATATATATATATGGGGACAGATAGATAGATAGATAGATAGATAGATATGTATATATTTGTGTGCGTTTATGTATAAGTGTCAGACCTCAACAGCTCTGCATGCATGTCTGTCTTGTGTGGGTAAGAAATGTTGGCAGGACTTGATTTATGAGGTTATATATTAATTCTAGCTATGTCGTTAAATTTGGGGTTAAGCCCGTCTGGACGAATTGTTTTGAGGCGCAAAATCCATTTCTCTTCATGTTTCTCTAGTATTTTTGCAAACGTATCTTTTCTATCTATTTTTATTATTCTCAATTATAGTATTTTGTATGGTTTGTAAAAATATGTTTTTCTAGGCGGATTTGTTGTTCTACATGTAGTTCTCTTTCGTGGGGAGCTGACTTGAAACGATTCCGATAATTATTAATCCTGTAATGAAGGGTAGGGGGACATTCAGATTTTCCTACATATTGTTCCTGGCATAGTGTGCATTCTAGTGGGTAAATTATGTTATGATTTCTACACTTATAGTTGTGGTAGATTTGGAAAATAGGTATAGCGACTAAACTAGTTAACGAATTGGTATGTCTAATGTGGTTACAACACACAGGTACACACACACACACACACACACGCATATATATATATATATATATATATATATATATATATATATATATATATATATGGGGAAAGATATAGATATGATTAGATTGTGATAGATAGATAGATAGATAGATAGATAGATAGATAGATAGATAGATAGATAGATGTGGTCAGACTGAGATAGAAAGATATGAACAGATAGCGAAAGATATATACATAGATTATATCATAAATTTCAAAGAAAATAAAGAAGTTAGGAAAAAGCGTGCAAGAAAATGTTTTAAAGAAACCAAACAAACTAAGAAGAAAGTGTGGAGGGAAGGAAAGAAGGTCAGATAAATACTAAGAAAATGAAGAAAAACGTAGAAGTAATCAGCTCAAGAATACTAAAATGCAATAAAGAATATATTCCCCGAAACAAATGCACCTCCAACGAAGACAAAGACAAAAAAGAAAGAAAAACAAACAGAAAGTAATCCTCCACGAATCAAACAAAAAAAGAAAGAAAAAAAAAACCCAAAAATGAAAGAAACGGTAGAGAGATAAGAGAAAAAAAAAGGAAGAAAACAGGATAGAAATAAGAAAGAAAGAAAGAAAGAAAGAACAAGATAAAAGAAAAAGAATAAAAAGTTGATGATCATTTGAAAGGACACTGGGAAGGGAATAGAAAAAAAAATACATAGTTAAAGAAGGAAAAGGGTCAGCAAAGAAAAATAATGAAGAAATATAAATAAAAAAAATACAACTGAAAATATCATCAAATATTAAAAAAAATATATCCGAAGGAGAAAACAAAAAAAAAATAAAAATAAAAATAAAGAGAAATCTCCTTGCGGCCTGAAATTGCAGCTTGTCTCGCTGTATTAATATGCCGGAGAATAAATGGTAGCGAATTTCTTTTTTTATTCATAAACCATCATTTTAAATATGGCTCAGCCTTCTGTTGAGAATGGCGCCGGACATCGTGGAGCGCCATAAAAATTAAGACGAGAAGAGGCAAAAAAAGAAATAAAAAAGAAATGAGAAGGCGAAACAGAAACAAAATGGGGAACAAGCAAACATTGAAAAAGAGGGAAAAGTGACCAGTCGAGGGACACAATGGTGGATGAGCAATCATTTATTTATTCAAGCACAATAAATTTGCTTTCGTAGTGGGGGTAGTGGCGTTGCGAGGGGTAGTTTTTCGACCATTTTTGCTTTAGTTTGGAACATTGATACTCAGTGACCGATTGTAAATCATTTTGGAGGCCAGCACATATGATAGGAGTCGGGGAGAGAGAAGTTTGAGACGGGCATCGAGGCAAATTCGCGGAGACAAATTCTAACAAGACCTCTGAGGAGTCGGTGTCATATGCGGTGTGGGTTATTTAGTTATTTAAGTTGAAATGCTTTAAAAACTGATTACGTGTAACTAACGAAGGAATTAGGCGTCGAAAGAAAACTGTATAAATGAAAAAAAATAGAAAGAAAAAGAAAAAAATAGAGAATTCAGCGAAATGATGCGAGAAAGAAGGAAGAACGGCGGGGGGGTGTTGGTAAAGTAAACTAGTTTAAAAAGGAAAGAAGAAGGTAAAGTAAAAAAAGAAAGAAAGCAAAAGAAAAAAGAAAGGAATAGAAAAAGGTTAAAATAAAAAAACTGAAAGAAAGATGAAAATAAGCAGAAAGAAAATGATGGAAAGCTAAAACAAAGAAAGAAAGAAAGAAAGAAAGAAAGAAAGAAAGAAAGAACTTTATAACTAATACATATAAACCGGCAAAAAAGAAAGAAAGGAATAAAGGAAGAGAAAAAGAAACCCAAAACAGAAAAAAAACCCGACATGAATAAAGAAAGAAGCAAACACAAAGTAACAAAGTATGAAACTGAGAAAAAAAATTCGCACATAAAGAAAAAAAACTAAGAAACCGACACACACACACACACACACACACATACATACATATATATATATATATATATATATATATATATATATATATATATTGGCCGAGACAGCAGCCGGTTTAAGCTTACTACTACCGAGCGATTACTTCCTTAACCCTTTCATATTTATACTCACCTATCTCTTCTCTTCACTCATGCTTTTCCCCCTATCAGTCTAATACATTCGTCTGGTGCATTGTCTCCATATATATATATATATATATATATATATAAAGAAATATAGTCTTAAGGTGTGCTATATTTATGGAATAAAGTGCTCAATATCAGAGATAGAGCGTGTGTAAATATAAAAGTGAACATAGAAGTCAACACTTAGAGGCGACAGTCTGTTTCATGCTATATGCAATCGTCAAGCCATATATATATATATATATATATATATATATATGAACTTATTTTCTATCCTTCATGAGCTTCCAATCCCTATGATTAAATAATGATGAACATGTCATTTTCGTTTATGATCGGTTTCAACACGATACTTCTGTGAAGCTAAGATAGTAATTATATATTCTTATTGCTTAGGGTCTAGTAGTGTTAAAAAAAAAACCTAGAAGAATTCCAGTAAGATATCTTTAATCATTTCTAAAATATAGCTTTCAGAGCGTAATCTAACAACTGGACAATTTTGTATCTGTCTATATTTCTGACGAGATGAGGTATTATGTACACTATTTGCATTATTCGGACTATTGTCCTCATCTTTATCGCTATATGTATTACAACGTTTCGGCCGTTGTACGCTCCGACATTCTATAGGTGGATGGAATGTCGAACTGAACCCTTTATTTCGTTCACTGGGGTAGACTGTTCTAGTTCCACGTGCCATGCCAAATGGATATCAGTTATCAGTTATCTCGTGTTAAATCCCCTCTCCAAATTCTCCACCCTCTTAACCAGGTATTGAACACACGCTATTTGGGTCCCGTCACTGGTTAAGTATTGCCGACGTCATTATATATCAATGTTTGTAAAAAATTATAGAGCAGCTACTTAGGTTCGAACTTACGATTTATGACTATGGACTGATCACCTCAGTTGCTTAGCCAGCATTGTTGGGAAAGCAAGGATTCTTGAAATCATTACTTCAGCTAAAATCTGATGGTTTAATTTTGTTTGGTTTGTTTTACGGCATATCAACATCAGTGGGTTATATAATGCCGGCATGATTTTTATTG
Source organism: Acanthosepion lycidas (assembly GCA_963932145.1). NCBI lineage: Eukaryota > Metazoa > Mollusca > Cephalopoda > Sepiida > Sepiidae > Acanthosepion > Acanthosepion lycidas. The sequence goes on from OZ010587.1 coordinate 93,814,732, forward strand.
ATGGTAATATTTTTCACAAATGTATTCCTGGTAATATTTTTCCAAAAATGTAATATTTTGCTGGTAATTTTTCTTTATCAAAAATGTATTGCTAATATTTTTTATTCAAAAATATATTGCTGGTAATAACGTAATGCTGGTAATAATTTTTACAAAAATATATTGCTAATATTAAAACCTATTTTTACACTTTCATAATGTTTTGAGCCCAATTTGGAGTTAACTATTTTCCCATAGCTGGGACCCTAACAGGTGCTACCCCCTCCCGGGTCAGGGTAGACCTGGAAATAAAACAATTAAGAGTTAGTTCCACGTTTCTCAAAACGTCCTAATCAGAGGCCTTGCTGTTGGGTGTAGTTTATCGTCTTACCCAGGATGCGGATGTAGTTTGTCATACCCAGGACGGGCTAAAATCTGAGCAACTAGTCGGCGACTAACATCTCTATGGTGAAGTCCTCTCTTTTTCACTGTCTTTCTTTCGCCCACACGCCTGTCTTTCTCGTGTGAATCGTTTGTCGAGTGGCTAGTAAAAAGCCAGTGATATAATGAAATGGATAACAAAAGCGAAACTTCTCAAGCGACAAGGAAAGGGAGGAGTTCACCAATATTTCCCGCCGACATCTCTTCATCCGGAGTGACGTGGAAATGCAAAGTGCGCCAAAAGACTTTATGCTGTTTGAGAGATATGACAGCCGTCTTGGCAAAAGAGTGTCTACTTTCACCGTTTTGTCGATAATTCCGTTGGCCTCTCTTCGGACATATTGCAAAATTCTCACAAAATATGCTACTTTTTCGACTCGGAGAGCCATAACTCCAATCACTTGCAGTTATGGGCGTCGGTATTGTCATTTTATATGATCTGATCTACATACACGGATTTTATTGTACCAAGAAACGATGTCTATTGTTTGAGATGATGTTCGGAAGGTAGCTACCCTCTGTACGGGTGGGTAAAAACACCGGAGATGGGAGTGATTACTTATTGCGTAGGTTATTGACATGGGTTTGTGTGTGCGGGGGAGATAAAGAGTGTGTCAGAGAAATTCTTTAAATGTTTGTGTATATTTCGAGACAAGATGTTTGTATGATCAGATAATAATAGTTTTTACGGACAACCACACACACATTATATGGTTAAGTTAGGCTGGTTTATTTTACGATTTTTAAAACACCGTTTAGTTATATAATGTAGATTTTTATACAATACATCCAATGAGGATATAACTCACTAATCATTAGAAATTGTCAAGCAAAGTCTGAAATTAACCTCAGTAAACATTATCACAAACCAACACAACTATACAGAAGGCAACAAAATTTATATTTGATGAAGAGGAACTTAAATTTAGATATAGTTTGCCAAATCATGATATGAGTTAATTTCGATAATAAATATATAAAATAACAAATTCATTTTCCGGTATATATATATATATATGCATACATACATACATACATATATATATATATATATATATATATATATATATATATATATATATATATATGAAGAAAAATATACGGAAAAAACAAACAAAAATCCTTATATGCAATTATGCTGTTTTAATGTTAATATAATGTCAACGTCAGACGTTTCGGTCTAATAAACCATCTTCAGGACATATTCATAAAATATAATTAACATTATCAATTCAACATGACAAAGACGATGGACATAAGAACAAAACTTATCCAAACAAATAACTGAAAGTTTTATAGGATCAGCGTTCCGTTTAAACATGGTCACGTTGTCGTTACGTGGCGACGCTGTGAAAACGTATTCCTAAAATTTGAGTATTTTGAATGAAAAATGAAAAATAAAAAGAATTCTATTTTGATCTAAAATTTATATGTACGCTTGTCGAGCATTAATCTCGCTAGAAAAGGGGAAATACTAAAGAAGCCAGGTCTAGTATTCCCCGTGCGTGAGATGGATATTATGCCTGCTTCATTTTTGTTTGTTTTTACCGTATATTTTTCTTCATAATGTCGGATCTATATCCATATATTTGCTTACATATATATATATATATATATATATATATATATATATATATATATATATATGTGTGTGTGTGTGTGTGTTTGTGTGTGTCTGTGTATGTGTTAATAGTAATTCTCTGTTGGAAAACACCTTGGATAATCATATCAAAACAAATTGATACACAATGAAAAAAAAATTGAAAAAAAAACAAAACAGGGCGAAACAAATCGTCCAGTGCCTTCAGTTTTTAGTCCAAGTAAAAAAAAACAAGCGAGTTATAAAGCTAAAACGTAGAATGCTCAATAAGCTAAGTAGACCTGGGATAAATAAATCCTAAAGAGCCAGAACAACCTAAATTAGTTACATATATATATATATATATATATATATATATATATATATATATATATATATATATATATATATAATAAATCCTAAAGACCCAGGAACATCCTACCGAGGTTTCACCTAAACGAATCTTCAAGTAAGCTGGCCAGGGAAAGCAAGAGAAAAAAATATGAAAGGGAAGAAGAGGAGTGAAGGATGGCCAAATTCTTTTTAAAAGTAAGATAGAGAGAGTAAGCAAAGGATGCAGGTTAGTAATGAATGGGTAATAGTAAGCCTAAAAGACCGACATGGCCAAGAATATATATATATATATATATATATATATATATATATATATATATATATATATATATACATATATATATAATACAAAAGTAAACTTTTCTTTACCAGCATGTTTCGCCCCCACTTCCGAGGGACATTATCTGAGTAAATATGTGCATATTATTTTCTAATTTTTATTGTACACACATACATACACATGCGCTTGAGTGCGCGCGCGCGTGCAACTAATGAGACAAAGTAGAAAAATTATTAACGACGCATTTCACCTCTGAGTGTAAGCTCCCTTTGGCTTCCTCAGGTTAAAATAAAAGAAGGACACAACTGTTTATGAGTAAAATGCCTTGAAATCTCTGAGGATAAATGGGAATCATAAACGAAATTAAATTTCCTGAGCTTATCACCACCTCCCAGTGTTCAGGTATAAGAGTGTGTCCGCCTGTTTGTTTGTTCTATCTATCTATCTATCTATCTATCTATCTATCTATCTATCTATCTCATTCCCTATCTATCTATCTATCTATCTCATTCCCTATCTATCTATCTATCTATCTCTCTCTCTCTCTCTCTCTCTCTATATATATATATATATATATATATATATATATATATATATATATATATATATATATATTAGACCATTTTGGTTTTACTGGTTTTTGAATCAGGGATTTTATTGCCAATCCAACCATACCAAGCGCAGAAATACCCTTTGGAAATGTAAGAATTCACTATTTCTCCGCAAGTTATGGGTTAATTAGTAAGACTAAACGATTATCATCACCAAAAAGAAAGAAAATACTTCTTACGATCTAAAAAGAAATTTTGATTTAATAACCTGAAATGCATTGATAAGCCATGGAAAATGAATGAATCAAATAATATTTGGGGTTAATGAACAGTTTACACGTCATCACATCATTTAACATTCATTCATTATCATTCAGAATCGTGTAAATATACTACAAGATAACCAGAAACTAAAAATAAAGCTTATGATAACAAGATTAAAACAATCCAATTTATGTATACACACACACACACACGCATATATGTAAATAATATATATATATAATATATATATATATATATATATATATATATATATATATATATATATATATATATATATATATATAAGCTATGTTTAGAAATCCACGTTTTATTTAAACATATAATATGCATATATGAAATATATACATATTATTATTATTATATATAAATACATACATACATAAATACATACATACATATATATATATATATATATATATATATATATATATATATATATATATATATTAGGTTGGCGCAAAAATAATGACGTAATAATGTCATTTTTTGACGTTAAAAATACGTCAAAAAACGATATTATTACGTCATTATTTTTGCACCAACCTAATATATATGAAAAGATATAGTCTTAAGTTATGCTATATTTATGGGATAAAGTGCTCAAGATAGATTGTGTGTAAATATAAAAATAAAAATAGATGTCAACACTTAGAGGCAACAGTCTGTATCATGCTAGACGCAATCGTCAGGCCACGATTCTCTATCTCTCTCTCTCTCTCTCTCTCTCTCTCTCTCTATATATATATATATATATATATATATATATATATATATGTGTGTGTGTGTGTGTGTGTGTGTATGTGTGTGTGTGTGAAACCAACAACAAAATGTGGTACAGACTTCAGTAAAGGAAAAACTTTTCTAGATATTGTAATGCTAAATTTATTCAAACTTCACGAGATTAATACAACTTAACTTTGGACTCTACAAACGCAAGAGAGGCTCAAAATAGTGGCCTTTAGTTTCTAGACATTTATTAGTACGGCAAACTACTGCTTGAGCAACCCACCCAAAATATCCTTTGGTATTGCAGCACATGCATTTTCAATTTCATGTCTAATGGCTCCTAATTTTGTCAGTTTTCTGTGATACTCAGCATCCTTTCGGGTCCCCTATATTTAAAAGTTTAAAAACTACAAAAGACTAGTTTTTTCTTTGCTGAAGTGTATATAGAATTTTGGTGGACTTTGAAGCCTGAATGTCGATATACTGTTGTGGATACATAGTCAAAATACTATTTTAGAACTAGTTGATAACAAAATATTCCTTAAGAAGTATCACGCTTATTTTCAAAGGATGCATTATCACAACTGCTTTTACCTCAGTACTTCCTCGATTATCTGGACAACTTGGAGCTGATAAAATATGTTCAAATAATTCAAAATTTTCAATAATTATTTAAATTATCAAAAAGAATGAAGAAAAAAGTCAATTTTTAAAAGAAATTTAACATTTAAAATTTCCAAATGCTTTCTTCAAGGTTTTATCCAGTTTATTTTCTATTAAAAATATTTCCAACTCAGATATTTTTCTGCCACTAAGTCCCAAAATGTGGTTTAATGTATTTGTAAGGGTAGCTTCTAGTTGAAAGTAGCAACTGACTTGAACATTTCTCAAACATAATCATTGTTTCAATGTTTGAAATGGACAATATCATTATCATCATTAAATTTCTCCTCAACAAATAACACTGACCCCTTTTTATTTTGTTTTACCATTTGACTTAGGTCATTTCAATTTCAAAGCATAAGATTGAATTATAACAAAAGGAGACATGTTGAAAAGTAAATCCCCAAAATGAGCATTCAGTCAAGAAATGTGACCATCGATATTCATTTCTAGACTGGATGAAGGCAGGTGCGAGTGGGTAGTGAATGAATGGGGGGGGGTGAAGTACTGATAATCTAGGAAGTGGTGTAGTGTCTTGTCTGTATGTTAAGTTGCAAAGAAAAACATTTTGTTAATCTGTTCTGGAGTGGGGATTTGGGGGCTAAGACTCCCTCTCCTATATTTTTAGATAACTGAATATTGTGAGTTCCAGATAAAACCCCACTACAACAATACCAGGGCCATACTTGCAGAAGTGGTCCATAGGAGGCTATTTTTTTTTTAAGAAAAAGGTAATATTAACAATGTAGGTCTAGATAAAACCCCACTACAACAATACTAGGGCCATACTTTCTAATGGAGAGGTTTAGGGGTCTAAGCACTCCCTCCAATATTTTTAAATAAATATTTTTTAAACAAGTATTTATTTAATATATTTTATATGCGCGAGTGTATGTATGTATGTAAGTAGGTATCTACCTCAGCCTGGTCTTTATCTATCTATCTATCTATCTATCTATCTATCTATCTATCTAATTCTGATCATAATCTATCTATCTATCTATCTATCTATCTATCTATCTATCTATCTATCTATCTATCTAATTCTGTTCATAATCTATCTATCTATCTATCTATCTATCTATCTATCTAATTCTGTTCATAATCTATCTATCTATCTATCTATCTATCTGTCTGTCTGTCTGCCTGTCAGTCTGTCTATCTATCTATCTATCTATCTATCTATCTATCTATCTATCCCAGTTTGTCCATATCTATCTATTTCTATTACTCTAAGTACATATAAAGATGAATATGAGAACACACCACATATATCTATATGTATGCAGGCGTATGTATTTGTGCCTATGTGTTTGAATGGCCGTCGTCTGTAAATTTTAAGTGTTTGGCACTAAGATTATGGGTCATTTCCTTTCTGTTGTCGGATCCG
>OZ010587.1:93823479-93855979 GCA_963932145.1 Acanthosepion lycidas
CAAAAATAAAATCATCCTTGATAATGGCTAAAAGTATATCCGAAAGCGTTCAGAATAACGGAACATTTGGACATTTCTACACACTCGGTGTCCAGAAAAGAAAAAAACTTATTCGAACAAAACAAAAATAATAAATAAAAAGCTTAATCTTAGTACCTTCTATGTCATCTTTAAGGAAACATATATGAATGAAGGATCGCCGAATAAATACACAATATATATATATATATATATATATATATATATATATATATATATATATTCAATGAAGTTTGGTCGCGTTATAATAATAAATCTATAATAAAAAATAAAAAATAATAAAAACGAACAGTTGAAATGTTTTGAAGTACAAATACACACACACACACATATATATATATATATACATATATATATATATATATATATATATATATATATATATATATATATATATATATATATATACTCACAGACAAATTAAATCCTTGAAGATGGTCGCAGATGTGATTGAAAGTACTTGGAAAAATAAAAGAACTATTTGAAAGAAAATTTTCGTATTTTTCTTAATCAATTTTCTAAGGCTACCAAGAAATTCATCCATCAACTCGAATGAATCACAACGAAAACTTATCAACATGATATGTCGAAATTATTTAACCAAACCTGTTTGAATGAAAATATGATGCCTAAATATACACAATATGGACAATATATATATATATATATATATATATATATATATATATATATATATATATATATATATATATATATATTAGTGGTAATAAACCATTTTAGTTAAAAATACTATTTACGAAACATCACTTCTTTTTACATTTTTGAAAATTTTACATAGAAGGCGGAGAAACGTATATATATATATATATATATATATATATATATATATATATATATATATATATATATAAATTATTCATTCCATAGAAGCAGAAGAGAGAAAAAATACAAATTAAAGTAAAAAGTTAAAGAAAATTAGAAATCAATAAAAAGAAAAAGAAAGAGGTAAAAAGGAAAGGCAATAAGAAAGCATACTACAAAGAGACGGGAAAGAATAGAAAGTAAAAAGTAAAGGAATATATCCAAATTTTACAGATACAAATTAAAAGGAAAGAGAAGAAAATAAGATATGAGTTGTTGATACCAGATTTGGCCAATGAAGACACGTTAAGTTGGAAAATTCAAAACTGAATGGAAATATAATCCGACAAGGTAGGAAACATATTTCAGATACAATGTATCAATTCAAACTTTCTGATATTTTGTAGGAAACCACATATTTAAACAAATTAAACATAGTACGTAAATAAAAGATACTAAGAAGTAAAAAGCATATACAGACAAAGCAACTACTTAACTATACCAACATTACCTTATAAATTAGAAAACAAATTCAATTTTAAACATTTTTGTGACTTTTATATATTTATTTTAAATTAAAAACTAAAATAAATTTTAAACATTGATCTGACATTTATATATTTATATTAATTTAAAAACTGTTATCAAACAACAAGTTAAATAGTTTGTCAATGAGAGGTGCAGTGTTCAGATTTTTAAATCCATACGTATTCTTTGTGTTGGGAACTCCCCGTTCTTTAATGAAAAAATACTCTTTCCATTTCATCCTTCGTATAAAATTTTCCGTCTTTAAGACTAACTTCTGAAAGTACTCCCGTTTGTTTGGAATAGGAATATTCTTCAGCGAAGTTCCGAAATCAACTTTATTCATGTTCGTAGATTATATTAAGGTCAAATGTGCTCAACCTTAATAGGAGCAAACTATTCAAAAGTAAAAGAAAGAAGAAAAGAATATAAATTCAAACGTTCATAACATTAATTTAAAAAAGGACTCAATGCAAGATTAAGCGATAAATATTTATTATAGACTGTTATACTGGAAGATGCAAGTTACTGCGACAAAAATGCATATTTGTTACGACGTTAAAAGACGTCTAGTCAGGCGGCTAACAATGGTGATAATAAAAGATTTTATTTAAAATTACAATTTATAAAAAATCACTTCTTTTTACATTTTTGAAAATTTTCCATAGAAGGCAATGAAACAAATAAGTTAAAAAACATATGCATTCCATAAAAGGAAACGAGAGAAAAAATACAAATTAAAGTAAAAAAAAAAGGAAAGAAATCTATAAAAAGAAAGAAGAAAAAAGTAAAGGCATAAGAAAGCATAAAAAATCAACCCTTCTACAATGAGAAAGGAAAGAAAAGAAAAGAAAAAGAAGGGAAAGAAAAGAAAGAAGAAAAAGTAAAATATATGCAGTGTAACCCGGATATAAAACAGTTGTCGGGACCGAAGAAGAAGTCTCTTATATCCGGGTTTGGTGTATTTTATATGCATTAACACAGGCTCTAATTTGTGACCAGAGAAACTTTCTCTTATATCCGGGTTTCTCTTATATTCGGGTATCTTATATCCGGGTTACACTGTATTGGATATTTGGACAGCAATCTCTCTTTTTCTTGTGTTAGTACAAGTGTTTTTTTGTTTGTTTCTGGACACTATTATTAGAGCTTCCATTGTTTTTAATCATTTTTAACGTGTAGATGAGTGTGTGCGTTTCTCTTGAAAAGGGAGATGCAGGTTCTAATCCTACTGAAGGACGAATATTTTTCTTCAATTAGAGACTGTAGACAAATAAAATGTTGCTTTGTTTACGCTTGTATACGATAGTGATCAAGTATAATCTTTCGAGAATCTTTTGACGGGAGAGATTTGCGCTTAAAAGCACTATTCGGTTTTTCTTGATTAATGACGCCCATCGTGGTGGAATCGGTCTAAAGAACGTTAGTTGGTTGGTACGATTTTCTTTAGCGGCATAGCAACCTCTATGGTCTATTTAGCGCCGTAATCTATATCATCTGAACACAATTTTATAGTTTCAATTACATATATTTTGAATACAAATGTATACTTTCAAATACAGATAAAATGTCTCGCTGGTTAGTTTGCTTTAAAAATGCATTTCGTTACTTTTTAATACAAAAATATATTGCTGGTAGTTTTACTATAAAAATGTATAGAAATAGTGTTTTGTTTTTGTTTTGGGGGTTCAATATTTACCCATAGCTGGGACCCTAACAGGTGTTACCACCTCGGATCAGGGTGGGCTGGGAAACAACAACAATTAAAAGATGGTTGCTGTCGGATGTAGTTTATCATCATACACAGGACTCTTTAAAGTACGTTATATATATATATATATATATATATATATATATATATATATATATATACATTATGTTGGTGCAAAAATAATGACGTAATAATGTCGTTTTTTGATGTTAAAAATATGTCAAAAAACGACATTATTACGTCATTATTTTTGCACCAACCTAATATATATATATATATATATATATATATCTATGTATGTATGTATTTGTCCTGGGTATGACGATAAACTTTATCCGTGAACAAAGCTTCTGATAGGGAGGTTTGTACTGATTTTATTCCCAGGTTTACCCTGACCCAGTGTGGTAGCACCTGTTAGGGTCCACATTATGGGCAAATAGGGAACAATCAAACTGGGTTCAAATCATGAAAATATAAAAATAAATTAGTAAAAATTGCCAGCAATATATTTTCATAGTACGCAAAAATAAAATGAATAGCAGGAATGCATCATTGTGGCAATAACAGCAATGAATTTTTGGAAAATAAGTTACCAACAGTGCATTGTTGTGGAAAAAAAAACAAGGCTCACAAGAAAATAAAATATCAGCATAACTTAACACATAAGGAGTTCATAGGCCATTAAACAATTCAAACCAAACCAAACCTAACTAAAGCAGATATATATATATATATATATATATATATATATATATATATATATATATAAAAGCAAATATATGGATATAGATCCGGCAGTATGAAGAAAAATATACGGAAAAAACAAACAAAAATCCTTATATGCAATTATGCTGTTTTAATGTTAATATAATGTCAACGTCGGACGTTTCGATCTAATAAACCATCTTCAGGACATATTCATAAAATATAATTAACATTATCAATTCAACATGACAAAGACGATGGAGATAAGAACAAGACTTATCCAAACAGATAACTGAAAGTTTTATATGATCAGCGTTCCGTTTAAACATGGTCACGTTGTCGTCACGTGGGCGACGCTGTGAAAACGTATTCCTAAAATTTGAGTATTTTGAATGAAAAATGAAAAATAAAAAGAATTCTATTTTGATCTAAAATTTATATGTACGCTTGTCGAGCATTAATCTCGCTAGAAAAGGGGAAATACTAAAGAAGCCAGGTCTAGTATTCACCGTGCGTGAGATGGATATTATGCCTGCTTCATAAATCCTCCTAAGATTTTTATTATGAAAATATTTTAAAATCTTCACGGATTTACATTAACATTAACATTAAAACAGCATAATTGCATATAAGGATTTTTGTTTGTTTTTTCCGTATATTTTTCTTCATATATATATATATATATATATATATATATATATATATATATAATACCACCAACTTAATCATTCGCAATAACTTCTTACAAACTGACGTATGATGTAAAACCAATATTACATATCAATTCAAATGTCCCCTGGGAGAAGGTATCTCAGACAGAAAAAAGATATACATGTTGGATATACAACTACGTTATCAAGACGTCTTACTCTATACATGTCTGACCCTTCGATCATTGCGAGACATTTACAACAACATTCCTGTCCAAATTCACTGGGATATTTGCTTTACCAACTCCATCCCTGATGATGATCTCAGAAAGAGATGGGAAGTACTTGAGAAATAAATGTGATTCTCACTGTTAGAGTGCTTTTCTTACCTTATTTAATTGTAATATACGGAAAAATATTCGTGAATATCAAAAGACTGTGATCGAAGTATGCAGACAATGTTTTTCATTTATTCAGTCAGACACATACACACACACACACATATATATATTTATATATATATATATATATATATTATGTGTGTTTTACACTCGAACGCATATATATATATATATATATATATATATATATATATATATATATATATATATATATATATATATATGCATTCGAGGGCAAAACATAAAATATACAATATATATTATGTAAAAATCTGAAAAAGACTAAAATCGAGAAATATAGACATCACCACGGTTTCACATATTCCTTCTTACGTATCATACATTGTATATTTTATGATTTATACTCGAATACATACATACATATATATATATATATATATATATATATATATATATATGTATGTATGTATATTCGAATATAAAATATATAAAATATACAGTATACACACACATATATATATTCGTGTATAAAACACATAAAATACACAATGTATATTACGTAAGACGGAATATGTGAAATCGAGTTGGATGTCTTAAATCTTAATATGTTAACGTTTCTTTCAGTAAGAACATCATCAGAACACCTGAAAAATATTAAGGAAAAAATCGTTACTTTCAAAAACTGCTTAATTTGGAAATTGTTGACTATTTAGCTGTTAAAAATATTCAGAAATTATAAAATTAACTATGGTGCTTATAAGTAGCAATGTTGTCTTGGTATACTTACGATATTCTTCTGATAATCTTCGGAATAAAAGGTTGAGCCTTGCTATTATATCATAATGACTCACCCATTCCGCCGCATGTGATTTATACCGAATTTATTCCCTTGAAAAATAGAAAAAAATTATTTCACTAGAGAAAAAATAAATGCTTCCTATTTCTAACGTAAAAGATGTTTATACGTATCTTCTTTTAGCCAATGTTTAAGATGATAAAATCAATGCATTCAATGAATTTTTACGTATATCAAGAAACATTGTGTTTTATCATTGTTTATACATACATTAGTGTATCCATGCCATCAAAATTGACGGCAAGAATTAATATATTATAAGTAATATATATTATATTGTAAGTAATTTTCGTCTAGTCCAAGTATAATTAATTTTGTTATTTAAAATAGTTCTTTGTTAACGTTAATAATTGAACGGTGTACAATTTATAAACACTTCAGGAAATGTGTATGTATACTATCCTCATAAGTGCTACATATTTACAACCAAAATTATATTTACTGTAAATGTCCGCAAAGCACATTTTTGTGTAAACTTTGGAAGATCTGGGTAATCCTTGACAGTCAAATCTGTAATTTCACAGTCTGCTGATTTCTCGTCCTACTAAGAGCTATGTATCATCAGATATTTTTAATCTATTTTTTTTGTAATGTTTTGGTCTTTTGTTTTTTTAATTATAATTTTAAAGTCCAAAATGAATTTCAAAAATGAATAAAGCATTCTAGAAGATATACGTGGCGTACTATATATATATATATATATATATATATATATATATATATGAAATCATTACGCGGCAATGGGACAAAGATAGCACGGCACCGGGAGAATCAGCGTTATTTTGCACACTGCTCCTCAATTGTTACACACAAAAAAACGTCTATATATATATATATATATATATATATATATATATAATAATTATTTATTTAAAAATATGATTCCAACAAGCTACAAAAGAGTTCTCATGTTTCAAAACAAGAGCCGAAAACTTCAATATAATTATTTGAATTAAATTGAATTAAAGTAAGCTCTGTTCCATCTTCAAGCTAAATTTATTTTGGAATAACTTATTTCTGAAATTTACGCGTTTTAATAGCAGATTCATTATTGAAATCAAAATTTCCATGGTAACGGCCAGCGCGATTGTTCATATAAACAGCTGCGCAGGGTATTAATAATTTGTATCAGTATAGAGTTACATTCATAGGTGTCAAGTCAGGGTAAGGTTGGGGTGTCTAAATTTAAAACGGAAGATGATTTTCGTCGTCAGGTTTACGTGTCTATGGAGATTTATTTAATTTTTTATTTTATTTTTTCTGAAAGGGTTTTGTGTATATAAAAAAAAAATGCCGTAACATTTGTTTTTTGACGACTTCATAAATGGTTATCTTTTTTGTAGGGTATTTAAGCTATTTATTAGGACTATGAATTAAAAAAAAAATGCTAATTATTCAATGCAAAGATTTGATGATGTCGGAAATCGTTAACTCCTGTCGATTGTTTAATAGATTTTTATTATTTAGAAACTTAATAATGTGTAGTTTCTCATGTAGGCATAAAGGGCATGGGTCATCCCAAGTTTTACAAGTTACACCAAAAGTAAAATGGAAAATTATAAACAAAACTAGAACTTGTAAAACTCAGTTTAATTCAAATAATTATATTGAAGTTTTGGGCTCTTGTTTTGAAACCTGAGAACTCTTATGTAGCGTGTTGGAATCATATTTTTAAATAAATAATTATATTTATGCTCTACTTTTGTATCGAGCACTATTTTTTTAAAATAATGACAAAAATACTAAAGAACTTTGGATTATTTACCTAACGAGTTCTTTCCTATTTTCTATATATTTTCACACACACACACACACACACACATATATATATATATATATATATATATATATATATATATATATATATATATATATATATATATATATATAAACCCAGACGACATGCATTTAACGGATGTCAGAATTCGTTGAAAAATACACCCCTACCCTCCCTGAACTTAACCTCTTTTTCGATCGTAACTTATAATTGATACAATAATAGTTAATAAAAATGAACATGCTACCGTCCCTGTCTGAATGATTGGATTTCTCTGTATCCTTAGAAACAGGAAATTATGAATTTATATGTGCGTTTAAAACTCAGTAAATTTGAAAAATAAGTTATTTCAATTTTCGCTTGAAGGTGAAACGGAAGTAATGTTTTTAATTTAATTATATCATTAAATTTGAAGTTTTTAGCTTCCATTTTTGAAACATGGTTATTACTGTGTAACGAAAAAAATATATTTTAAATCAGTTAATTTATAATATCTATGCTCTGTAAATTTACATTGAACACTGTTTTGTAAAAATAAAAATAAAAAAATATCAATAAGAACACTGGAATATATATCTTACTGTTCTTTCTTTATATATATATATATATATATATATATATATATATATATATGTGTGTGTGTGTGTGTGTGTGTGTGATATATTATATATATAGATCGATATGTACGAGAATATGTGAGTCAACAAGTCAGAACGAAACAAATTTCAATAAATGTTATTTTCCGTGATATTTGACATGACATTCAGAGATACAAACTGGAAGAATTTGTCCCATGACTTTTCCACTGTATAATTCATCTGTATAAACCATGAACCGACTCTGAATCATATCAGTAAATATGTTACCTGAATTCATACGCGTTGAGAGGGAGTATGACTAACGAAAGAGTTCGAAAGGGACTTCGGGAGTAAATTAAAATTTAACAGCAAACAAAACAAACAATCTCAATGCAAACAGACCAGTACCAATTGGGCAGCGTGGCATCCTGACTCGGAAAAGAGAAAAAAAAAACCCAATCGCAACCGTTGACGGCTCAGAACTTTTCCCGTCAATTATCACAATTTCACTGACAAAGCATGGGTCAGCCCGTGTTAGTGCATTCAAGTACAATCCAAATGCGCTGCACGCGAGGTTCTCTTCCCCACACTGATAAAATCAAATAAACAAATCGACAATGTTATGATTCCAAACTGGATTTCAGTGTTGAAAATCGAACGTTAAATATATCACTATATAGCCACACATCTCTTCATCAGAGTTTAACTTTTATAAATCATAGACTCGTGAATCCAGATAAGTTACTGTGAATAAATATTCTTCAATATTCCAGTTGCATTTCCAACTTCTTTTTTCTTATATATACATCATGCAATGTGAAAATTGTCGGCATTTTATATTTTAATTTTGCGTTGTTTGACTTTGATTTTGTCGAATACACAGTATAGTAAGGTCAGAGGGGTACCGTCTGTAAGAAAAAGAGCACTATAACGAAATTTACTCTACCAGAAATTTGGAAAAAGCATGCTGTACTGTTTGGCATTCGCACCGGAATACAAACAAGTTTGTGGGCCAATCTGAGGACAGTGCAAAGGAATCGGCCTTCGTCAGCCAACACACTGTAGAGATATTTCATGCCGCTACCTTCATCATCTATCACACTGTGTCTTGTCTCTTTCATCACCCTCACCGTTACAACACAGTAACAGTCATGCCTTGAAACTTCACCAGCTAGCTACCATATTGTACAGGTGTGTTTGTCTCCTTTTTTTCAGCAACATAAATTACATCCGACAGCAAAAATTCTGATCGAGAAAGTAGAAGTTTTAAGGAACAGAGAACCACCTCTTAATTGCTGTTGTTCTCATGTCTACCCTGACCCGAGGTGGCAGCACCTGTTAGGGTCCCAGCTATGGGCAAATATTGAAGTTTAATGGTCTAATGAGTCTAATGGTGATTACGAGTGCACGGCTCGGAATATTCACTCTGATCTTTCTGAAATTGTTGGTGAGGGCCTCAGACTCAACAATGAGGCCTACATCAAGTGCCTTGAGGCTAAAGTGCTGCCCTGGGTCAAGAGATCTGGCAACAGGACTCTGCAACATGTCACACAACCAGAAGAAGCGAGTCATGGCTGTCAGATAATTTCTGTGACCACATCACCCTTACACATGTCTACCTATCTCCCCAGTATGCAATTCCCTTTATTATTTGTGGAACGCAGTTGAGCGAGATACCTACATAACTTCTTGTAACACCAAAGATCACTTGAAGGGAACGGTTATAGACGGCATTCACCAACTTAAAATAAGGAGACCGTCCAAAAGAGATGTAGGAGATTCTGAAGTCTTCTAGGGGAAGTGGTTTTAGCCAATGGTGATTTTATTGAATAAATTTACTCTTTAATATTTCAAGATATTTTTGTGTAATTTTGGTAAATATATCTGTTAAAGTGAAATATCAGTGCTATCTTCATTTTTGTGTAATTTAGACGACAATTTATCCATCGCACCCTCTATGTGCCTGTATGTGTGTGTTTGCGGTTTTTGAGAGGGTGGGGGGCATAGTATTCTCACCATTCCTTAGTAGAACCTCAGTTCTGTCGTTTCAAATATCTTCTTTCTTTCTGAGATTTTACAACACTGATTGATTATTTAGAAGTCTTTACTCAATGTAATAATCTTGTATTATTTGTTCTTTGTCTTTCAGGATATTTTCCTATCTCTTAATAGTATTCTTAATTTCTAGAAGGCATCTTTTACTTCTCTCATACGTCTTCGTATTTCTGTGTCAAAATTTCCAATGACTCTTACTACTCTATCCAAACAGTTACATTTCCGCATCGGCCTGATATTGACGGACCCCGATACACAACTTGAAACTTTGGGTACTTCATTGTGTTGTCATGGTTAGCAAGCATGTCTCGCTAGATCAGTTGCGACTGTCGGTTTTGTACCACATCTAAGCTACTCTTAGAAAATCACCATATCTCTAAACTTGGGTTATGAAAGCGACAATACCTTAGCTTTTATAATTAGTCATTTCTTCTTGCTCTCCTTGTCTACGTTTGCATATGTCTCAGAACGCAAACTATTAGGTTGGTGCAAAAATAATGACGTAATAATGTCGTTTTTTGACGTATTTTTTAACGTCAAAAAACGACATTATTACGTCATTATTTTTGCACCAACCTAATATAATTATTGATTTCATTATTGGTCGCCTTGTACCATGAATGGGGCAAATAAGCAATGACCATTTCACGCGAATATAATTAATGCTGTGTCTGCGAAGACGTGACTGGCGTGCACAGTAAATATGCATAACTGACGTAGTTGCAGAATATCTGTGCGTGTCCTTGGTTACTTTAACTATATATGCTAATTGCGTAGGGATGTCATTTATCTTCCCCTGGCGTTCGGATGAAGGTGAGCCACCTTTGGATGGTGAAGAAGGGAACAGTTTCACGGCCTTCGTCAGCCAACACACTGTAGAGCTATTTCATGCCGCTACCTTCATCATCTATCACACTGTGTCTTGTCTCTTTCATCACCCTCACCGTTACAACACAGTAACAGTCATGCCTTGAAAATTCACCAGCTAGCTACCATATTGTAAAGGTGTGTTTGTCTCTTCTTTTTTTTTTCAGCAACATAAATTACATCCGACAGCAAAAATTCTGATCGAGAAAGTAGATGTTTTAAGGAACAGAGAATCACCTCTTAATTGCTGTTGTTCTCAGGCCTAACCTGACCCGAGGTGGCAGCACCTGTTAAAGTCCCAGTCATGGGCAAATATCGAACCCCCAAACCAAACACTATGAACGTATAAAAATACATTCTTTTAGTAAAATTTCAGCAATATATTTTATATAGAAAGATATTACGAACCATGAATTTTACAGTAGAATTACCAATAAAACATTTTATAACAAAATGACCAACAAAGCATTTTATTTGTAGTAGAATGTAAATAATTGAGTTTAAAATATGTTTAGCTGAAAACATAAAATTGTACTCAAAAGATTTAGATTTCGGCATTAAATAACCGATAGAGGTTGTTGCACCTGTTAGGGTCCCCGCTATGGGCAAACAGTGAACCTCAAAACAAAACACCATGAAAGTATAAAAATACATTTTCATAGTGAAACTATCAGCAATATATTTTTAAATAAAAAAACGACAAACAATACATTTTATGGTAAAATGACCAACAATACATTTAAAGTAAAATGACCAACAATACATTTTATAGTAAAATGATCAACAGTACATCTTTATATTAAAATGACCAACAATACATTTTATATTAAAATGACCAAAAGTACATTTTATAGTAAAATTACTAACAGTACATTTTATAGTAAAATGACCAACAATACATTTTATAATAAAATGACCAACAATACATTTTATAGTAAAATGACCAACAATACATTATAAACTACATTTATAACAAAATGACCAACAATACTTTTTATAGTAAAATGACCAACAATACATTTTTAAAGCACAATGACCCGCAAAACATTTCATCTATAGTTGAAGGTATACAATTGCCTTCAAAATATATCTAGATACAATCATAAAATTGTGTTCAAA
Organism: Acanthosepion lycidas; assembly: GCA_963932145.1. Lineage (NCBI taxonomy): Eukaryota > Metazoa > Mollusca > Cephalopoda > Sepiida > Sepiidae > Acanthosepion > Acanthosepion lycidas. Next base: position 93,835,546 of record OZ010587.1, read on the forward strand.
TAGTTTATATTTTAGCATTAAGTAAAATGACCAACAATACATTTTTATAGGAAAATGACCAAGACTACATTTTATAATAAAATGACCAACAATACATTTTATAGTAAAATGACCAAGGAGAACCGGACCATATTTGGCAGCAATATTCTAAGCGTGATCGAATAGTAGACATAGATATGTAGGATAGGTTCTGGAGAGAAAAATTGTCTCGCACGACATGGGGGAAACAATTTTCTCTCTCTCTCTTTGTGTGTGTGTGTGTGTGCGCGTGCGCGCTCATGTGTATCTTTGTGTGTGTGAGAGAGAGACAGACAAAGACAGAAAGAGAGAGAGTGAAACTATATTATCCAGAAATTTTGGATTCCCAAGTTTTCATTGTTTTTCGCAATTTTTACGTCATTTTTTGCGACGAAATTTTTGTATGAAAATTTTTTTTTACAACTTGGAGATAAATTTGGGAATAATCGAAATCAATTGGGAAATCAATCGAAAGTCAGCCAAGAAATAAAAATAATTGTTTGTATTGAAAGTAAGGATCTACGTACATCAAATCATCTTTAAATTAAGTGGCGGAAGAAGAATTATCGTTGAACTTTTAAAAGGTAAGCTTAAACATTAATTCAATACTTAAATGCAACGATCAATTTTGAGTTCTTCTTTTGTTTATTGATACCTATCGCATCTACTCTAGCTAATGTGAAGAGGCCCCCAAACGAGCAAGCTTAAATTCCGCCCGATAGTTTATAATAAAACGTGCACTGCAATTTTGGATCCAAAAGAAAAATAAGAGTTACTCAACCTTGAACCATGTAAGCTATGATAATGGAAAGCATAATATATTAATATATATTTTTAACTTCGCATAATCTGACAACACTGAATTTGAGCTCAACGAAAATCGTTCCCTGTGCCTAAATTTTTCTAAGACTTTTGAATGAGCTATGAATTATTGAAATCGGACCAGTGGGAGCGAAGGAGTTGCTTGCACACACACACACACACACACACACACACACACACACACACACACATACACACTGTACTTTATATAATATATATATAATATAAAATTTTAATAATATATATATATATATATAATATAAAATTTATTGTTGCCTATCGCATCTCCAACTCCCTATCCATTGTCATGAAGGCCCAATGAAGAGCCCCACGCAGGAGTTAGCTTAAATGTCCCCTGATAGGGGGCTTTTAGGCTAGATTGTAATATAAGCAGGTGTTCAGAAACTGAAAAAGTGGTAAGTGCTATATCAGATTATAACTGTAGCGATGAAAAATGAGGTGTTAATTGTTGGTAGTGGTTGGAAGTAAATCAAATGTTAAACGTAGTGATTTTTTTAAAGTATTTAACCCCAAGCAAGGCGGGAAGCCACTAGCACACAAAGGGTTTCAGAGTAGGAGCGAGAACAAAGAGGAGTGATAGAGGAAAGGATGAAGAGACAGTGGATAGATCAGGGCATCTGGAGACGTCGATTGACGTTACATTTGAATAGTTGGAGATTATAGTTATCAGGAACACAAGGGAGTTCCACAGGAAGAAGTCCTAGACATGAAGCTATTGGAGTAGAAGTGACGGCTACATTTAACAGTTTCGACAGTGGAAGAGTGAGAGCGAGATGACAGCTTAGTTGAGCGCTTAAATTCATGAAATCTGGGAACCAGCGAAAGCAGCTCATCGTGAAAGTCCTTGTAAAAAAGACAGAGGGAGGTAACGGCACGTCTGTGAGAAAGTGGCTGCAGATGAGATGCCAGATCAGGGTCAATTACATTGCATATCCGTCTTTGGATTTTATCAAGGACCTTTAGACAATTAGAAGGCCTCCAGACCATATATGGCAGCAATATTCCAGGGCGAATGGTTAATTTGTGATTTGAAGGATCGACTCCGGTGAGAAAAAATTCCTGGCGCGTAATAGGGAGCCAATTTTCCTTGCGGTGGACGAAGCTATTGACTCAACGTATTCGTTCCATCTCAGGTCAGCGGACAATGTGAGACCGAGCAGTCGTAAAGAGGTGCTCTCGTGGAGTTGAGCGTCAGACATTCTAATGGGAGGTAGGGATGGTTCTTTCTGGTGAGTAATAGAGAGCAATTTTGTTTTTGAGGCATTAAAGTTAACCAGCTAATTCCTGCCCCAGTCCACAACCGATTGGAGGTCCTTTTTGAGACAAACGGCCAGGTTAGTTTTGTCGGCGGCACCAGATTTGTTTTTGAGGCAGGAGTAAATTGTAGTGTCGTCCACGTAGATGCCTATTTGGGAACCTATGACATCAGGAAGATCGTTAATGAAGATAAGGAACAGAGTAGGGCCTAAGATAGAGCCTTGGGGGCGCCTGCGTTCCTGGGATAGGAGCTGGAAGAGTGTCCGTTGAGAACGACCTTCAATGTACAGTTGGACAGGTATGATTGTATTGTCGAAAAATCGACCTGTAATTCCATAACCCTGAAGCTTGCTATAAGTCACATGTAGAAACAGGAGGTAATTTATATGTTAAAAGGGGAGATAAACACGTTTTAAATATTTCTTAAATTCATAATTTTTATCTGATCTTATCAGAACATTTTTCCAGTTCTCCTATACAGCAGTAAACATAATTTGTGTGTGTTTGCGCGTGTGAGGGTGAGTGATTGAGTGAGTGCGTGTGCGTGATTGTATCTGTGTTTGCGGGGTTAGAATTCCTGGAGACATTTATGTCCGTGATTATTGAAATGCCTTCATGCAAACAAGTATTTGGTGAATGTAGAAAGGAAAATAACAGACTTAATCGTGGCTAGTATTTGCTATCACAACCAGTGTCGGCATTCGATCCGAATACGAGCCGACATCAGTCTGGGAAGACAACACTTGAAAGAATTTTGAAATCCCAGGAAGAAATAAAAACGTCCAGTCGAGAGCTTTATTAAAATTATTATGAATACCAAAGAGTGTCCTAGAGGAATGCTCGGGTATCAATTGATCACTCAGAAGATTTAATGGTTACAAATACTAAAAGAAAACCAAGGAACATATACATATATATATATATATATATATATATATATATATATATATATATATATATATATATATATATATATATATATATATATATATATATAAGGCAGTGCACAGTTAGTTCTGGTGGTAATAAAACACTGCCCGATGTATAATAACAAAGGTAAAATTTATACTAATAATAAATACACATTTTGTACCTCATTCTTTACACGTGACAATCTTCAGTACACACACACACACACACACACACACACATATATATATATATATATATATATATATATATATATATATATATATATATATATATATAAAAGAAAGAGGTTGTAGTGGTTCCAACGAGAGAAAAGAATGTATATTAAAAAGAAGAGAAGAGAGGTTCCGTAAACGTTTTTGGTTGTAATGTGGATTTATTTAGAAAAAATATTATGCTTTGTTGTACATAATTTTACTACACGTGTTTCTGGACTCGTGGCCGTCTTCAGGTAAAAGCGGATATTTCCACATATTATTAAAAATAATTAATTTTTTCTTTTGTTTTTCAATGTTAAATATTCTCGATATGAGACATTTTCTGTGTTATTAATCCGAATATATATATATATATATATATATATATATATATATATATATATATATATATGTATGTATGTATGTATGTATGTATGTGATATAGCTTAGAGGACCGATAGGCCAGGGAAAAATCTCCGACCAATGCCAAATCAATCGTGTTTCGAATCTGGCTTAATGCAATCGAATGTCTAATCACACTGATGGACTGTGATAAAGTGAAGCAGTCTATCTGTGGATGACAATATATATATATATATATATATATATATATATATATATATATATATATATATATGTATGTATGTATGTATGTATACCGGGAGTAACAGTAAAATTGTCCAATTGTTAGATTAAGATTTGAACCGTTGAATCTTAGAAATGATTAAAGATATCTAACTGGAATTCACCGAAGTTTTTATAACATTATTGGAATCTACTTTAAACAATGATGTATAACTATTCTCCAATCTTAAAGAATCGTGATGGAATCGATCATAAACGAAAATGACATGTTCATCATTAATTAATCATAGCTAAGGACCGGAAGATCATGAAGGATTGAAATAAAGTTCAAATATATATTAGTTTCAATATATATATATATATATATATATATATATATATATATATATATATATATATATTTAGAAAAAAAGATTAGAAAAAAGAGTTCACATAGCTAAGGATCGGAAGCTGATGAAGGAGTGAAATATATATATATAAAGAAATATAGTCTTAAGGTGTGCTATATGTATGGAATAAAGTGCTCAATATCAGAGATAGAGCGTGTGTAAATGTAAAAGTGAACATAGAAGTCAACACTTAGAGGCGACAGTCTGTTTCATGCTATATGCAATCGTCAGGCCTGACGATTGCATATAGCATGAAACAGACTGTCGCCTCTAAGTGTTGACTTCTATGTTCACTTTATATATATATATATATATATATATATATATATATATATATATATATATATATATATTGTTATTGTTATCTAGGATTCTTTTCCATCTTCAAGATGTTTTTCGCCCTTTCTAGGCTTCTAACTGTCTGTCCTGGAATCAAAAGATGCCTCACACTTTTCACGTACGATTTCATTTTCAAGTCTTTTTTCGTTATATTTTGGACTGTCATAGTTGAAACTTCTCTCTCACGTGCCAAACGCCTTATGGATTGAGTTGGATCTTTTTTAATTGATCTCTTTATCTCTAAGTTGAAATGATGATCCCTCTTCCTGTTGTAACCTCCTGATCCAGTTTTTCTCTCTACTGTTCCTTCTTTTTTAAACTTATTCACCGTTATCTTGATGGTTCTTGAAAGGTCTTTGAAGATGGAGCCCAGACTATGAATACCGGTACCATTAGTGTAAGCCTTGAGGATTATTTTTTTTTCCTTTCCATTGCTCATTTGAGAAGACAGTTGGCAGATACAAAACAATATTAACATGTTCTATTTTTAGCTGAATACCTCAAAGGGTTTTTCCGTCATTCTTACGACAAATGGTGTCAAGATGGCTAAACGTCTTATCTCTAAACCTGGAAATAAGAAACTTAATTACTTTACTAATTTTTTTTTTTAGATATTAAAAATTGTGGGATGGTAAATTATGCTGTAACACGATTTGCAAAATTTTGTTGATAAACTCGGTATCTATATAAAAGCAAAAAAAATTGTACCACAGAATTTAAATATGGCTTTAAATATGAGGGAGCACATTCTTTTAAAGAGACCTCTATGTCCAACACTTCTTCAGAAAGTTTCCTTGGAAGGACAATCACCAAAATGGCGGATCTGTAAAGGGTAGACATGAGTGATAAATAAGAAGCCATGTCTAAAATAAATTTATTACTTAAGACAAACAAATGTGTATAAATAAGCCTCAATTACTCACGACCTACGGATGAGACACAGGGAATAAATAAAGGTCTCCTTCTGCATACACCAAGTCGGTTAATGAAGCTTTATGTAAACAGTTTCTAAAAACCGTAAATGTTTAACCGAACAAGCCATGAGCAGCAACCTAAACTTTACGCCAACAGATTCGGATTTTTTTTTTTTATTTGTGATTTGTTTTTTGTTTTGTTTTTTATAATAAGGTCATCTTAAATAATTTTAGACGCGTTTTACATATACACGCACGTATTTTTCTGCTGTCAAATTGCGTGTTGTCTTTGATACTATTCTGGTGTTTTCATATTCCGTTAAAGATGGTTTGTCGTACTTCCAAAACTGTTCTGTTATTTACCAATTTAAACGCCAGTGCGAGGTTAATTATGTTAGGCAAACCGACTTCCGGTTTGAGACTAGTATTGGAAAAACATGCCTACTCATATAAGACAGGATGGAGTTACCGACAGTATTCGCTTGATTCGGTCGGTTTTTGAGTCAGCGATTGAACTACATTTGGTTAACAACACGGGTTGCGCTTTGAAATATTCTGAGGAAGCATTTAGGGTACTGCACAAAGCTCGACAAGCTCAACATTATGTATTTGAAGCTGTTCATATTAAGCTTCATCGACTGACTTTGTGCAAACAGAATGAGAACTTTCTTCGTTCTCTCTGTTTCAAGAGTGGGTCGTTCTTTCTATTTTTTACTCGCGTGGAGCTTATTTACATCGATTTATAGTTTATTAATAAATTTACCTTTGTATTGTGGCTACTTATTTATCTTCCATAACTTTTTCAAATTAAATGATTAATTTTTGTATGTTTGGATTCTTGTTCAAACAAATTCTCCTTTTAAAGAATGCACTATGTTTTAAAATATTGTGTATATATATATATATATATATATATATATATATATATATATATATAGCGATATCAAAATAGTATGAAGCCAAAATGCTGTCTGTCAGTGGCATACTGAGAGAAAAGGTACTTAAGGCAAGCAGTCTTTACAATAAAATGCATATATGCAGATATAGAGCATTAATAGAATTACTATATATAAAAGGTTTGTCACTTCGCTGATTAATGTTACCTTCAGCATCCCGACTCCAGAGTTTCGTAGACGGTCCCATCTGTTCACTCGTCAGAGGCTATCAGCAATTGACTACTTATACTTCTCAGTGAAATTGATAGTTGTGATTTTTTGGTTAATGCGCATGAAACGCACTTTCTTTTAATTATAACTACCTATGGATGTGCTCCGTTACAATCAACTTAAAAATTAACTGATAGAAAAGAAAAGCAACTTTATCCAAGAAAAGCAACTTTAACTATTTTAATTTTGTTAAAAATTAAGATTTAAGTGTTTAAAAAATTTTCTGTTATAGACATTTTAAAACATTGTTGCTATATTCATAATATTTTGTCTTAACTTTTCCACACCGAAGGTTATCTTGGATGAGATAGGTAGTAGAAAAAAATAAAAGAAATGAAAAAACTATGGCGCCTTCCTTAATGAATTAAAAAATTGATCCGTGAATTTAAGAGGATTAAAATAATCTATCGACATAATATATCCAGACTATTAAACCAAACATGGTTGAATGAATACATACATAAATACATATATATATATATATATATATATATATATATTATAATCAACAAAATGTTTTTTCTTTTAATATCGACGTTCACGTTTTAAAATGTCTTTGAACCGTTGGGTCATTTTACCCAGGTTATTGCAAAAAGCACCTACATTGACTATCTCCAGATTTCTATCTTTCCAAAAGTGATGGAAAGTATTGTGAACATTACACACAATTTTGAGAAGTAGCTTTACAAGTTTCCAGCCGACATTATACGACTTATTCGTCGCCAAGAAAGAAAGAAAGAAAGAGAAATAAAGACAGAAAGAAAGAAGGAAAAGAATTACAAGTTTGCCATAGCAATAAAAAGGTAAGAAATGAAAAAAAAAGAAAGATAGAAAAGAAGAAAGAAAGAAAAAAAGAAACGAAAGAAAGAAAAAGGAAGAAAAGATAAAATATTAGAATCACAGTGGTATGTAAAGAAAGAAAGAAAGAAAGAAAGAAAGAAAGAAAGACAGAAAGAAAGAAAGAAAAGAATTACAAGTTTGCCATAGCAATAAAAAGGTAAGAAATGAAAAAAAAAGAAAGATAAAAAAGAAGAAAGAGAAAGAAAGAAAAAAGAAACGAAAGAAAGAAAAAAGAAACGAAAGAAAGAAAAAAGGAAGAAAAGATAAAATATTAGAATCACAGTAGTATGTAAAGAAAGAAAGAAAGAAAGAATGAAAGAAAGACAGAAAGAAAGAAAGAAAAGAATTATAAGTTTACCATAGCAATAAAAAGGTAAGAAATGAAAAAAAAAGAAAGATAGAAAAGAAGAAAGAAAGAAAAAAGAAACGGAAGAAAGAAAAAAGGAAGAAAAGATAAAATATTAGAATCACAGTAGTATGTAAAGAAAGAAAGAAAGAAAGAAAGAAAGAAAGAAAGAAAGAAAGAAAGAAATTAAGTAATGGTGTGGAGTGATTGCAATAACAAAGTAGAGAAGAATGAAACAAAGACGGGAATAAACCAAGAAAGCAATGTAGTAGAAAAAAAAAAAAAATGACAGAAAGAAAGAAAAAAAAAAGAAAGAAAGCGAGAAGGAAAGAAACAAACAAATAAGAAGAAAAGAAAAAAAAGAAAAGTCCAGAAAGGAATAAATGAAGAAAAAACAAAAAAAAAAACAAAATAAATAAAAAACGAAAGAAATGAAAAAAAGAAAGAAAAGGAAATTAGTATCACAACATTGTGCAAAGAAAGAGAATAGTGAGAAAAATGTGATAAATGAAAGCGTGACGGAAAGAGAAAGAGAAAGGTTAGGCGATCATTTCACCGGAAGGTTTGAACATCAAAGAGGTTGATGTTCAAACTGTCGACTGTTGACTATCTGTCTGCCAGGGGACATCGATCAAGGTAACCAACAGGCCTTTAATAACCACGATGCATTTCAATCGTGGGCCGTTGGAATGTAGACTCCTTTCATCTCGTCCCCCGCGGAAGCACAAACGAGATCACATCACATTATACAAGATCACGGTATGACAAATCGTATTTTATTATCCGGCAACACACTGACCATCCTCAAATCGGAATTTTGTTAGCCAGACGAAGAAAACAAGAACGAAGTGGATTTCGAGGACGAAGAACGACAAAAATAGTTGAATAAAAATGATGGTGGAAAAAAATACTACACATACTCATGTATAAGGCCGTGTGTAACAGCAAAAATTGTTGATTTATTAGATTAACTTCTGAACTGTTGTATCTTAGAAATGATTAAAGGTATCCTAATGGAATTCTCAGAGGGTTTTATTAGACAATTGGACACTACTTTGAGCAATAAGAATATTATAATTACTCTCCAAACTTAACAGAAGAATCAGGATGAAATCGATCATAAATGAAAATAACATGTTCATCATTAATTTAAGGACTGGAAGATCATGAAGTATTGAAATAAAGTTCAAATATATATATATATATACATATTAGGTTGGTGCAAAAAATGACGTAATAATGTCGTTTTTTGACATTAAAAATACGTCAAAAAACGACATTATTACGTCATTATTTTTGCACCAACCTAATATATATATATATATATATATATATATATATATATATATATATATATATATATATATATATATATATACTGTCATGGATCCTTACCTATAACTACAGAATGAACTCTTCTTAACAGTATGTATACTACGCCTCTCAAGAGAGAGGGTCGAATCGAGTCGAGCCGACATCATTTCACTCCAAACCAGACTGACAGTCATACTAACACCTTCCACATCTTGTTTTACTATACCTTCGTTATTTCTACTCTTTTGTTCGTGTTGTTCTTCCTTGGTCCTAACCTTGACCATTATATATATATATATATATATATATATATATATATATATATATATATATATATACATATATATCATTAGAAAAAAGATTAGAAAAAAGAAAAATATGCTTCATATAGTTCATAGAGTAAAGTGGATAAGTTAGTTAATAAAACAAAGTCAAATGAAAGGCTATCGATGAAATCAGTACGAAAAACATTTATTAATATTAACCAGGTGACAAAAATGAAGCACCGATTTTGTTTGACTTTGTTTTATTGACCAACTTATCTACTCTACTTTATATATATATATATATATATATATATATATATATATATATATATATATATATATATGAATAAAAATGACAATAGGAAAACTGGTAATTGCTGACGCGTTTCGTCCAATGTGGACTTTATCAAAGCAAAATGCGAAAATGAAATTAAATGAACAAAGTAACTAATAAAAACAAAAACAGAATGTACCTAGCAACTGGAATGTAGAGAAACGCTATTTTCATATTTTTAACTGAAAAATAACGTCAGTAATTGTCACGTGTGGAGAAAATTGTCATTATAACTGTGTTGATGTATTCAACCATTTTCTTTTGATTTTATGAATCTGTTGTGTATATTTGTTTGTAAGAGCATTAATTTTGTTAAGAAAGGTGAAATAGGGAAAAAACCTGGGCGTAGATTAATATTTGGGTAGTTTACTATGGCGGCACTCTCCAGAATTTTCCTTCTGAGTGAGTTATTTTCTTTTTTTATGAGTGTAGCATTTTTAAAATCAAAATTATGGTTGAATTTATTTCTATGTATGACTAGTGCATTAGCTAAGTTGTTTTTTTGTGAGGTCTCTTTTGTGCTCATAAATGCGTTTTTTCAAATTTCTACTTGTTTGTCCAATATATTGAGAGGAACAGTTTTGGCATTTTATTCTATAAATGCCTGCTTCAGAAATATTAGTGCTATTATTGTTTGAAGATCTTAGTATATCCATAATGGTTTTGGAAGTGTTTGTGACTATTTCAAGATTATTTAGATGGGATAGGTTATTCTGGATAGTGGACGTGACAGAATTGGTCGGTAGTATTATGTATCTGTTTTCATGTGATTTACTATTGCGGATTATGTTATTAGTCTTGTTGCGGTTGTATATTTTGTATGCCTTTCTTCTTGCGTTGTGGATGAAAATAGCGTTTCTCTACACTACAGTTGCTAGGTACATTCTGTTTTTGTTTTTATTAGTTACTTTGTTCATTTAATTTCATTTTCGTATTTTGCTTTGATAAAGTCCACATTGGACGAAACGCGTCAGCAATTACCAGTTTTCCTATTGTCATTTTTATTCATAAATATTGTCTCTCTACTGATTAATTCGGAGAAATTTATTTCCATATATATATATATATATATATATATGTATGTATGTATATATATATATATATATATATCCATGATCATTTGCCAACTTATTCAAGATTACCTTTGCCCTTTCTAACCTACTAAACTTCTCGCCTGGAGTAACAAAGTGCCTCACACGTTTCATTGACGATTTCATTTTCAAATTCATTCTTTTTTCACTGCTCATTCAATTGTCATAGCTGAATCTCTCCTCTCAAATTACAAAAGACTTATGGATTGAGTTGGATCTTTTCTAATTGATTTCTTTAGCTCTAAGTTGAAATGATAATCCCTCATACTATTGGGACCTCCTGATCCAGTTTTCCTCTCTACTGTTCTCTCTTTTTTTAAACTTATTCGCCGTACTCATGATGATATTTAAATATACTTTGATGATGGAAGCCAGAATGTGAATGTTAGTACCATTACTGAAGGCCTGATTGATGTTTTTCCTCTCAATATTGCTCATTCGGGAAGAGAGTGGGTCTGATACAAAACGATTTTAACCTGTTCTCTTTTTAGTTGAATATTTCAAAGGTTTTTCAGTGATTCTTACGACAAATGGTGTCAAATTGGCTAAACGTCTTATCTGAAAAAATGGAAAAAAAGAAACTCAATTAGTTTAGTGGCTTTTGTAGGTATTAATAATTTTGTGGGATGGATAATTATACAGTTATACGATTTGGACAACTTTGCTGTTACATCCTGTATAGTGTCACCCATGATTGTTTTGTAGTAAACTTGATTTTTTTTATATGCGACCCCAGCTTCTGAGCAATACTAGCAGGGCTATCGTAGTCAAATATTGTAGTACTGGACAGTATCTTATCTTGATCATATTTTATATCAAGTAGTTTTTATTCTTTTTTGTACAAAGTTATATCAAAATGGTGAGAAAAACGACAACGTAAAATATCTAGTACGAAGATTTATTTTCTTGTTTTTTTTTAAAAAAACGGTATCATCCCAAGCAAGGCAGTACAGCCCCTAAACAACAAAGGGTTACAGTGTGTGGAGGAATTACGAACAGAAACAGTAGTAATGAGTAGAAAGAGAAAAATGAAATCAGGAGGACAGGGGATAGCGTTTAAATTTCTGTAGATCAAAGTTGCCTGGAAAGCATGGAATTGGGAGGGAGTTCCATAAGCGAGAAATACCAGGTAAGAAACGGTTAGCGTAGAATTTATGTTTACATTCAGGTAGTTTAACTGTAAATTGATGAGATCTCGCTGCCAGTCTAGTATAACGCATAAAATTCATACAGTCTAGTTACCAGAGTGAAGAGTTCTTCCGAACAATTACCGTTTTCGTTCATGCCTTACTACAGTAGATCCTTTAACCTGACGCTGCCTCTTACTTAGTCTAAGTTTCTCCCCCTTTTGTCGCTACAAAAAGAGAAAAATCTCATCCATTACGTATGACACCAAATCAACAAATACCTTATAAAAATTAACAATTAATTGAAGAATTAAATTAATTATTTTTAGATTTTATGCGGCACAATAATGAATGACGTTTTGCTGTTCATGTAGGAACAGAAAGAAGTATTTGGACTACGGAAGGCAGGCTTAGAAGGACTAAGCTGTACCGTTAAAGTTAGCCAAAAGTACCATGAGAATATAGATCTATTATGTAGGGTACAGTCACCAAAAATGCATGTTTTTTAACATCTTCAAAAAATTACCTGTATATAGTACACACCCACTATATTTTTGCGTAAAAAAATGGTTATAAAAATTTGCACTTGTGTATATACGGCTTGTAACAGATTTTGTTGTCCATTAAAAAGATTAAATGACTAAAATTTTCACAGTCTTATAGTGATTTTCTAAGCGTAGCTTAGATGTGCCACAAGGCCGAAAGTATGGGGCGGCCAGTGAGGATCGAACTCCCTACTTAATCGTAATTGTTCTAGCCAGACAAGCTTGCTAACCATTACAATATTTATTTCTGTGAAATATACAGAAAATATGGCACAAGGCATAAAAAAGTTGATGGGAAAAAGGCCGGTCATCATCTGTCTTAATTTTAAACTTAGCTATCCACAAGCACTGACCCAAATATACAAACAATATTCCTAACTGCAAAACAACACATTCTTACTAAATTTTCTTACTACGATCACCATAATACCTCATTGTCTTAATGAAAAAACTTAAATAGTCCCCATATGTACAAATCGTCGTATGTGGGAGGGGAGATAAAACAATAAATTAAAAAGATCCCCAATGAGTATATACAATATTGTTATGGTGTAGAACCATAGAAAAATAATACGGACTCGGATATAAGGTTAAATAGTAGATTCTCGGAAATTTAGTACAAAGGTAAATGTGGACTGGAGAGTACTTTCTCTCACTGGTGTCCTCCCTCCCTCACTCACTCACTCACTCACTCACTCACTTTATGGCTACTACTCGTTGACCCTCACTTGGTGACTCACTTTACTCAGAGTTGGTAGCCATATTATATAGGTGTGGAAGAGTCCATTTGTAGGTAGGTCCCCACAATAAATATGAATTAATCTATTTACAAGAAACAAATGACTGATGTCGAGATGCCAGGTCAGGACCGATAACATCACATACCCTTTTTTTTATAGATTTTATCGAGAATCAAAGATATATAGACGAGCACCAGTATAGGTATAGGAGCAATATTCAATCAATGGACGGATAGTAGATTTATAAAAGGGCAAGATTGTAGCGAGAAAAATTACCTGGCGCGATAAAGTGAACCAACTTTCCTAGCAGCACTCCAATACACACTACATCATGTCAGTGTTTTACAATACTGCAATAAGTAACTCTACTGGAGATTAACGCCAGCAATGCAGATGAAAGGCAAAAATGAATCCATAAGATTGTTATATGGATATTTACTTGACCCCCCCCCCACACACACACTGAGTCAGGTTGTGACACAAGGTCAGTTTTTAACGTGGGGACCCGAGTGTTTTCACTCGCGCCGCTGGTCTAAACTGGTCTTAGCTTGTCCAAGCTGGTCAGAGCTGGTCTAAACTAGTCATAGCTGGTCTTAGCTGGTCATAGCTTGTCCAAGCTGGTCAGAGCTGGTCTCAGCTAGTCATAGCTGGTCATAGCTTGCCCAAGCTGTTCAGAGCTGGTCTAAGCTAGTCATAGCTGGTTTTGACTTGTTATAGCTGCTCCAAACTGCATAAGATTGTTATATGATATCAGTTTCGTTTTGGTGGCGTTAACATTAAAAGCCATTGCTTGTCCCAGTTAACAACTGATTACAGCCCATTTTTGAGATCAGCTGCCAGTTTTACTTTGTCGGACCTACTGAAGCGAGCAGACAACATTAGATTTAAGAAAAAAATGTTGTAGATAATATTGGTAAAAATGGGTATAAACTGGCATAGGAATATATAGGCTATACTCTGAGAGATCAAGTAGTCTAATCTTAATCATACAGCGGGTGTTATTCTGAACCAGTCTAAATACAGGATATAAATAGATAGATACATTTTTGGAAGGGGGTTTAATCTGGGAATAAGACCTATTGACTTTTCCGCATATAAAACTACAGGGTGCGCTACAACCCCCGCTAAAAAAATGCCCAGAAAATTTGGTACAGTTTTTATAATTGTTGGAATGTTTATATACAGTTATTTGGAGCAAAAGCAAAGGATAGAAATTTAGTAATTTAGAACAAAAACACAAATGTTAAATATTGTGTTCAAATTAAAAAAGTTATTTTTTTATGTTAGTTAATTTTTTGTTCTAAATCTAAAATTAACTGTTTTTTTTTTGTGGGGTGGGGCATTCTGTAATATAAAATTTTAGAATAAATAATAAAGCTGTACCGTTAAAGTTAGCCAAAAGTACCATGAGAATATAGATCTATTATGTAGGGTACGGTCACCAAAAATGCATGATTTTATGATAAATAATAATAAAAGAAAAACGGTAAGTAAAATTTTATGATTTATTTTTAAAGTTAATGGCGGTAATGATTTTAGACAAATGATACCACAGAGTTCAATAGCATTGTCATAGAATGAGGCCAAGGATACAAATTTATTCTTCTGTTTAGTTTTAGTTTCAGCAAAAGGCGGTGGTGACTTCAGATCAGTTCCAACTTCGCTTTCAGCGCTGTGTTAGTATGTGTATATTTCAGCTCACCTTTGTTTCATGGTTTTTATGAATATATGCCTGTGTGCGTAAGTTAAATTATAATGTTTAGAGATAATTATGTGCGTGGTTATCCACACGCCTATATATAAACAACGACTTTGTGGAGGTAGGCGGGAAAATTAACAGCTTGAATTTTGTATTGTGTTTACTATCATTTCTTGTAATTTGCTTTCTTTTTTTTCTAATCATACGCCTGGTTCCTTCTGGACAAGGCTTCGGTGCCATCCGTGATTCACCCTTGGGCGATCATCTTTCCTTTTGATTCGTCATTGACTTGGAGTGAAGCTACATTCTGCTTGTAGACCCGGTTATAGGGAATTTTTTGTCCTGTTATTTAACCCATAGCACGGGAAGGATAAATGGTTTCATGCATTTCCCAAGGGTATATGCGCGTAATTGAATGCAACTAACTCAACTGGAATTCGAACTTGGCCCTCCGAATTCTCATTTCGAGTAATTATCGATTATACCAACCTTAAATCCAATCTTACAGTACCTTGTATTCTCAAAAATAGACTGGTCTGGAATAAAACACGCGGTAGGTCTAGGGGTAATCTATCTCATAACTACAGGACTTGGGCTATCCTACCTCATATCTATAGGGATGAGGCTAATACCGTCTAATACCGATTCATATCTACAAGGCGAAGGCTGGCCTATTTCATACATATAGGGTTAAGGCAAATCTATCTCATAACTATAGGCATAGGGCTAGCCTATCTCATTTCTATAGGGATACTTCTAGCCTATCTAAGCTCACAGGGCTAGCACTAGCCTATTACCCATAGGAGTGGGGCTAGACAATTCTCATAGTTATAGGCTTAGGGCTAGCCTATCTCATTTCGATAGGGATACGTCTAGCCTATCTAAGCCTGCAAGGCTAGCGCTAGCCTATCACATCTATAGGACTAGAGCTAGCCTGTATCATATCTACAGGGCTACGACTAGCTTATCTAATACCTGTAGGGCTAGAGCTAGCCTATTTTATATGTATAGGGAGTGCCGATCTCATACCTATAGAGCTGCGTCTAGTCTATTCCATACCTGTAGGGATAGGGCTAGCCTAACCCATACCTATACGACTCGGGCATGCCTATCTCATATCTAGAGTGTTACAGCTTGCCTATTTATATGTATATGGCTAATGCTAGCCTATTTAATACATATAGGGTTAGGGTTAGCCTATTTCATATCTATACACCTATGTCAGTTTATAGCCACTTTTAATATTATTATCTACAATGTGTTTTTCTTTCCTTGAATGTTATTTGATCGCTTTAGTAGGTCCGAAAACTTAAAACTGGCAGCTGATCTCGAAAATTACCTGCAATCATTTTTTAACTGGCTTGTAAACTTGAACGACTCCATAATGAAACATTGATAAAGAAATATTTTTGCCTTCCATCAGCATCACTGATTCTAATCTCCAGGAGAGCAACTCATTGCACCTTCTCGGTTTCCCTTTTCACATCTAGGTTGATCAGAGTTAATGTTGCTTAACCTCGGGGATCGAACGAGAACCGACTGTTTAACATGATTTCGCTGTAAGAAAACTAAATATCGAGTATAAATACATAGGTATATTCTGAAATGGGGGTCATCTGAACAGGTACACAGGCACGCTTATTTTATAAGCTGAATGTTTCCCATGAACCTATTATAAACGGCACTTGTATTTAGTGCAAAAGAGTACTTTAGATATAGATTACTATAGAATACTATAGATTCGAATAATATCCTTTTTATCCGTTTAATTAGTTCGTCGACTTTCATTCAAATAATTCATTCAGGAATCAGTATTTACTCTGTAAACATTAGCATGCATATTGGAGATGGTCGGATCACGCAACTAAGGATGAGTTCCCAGCAAAGTGCATTTCCTGACAACGATATACACTGTTGCTGATTAACACTTTTCACACGTACTAAACTTGACATGAAATGTTGGTTGCCTCTTGATATACAGTGACGCAATAAAATTTCTCCGTCTAGCACCATTGCCAGTGGTGTGAGGAAATTATTTCAAACCTACTTGCGCAGGGACCACATTTCTGTAGACATGGAAGGCGTCGAGGACATTGGAACATTCGAACGCAAATGTAAGAGACCGACTTTCGAGTATAATCCCTGAGTGGGCAGACTTGAAGAAAGTGATAGATGGCGGGCTCGATCATCTCTTCCAGATCACCACATCTCTCATAGTCGGGTGATTCCAGAATACCTACAGGGCTGGAAACAATGCTGAAACCCCGGCTGCCCGGTGGTTTCCCATTAACAGGCAAAAACGTTGGCAGAATAGATTACAAATAATTTCTCTTAGATGGTAGAGAAACATCCTGAGTCTCGTGGAATTGACTGTCTGAGAAACTAGGACAAAGCTACTCAAAACTCGTAGAAAACATTATTTTCCCCTAGGATGTCTACGATGGGATTCTGTAGCATAATCCAGAGAGTTTGTCCTGAATCCGAGAAAAACAACTGCATCACGATGATTTCTCTGTCGTCATTTGATTCAGGATGCCGGCTTCAAGTTGAACTTGTGTCTAACCAGGTGCGGCAACCCATTACATGGGTGTTAGGTACTCAGCATACTGATGCTTGAATACTCTCCTGCTAGCGTATCATGGGTTACATGCAAATGACAAACATGTCCGCTATCCCTTTTAGAGACAAACGCCAATTAATTTAATTAATTTAATTTAAAGACTTGACGGTAAACAATATTTTTCAAGAACATTTATATTTTACTTTTTTAACCGCGTAGAATAAATCCTTAAGATTTCTTACTCTTGAGCATGCAGCATACAACTGGCCATTCGTAAATATTTAATTCTAGAGCCAAATTCCAATTTTTTGAAGCATTTGGTCTTGCGATTTGTTTATAGTTCTCGCAAACGCAAGGCGAACGGGAAACTGGATTCCTGTATATATAAAACTTAAAGAAAAGAGATGCAAAAAGATATTACATTTGTATTACATAAGTAATTGTTATTTCAATCATTGAATTGTTTTTAAAATATTGGGAGTATTTTGTATGTTAAATAAGAAAAAATTAATTTTTCTAAAAAAAATAATGGAAACTTATTGTACTAAGCTACGTACAATAGCAAAAGCAACTTTACTTTGTACCCTCTTACCTGTTTACACTTCTTCCCAAAATTTGGTTTCCATCGGTCAATGTATGTCTGTTTTAGAGAGTGTGCCGGACGGGCGGTGGCTGGACTAACGGCATTCAGAAAATTTTATATTTAGATTGCTATTCACATTGTTGTGGGGCCCTCCGCTTTTTACGCAAGATGGACTCGTCCAAAGTATTATAATTATTATAAACAGAGCATTTACTTAAATATTTATATCCATAAAAAGAACGTATAAAGATAAAAAAATGTCATAAATATCAGTGAGTGTTGCATAATATTTTACAGATAGTGGGATGTAACAGAAATGTGGTTCTACAGAAGGATACTGAGAATTCCATGGACGGAGAACGTAATTAAAGAAATTTTGCGAAAAATTGAAAGAAAAAAGGGACACTGTTGCAGAATTTATGCTAAGTAAGATGTGTCAGAAGGTGAAATTGTGTGAAGGCCTAAAATGTGCGTGTACATTATGCATTTATCCACAACAAATAAATTAAACGAACATATGAAGACAATACAACTTGAAGAAATCAAGGAAAAAACAACGTAGCTATAGATTTCAACAATAACATGGATTTATATATATATATATATATTTGACATACAGAAAGTGATGATGGGTTGCTTGTTAAACGTGGCAAGTGAGATAAGATTGCAGAGTTTCCATGCAGAGGCTTGGTGAATGAATGTTGATGGTTTAAGTTTGTGAAATTAAAACAGTTTGATTTCTGTAAGGCAAAATGTTGATTGTGTGAGTTCAAATAATAGTGTGTGACAATTGTATGTGTTGATTCAATTTATGAAGAGTTGTGTGCCTTTGACTGATATGCTAAAGTTGATTAAATGTACAATTACTATTTCGTAGTGATAATGTCACTTTTTAGTAAATTATAAGTTAAGTTTCTTCACGCCACAATAGTAGTGCGAGTTGTGTTGAGTTGATGAGAGTCTGGTAGTGTTATTGAGTCAGTGTGTTGGCACGCGTGGAGTCTGCTGGTATCTCTCGAAACACAGTGTCTGACTGACTTGAATTAAGTCGAGCGATTCGTTTTTATAGATTTTTTTGTTTCAAATAGGCTCCAGACAGCTGCGCGGGGAAAAAAGGATTTGTCTCAACTTACTACATTTTTGTGTCCTTTTAACCAATGGGTGGTTGAGTTTGTAAAAGTGAAGTGATGATTTGCTAAAGGTTAATTTGGGGAAGAGTGAGTCTTCCCGTAAGGGGAGACAGGCAAGTATGGAGGATTCCATAACACTTAGACTCAGAAACAGACAGAAACTTTTTGGACATAAAATAAGGAAGGAATGATTGGAGAATTTGACACTCGAATGTCATATCGAAAGCAAGAGGAACAGGGGAAGGCAGCGGGACAACTGCCTGATGAGCTTGAGTGAATGGATGACGGAATGCGGGTAGTGAGACGCTATGGCAAAGTGACACACGTTGTTAATGGTTACAAGAGATAGGAGCTTGTGGAGAGTCGTGATCACTAATGTCATGACGGAACATGGAACATAGTATAATACGACAAAACGTGCTTTAAAATTTTTCCCCGATAACTTTTCGTACGCATCCAAAATAATTTACTTTGTGGTCGATTCGTAAAGAGCGGCTATTTTTTGAGCTGTTACAAAGGATACTTCTAAAATCGACGATAATCGTGTAGCAAACATCTTTCTTGAAATGACGACGTGTAGATACACACAGGTGACATTCAAAAGAATGTGTCGCTTTTATTTATCACTATATATTATTTATTTATTTTTGCTGTTCAATTATATCTTTTGATGAACTTTGATTGACCAACACACGCCACAGGCCCGTCGGCGACCGACCTTTCTCTTTTGATGTCTATCACTTCCGATTCCAGCTCATCATGCCTTACGCAAAATCTGCCTATCTCCGTCTTTGATGTCCTATACTTAGAGTGGTGTGCAGAAATCTGCAGCAGTCGATTGTCTTCCTACGTAAGAAAACGGATTATGCTGTCGACATTGACATTTTCTGGAACTTTTTGAAGTGTGACGTTCTGCCTTAATGCTGGAATCCGTACATATCGCCTGAAGGAAACACACACACATACGTATATATATATATATATATATATATATATATATATATATATATATATATATACACGTCTAGCCGAAAACAAAAATGCAATTGCAAAACTACATCATTCATGCCCATATATATATATATATATATATATATATATATATATATATATATATATATATATATTGGGGAGAGATTAATATATATATATATATATTAGGGAGAGATTAAAGTTGTTCCAACCAGTGAGATGTGTATATTTTAAAGAGAAGTTGCAAAT
>OZ010587.1:93858479-93903479 GCA_963932145.1 Acanthosepion lycidas
ATAAACCATCTTCAGGACATATTCATAAAATATAATTAACATTATCAATTCAACATGACAAAGACGATGGACATAAGAACAAAACTTATCCAAACAGATAACTGAAAGTTTTATATGATCAGCGTTCCGTTTAAACATGGTCACGTTGTCGTCACGTGGGCGACGCTGTGAAAACGTATTCCTAAAATTTGAGTATTTTGAATGAAATATATATATGCATGTATGTATATGCGAAAAGTGTGTGTATATAAATATAAATAAATATATATATATATATATATATAATTATTTATATATAATATGCGCAGTACTTATTAGAAAGCGCACAATATCAGAGATGGAGCTAACATATTTGGTTGGATTGATGTGAGTTTGTGATCCTGGGTTTCACGCTTTTGCGATCGTCAGACAAACTGATTAATTTTTTTAAATTTTGGGTTTATGTAGATTGCGTGTATTGGTGTTATTATTGAAGTTGGGGGGAAACATCGTCGTGATGTCATTGTGCTAACGCAAACATCGATGTATGTTCTTACGCCCAATGAAGTACGCAGACACACATACATACTTGGACGTCCGTCGGAACTCATGCATATATAAACATATGTGGACAGTATCGGATATGACATATGTATGTATACGGGTGGTGTTGTGTCTATACATACGCATTTGTATGTTGAAATTCAAACATTGGAAGTGTAGCGAAAATTTCTCGTGAATGTGACGGAAATGTATACATGTCATTTTTCTATTTTTCCACTGAATAATATTTCCTCGCTTGTATGTATATATAAGGTAGGTTTTTGTGTAAAATTATGATAGGTAAAAATTATTATTATTTTTATTTTTATTTTTGAAAAAAGGGGGTTTATTTTTTATATTAAAAGCTGGTTATTTCTTTGTTTTTGATGACTGTGTATATGTAACTGGTAGAAATTTCGGTTTGAAATCCTTATTGGTTATTTTATATGGTGATATTTAATATTTAATATCCTGGGCAAGAGGGTAGTTTATGTTAATAATTATAGCGGGTCTATATGATAATAGTAGATGTGATGTGATAGTAATGTAAGGGATTGGATACAATGATAATATAAGTAGCTAATAGTTATTGTAAATTGGTAGAAGTGATTAGTAATGGTGGGGGGAGAATGATAAAACCATAAATGTAGTTATAGTAGTGGTAGCTTGAACTAAAAAGTGGTTGTTGGTGTTTTATTTTATTTTGTTATATGTATTACTTTATTTTGGTATAAATCCTGATAATAGGTATTCTGTGTAAAATTATGATAGTTGAAGATTGCTATAATTTTTTTTTTTGATTTTTAATTTACAAAAAAAACCTCTTTTGTTATTATTTT
Organism: Acanthosepion lycidas; assembly: GCA_963932145.1. NCBI lineage: Eukaryota > Metazoa > Mollusca > Cephalopoda > Sepiida > Sepiidae > Acanthosepion > Acanthosepion lycidas. The sequence continues at coordinate 93,859,841 of OZ010587.1, forward strand.
AAAGCTGGTTATTTCCTTGTTTGTTTTAGTTTTTTGATGACTGTGTATATGTGACTGGTAGAAATTTCAGTTTGTAATCCTTATTGGTTATTTTTATGGTGGTATTAAATATGCTGGGGGAGGGGGTAGTTTACGTTAATAATTATGGCGGTTTTATATGTTAATAGTAGATGTGATGTGATAGTAATGTGTAAGGGGGTTGGTGACAATGATAATATAAGTGGTTAATATTTATTGTAAATTGTTAGTAGTGATTAGTAATGTTGGTGGGAGAATAATAAAAACCAATAAATGTAATTATTAGGTTCTTACCAAAATAATGACGGTTTTTGACGTATTTTTTAACGTCAAAAACCGTCATTATTTTTGCACCAACCTAATATTGTGGCGCTAGCTTGAACTAAAGAGTGGTTGTTGGTGTTTTATTTTATTTTCTATATTTATTTGTTTATTTTGGTATGAATCCTGGTAATAGGTATTTATTCTCATGGTTATATATGGAAATTATTTCTGATCTTATTGTTTTTTTTGTTTTTTTTTTAAGTATTAAATATGCTGGGGGAGTAATATACGTTAATGATTATAGTGGATTTATATGTTAATAGTAGATGTGATGTGTTAGTGATGGTGTTGGGTGTTGGTGGTAATGATAATATTAGTAGTTAATAGTTATTGCAAAGTGGTAGAAGTGATTACTAATGGTGGTGCAATGATAATAACGATAAATGCAATTATTGTGATGGTATCTTGAAATTAAATTGTGATTGTTGGTGGTTTGTCTTTTTTATCCGTTTGGTGTGAATTCGGATAATAGGTACTTGTTCTTATGCCTACATTTGGAGTTTATCTCTGATTTCTTGTTTAGTAAATTCTTTTACGGTTTGTGTGATATTATTGCTACTTTTTCGTGTTGGCAAAGTAGGTATTTTTTTTGTAATGTTGCTATAGGCAGGAGCTTTTTTCAATATTTCACAACTTATTGTTGGTGTGATATTTTTGTCTTTTTGCTGCCATATGTATGTAGAAAGTGTAGTGCTGTTCGAATATTTGCTGTTGGTGAATGAAAGGTTTTGATTGTTATACCTCATCTTGAATGGACCTTCGGTGGCACGAGAAATTTTCGCTACACTTCCAATCTTTGAATTTCAAGATACAAATGCCTATGTATAGACACAACACCACCGGTATACTTACATATGTCAAATCCGAAACTGTCCACACATGTTTATATATGTATGAGTCCCGACGGACGACCAAGTGTGTATGTGTGTCTGTGTACTTCATTGAGCCTATGAACATACATCGATGTTTGCGTTAGCACAATGACACCACGACGACGTTTCCCCCACCACTTCCATAATAACACCAATACACGCAATCTACATAAACCCAAAATTTTAAAAAATGAATCAGTTTGTCTGACGATCGCAAAAGCGTGAAACCCAGGGTCACAAACTCACATCAATCCAACCAAATATATATACATATATATATATGTGTGTGTGTGTGTGTGTATATATATATATATATGTGTGTGTGTGTGTGTGTGTGTGTGTGTGTGTGTGTGTGTGTGTGTATTTAATCATTTCGCGCCAAGTACAGTGATAATGCCACTAAGAAGATATGGGTTGCTGGGAGTGGAAAAACATAAGAAAGGGCAATAAAGGTACAGGTTCCAGGAAAACAGAAGATGTGTGGTTTTTGTGGGGTTTTTTTTTGTTTGTTTTTTTGCAACGCTATCAAAACGATGGCATTACCTCCCATACACACGCAGACACACACTCAATTTGTCCATGAGGTGTTGGGTAACCAGTGAAACTTAAATACTACCCATCAAAAGTGTGAATTTTCATTTCATCCTTCGTTTCATTTTTGGGAAGTGTTATCTATAATCCAGTGTCCCTTAAAAGGGCTCTGGTGAAATAAATTATTATAATGGAACCATAAAGTTGTTTGTTTTTCTTTAAATTATTAGCTCTAGATTTACATTGAGCTCTCAGGATTTCATCCTCCTTTGGACTACCCCTTACGGATTACCAAGTTTTTCATAACTTATATATATATATATATATATATATATATATATATATATATATATATATTAGGTTGATGCAAAAATAATGACGTAATAATGTCATTTTTGACCTATTTGTTAACGTCAAAAAACGACATTATTACGTCATTATTTTTGCACCAAACTAATATATATATATAAGTGAACATTGAAGTCAACACTCAGAGGCGACAGACTGTTTCATGCTAGACGCAGTTTTGGCCTGACGATTGCGTCCCTCAGGAAACAACCTGTCGCCTCTGAGTGTATTATATACGCTCTATCTCCGATATTGTGCACTTTATCTCATAAATATGGCACACCTTAAAATTATATTTCTTCATCTTTATATATATATATATATATATATATATATATATATGTATATATATATATATATATATATATGTATATATATATATATATATATATATATATATATATATATATATATATATATAACGGAAAGTACTTGATATGTATTTTGGTTGGGAGATTTACGAAATTCTTGTGATTTTACTGCACGGATGCCATCAATAATTTTCCTTGATATGACTGCTCACCCCCCAACTTTGTCACAACGTTATGACAACGATACAATGATCTGCAACTGAAAAACACTGGACTTGTGAAATAAAATCTCACCGCTTTTCTTCATTTGGCCATCGGATGAGAGCCGTATGGTCATTTTCACAAAAAAGAACGGTTTACCGGTTGTTCGGGTTCAATGGGTTAAGAATATCAAAGGCATGAAATTTATTTTCGTAATTTTGAAAGTGAGACACGCTAATTTAGATAATGGGTGCAACTTTTAATGTCTTATAAGAATATATTATCGTTTTCTACAGAACACCTCCGCACATTACAAAGCAACGTGTACATGACTGGTCCGGCCAAATAGATCAACAGAATTCGAAACGTGTGTTATTTATCTGTATGCACTTTGCATTTTCATGGAAGAAAGCAACATTTTTTCCATCGACAAGCGCAGGGAACTTTTTGACCAAACATTTAGGGACATGTTGCAACAGCTGGACGTATAAATGTGCTTTTAATTTTTGAAATAATAGAAATATACAAATAATTAAACGTATAATTTTTAAACTTTATTTATCTGGAAAGCCACTCGCAATTTAAGTGTTGACATGATATTTAAAGTATAAATGAGCTGTAGCAATAAAGCACCTTTGTGTTCAGTAGCAGATTATATATATATATATATATATATATATATATATATATATATATATATATATATATATATTGCGTTTTGAGAACTGAGTTAATAATACCCCAACGATACTTCTACATACACAGCATGATTTTTTTTTACATGACATTAAGAATTTTTGTTGGAGATTTAATTTTGTCAGTCCACTGCCTTTTGCGTTAAACATTGTTGTATACAACCCGTTTTTCATCACCTGTTATGATATATTTAAGGAACTGCTAGTTAGGATGATATATTCGTCATTACAATTGGTTTCCAAAATGGAGATTTCTTATGGCTCGACCTAATTGTTATATTCCAGGTTATTAGGATGAACAAAAACGAAGGAAAATAAACGACAAGTGTAATTCAACTTACGCTTTGCAGATGTCATTGACCTCATAACAGGTAGTAACAATGAGCTCGAGGACTTGACCAACAAATTTTTTGAAAGAGCAGGAGTATGTGGAATGGAGATCAGCTCTGAGCAATCCAAATTAATGGTGAATAGCACAAAGAGTAACAGTTGTGCCGACATGACCATGAATGGGAATTCACTGGAGGAAGTTGTCCAGTTTTAAATACTTAAGAGCAATCTTGTCTAAAGATGTTACCTGCAACTCGGAAATCCGCACACGAATTGCTGCAGACATGGGAGCGATGGCCAAATTGACAAGAATATGGGGAAGCAAAATCAGCTTTCAAACAAATTACAGATTTTACAAAACGCTGGTAGTCTCCATTCTTTTATATGAATGTGAAACATGGACACTGTTAGCAGAAAAAGAGACGTGGATCCAAACGTTTGAGAACCAATGCATGAGGAAACTCCTTGGTATATTCTATTGGGAACATAAAACCAATAAGTTTGTGCAGAAATTGGTTGAAAATTTTGTGCGACACCAGAAACCTTTTCTCGTCACTGTCACACAGAGTAAAATGGCGTGGTTTGGACATATTACAAGGCACAACAGCCTGTGCAAGACCATCATGCAATGCACTGTTGTAGGTGGACGTAGGAGGCGACGCCAACGCAAAAACTGGTTGAACAATGTCAAACTATGCGCAGGTATGACTGTACCGGAATTGCTGATGGCTGCCGTTAATAGAGCGTTGTGGAAAAGAATTAGTGTGGCTTGTGCATTCGGATCCGCGCTATGATTACAAAAGTCAAGAGGATTAGGATGAAGATGATGACGATGTATTTTAAAACATAATAAAATAAGTTTTATTTATTTACTGTCTGAGAAGAACAAGGATTTCTTTGGATTGATACCATGAATTCCTCGTGCGTGTCAGCTTGTGATCATACTTAATTCAAAAGTGTCCTCGCTTCGCATACAGACAAGGGAAGTAACTCGCTTGTATTTTGAGTTATCGCCCTTTAAGAGGGAAGGAAATTTAGCTTCCCCTAACACTAATAAAGCTATTATATACATATATAAACAAATATAATTACTAAAGAATTAATGGATTTATTTTTAATCCGACATTTTTCTTACGTTAAACCTTCTTTACTTACGTTATTAATATTCGGAATATCGTCATAATACTTGTTATTGTTATCACAATGTTTAGGCAGTTGTGCTATCCAGCCATCTTTGAGGGCACAACGGCCGAAACCTTGTGATAACAACAACAAAGATGAGGACAATAGCCTAAATATAAATAGTGTAAATAATAACACCTCATCCCAGAAATTCAGACAGAATATTTTTGTGACGTGTTGTCCTTTTTCCTGGCTGACAGATATAACACACACTGCTTAAATTTTTTTTTAAATGAGGCGTCTATTTCAAACACGGTTATCCGCTAAAATTAACGTTTGAAATAATAGAAATATAGAAATAATTAAACGTATAATTTTTAACCTCTATTTATCTGGAAAGTTTAAGTGTTGACATGATAGTTCAAGTATAAATGAGCTGTACCTGTAATGCACCTTTGTATTCAGTAGTAGATTTTATTTTATGGTTTGATTTGGTTTGGTTTGTTTTACAGCTTAGATTTTACAGATAGATTCGTATGAATAGAATATGTATTCTTAGGTTTAGATTGGTTTGATTTATTTTGTTTTACGGCATATCAACCTCAATGGGTTATTTAATGCCGACAAAATTTTTAGGATAAATTCGCATGAAAATAATATGTATTCTTAGGTTTAGATTGGTTTGGTTTATTTTATTTAATGCCGACAACATTTTTTATTGCTGGTAATATTTTGCTTTTTCAAAAATCTGTTTCTGGTAATATATTTCCTTCAAAATTGGATTGCTGGTAATAATTTTTCAAAAATTATTGCTGGTAATAGGTAACTATTTGCCCATAGCTGGGATCCTAACAGGTGCTACCACCCCGGGTCAGGGTGGACCTGGGAACACCAGCAATTCCACGCTCCTCAAAACCTCCTGATTAGAGGCCTTGCTGCTGGACGTAGTTTAACCTCTTACCCAGGACGCTGATGTAGTTTAACGTCTTACCCAGGAAGCGGATGTAGTTTAACGTCTTACCCAGGATGCAATTTTATTATATATATATATATATATATATATATATATATATATATATATATATATATATATATATATATATGGTAGTACTTGCTTGCAAAAACCTCGGATAGCTCAACTTGCAGTAGAAAAAATCGATACCCGAGGAAAAATGGGGAATAAAAAAAGAAAGAACCAAGAACATTAAAACAAGGTGCAGACAATCTTCCAGTGTTCAAGCTCCAAGTACATAGAGAAAAAAACACTCCAAAATGAGTAAAAAGACAACTGCGTAAAGTGCTCAATACACTAAGTAGAGCAAAGCCTAAGATAATCCTAAGGAGCCAGGCAAACCTACCTAGGTTTCACCTAAACGATTCTTCTGGGTAATGCCGGTTTATATATATATATATATATATATATATATATATATATATATATATGTGTGTGTGTGTGTGTGTGTGTGTGTGTGTGTGTGATCTGGACTCTTTATTTAGCACATTAAATCTGACAATATATTTCGGTCAGATTTCACGATATTCAGACAGACGGAAATGTGTGTATTTGGGTTTATCTCTCAATAAAAAATATGTATTTCTAGAACTCCCAATAAAAATGTGGGAAAATTACACGGTTTATTTTTATTCAGCCCATAAGAGAACAATAAACTTTTATTTGTAAAAATACATTTCAAAATAATAATTTTTTTTTTTTGGTGGGGAGCTTAAATATTGCACAAAATAATAATCTATTCAAAACAGAAAAATTCGCACATGCACGTTGTTTGTTTTTGATTTTGTCGACTGCAGAGTATGGCAGGTTCAGTTGGGCACCGTCTGTCAGAAAAAGAGCATCATGATATAATTCACACCGCCAGAAATTTGGGACCGGTATGCCGTATTGCTTGGCATTCGCACTCAAAGTTGCAATACGAACATTTCAGAATATTTGGGTGTCAATCTGAGGAAAGTGCAGAAAACTCAGAAAGAGTTGGATGAGTTTAATGGTGATTACGAAGGTGTTTGGAGTGATCACTAGTGATGGCGATATTATGCTTCCATTCATCTTCCTACCTGCCTTGAGAAGGTAGTGTGCCCCTCGGTAGAGAGGGTGGCTACTTTAAGATCCTACCTCTGGCAACAGGACTCTGCATCATGCCACACAAGCAGAAGGACTCAGTAATGGCTATCAGACAATTTCTGCGACCACATCACTCCTTACATCTGGTCACCTAACTTGCCAGACTGTAATCCCTTTGATTATTATGTGTGGGACAATAACTCCTTATAACACCAAAAGTAAGGATTATGTCGGCATTCACCAACTTAAGTGTCCTGGTTTACAAATTATCCAAAGTCGTCTAGAGACCGTGGTTAAAGCCAATGGCTATTATATTGAATATATTTACTCTTTAGCATTTCAAGATATTTTTTGTGTAATTTTGGTAAATATATCTTTTAAAATGAGATGTCAGTGTTAATTTCATTTTTGTGTAATTTAGACGACAATTTATCCATCGCACCTTGTGTGTTTGTGTGTATATATATATATATATATATATATATATATATATATATATATATATATATATATATGTATGTATGTATGTATGTATGTATGTATACACTTATTGGGAATTCCAATTACTAAGAATCTCTTTTTCTACAAAATCGACATATCGCCTTATGCATTTTCTCTGTCACACTGCACCGATGTCAATGTCCAGTTGTCTACAAAGTGTAAACTAGCCAAGGGATCAAGTCGCCTGTGTGCAATAAAACTGGATATAAATATGTGACGTCATTCCTGCACTTCACTGTAAATATCTCACGACATCTCTCAAGATTTTTAATCAATTTAAAAGATAATTAATTTTTTTTGTTATCTCTCTTAAACCTTGCTCCGCCATCCGTTTACTCTCTAGGTAGGTTATTAAATAAAGATGAGGTATTAATTCACCTCTTCTCCCCCAGCTATGTGTTAATTAGTACCTCAACGGATATGCAATCTGATAGGTCGTGATCTGGCATGTCGTCTACAGTCACTTTCTCACAAACATGGTATGACTTCCCTCTGTCTTTTCTACAGATATTTTCATGGCAACTGCTCTGACGATCTACATTCACTGTTACCGCATCTTCATGCATTTAAGCGTCCTACTAGCTTGGCATCTCGGTCCAACCCTTTCACTGTCGAAAGAGTTAAATGTAACCGCCTCTTCTACTCCAACAGCTTTTTCGCTCGCACTTCCCGACAGTGGAACTCCCTTCCTCTTACTAACTTCCCTGATAGCTATAATCTTCAAATATTCAAATGTAATGTCAATCGACATCTTCTGATGCCTTAATGCTGATCCCCATCCTTCTCTATATAATTTCATCAAACACCCCACTTTACTCTTTATTCTCGCTCTCACTCTCTGTAACCCCTTGTGTGCTAGTCGCACTCCCGCCTTGCTTGGCGTGAAATGCTTAAAATAAATAAATCTTTCTTATCTATGAAATAATTCTTATAATATAAAAACATATTTTTGGTCGGTATAGTTAGATATTATTTCATGAGTTTTTTTTATTTATTTATTTAATTTTTGCAATATATAATAATTAAAAAAAAAACAACTGTTTTCCCTGTGCTTGTACTTCCCTGCTTTAGTTCGCACGACCGTTACACCCTGCCAATACTTCATTATTATTTATGATTTTTCCGTTTTCATCGCGTGGAAAGAGAGAAAGAGACACTACTTGGTATCAGTGAGAGAAAGAAACAAAAAAGAAAGAAAGAAAGAAAGAAAGAAAGAAAGAAAGAAAGAAGTGTTTACGGGTGTTGCAGTGGCATGTAAAAATCTTTTCATTTGTAACCACTTACTTCTTAAAATAACAACCAACGTTCATATTTATGATTGTTTTTGCAATATTTTCTTAAAGTTTTTAAGCTCAAATATTTAACGAAATAATAGAGGAATGGCTACAGATATTTTATTATCGTGAAACTCGCTATGCGCTGATTCAATCATTGACTAAAGAATTAAGCTTCATCATAAAATTCAAATAGGAATACCGTGAGATTTTCAGGAGTGTTTCTTCTAAAAATAAATGTATTAAATAATAACTTAATTTGTTCTACATTTGAACGCTTCCTTTAATGTTATTTTAAAGTTTAATAAACAAATAAATCTACAAATACTATTCAAAATTTGTATATTTAGGCGTTTCTTTGATGCATATTCTATTGAATATGAAAGACAAGGTGTTTTGATTTACTTTTTTATGCAATTTCTCATGTAATCTAATAATTTTTTTTTCTTTTCGGATCATAAATTATATAAAGACTGTATTGTTCTTTTTATCTGAGCTCTTTCGGCAATGCATTTAACTATTTTAAGGTTAAAATATATTAACTGTTACCAAGAAATAGTTTGTTGCATGTATGTATTTATATAATGTTTTCATTTTCAAAACACGGTCAATGTCCATGTTCATAATTGATATTATCGAGTGTTTATTTGTTTTTTTTTTATTAATAAGGCTTCCATTATTTTTAGCCATTTTTGCATGTAGATGATGCTATTATATTTGTGTTGTTAACAAGTATGTAACGAATAGTGTCCGGTAGGTCCCTATCAGTATTTAAATGAGACCTAATTGAGCTATAGTCAAAAAGGTGTAGTGTGAGTCTTCGTGCAAACATGTTGTAGTGTAGCCTGTATAATTATTTACGTATTTTGATTGATCAGGAATACGATTGCTTAATGGATATTTAAATTCGTAAATAAAATTTGTCCTATTAAATTTTGTTCTAAGAGATGAATTATTATTTTTAACTATAAGTTTAGAGGTTTTAAATATTTTGTAATAAATAATTGATCTATTTTTATTTTTTTGCTATTGTCAAATAGTGTTGTGCATTTATATATTTAAATAATATTTAAAGGTATGATTGTTATCTATATTCCTATGAGATTCTTGTTGATACTTAATTGTGACGCGTCCCACTTTACACAGGATCAACAATGATTGATTGATTGATTCATTCTTTTGCTTTTTACGGTTTATCAACATTTTGAAGATTATTTAATGCCAGAAGATATTTTTAGATCGTAAAAATATTTTGGAAGTAGTAACGATTTACTAATAAAAGTCATAATAAATTAGAGGTTTTGGATACCTCAGCGTTTTGCAATATTTAGCAAGCTTGTCTCGATAGAAAAATTACGACTGAATAAGTTCGATCCTTACTTTTAGCCTAGAAAATCACGTTACTAAAAAGAAGTGAGTAAAGAAAAGGAACCATACTTTCCACAGAGGTATTTGCGCGCAAGTTAATTATAACGAACCCAACCATAATTGAAACACGTTTCACCGATTTTCCATTCCAAGACGTTATCCATTACACCAGCCGCACACGCTTACAGCACTTGTTATTGCCAAGCGGTCACCGATCTAGCTATTGACCAGGATCGTTTTGGCTTAACTTCGGTGGTCATACGCAAACCAGTAAGTCACGGGCCGACAACGATGGAGACCTACATGAACAACAACAAAAAGAAAAATAACAATAGAAATCTTCTTCAGTATCTGTCTATATTTCTGAGATGAGATATTATGTACACTATTCACATTATCCAGACTATTGTCCTCATCTTTGTCGCCATATTTATTACAACGTTTCGGACTTCTTCAGGCGGTTGGAATGTCGAACTGAACCTTTTATTTCGCTCACTGGGGTAGACTGTTCTAGTTCTACGTGCCATGTTTTAATGGATGTAAGTTGTCAATTATCTCCTGTTTCTGATTCAAATTTTAGATGCAAACTTGAATCCAAAACAAGGAAAATGTCATGTTGGCTGAGGTTAAGAACCAGCTGTTGTATAAAAGTGGTTTTAGTACAATGATGGCGACTTAATGCTTTCCTGTCAATACTGGCCTTACTTGTCGCTACAACTACAATCTTTCCACGCCACGAACAACAAAAATATCTCCAACTAAGTTTCCCGCTACTAAGAACAGAAGCGCCTTAAAACACTCCAAAATTCCGAAGTGACCTCTACGCCAAAGAAAGCCAGGGAAAGAGAAAAAAAAACATCAATGGTCGGTGAAGTATACTGTACTCGGAACTGGAACATCGACAAACAGCCAGATTGGTTTGGGGGTTGAAAGGCGGACAGATGTAAGTCAACAGACATGGGATTTGCATGATCAATCTTGTGAGTGTTGACCAGTAGGGTTCCCGTTTATTCGATCGGTTAGCCAGTGACCAGTTCAAACCTGTCATTACAGATCACGGACAGCCATTGTTGAGTAGCGGGCACCAACGTATCGGACTTGCGATTTTTCAATAGACAATGAAGTTCTCAGTTCAACACTGGCGACATTAATAAAACGTAAGGATGCATTTTGTATCTACAAGGGTTGATGAGTGTATAGCTCTGTGATAAAGAATGTTTATATAAAAATGAATGTATATATATATATATATATATATATATATATATTATAAATTAACTGATTTAAAAAAATATGGTTCCATCACTACCAAGGAATTGCCATGTTTCAAAAACAGAAACAAAAAATTTCAAATTCAATTATATAATTAAATTAAAAGCATTCATTCTGTTTTATCTTCAAGCGAATTTTGGATTCCAAAAATTCGCTTGAAGATGAAACAGAACTAATGCTTTCGATTTAATTATTTCATTGAATTTGAAGTTTTAATTTTCTGTTTTTGAAACATGGTAATTCCTGTGTAGTGATGGAACCATATTTTTATTAAAATCAGCTAATTTATAATGTTTATGTTCTGTAAATTTACACTGAGCACTGTTTTGTAAAATTAAAAATATCAATAAGAACACCGGATTATATATTTTACTGTTCTTTCTTTTTTACTATAACATATATATATATATATATATATATATATATATATATATATATATATAATGTGGATGTAATCTAGAAACCTAATCGACCAGACAGCTTCAAACGGAGCTTATTTCCTGCCACTTTAGAGTATTTTAATCATAAGGTAGTACGGTGGAGGTACGGTGGAGGCACGGTGTAGTATCCGATTGAAGAATCGGAGAGCCAAGTTCGAATTCTATTCGAATCCATTACATTCACTTACGTGCTAATACCCTTGGGCAAGGTATGAATCGTCTTCTTCTCCCCCCAGCTATGAAAAAATAGCGACTTGGATGGAAACTGTCTACGTCAGAAAGAAATGGCAACCTACTGTCGGAAAGATTTTTCTCTTCGAAAGATATATGATCACCTAATCATGTGAAAGACATTTGGGTCACTAACACACTAAAAAGAGAATGTCTCATATCGTGAATATTTGACATCGAAAAACATAAGAAAAAATTAATTATTTTTAATAATATGCGGAAATCTGTACGCCTTGCCTGATGAAGGTCGCGAGACCGGAAACGTGTGTAGCAAAATTAAATTGGAAAATAAAGCATAATATATTTTTTTAAAATCCACATTACATCCAAAAACGTTTTCGGTTTCTCTCTTCTTTTTATATATATATATATATATATATATATATATATATATATATATATATATATATATATATATATCCTTAAGAAAAATATTGGTAAAATAAATAGAGTCCAATGTAAATCAAAAATTCCTAAAGCAGCTCATTATAAGAGAGACTCTGTACATGAAAACCCTCCCGCACCATCAATTTCGTCTTTTTTAACAAGGAAAATGGTGTGCTGAAATCATTTAAAAAATAGAAAGTGGCCCACTCTAATTCAGACATGCCCTATACACGCTTTTTAATTTGGGTTTCGTTTGGTTTGTTTTACAGCATATCAACCACAACGGGTTATTTAATGCCGACATTTTTTATTGCTGGTAATACTGTTTTACTTCAAAAATGTTTAGCTGGTAATATTTTTTTTCAAAAATGTATTGCTGCTAATATTTTTTCCTTAAAAAGTCATTGCTGCTGACAATTTAAAAATATATATTGCTGGTATTAAAACCTATTTTTACACTTTCGCAGTGTTTTGACTTCAGATTGGGGGTTAACAATTTGCCCATAGCTAAGACCCTAATATCTGCTACCACCCCGGATCAGGGTGGACCTGGGAAGACCAGCAATTATGAGGTCGTTCCACGCTCCTCAAAACCTCCTGATCAGAGGCCTTGCTGTTGGACGTATTTTATCGTCATACTCAGGACGGTTTTTATTTTTTTTAAATTCGTTATTTGGAACATTTTTTTCATGTATTACTATCGATGAAGCGTTGTATGTTTTAAATTGTTTTTTGAAGATTTTAAGAAATCTTGGTATACATATATTTTTTATTTGTTACCATAGTGGCGTTCAATTTACAAAGAAATTAAATAGTAAATGGGACCCTCAATTAACTTTCATCAAATTGAACAAAAAACACATATTTGTGGTCTTGAATCTTTTTAATGATATGAGAAAAAATTAAAACATGATTATTTCAAGTTGCGCTGTTATCAAACAGGATGTGTTTCAATAATTTCAACTACGCGGAAAGTTTAAAATCGGAGGAATAGGTTCGAAAACTGATGGCTGTTAACTTCTGGTCTTTATTGCAAAGGTTATGTCGCCGTTTTTAAAACGCTTAACTGCCACGATCCTCATAGTTATCTCCCTTTTTTAACGAACCCATGATTTCACTATCCATTAATTGTATTCCTTCGAAATCTTGATGAATATTAACAGATTTAACGTATAATTAATATGATTTGAAATAACTATTATTTATTTTGACCCTTTCATATAATAATATTGATAATTGAAGATATTAGCGATCGAGGAAACATCCCCTTGGGTGTCGATTCCACAGGGCAGTGGTTCGTGAGAAGAAGCTGTTCGAGTGGAACTTACTTCTCACCAATTTGTTTTGTTTTACGGCATATCAATCTCAATGGGTTATTTAATCCCGACAAGATATTTATTGCTGGTAAATTTTTTCTTCAAATATGTATTACAGGTATTAAAATCTATTTTTACACTTTCATAGTGTTTTGACCCCAGTTTGGGGGTTAGGGGGCTAGATAGATAGATAGATAGATAGATAGATAGATAGATAGATAGATAGATAGATTAGGTTGAGACTAACTATAAACCATTCGTGGCAGTAGTTAGTTAGTTAGTTAGATAGATAGATAGATAGATAGATAGATAGATAGATAGATATGAAAAGTCTTAGCTAAACAGACAGACGGACAGACAGACAGACAGATAGATAGATAGATAGATAGATAGATAGATAGATATGAAAAGACTTATATATATATATATATATAGAGAGAGAGAGAGAGATAGATAGATAGATAGATAGATAGATAGATAGATAGATAGATAGATAGATAGATAGATAGACATACATACTAACATACAGGATTACGGCTATATCACGTTAAAACACAGGTTCCCGTACGATCACTGAAGTTAAGCGACATCGAGTCTGGCCAGTGCCTAGGTGGATGACCACTTGGAAATATCAGTAGCTGTAAGCTTGGATGTGCAGGTCCTGTGATAAATAATGGCACGGAATTTTTAATGAAGTGTTCTAATTCCAATTCACTTATTTTCACTTATGCGTAAATACCCTTAGGAAATGTATGAATCCACCACTTCTCCCACATCTATTGGTTAATTTGTAAGACTAATTATTATCCCCACCCCAAAAAGAATTCTTACACTTAAAATATTTTCCGGCTTTAAGTAAACTGCAAAGAGTTGATAATCCGTAGAAAACGTATCAATTAATCAATTAGACTAACACACGAGAAAAGACGATGGATTAAAAAGAATATCTCTCAAATGAGCCCCAAAATTTGATCTCCAAGGAAGTAAGATAATATTGTGTGTGTAGTAAGATCATCGGGTTATTATTCAGAGTTCTTAAAACAAAATGAAAAAAAAATAAATGTGCATTTATCTGTCCATTCATTCCGACCCAGTTTTTTGAACAGGAGCAGAGTTTTATCCCTTGGCCCCTGTTCCGGACTGGATCTTCTTTTTGCCTTCTAAAGTCTACTTCAACTCTATACTTCTAACGTCACCGCCTGAACGCTGAAATTTTATTTACTAATTATTTTTGTGTCTCCTCCTCGATAGTAGAAGATAGGTTCGCTTATTTTCAGGTTAATCCTTCTCCCTGGTCATTTGAACAGGAATAGAGTTTTATCTATTTTTTTTCTGTTTAGGATTAGATTTCCGGTTCCTTCTTTTCCCACTCTCTCACTCCCAGAAGCGACTTGCGTCTTAGTGACTTTATCCTCTTATTTGCGTTGAATTGATTAAAAACACGGAAAACAATCAGCTATACGTTCGTCAGTAGGGAAAATATTGTTTTCCTCCGTCACAACACGTGGTTGCATACAGAAAGAACATCACAGAAAACAATTTTGGAATTCGGTTAGTCTGTGCTAGCCGACCCGCCATATTCTACTGACTTAGCACCAACCGATTATTACCTTTTTCGATCGCTGCAAAACGCTTTGATGGGAACATTTGTCTAATGAAGAGTTCAAGACGTGCATCGAAAATCTTTATGCAGGAAAAAATGAGGAGTTTTACTCAAAAGGTTTTGAAGGGCTTCCTGATAAGTGGTCACAAGTCATTGCAAATTAGAGTAAATATAAATCAGTTATGTGCCATGTGATACACGCTTAGGCGATCATGTATCTTGCAATCATATATCTTTCGAGGCAGTAGACCAGTTACCATCCAAGGCAATAGAACCCGATCTGTCCCGCTATTTACTCATAGCTGGGAGGAGAAGAAGAGGATTCATACCTTTTCCAAGTGTATTAGCACGTAATGAGTGTAATGGATTCGACTGGAATTCCAAATCGGCTCTCAGATTTCTCAATCCGGGCCGCTATCCACTACTCCACTGTACGTGAATATACAATGGAATAAAAATTTTACTTTATTCTTGGACAATAAGTTGGTAAACAAAAAATGGAAAATGTTTATGATTCACGCACACAAACACGCATGCGCTGAAGCAAATGTGAGTAAAAAAAATGATAATAGTTTGAATGCTCTGAATATTGCTGCCTTAAGAGATTCTTGATAAAATACGAAGAATCTGCAATGGCATTGGTCAATGTCTGGAATCACGACTTCAGTTATTTTCCTAACCGCCGTAGCGTAGTTCCACTTTGACTTTTCTATAAATAATTTCACGTTTTGTACTCTCAAAGTTTTATCAATGAATTAAGTACAGTTTTAAACATGATATGTGTAAATAAAACAAAATAATCTAATAAAGATGACACTAAAACAGTCTACCCCAGTGAGCGAAATGTAGGGTTCAGTTCGACATTCCAACCACCTGAAGAAGGCCGGAGCGTGCAACGGACGAAACGTTGTAATAAATATGGCGTCAAAGATGAGGACAATAGTCCGAATAATGTAAATAGCATACATAATACCTCATCTCAGAAATATTGACAGATGCTAAAGCAAAGATGAGGACAATAGTCCGAATAATGTAAATAGTGTACATAATACCTCATCTCAGAAATATAGACAGATACTGAAGCAAAGATGAGGACAATAGTCGAATAATGTAAATAGTGTACATAATACCTCATCTCAGAAATATAGACAAATACTGAAAGGCCGAAACGTTGTAATAAATATGGCGACAAAGATGAAGACAATAGTCCGAATAATGTAAATAGTGTACATAATACCTCATCTCAGAAATATAGACAGATACTGAGTTGACTCTGTATTTACATGATGAGCAGGGCTCCTTGTAAAATGGCTGAAATCAATATTTTTAGATTCTAACAAACGTTATGAACAATTAATGTTTCATGAATTCTAATTATACAAAGTCGGATCCACTACATTTAATTACATGCTAATACCCTTGGGAAAATTATGAACCCTCTTTAATCTCCCCCCCCCAGGGTAGATAGCAGGACAGACTGAGTTCTATAACCTTGGATGGCTAGAAGAAGGAAAAGCTCTGAATTAAAACCGGCCTGGACAGATTTGGGCTCCGTCAAGCTATCATATTCAAGAAACACCACTTCTACAGTACACATCGTGTCCCTACGATCCTTCGGCTTACGTGGAAAAAATATACAAAAATTGTTAGAAGTATGTGCTCTGTTTTTTACGAGCGGACCAGTTAATCTCAGCCGTGCCAAGAATTCTCGGAAATATTTATAAAAAAAACGAAAATAGTTTTGATGCTGTTTAATGCAAATTAATAATAATAATATTTTGGAGTCATAGACAGGATGGACGGAAATGCATCAAATACGCTTCAGATTAAATTTCCCTCTGTTCCTTTTAAAACTGATAAAGTAAAGACGATAGTCAGTGGTGGCGTTGCAAAAATAGACATAAATGCTCCGAGAAAGATCCAATATAAGCTGTAAGAATAAAGAAAAGAAAGAAAAAAAGAGAAAGATCCGAAATGATGCTTTGAACAACAACAAAAAAATCCGAACCAAAAATAGACAGCCGGCAAAAGAAGAAAAATAAAAAAACGAAAAGAAAAAAAAAATTAGCGAAATGAGTAATAATGACACAAAATGAAAGAAAGCATTAAGGTCAAGTCGGTACAAAGCCATCCATTTTAACGTATCTAATGCTTTATGACGACAGAGCAAACATGGCTAGTCTAATCAGTCGATTTAATCGCCGCCATTTTCACTCGTACATTCAACCCCACAACTCTAACTAAATAACACCCAAGCCCTCATCACAGCTAACTTCTTTATCTATACTTCTGCTACCACTTTGGTATGCCATTCTCCCCGCCTTCACCTCCGCCTACAGCCATTAATACTTCTTCGCGGGTCTTTTTACTTATCAAATTTTCTTTGTTCTCGACGAACAGAACCGTTAATTTTGCCATCTCTCTTTATCTGTTCAAAACATTTTGTTTATATACCGTGTTCATTCAGGACATGGGCGATCGTGACTCTCCACAATTTTCTATTCTTTGTATTTCTAAGCAATATTTCTCCCTTTACTAGCCTTACAACGGATTCGCTGCGCAATAGCAATAACCATTCAGGTCCAGTTAATATTAGGTTGGTGCAAAAATAATAACGTAATAATGTCGTTTTATGACGTATTTTTTAACGTCAAAAAACGACATTATTACGTCATTATTTTTTTCACCAACCTAATAATAATTTCCGAGGGGGTCAAAATCGTTTTATTTTATTTTATTCTTTTTTTTTTAAGCGGAAAGCCACTAGCACGCGAGGGGTTACAGAGAGTTGGAGCGAGAGCAAATAGGAGTGATAGAGGAAAGAGAGAAGATAGGGGATAGATCAAGGCATCTGGAGACGTCGATTGACATTACATTTGAATAGTTGGAGACTATAGCTATCAGGGAAACAGGAAAAGGGATGGGAGTTCCGCAGGCGAGAAGTGCGAGACATGAAGCTATTGGAGTAGAAGAGACGGCTACATTTAACATTTTCGACAGTGAAAGGGTGTGAACGAGATGCCAGCCTAGTAGAACGCTTAAATTCATGAAGTCTGGGAACCAGCGAAAGCAGCTCCTCAGAGCAGTTACCTTGAAAGTATTTCTAAAAAAAAGTACGTCTGTGAGAGAGCGACTGCAGACGAGATGCCAGATCAGGGTCAGTTACATTGCATATCCGTCTCTGGATTTTAACAGAAGGGGCTCCAGACCATATATGGCAGCAATACTCCATGCAAGGGCGAATGGTTGATTTGTATATTTGAAGGATCGACTCCGGTGAGAAAAATTTCCGAGCGCGGCACAGGGAGCCAACTTTCCTTGCGGTGGACGAAGCTATTGACTCAATGTATTTGTTCCATCTCAGGTCAGCAGTGAGACCGAGTAGACGCAAAGAGGAGCTCTAATAAATTAATATTTTTTTCAAAAAGAAGGATAACGGGACGAAGAAAAAAAAATTTTTTTTCACTTCTTTAGACATTTTCAGAAAATTTTAAGAAGTAAATTTTTTCTTAAAATGTCTAAACATCTAGACCAAACATAAGACCAATCCACGGAGCATCTGGGTCTATTGATTTTCTGAGACGACACAGAGTACAAAACATATTCGTGTTGCCTCTTAACGTAAACTCAGTACATACTGGGATAACCACAAATCAACTTAGCATAGATCAAAGGTTACTGATGGACGTTAATTTCGATTCCGAACTCTGGTATTTCCTGGTCTGAATCACATAGGTTCTACTAGATTTAAATGGCCTGTCATCTTGCTGGCACTGGGAACAGGTGCATTGTCCAGCGCAAAAAAAAAAAAGAAAAGAAAAAAGAAAAAAAAGGAGCTTTCTGTAGCCTCCCTCATTCTCTCTCTCTCTCTCCCTCCCTCTTATTCACACGTCTCCTTTATTCGGTACAATACAGGAGTAAGTGTTTGATCATTATGAAAATACTCGGTCATTCACATTACGATAAACTATATAGTATTCAGTGGACGCACGTGCTTAAGTAGACATGATTATTGATTACTTTTAAAACAGTGAAATTAACATCTACCGACCCAGATATCAAAAGACTTAAATCAAACCCCGTATACCATTTATTCTGGGCAACGGCTTTTAATCAAGTATTCTTGGCCACTTAATTATAAGAATCTTGGTTCCACCTGTTCAGACTAAAAAAAACTAAAACTCTATCCCACGTACGTCGGAACAAATCTATTCACTTCGTATTCCATCAATAATATGGAAGACCCATTCGAACAACCGCTTCCGAAGAACCACTACTTTGCGGAACAGATTCCCAAGTGGACGCTTCGCTGATCGACACAATCTTAACCGCTTCAAATCTAGTGTCAACCGTTATCGTCTGTACATATCGAAATGTACTTGCCTCCTTCTCTTACGTTGAAATACCAAAATAATTCAGTAACCTTCTACCTTGAGTAGTTCTTTGGCCTTTATATTGGTTGTTGACTTAGCAAAATAAAAAAAGACATACATCAAATTAAGGCAAAATTTCCCTAATTAAGAAAAACCGACTGTCGCATTGGGGACTTCGGAATGGTGTTTTAAATATAGTTAGGAACCTCCCAAAGAAACGCGATACCTAATATTTAAAATGAACTTTAAAAATGAAAAATCTTTCTTGAAGCTTCTATTTTAGTCTCAATTTCAGACTCATAAACTAAATCTAACATTTCCTGTAACAAAATACTTTGTTGTATTTCAAAATGAATTTAAAGTGATTAGAATGAGTTATTTTTTGTTATTTCTAAAGTGACTGATTTTGACCATATTCTCTTAACACAACGCAATTCTCTTTATTAAAAAATCTTTCAAAAATAATATATTCAAGTCCGAAACTTTATTTGATGA
This sequence comes from Acanthosepion lycidas, assembly GCA_963932145.1. Taxonomy (NCBI): domain Eukaryota; kingdom Metazoa; phylum Mollusca; class Cephalopoda; order Sepiida; family Sepiidae; genus Acanthosepion; species Acanthosepion lycidas. The sequence continues at coordinate 93,879,933 of OZ010587.1, forward strand.
AGATTAGCTGATTTAAAGTATAATTAACCTGGTTGGAAAGAAATATTACTTACGTTTAGTTTAAAATATCTCAGACATGCATTTTTACACGGAGATGGATGTTTTCATGAGGTGCTGACAACTCTATTAAAAGCTTGACAGTTCTAATAACAGCCTAAATTTGAACTAATTTTTTTGTAGGGGGGGCGTATCTGTAAAAATTACTTAATGAATATAACGTGAGAACATTTTTTATATAATTCTTTAACTAACCAGTAATCTCAAAAATTGAGGATAATATAATAAAGTAATTTAATGATTCGTTCAATTTTAAGTACTTTTGCGTTAATTGATTTTGTTACCGCTTTTTTTTTTTATAATATCTTGTATGGACGTCCGTATTTATAAAAATCGGTACGTTTACACACATGAGGAAAATTCAAAATTATTTTTAAAATACTGGGGAGTCGATGAATTGTAGTAAGGTTTTCCATTTATGATTAGTAAATATAGTTTTTACAGTAAATTTGCTTTTAAACGCCCAAACGCCCGCGCGCTAAATATCTATTATAATTTTCCAAAATCGTCATAATTCCGTGTAAATGTACATGCTGAACTCGAATTAACAATTAAATTATAAAGAAAACTACCGTTTTGAAGTTATCGACAAGAAAATATCGGACTTCTTGTTGGTCATTCGTCCCCCATTACCTCCATAATGTTCACTGATTCACCGCGAAGTACTTCCTTTGGTGTAATCAGAAATTTTGGCCTATTTATTTTTACAGACTTTCGGTGCAGAAAATCCCTACGCCCTACCGTTAAGAAATGTAATTTTCTTATTTTTATTTATTTATTTTTTATTTAAAACAAAAAAATTAAATAATACAATTGGACCTTTTATCCGTGTAGAATAGCAATAATAAATTTGGGAAAATTTCAAGAGCCTTAGCACGCGAGCGTTTGAGCACTAAAAAGAAAATTTACCGTTTTTATTTAATAAGAATATCACCTAACCGATGCACATTAATACAGAATTTCAAAAGATTTATAACTTTATAAATTATACTAATGTAAAAAAAAAATGAAAACAATTTTTGTAAAAATAAATTATAAATCGAAAAATTATTATTCTTAAGACAATAGTGTACATAATATTCATATAAGAAATTAAAACCTTTTCTAATTAAAAAAAAAGTCTTACTTTTATTGCATTTTTTTTAATTTTATGATGCAGAGAATATTTTTGGTAACCCATAGTAACCCATATAAGCCATAAAATTGATGATTTAAATTCTTCAATGATTTCTGTTTATAAATAATATAAACATTAAACCGCTTAATGAATTTTTCGGATTTTCATAAAATTAAATAAGTAATGGGTAAGAGATGTAAAAATAATATATTTTTATCAAGATTTACTTAAGAGAGATTTTGAAAACAATTTCATTGATATGTAAGTCCTGAAGGATTCATTGAAATATATGCGGAGTTGTAGTGTGTGGTTAGAAAGATGGAACACTGTCGATAACCGATGCTACACAAGTGGAAACCCGATTAGTATCGACTGGATCACTGTGGAGAGATGGTATGATGTTGAAACTTAATAAACTTCGGCTAGAAAAATCACTGATGGTGTGTACCAAAGCATCCAGTAGATGTATTTTTTTTCTTTTCTTTTTATATGCCATGTCACTTCAGGATATAGGTGATCATGGCTTTGGAGCTCTCAACAAGTCCCTTCCCTCTGCTTCCTCTCCCAGACCACGTCCTGTCGTCCAAGTCCGCTAGGTATATGTCACGCGTTGTTTTTCCTTGTCTCTCTTTCCCTCTATTCAACCTGTGAGTATCAGATTCTCCAGGCCCGCTTTCCTCATTATGTGTCCCAGAAAAGTGTCCCAGCTGCCGATTTCTGATATTAAGTATAAGACTTCTCCTCGTTCGCAACATCTCTAAGACCTCATCGTTGCACACTTGCTTGGTCGATGATATCCTCAGCATCCTTCTGTAGAACCACATCTCTGTCGCCTCGATTCTTCTCTTCATCTTTGAGGAAATCGTCCAACATTCGCTACCGTAAAGAAGGACACATGTCACGTAACAGTTCAGTATTCTTTTCCTTTTTACCAAAGATATCCTCCTGTTTAGCAGGAATCCGCCCAGCTTTTGGAATGTGTCATTGGCCATCCCAATACTTCTACGGATCTCAGTGTAGCACTTACCATCCTCTGTCAAGAGGCTTCCCAGGTATTTAAACTTCCGCGTCTGCTTGATTCTAGTGTTTCCGACATCCAGATCGCATTTCGGGCTCATCCTCTTACTGACGACCATATATTCTGTCTTCTTGTAGTTTATGCTTAGTCCTTTCTTCTCACTCTCCTTCGATACCTTCTGTAGGAGATTTTGTGAATTCATTTCCGTGTCTGCTACCATTACTGTGTCATGTATTTTACGAAATGAAATTGCTCTCGAATTTGTGAATAAACTTTTCAAAGTGTTTTTATATTTTTCTTCAAATACTTTCGATTTTCTCAGTCATTATCAAGAAACGATATGATGCCTGTGAACAATAACAAATTATGAACTTCGGGCAGTTTATCTAGAGCTTTGACAATACTCACCCTCTTATTAGAAAATTGGAAATATACAATAACAAATTAAATATACATACCTTGTCGGTTCTTTTAAAATACATTTGATTGGACATATATATATATATATATATATATATATATATATATATATATATATATATATATATATATTCGGTTGGATAGATGTGAGTTTGTGATCCTGGGTTTCACGCTTTTGCGATCGTCAAAAGCGTGAAACCCAGGGTCACAAACTCACATCTATCCAACCAAATATGTTAGCTCTATCTCTGATATTGAGCGCTTTCTAATAAGTACCGCGCATATAATATATAAATAAATATATATATTTATTTATATTTATATACACACACTTTTCACACACACATATATATATATATATGTAAAATATATATATGTAAATATATATGTATATATGTAAATAAATATATTTTACATATATATATATATTTATATGTATATATATATACACAGACAAAAATTTGGTTTACCAACGGGATCACCTCTTAGCAGCGTTCTTGCTTGTCTATTTTTAGAATTTCTAGAAAGTGACTTATTCAAAAATATTCTTCCTACAAACTCTTCATATTTCAAATACATAGACGACTCATTATTAATACATACACAAAACACTAATTTAACGGATCTTCTCTCCAAACTTAACAGCGTTGTACCTACAATAGACTTCACTTTCGAAACTGAAAGTAACTACACTCTTCATTACATAGAAATAATAACGAACTCAATTTTGAGATTTACAGAAAGGCTATAAACAAAAATGATCTGGTCAGTTTCTACTCAAACCACTCTTCTAAAATTAAATCTGGAATTATTACAGATTTCTATCTGAGAGCATTAAGAATGTGCAGTCCCCAATATTTACTTAAAGAAGAAACATAAATAGAAAATACATTGAAAAACCTACAATACCCATATCATTTCATCCACAACGCAAGAAAAAAGTCATACAAAATTTACAACCGAAACAAAAATAATAACATAATCCGCAATAATAAATTATATATATATATATATATATATATATATATATATATATATATATATATAATATATATATATATATATATATATATATATATATATATATATATATACAATGTATGAAAAATAATTTCTTAATTTTGGCTTCTTCGCATAGTTTAAATTTAACGTAGGTCATATTCAATTGATTGATCTGAGTAAAGCCCACAAACCTTATACAAAGCCTTTAGCCATTATTATTTTGTTTTTCTAAATAGAGGTTGGATTTTGTTTTTGAATCTAAAAAAATCGTTCAGTCGCCAGTGATTTACAATCACCTGATGAGATGCATTGATACGCATCGAAACATGACTGCAATTCTGTAGCGATTTCGAAATGTTTTCTATGTAATATCCCTATATATATATATATATATATATATATATATATATATATATATATATATGAATCCTCGGCGAGGCACTGTGCACTGAATGCTCTGTGGAACCGACCCACAAGAGGATGTTTCCCCGATGACTACAATTTTAAGCTGTTCAATGCTAGGATTAACGATGATCTTCCTATCCGTATAAATTGCCTCCTAACGTAACTCTCTACCTCGAGGAGTCCCCGGACCTTGTAAAGATGACCCTTACAGTAATATATATATATATATATATATGTATGTATATGTATAATGGGACACTGAGGACAACATCGAGTGGTGACAGTCTGTTTCATGCGGGAACACACATTTTACACCTGAAGATTGTGTCCAAGCATGAAACAGACTGTTGCCGGTCGGTGTTGACCTCCCTGCCTACGTTTATGTTTTTTACATTTTAAGACTATACTTTTAATCATATATATATATATATATATATATATATATACATATATACAAACACAATGGGTAAAAATGTACATAATGTGAGGAAACAGAGCTATATTTATATATATATTAGTGAATATAATATCCAATGTCGATAACACAATTCAGATTTCAACATGGCCGGAATTTATATATATATATATATATATATATATATATATATATATATATATATATATCCCGAAACCAAAACAAAACTATTAAATAAGCGATATAAACAAATTTTTACTATGTTATTAAAAACATAAATAAATAAGATAAGAAATAAAAATAAAAAAAAATAATGACAAGCAAAATAATTTAACCCAAATAAATAAATAAACGACTTCCGGTAAAATAACCGCCAAAATAGACTACCCACAATGCACCACTGACCCGTATGTATACATAGCTTAGAAAAATAACAGTGGTCTGACGATTGCGTCTAGCATGAAACAGACTGTCGCCTTTAAGTGTTGACTTCAATGTTCACTTTTATATTTACACACGCTCTATCTCTGATATTGAGCATTTATCCCATTTATCCCCCTAAGACTATATTTCTTCATATATATATATATATATGTGTGTGTGTGTGTATGTGTGTGTGTGTTGCTTGTCCGTGACACTTCTTTCACGCGCCATTTCATTTGCACTTTATGTAATCTACAAAATACAGACTTTCCTTGTATATCAGAATTATGTGTTGTTTCAACGCTACATTAATATGTCGTCATCTGACTCATAAATTACGAATTCTAAATGTTACCCAGTATATCTTTACTATTTTTTGTTCTTATTTTCATCATCGCATAATAATAATAATAATAATAATAATAATAATAATAATAATAATAATAATAATAATTGCTCTTGTTTCCTTGCGCAGACATTAAAATATACACATTTCTGGATATTATGGCGTCGCGTCGGGGAATTGAAAATGATTGATTGGCTTGGTTTTCTTATACAATATGTCGACATTTTCTCTCTCTATCCGGCCTTACAAACAGAACCCATGTTTTTTTTTTATCGGATCATACATTCGTTATTGAAACTATGTGTTAACATCTTTATCTTTTTGTATCTATTACTAAGGCTTAGTGTATGTGTAGTCGGGTCGTGTTATGTTGTCGCTGGACGTGACCAATAACCACCCACCGGTTTTTAAAAGATTAAATAATTCAAGAACAGAAACTTGACAGTTTTATCATTTCTTTATTTCATGACCAACGGCGCGTCGGACGAATGATTTTCCCTTCTCCAAATATGCTATGTCTGTAGCGGTAGGTTTTTCTCTTATCTCGGACAATAGAGTGAAGCCCGTCTGTATCTATTCTCCGTTCTCGGACGATAGATTTATTAACCGTCTCTTGGCTGTAGACCGCACAACATTGATGAGACGGATCAGATAGCGGTTTCTCCTTCATCAGGGGCGAAGGTTTGAATTTTGCAGAAGAGCACATTTTTTTTTAATTTAGTTTTCTTGGGTGTACAACTAGTTTTAACAGACATTGTAAAAAAAAAGGGGCTTCTATTCATACACGGGTATCCATAATAATAAGCATAACATTTGAAATAATAAAAATGCCAGATTAAAAACAAATCCAGCAATTCTGTAGAAATTGTTATGAACAAACCAACACACAAATACATTCAGACACATGATATATTAAGGTTTTATAAACCAGAAAAATGTTAAGAAAATTCATGACAAATTACAAAACATTTTTCATGCTACGTGTTTCATTAATTCATCGGACTCATGTTTATGTTACTCATAAAGTAACTACGCATGCGCACGAAAGGGAGGGGTTGCTGAAATTTTAATCTTTAATTTTAATGTCTTCGCGTATATACTCTAGCCTAGTATTTCTCAAAGTATCTTATGTGGCGTACCAGCAGTTTATTTTTTTCAATGTATGGGGAACCGGCGATCAAAATTTTACAGTCTCATGGATTGCGCTGTGGAACCCCAATCCATTTTTTTTTTTTTTTTTTTTTTTGATATTATCTGTACTAAACAGAAAGACATGCTGTCTTATTCATTCTAAGGCCAGCCATCATTGACGTAACAAGTCTTCTCAGTGTGCTAGGGACCGGTACCATTTTTGTGCCATATAATTATATAATAATTATCCAAGAAAATGTTATTTGAAAATTCGGAGTATTATTCATTTATAGCAGACAGATTTTAAATCTAAGTAATTAAATGCTAATTTAAAAAGTTGGCCTAAAATCCACTTAGCTGTGGAACAGTCCACAGTCAGGTGAATTTTTAAAGGACAATTTAGAAAAAAATGTCCATGAAAATGTTTTTGTGATAATTCAATTGAATATCTTGCTGTTGATTTTATCACCTTCATTAGTTGTATAGAAATGAATTTTAACATAAGTGAGTAATTAAAAAAATGTACCCATAATAAATATAAAACTTAAATGAAAATGTTCCAAAAAAAAAACGAGTCAGTCTCCCGTGGCGTGGAATGTGACTACTGTTTCTTTGTTTTTTTTTTCTGAAAACTCTCTGCTTACCGGCAGACGATGGCTTGCGTACCGCCAACATGGACACAAATTTACTGTGGATGATCTAGCAATTAAAGCACTCTCTATACATTTTCGTCGTCGTAAATTGCGTTCTCTTTTAATGAGAGCAGTATTTTTTAAATCGAAATTACGGTGAGCTACTAATGCAATGAGTGTGAAGTTTTAAAAAAGGTCCTTTTTGTGTTCATATAATTTTCTATTTACATTAATTGCAGTACTACTGTGGATTCCGAGTGGCAATTATTGCAGGTGATGGAGACCCCCCCTTCCACCGTATTATTATTCTTTCTAGTACTAATTAAGACTTTTATTGTTTTGGAAGTACAAATAAATTCTATGTTAAGCTTAGGTAACTATAATTCAGTTGTTATAGATTGGTAGGTAGAATAGGAGGCACGGTGGAGTAATGGATAGCGGCTCGGAGAGCCGAGTTCGAATTCCAGTCGAATCCATTACATTCACATACGTGCTAATACCCTTGGGAAAGGTATGAATCCCCTTCTTCTACCCCCAGTTATGGGTAATAGGGGGACAAACCGAGATGGCAACTGGTCCTACCGCAGACAGAAATGGCAACCTACTGCGTGGAAAAAATCTCGTCTGTCATGTATCGAAAGATACATCATCGCCTAACCGTGTGTCACGCGTGGAACATAACTGACTAAGGTAGAATAATACATTTTTATATCATAAAGGACCAATCTTTTATTTTGTAATATTTTACGAGTCTTTTGTTTCGCGTTGAATATAAAATAATTAGTATATTGTAGGAGCTTTTAAGCATTTTAAACGTATTTTCCTCTTCATATAAATATTAAGGACTAAATTCTGAGTGATCTTAAAAAGAATTCGATAATTATTCCGGATTTTATTTTCGTGATATGGGAAGAATAGACATTTATGAGATCATTTGTATAAGGGCCTTTAGATTTTGGCCTTTGTCAGTACGATGTAACATAATATCTAAGAAAGATGAAGTGTTATTTCTTTCTTCTTCGTAAAGGGTTTGCATCGTATGTTCTCCTTTATATACGATGTCAGGTAATATAGTTTTGCATGAAGAAAGTGTCATTAATACATTGGAGATATGTAGATTATTCACGTGAAATACCCTGGAAAGGACCAGATTCAAGAAAATCTCAGAAAATACAAGCTAAAACCGCACTCAGAGGTGAACCGCGTGCTAATCCAAAATTTCGTTTATAAAAATTTGATGTAATGGAATAACCGCTCACCCCCATCAGTGATTACCCTATAGGTAGTAAGTACTTATAAAGTCAAGTATCTACGAGAGACTTGAGAAAGAGTGATAGCGACACGACGAAAGCACGCCCAACCTTCCAATTAGTGGCACTCACTACTATTAGGCTGATGCAAAAATAATGTCGTTTTCTCTCATAGTAACATATGTGAGAAAACGACATTGTTTTTGCACCAACCTAATAGATAGACCTGTGTGTATAACTGTACCGTATTTCATATAGTACTGGTTGTGTACAATAAACCTTTCCTCTATTATCCACATGATGTTAAGTATTTATTCCCTTAGCACGGAATATAACACATTTCAAGGGAGCGATGTCTTAATTTAAAAAAAAAAACAAAAAAACAAATTGATTAACTCGTTTTCTATGGCTTATCAAACCTTTGAAAGCCCGAAAATACTGTTTTAGATTGTAAGGAGTTTGCGTTTTCTTTCAGTCAGTGGCAGGATGTATTTGTTTTATTTCTTTCAATTAGAAACCGTTGGTTGAGACAATGGCTTTATAACAGATATAAATGTCAATTTTTACCTGATTCTCACAGACCCCTTAAAACCCATCCATGGACCCCAGGTTGAGAAATCTTGTTGTAGAGCAGGATAGAATTGCCATTAGATTATTTTCAAAGTATCTTCATTCCTTGATCGGAAGTCCCAATTTTAGCCAGAACAAATTCATTTTGTTTATTATAAAAACGAAAGAAATACTTTAAGTCAGTATTTTATGTACTGTTCGTTGGCAATACAAGACTGCGGATTGAGGACAACATAGGTAATATCATTGGAAAGATATAAAAACTGAATACAGAAGAGCCTGTCCATATATACATGTTTATCTGTTGGTTTTTAAGGTTGCGGTTAAGAGAGAGTTTCAAGTCTAGCGGTTAATGTTAGAACTTTTGATTTGGGCTATTCAAGGTTTGTAACAGGCTTACACAATTAAAAAAAATGTGATGGGGCACTTAAAGAAAATTAGCCGCGGGTCGCAAGAGCAAAAATATCGGGAATGTACTAATGCATTTTGATGTAATGGAATAACTAGTCGCCCCGATGATAAGTAGTAAGTACCAATAAAGTCTACTGTCTACGAGAGACTTGGACAGAGAGAGGAGATGAGATCGAGACGACGTAAGCACGCCCGACCTTCCAATTAGTGGCACTCACTACTAGATAGACCTGTGTGTATAACTGTACTGTATTTTATATTGTACTGGTTGTGTACAATAAACCTTTCTTCTATTATCCACATGATGTTAAGTATTTATTCACTTAGCACGGAATATAACAAAATTATTGTTAAAGAAGAAATAGAATTGTTTGTTGATGTATCGGCAGATATTTATAATTTTAGCTATTTATAAGAAGTTTATTTTTTGTGTTAGATGCTTTTCATTTAAGGACTTAAACGTTTGTTAATTGGAAAGTTGGTGTAAAGAGATCTGGCTTTTCCATCAAGTTAGAACTGACTCCCATATAAATACGTCAGTGTTTTCTGCTCTTATTTCTAAATTGGTCCCTCATAAATCATGTGAACGTGATGATATCTTTGCAATAGTCCTTAAGAAATGTGTTTCGAAACTGCGTTTTGTTTTCTCTAAACTGTACGATAACTGCTTTGCTGTTGTTGTTTTTTTGTTTCTTTTTTTTTTTGTTTTTGTTTTTTTTGCTCTCCTCCATGCTGGAAATCCTCTTCTGTAGTTCCAGTTTTTGAAAAACTCAGGCGAACCGTCTAATCTCTCTAACTATCGGCCTATAAACTTTCTACATCATTTGGCAAAGTACTAGAGGCCCTAATGAACGTTGAATTGCTTAAGCAACTCACAACGCATTCACTTAAACAATATGGGTTTCATTTTCTTCAGGTCAACTGCAGACGTATTAACGTTTATTGACAAGTTGAAAGGCTATGGTATTTCTGGATGAATTTTTGAACTGATTATGTCATTTTAACCAAATCGCGAAATGCATGTTGTTTTGAATGGTCAATATTCAAGATCTTCTATGCTAATAGTTCCTTCTATCGCACTTCTCGCATGTGGAACTATCTTCCGGTTTCTTGCTTTCCAGATAATTTCGATCTTCGAAAATGTATATGTGATTTAAGTCTTTATCTTCTGTCTTCTTTATTCCTGTTCTTTTATTGTTCTCTCTCCATAATAGTGTTTTTTCCACGTATTCTCTAACAATCAATAACCCCATGCGTCTTAGTGGCTTTATTGTCGTGAAATGATTACAAATAAGACTGCCTGGACGTTTAACATGTGATAGGCTTCTTGTTTCATGAAGAGGGTTTTAAATTTTTGTTATGGTTTTCACCAATTTGTGGGGAGATTTATCAATACACGACATTGTGGGGCGAATTGGAATTTACAAATGTTGCAGCTCAATAGCAGTGCATTGTTTAATCAGGAGAAAGCATATATTTGTGGAGTAACACTGTAAAGGATAACGGCTTGGAATGAGAAATCGGAGAGCAGAGTTCGAATTCCAGTCGGGTCCATTGCAAAAATTATGAATCCATCTCTTCGCCTCTCCTTAACTGTGGGTTAAATAGCAGGACAGACTGAACCTTGTAGCCGTAGTTAGCAACAATTCTAGGAAAAAAAAACTCTGTTTTAAAGACCGTAACAATTGTCGTTGTTCATCGACCCTCAACAATGGGGATGAAATGAAGCGCAAAAATGACCTGGATCATTAATCCCATAAATATTTTGAGGGTCAACTGTAGAGAAGATCCTTTTTGGTACCTGATGGAGACGTCATTTACAAGCAAGATCTCGTAAATATAAATATAAGCAAGCTGTTATTTAACATCGATTTAGGCCCCCAGCCATTTGTAAAATTGATGCCACGTCAATTTGCTGCACTTCGTCTAGAGAAAATGCCTGGTAACTATGCATTGGCTTTTGGTACATCAGTGTAGATATGAAAAATAGACCTAACCCAAAGAATCGTCTCATCAAACAGCCTGCAATTGAAGAACTAAAGCCCGGCTCAATAGATACAAGGAGTCTCTGAAATGGACTCGTATGATGTATAGATTGAACTACTTTCAACAGAAACAAAGGCAGCCGGCAGACAGTCATGGCGGTTGAAAAACTATTAGAAAAAACTTCTTTCACTTTGGAAAAAAGAACCGAAGACTTAAGGCTCGAAACTCCTGTCGGCTGGTAAAGGTTCTGCCAACGATGTGGAAAAGCATGCCACTCCAAAATTATTAATTCTGCCTTTAGTATGAATTAATCTCACAAGCCGTTTAATTACCAATCAATTAGTTTTCATTTTCCTTAGCATTTTCCATTGCAGATGAAAGAATATATATTTGTTTTGGCGACGAAAGGCAAAAGGGTAAGATTATGTCTCAATTTCAAACCGAAACGATTTCAAATATCAAACGGAAAAGATGAGCTCAGCTAAACATTGATATCTGAATGGTGAGATTAAATGGACCCGCAAAAAATGAATTAATTTTCTCGTGGGAAAGCAACAGTCAGCGAAAACTGATTTTCTTTTGCATGACAAATGATTTGATGATAAAATTTTAAAGCCAACGCCAATTTGAGGCAATAACGTGAAAATTATACGCTGAAGTTTCATTTTTAGGAGAAACAAAAGCAAAACGTTTGTGATGTCAACGAACACTCGTTGTCGCTTTTGTAATGCCAACGAATAATCGTTGTCACTTTTCGTAATGCTCGTTGTAGTAGAGACTTTGTAATTGCAGATACAACTATAGTATGCTGTTGAACATTGCTGGTGTCAGATGCCTTCGAATATCACTTGTACTAATAGTACTTGCTCGATAATACTCGCTCGAATAGTAACCACCGAATAGTAATCAGTATAGTGATCAGTATAGAGAAATAGTATAATGAATAGTACAGAGAATAGCGATCCGTATAGTAATAGAGGATAGAGTAGAAATAGTGATCGTATCGTTGTAGAGGATAGACTAGAAATGGTGATCAATTTGACGCCATGCTAATTCCCATATATACATTTCCTTTACTATTCAAAATGGGATCGCCTGTGTTTCCTCACTGTTCACTGATCTATGTTCAAAATGTCGGTAGCGACACTTTACTCTTATACAACAAACAACTAAATTTACAGAATTTCATCAGCTCTTCATTTTTTTTGCCACAGCTACAATACGCTAAGAGAATGGTGTTTTTCTTTCTTTTTCTTTTTTTTTTACTGTTATTCACTAAATAAGGGCTCAAAGCCAAAAAGTCACTCAAGATGAACGGTTAACAAATGAGGCGGTTTACGAGCGTACAAGGATGGAGCAGGGTTACATATTGTGAGGATATGTAGGATATTCAATTGTTGACCTTTAGAAGGTTAAGAATGTAGCGATAAAGGAAGAATCCGTTGGAGTGTCCGTTCCACATGGCAACAGAAACTGCCTAAGAGGAACTTACTCCTCCCTAGTAGAACGTAGAAGGGATGAGGATGAGTTAACTTAGCGTTCATGGCATCGCGGCCCCTATGAACTGGTGAAACATCTACCATGAAATTATTAATAGAGGGACAAGCAACGTTTCGTTTGTGTGAATGGAGTTGAAGGTTAGAAAACAGTTCATCATCCACGAGGCCACGCAGATGCTTTTGAATTCGATCGCGGCTGGAAAGTTAAGATTGGACAGCCCAGGCTATGATGCGGCAGCAATTCTTCAGATTTGGTCTAATCTGGTTCTTGCAAAGATGAGGCATGTCAAAAATATTCTGGTTCTTTTTGGATCCGTTCAGGGGCCCGAAGATTTCAGCGGTGGATCGCTTATACAAGTTCTTTTTGGGGTCTGTTGTGAGCTTGGCTTATAAATGCAAAATGGTCTTCGATAGAAGATAACAGTGCTACCAGAGGATCATTCTAGCGAGAAGAATTTATATAATATCAGCTTAGTCTGACACTAAACAATAACAACAGACTTTAAATCGCCACATCTTCATCTAGCTCTGCAAGATGATCTAACTAAAAATTGTGCTAAGATAGGTGCAATATACTCTAATGAAATCTTTTTTTTAAATAAGTTCACCTGATGCTAGATTAAATTAAGTGTTGGGTTAATATTCTTTCTTTCCTAATTAATATTGTCCAGTCATGTGACCCTTAAAGACCAATCAGCGAAGCCCAGACTGTACAGAGAACAGTTTTCGCGTAGATGCCACGATAAGAAGATTCTTTCCTGACCAATGAGTAAACACAGCATCTTACAACAAATGTGCGGGCCACGTGAGCAAAGCTAAGCAATGTAACATACACTAGTTTTCCTTTTCGGGATGTGTGAGAAGGCATGTAAGACGTGTATTCTTTGTTAGTATATTCTATTTTCATAAAATATATCTTCATTTAAATACTGATGACTCGCCAATTTCATTATTTTAATTTCAAATATTTTGGTAAATATCTGTACCGACAGCTGATACAAAGAAGGCCGCTCAAATATACCTGTTCTTTTTATGCAGCAGGATTGACATGGTAATGAATTTTCTTTTAGATATTTTAGTTGTTTTGATAATGCTCACATAAAGTAGCGAAACGTCAATGTAAAATAATAAATAAAATCATATATGGTTTTCATATATGCCATCTTTTCCTATATATATATATATATATATATATATATATATATATATATATATATAAAGAGAGAGAGAAAGAAAGAGAGAGACAGATATTCAAACATATATTGTTAAATATAACAGACAATGAATGTCTATTTTTTTATTATGAGCCGTTCTAAACTTCGTATTAAAAAAAATTGTCTAACATTGGGATATATTTTTTATTATACTGTTCCTTGATCTAAGCTTTTGGCTCACATCAGCCATCTTCAGAGTGGTTATATGGACATTTAAACAAATATATTCACTATCAAAGATGACATTCCGCTATGTTGACATAGAAGGTTGCTATGCGACGATAACTGTCGCGGAATAGCAGAAGCAGGTCGTAAATTCATGATGCAGTAGTATGACGTCATATCACGTGAGAGAACGAAATGTTAATAACAGAACCATATGTCACAACACATTACATTACATCTAGATATAAATGAGAGCTTAATAATCTTTTTAAATCATATGGATCCATGCAAGCCAGTAAAGCGGCTAAGACACAAGGTGTTACTGAGTGTGAGAGAATAAAAAAAGAAACATTACTAAGGAGCGAGAAGAGTAATCAGGAAGACAGGAGATAACGATAGACATTGTATTTAAATTTTTGAAATTTGGTTGGAAAGCATGGAGTTGGAAGAGTGTTCCACAAGCGAGAAGTGAGAGAAAATAAACTGTTAGCATAGAACTTGCAGTTACGTCTAGCGAATTCACCTGTGAATTGATGAGACCTTGCCACCAGTCTAGATTGAGAGCGGAAGTAAAGAGGATGTTTGAAGAAAGGCTATATAGAGAAGGCCGGAGATCAGGATCAGGGTATCTGCTCTACGTACCCTAGCGAAGAGTTCATCGGAACAATTACCATAAACTGGATTTTAACAAACCTGGTACAAATCATCATCGAGGAACAGCCACTGAGATTCGAACTTGATATAATTTGTTTGTTTAGCAGCATATCAAATCCGTATGGGTCATTTAATGCCGAAATTTTATTTTCTTGGAGGCATTAGTAATTTCATTTATAAAAAAAAATATTAATTTTTTTACATTTGCTATTTTTAATATAAAAATGTATTTTTATACTTTCATAGTGTTTTGAGCCCAGTTTTAGGGTTAAATATTTGCCCTTTGTTGGGAGCCTAACTGGTTCTACCACCTGGGGTCAGAGTGTACCTGGTAACAACAGCAATTAAAAGGTGATTCCACGCTTCTCAAATCCTTCAATCTCCCGATGAGAAGACTTGCTGCCGGATGTAGTTTATCGTCATACCCAGGACATTATATATATATATATATATATATATATATATATATATATATATATATATATATATATATATATATAAAAGAGAGACAGATATTCAAACATATATTGTTAAATATAACAGACAATGAATGTCTATTTTTTTTATCATGAGCCGTTCTAAACTTCGTATTAAAAAAAATTGTCTAACATTGGGATATATTTTTTATTATACTGTTCCTTGATCTAAGCTTTTAGCTCACATCAGCCATCTTCAGAGTGGTTATATGGACATTTAAACCAAGATATTCACTATCAAAGATGACATTCCGCTATGTTGACATAGAAGGTTGCTATGCGACGATAACTGTCGCGGAATAGCAGAAGCAGGTCGTAAATTCATATATATACACACGTGAGAGATTTAGAGGATGGGTGAAGACCAGTGCTGCCCGTTACCCTTTAAAAATAAGGTACAGTAGACGAGCAACAAAGGTACTACTTCTACCCAATGTCACCTATACACAAATGTGGTTCCATGCTCCTAAAAAACTTCCAATCAGCGACCTTGATTAAGTTTATCGTCATAGCCAGTACGGTAGTAATTGTTTGAAATGAAACCTCACGAGCATTTGGCGCCCCAGTCACCCCAACCGCTGTTTTCTAAGTGAGATTGCTAATCCTATTAATATGTGTTAATGAACAACTCTCGTTGCGTTACCATTCTCATTAGGAATGCAATCATCAAATCTTTAGTGTTTATATCCGTTTTCTTTTCAGTGCTGTTTTTTTTTAACCTCTCTTTATTTTTAAACCCGTTTCCCTTCGACATTCTAGTAGCTACCTCGCTAAATACATGCTCTTAAATCAATCAGTCTTTCTCAAGAATCATTTTTATTGTTTACTCTTGTATTTCGTTTTAATGTTTTTGTTTTTACTTTCACTTACTACATTTATTCATTAATTTGCCCAAGCTTTAACACCCACCTCCCATAAGACCACTAATCTATAAACCAGGACAATCAAACTCAGTGCGATCTTCCAAATATATATATATATATATATATGTGTGTGTGTGTGTGTGTATTAATTATATTTTAAGCAGCCAATAAAACCGTTAATTAACTAAGACTCTTAATCTGAAACCTCAATCAGATGTAAATACTCCAGATAGAATGGCATTCATCAAACGATCTTGACTTCTAAGATGCTTCTACCTAAACAGAAATGTCGGAGAATTGACCATACAGTGTTTAGGTTAAAGTTGGACAAATTCTTCGAGATTCTTTGAACTCTAGAAAGGCACAGGTTCAAATAGTAGGGGAAACGAAAACGGTTCTCTGAAGTAGCATGCAGAATCACCAGACATAGCGTTTATGACGGGGACGCATATGTTTTTAGAACGTGTTTTGCCATTTCTGAGGAAGGCCGGAAAGTATATCGGCCTACATTATTTACATTATTCGGACTATTGTCCTCATCTTAGTCGCCATATTTATTACAACGTTTTGGCCATTGTACGCTCCGGCCTTCTTCAGCTGATTGGAATGTCGAACTTAAGTCTTTATTTCGCTCACTGGGGTAGACTGATCTAGTTCCACGTGCCATTTTTAATGGATATCAGTTATCAGTTATCTCGTGTTAATTCCCCTCTCCAAGTTCTCCACTGGCTTAACCGGGTATTGAACTCGCACTCTTTGGGTCCAGTCACTGGATCTAAACGCCTTTATCCACTGTGCCATGCGCCTTTGGAGAAGGGTCTGTAATGATAGCGGTCCTCACTTGCCATCTCGAATTCAGTCAATTTCCCCCCGCCATGTAGTGGTTTACTTGTGTCGTTTCCATGAATATTTTCATGGAAATTCCTCTGATGAGTTTTCTTGATTGCTGTCTCGACTGCATGTATTCAGGCGTACTATTAGATTAGCAACTGGGCCCGATCGTTTTAAGGAGGAGAAAGCATGATGCAAGCATACCTTCTATTCTAATAGTTCATTTCTCGTACATCTCGCATGTAGAACTCTATTCCGGTTGTTTTATCCCATTGATGCTTGGGGAGAAATTTTAATATATATATATATATATATATATATATATATATATATATATATATATATATATATATATATATATACATATATATATATAAAAGTGAACATAGAAATCAACACTTACAAGTGACAGTCTGTTTCATGCTAGATGCAATCCTCAGTCCACATGGCCTGACGATTACATTTAGCATGAAACAGACTGTCGCCTCTAAGTGTTGACTTCTATGTTCACTTTTAAATATATATATATTATATATATATATATATATATATATATATATATATCAGTAGATAAATACAAAAGTGAACATTGAAGTCAGCACTTAGAGACGACAGACTGTTTCATTCTAGATGCAATCGTCAGGCCACGATTGCATCTAGAATTCATTACGACAAATGTTATTAGCCTCGATTAAGTCCAATGAGGACAAAACGCATCAGATAATTTTTTATTTTTTCTTATCACGTTGTCCTTGTGCATTTTATATTTTATGATATACTGTGTGTAACAGCATATTTTACATCCCAAAAACTATTTAATAACTAAAAAAAAACTACTTAATTTTCTTTTTTCCTGGTTTGCAGATAAGACGTTTAGCCATCTTGACAAAATTTATCGTACGAATCACTGAAAAGCCCTTTGCGTTATTCAGCTAGAAAGAGAACAGGTTAAAATCGTTTTGTGTCAGCCTCACTATGGCTTCTCAAAGGAGCAACGATGAGAGGAAAATGATCATTCAGGCATTCAATAATGGTACCAACATTCACGCTATGCCTTCCATCTTCAAGTCCATTCAAGAACTATCAAGAGAACCGTAAATAAGGTTACAAAAGTGGGAAAGGTAGAGAGGAAAACAGGATCATGAAATCACAACAGGAAAAGAGATCATCATTTCAACTTAGATGTAAAGAGATCAATTAGAAAAGATCTAACTCAATACATAAAAACGTTTGGCGCGTGAAACAGGAGTTTTAGATATGACAGTCCAAAGAGCACTGGAAAAAGACTTGGAAATAAAATCGTACGGGAAACCTGTGATGCACGGTGATACTCCAGGACATAAAGTTAGAACGTTAGAGAGGGTGAAGATAATCTTGACTAAGGTGGGAAATTATCCTAGAATCTCTCTATATACAGGGTGCCCATAACGTTCGTGTGCACTTTAAAAATTTATAACTTTATTTGTATTTGCGATAGAAATAGTCTGTAAAAATATTATATAGTTTAATGTACCTAGTTTTAAGTATAGCTAAAATAACTAATGTGATTTCAGGCATTACTGCAAATCAGTTGGCAAATGTCTTCCGTGAAGTGTAAAATCGTATTACCCTTTTTATTGCTAATGATGGAGGACATGTGGAAACTTAAATAAAATTTCAATAAAACCTTAAAAAACATAGATTTATTTATTTCTAATCCTTTTTACAAATTATTTCTATCGCAAATACAAATAAACTTATAAATTTTTAAAAGTGCACACGAACTTTATGGACACCCTGTATATAGTTAAACTTTATTTCAATGCTTCATGAGCTTCCGATCCTTAGCTATGATTAATTAATGATGAACATGTCATTTTCGTTTATGATCGATTTCATCGGGATTCTTCGGTTAAGCTTGGAGAGTAATTATACATTCTTATTGCTCAAAGTAGAGACCGTTAGTGTTATAAAAACCTCGGAGAATTCCAGTAAGATATCTTTAATAATTTCTAATATACAACGGTTCAGTGCTTAATCTAACAAATGGAGAATTTTGCTTTTAGACGATTTGGACAATTTTGCAGTTACAAGCGGTATTATAGATATACAATAATGCCTTGAGATAGGAGTTGAATACCTTCCAAGACCGAGCACCGAACTCAAAGATTCGTATTTCAAATAAGTTTTCCCCATTGAAATTAATGGGAATATTTAGGATCCGATCCAGGCCCCTAAAAATTCACTACTGCTCTTTCCCCTTACTTTCCTCGGACCCATGATGTCACTAATGCAAAATAACCAAAAAAAGCCTCAAAAGAGCAGAGGCGAATATATGTACTACGGATGCTTAAATGAATTCATTCGTATCTCAAATTTCAACTCGTATCTCAAGGCAAAAAATCAGCCAAAATTTGGATCGTCTTAAAAAAAATTCTATATCAGTACACTCGTATCTCAATGTATTACTATATATGAAATTTTAAAAACAAAACAACCCCATATATGTATATATATATATATATATATATATATATATATATATATATATATATATATATATATGTGTGTGTGTGTGTGTGTGTGTGTGTTTGTGTATATATATTGCTATATCTGCTACTAGAAAATTTATCACGCTAGATTTTAGCTTACACATTTCTAAGTTTAAAATTCACCTTTAATATTAAGTCTTGTCCTTCTGGTATGCAATTATATTGACTTTTTCTACAGATTAATTCTCATAAATTACATATATATATACACACACACACACACACACACATATATATATATATATATATATATATATATATATATATATATATATATATATATATATATATATATATATATATATATAAGCATCAGAGCGAAGGAGAAGGCGTATGTCCTGTTTCACATCTATGCAAATCTTTGAGCGTAGCCAACATGAACATCGGGATCAAGTGCGGTCAAGCCTTAAAGAAAGTTGGCAGCTCCTCACACTGATAGCCTTTTACCTGCCACTGTTGCTTTGTCGCACGTAGTAAAGCAGGACTTGCTGTCCACTCGCGGCAGCTGGTCCTCAAACATGTCCCAAATCAATCACTCGACAACATCTAGGAAAAGACACCTAACATATATTTTGTTTCTGGATATAACCAATGAATGGCCGAACGCACTGGAAACGATAATAAAATCTATAAACAATTCCAGTATAGTCTTCAGTCAACCCTTCCCTCTTTATAGAAAATGCATAAAAATTAACGTTTTCATTTTTTGTTACATTTAATAATGCACGTATAAAAGAAAAAGTTCATTTTTTTCTTAAACCAAGGGTTTCTTAACCAAGAGATAATACCAATTTTTTAGTGGTGAAGGGAAAACATCTAACTTTTTTTCATTTCTTTATATATATATATATATATATATATATATATATATATATATATATATATATCATTATTTATTTAAAAATATGATTCCAACGCTACATAAGAGTTCCCATGTTTCAAAACAAGAGCCGAAAACTTCAACATAATTATTTGAATTAAATTGAATTAAAGTACTAAGCTCTGTTTCATCTTCAAGCGAATTTTATGGGGGGGGGGTAAGTGGGGAATAAGTAATTCCTGAAATCTACGCGTTTTATAAGCATATTCATTATTAAAATTAAAATTACTATGGTAACGGCTAGAGCAATTATTTAAAGAAAGGGGGCGTAAGGGTTAATAATTTGTATCAATATCTCAGTTACATTCAACGACGTCAAGTCAGGGTAAGGTTGGGGTGTCTAAATTTAAAGCGGAAGATGACATCATCCAGTGTGGTCAAGTGTCTATGGAGATTTATTTATTTATTTTATTTTTTATTTTTTTCTGAAAGGGTTTTGTGTATATAAAAAAAACTGTCATAAGTCGCTAACATTTGTTTTTTTGACGACTTCATAGAGGGTTATTTTTTTTAGTTTTTTTTGTAGGGCATTTAAACTATTTATTTAGACAATGGAATATAAAAATTATTTTCTTGTTTGAATATATATATATATATATATATATATATATATATATATATATATATATATATATATATATATAATTTTATTTATTGAATTACACTACCCTGGCATTCTAATGAACTTTTCCTTCATGCTTCAGTCGATTTATTTCATAATTAGTGATGAACTAAAACAAATTACTATATATGTTGTTATGAACAATCAAGAGTGATCTCCCCTTAATTTGTTACTCTCCTTTTTAAGAGACCTATTTCTGTTTACTGGGACTATAAATGAACACTTTATATTCTCAGTTGAATAAATCTTTCTTAAAGCCTACACATGTGTACTTTTGTCATGTATTCAAGGTTAAGAATCCATCAACATTTTCTATTGCTGTAAAAGTTGTAAAACTCCCCTATGAAAAAATATTGATGTAAATGTATATACACTAATATGGAAACGTATGAAAAAAAAAACATTCAATAGAATATGTATGTTATTTGCAATCTTTTCAGTCTGAAAATTTTGGAAAACGAGAGATGACAAACTAGCCTCTGGTGAATTGGACAAAAAATTAATAACGGCATACCAAGATTGAGAAGTCAATGAAAAGAAATTAAGCAGCGTTTTATAGGAATCAATCTGCATTTATTCTTTGCATCAGAAAAATTAACATTATTGCCAAAGCGAACAGTTTAGCAACGGAGACCAAATAAGTAGGGAGTTGCTTCTAACCGCTTATTGAAGCAAATACAGTGTAACCCGGATATAAGAGAGTCGTCGTCTCTTATATCCAAGTTTCTCTTATATCCGGGTTTCTCTTATATCCGGGTTTGGTCTATTTTGTTTAGGTAAATATGGCTCTAATTTGGGACCAGAGAAAATCTCTCTTATATCCGGAGTTTCTCTTATATTCGGGTTTATTTTATGTCCTGGTTTCTCTTATATCCGGGTTACACTGTACATTTATCATTGGGACTGCTACGAAAATATAGCTGCTAGCTCTTCTGTTTCGTACCCGAAACGGGAACAAAATTAATTTTTGAAGGGATTATTTTTTTATTCGACATTCTTTATATGACTATAATTTCTATAGTAAATGTTCTTAATCTAAGTAAGTTGTAATTAATTTCACTTTTTACGAAAAAAAAAAAACAGGAAAAGAAAACTAGGAATGGCAGCGGAAACACATGTAACCATTAAATGTAACGTTTGTCATAATAAGAAATAATGTCGGATAAAAAATTAACTTATTACACTTGACCAGATTTTGTAATTTAGTGAGCTGAGGTAAGAATTAATAAGCATTGAGTATATAGATACACGCACACACACATATATATATATATATAGATAGATATAAAAGTGAACATAGAAGTCAACACTTAGAGGCGACAGTCTGTTTCATGCTATATGCAATCGTCAGGCCACGCATATAGCATGAAACAGACTGTCGCCTCTAAGTGTTGACTTGTATGTTCACTTTTATATTTACACACGCTCTATCTCTGATATTGAGCACTTTATCCCATAAATATAGCACACCTTAAGACTATATTTCTTCATATATATATATATATATATATATATATATATATATATATATATATATATATATATATATTAGTAGTAATAATCTTATAAGTATAAGAAATTATACTCGTTCGGAAAATATTCGCTGTCTTGCGAATAATCAAACCAATACCTAAGGGAAAAAAAGGTATAAAAACAAGAAAGAACGAAGAACATGTACCTCAGCTGAAAATAAGCATGCAAGTCCAAAGTCCAAAGAAAAAAAACCGATACGAGTAAGTAAAATAACTAAATAAAGTGCTCAATACGGTAAGTAGAGCAGACATAATTAAACCTAAAGAGACAGATAAACCTACCAAGGTTTCACCTAAGCGGGTCATCAGGGAATTAACTATATATATATATATATATATATATATATATATATATATATATATATATATGGGTAGATAAATAGATGTAGTTATAAATATATACGTCGACCGTATGTTCAGATATCGGCTTTTGAAAAAAAAAATGAGCAGATATTTGCTTTCGAAAAGAAAAACTGAGCAGACATCGGCTTTCCAGAAGAAAAAATGAGCAGATATTGACTTTCGATAAGAAAAAATGAGCAGATATCAGCTTTCGATAGGAAAAAATGAGCAGATATCGACTTTCGAGAAGAGAAGCATTCTTCCAGAAGATAACTGAAACTTTGCTTCGCTGTTATGTTCTCTGTCGCCAAGCAATATAAAGCACGCCGTATTAGACAGCGGTTTCTCCTATCGTAGTGACGCAGTTCTGTGCGCCTACTAAAGAGCGCATGGTCTTTGTTGAGTCTCAGGATGGCAGACGTAATTCAAAAGGCTAACTCTTAATTAACCAACCAACCCTTGTCTTGTTTGTAACTTCGAGAAAAACAGAAGGCATAGTAAACCCTGAAAAAATCCCGTCTGGATGTCTGAAGTCAAATAGATATTCGTATAACATTCAGTATTGAAGAACTACTCTGTATTCAAAGCCGTAGCGAAGGCAACGGGAAACCACTCTACTGTTTTTCAAATCAAGTCGTGTAGGAGAAGTTGTCTGTGGAGAAATACGATCGTCTATATTCTGGTGGGGCATGGCATTTAAAGAAATATATTCTTAATGCTTTCAAGATAGTATATATGCTGATTTACTCAGTAGA
>OZ010587.1:93910979-93918479 GCA_963932145.1 Acanthosepion lycidas
TCGTTACATAGCAATCTTCTATGTCAACATAACAGAATATCATTTTTGATGGTGAATATATTTGTTTAAATGTCCGCATAACCACACTGAAGATGGCTCATGTGAGCCGAAAGCTTAGATTAAGGACTAACTTAATAAAAAAAAACATAATGGCCGCGCCTCCCCAGCCAATTGTTAACCAGGTGGAGACCGTCTCCAACTACATCAGCTGGGACGTCCAATAGCCACCTCCATCATCAGCAAAATGAAGCGACCTATTATGACAGAATGAGAGAGGAACACTGGGATTTCATTAAGGGGATTGAATTACTCAGCATTCCGAAAGCACTTAATGAAGTGACTCTTGACAATGAAGGTGGAGCTTGTCCGTGTCTATGCTGTTGATTGAGGCTGGTATTGCCGTGAACAATAATTCATTTCGAACTGTTGCAGTGGGTAATGAAAAACGACGAGAACCAACACGCCGATCAGATCAACCAAGCTACCTCCCGCTAGCTCTCCGTCCCCATTAAAACTAAGTGCGACGAATCCACCAGAAACGGGCCCAACCAACGGAAAAAAACACGCTCCTTCCCATCTGAAGGGACACGGCACGTAAAATAGTCCAAACAGTTCCAACATGTGAGTTATGTTTCAGGGGCGTTAAAATCAATTAAGTGACTTTTATCTTCACCTTTCGCCTAATTGTGAGCGCATAAAGGGTCTTTCTTAGTTTTTCGTGTATCTCTGAGGAAGACATTGTTGTATGGTTACATTTCAGTCCTTTTTACTCGACGCTATATTTTCCGGCTTCTTATAATGAATGCTTAGACTTTTTTTCTATCTCTCATCGTCTAGCTTGTCTAAATAGTTATTTCAGATTTTCTTCTGAAGCTGCTATTTAATATCTGCTATTACGGTTGAGACATCCGATAATAAAAAAAAATCCTGTTACGTCTTCTAATTCTGTTAGAATCGTACTCAAAATCGACTAATTCTGCGAAATTCAGCAAATTCCTTTAGAGAAAACGAGGTTCTGAAAGGTTGCAGAAATTTAATTGCGTTCTTAATAAATTACGTACATTTTTTAGAAGCTTTCAACCAGAATTCTAATGATTCCACTTTCCGAAAATAAATTTTCTAAACTGCCGTCTTTGGATGCAATTGTAAGTAAAGCTGACAGTGAGGATAAATGAAACGGTGTAAAGCAAGAAAGACGAGGAAAAGTAGGGGCAAGCGGCCCCCTCCCTGTGAATGCAAACTGTCGGCGACGCTTTGGAATGTTTCCTACCAATCAGTTGGTCCCGATTTAGCGTGTGTCCTACCCGATCCGTTGGTCTCGCTTTAGCGTGTGTCCTACCGATCAGTTGGTCACGCTTTAGCGTGTGTCCTACCAATCAATAGGTCCCGCTTTAGCGTGTATCCTACCCGATCAGTTGGTCCCGCTTTAGCGTGTGTCCTACCCGATCACTTGGTCACGCTTTAGCGTGTGTCCTATTGGACAATGCATCCTGCCAGCACATTTGTATCCTACATTATCTAACATTAGGGGAAAACCAAAAACGGAAGGAGGGATGACATTTATTGTTGTACAGGGTTAGTCAAAAAGAATAAATAAATTTCATTACGCAATATTGTAATAAGGAAAAACAATAGAAAACTCCAGTCAAGTCACATGTATTCTACTCACTATAAACTTTTATCTCCTGTCTTACAAGTGATCAAAGTTCACAACCTGCCGCACGGGCAACATCAAAGCGATAATACAATTCCACCCAGATGCCTGTCAGCATATCACTATCCACTGAGTTGATCGCTGTTGTTATTTGATGTTTAAGGCGTTTCTGGTGGAACATAAACACGAGCTTTTATGCATCTAATACAAGAAAGAAGCACATACAGAGAGGACTGAGGATATCGCAGGCCAAGCACGAAGATCAAGGTCTTGGTAAGTTCCTGAATGAGACGTAGTCTGTAAGGTTTCCAAATGTAGGCGTCTACTTAACACACGCCAGATAGTGGATTGAGAGATTGCAGGCTCATGGCTAGCTCGATTTATAGACTTACGTGGACTCGACTTAAACGCAGAACGGATTCTCGCCATTTACTCTTTCGAAACTCGTGGTCGTCCTGGACTTTTTCTTTTACACAGACACACCCTCTCTTGAAACTGTTTTAAACCACTGTCGAAGGTTTTTAGAACAGGGAGGATTAATGTCGAATTGTTTTTAAATGTATGCTACACTGTGACAAATGTATTCTTTTTCCATAATACGAGAATGCAGAAAGCCTTTTGCTGAGGACTCGCCATTCCTGGGGTAAAGATACAACTGAACGTTGTCGGAGATACGATGCGACTACAGCGCCCCTGTGGCAGCCACTGAAAACTTAGAAAACTCCTCTTTCAAATGTTCACTGACGCATTACATGCCGATGTTTGATAACTAAAAAACAGCACACCATGAAATCGGTCTATTCTTTATGAATAACCCTGCGTTATAAAATTTTAAATAAGAAAGATTATAAAATAAGAAATTTGACTAAAAAATCATAAAACAGGATATTTGAATCCTTTAAATAAAACTCATTCCGAATGTCTTTTAACATATCGAGAAAAACTCGAGACAATGCCTTAATAATGTAGGATATAAATGTGGTTGTAGGATACACACTAGGGCAGAAACTAAATCGGCACTGAAATATCTTTACTATAATAATAATAATGATGATGCGACTGAAAAATACGTGAAAATTATGAGAATTTATTAGAACGTAACGTATTTTTCAGGCTAACAGATCTAGCATAAACATTGATATATACGCTTCAAAAGATTCACTGTACCTAAAATTTAAAATGAATTTTTAAAAATGAAAAATCTTCCTTGAAATTTTATTTTAGTATCTGTCTATATTTCTGAGATGAGGCATTATGTACATTATTTACATTATTCGGACTATTGTCCTCATCTTTGTCGCCATATTGATTACAACGTTACAGCCTTTCAGTATCTGTCTATATTTCTGAGATGAGGTATTATGTACATTATTTACATTATTCGGACTATTGTCCTCATCTTTGTCGCCATATTTATTACAACGTTTCGGCCGTTGTACGCTCCGGCCTTCTTCAGGTGGTTGGAATGTCGAACTGAACCCTTTATTTCGCCTACTGGGGTAGACTGTTCTAGTTCTGCGTGCCATGTTTAATGGATGTCAGTTATCAGTTATCTCCTGTTAATTCAATGACACAAGGTACAGTGGATAAAGGCGTTGGTTAGATCCAGTAACAGGACCCAAAGTGTGTGAGTTCAATACCCGGTTAAGGCAATGGAGAAATTTCAGAGGGAAAATTAGCAGGAAATAACTGATAACTGACATCCATTAAACATGGCACGTGGAACTAGAACAGTCTACCCCAGTGAGCGAAATAAAGGGTTCAGTTCGACATTCCAACCAACTGAAGAACGGCCGAAACGTTGTAATAAATATGGTGACAAAGATGAGGACAATAGTCTGAATAATGTAAATGGTTTTTATTTTAGTTTTAATTAAAAGCTAATAGATTAATTTAATATTTCTAAGAAACAGAATACTTTTCTACAATTCAAAATTAATTTCAATTGTTTGGACGGAGTTTTCGTTTTGAAATCAATAGCATTTGCTGATTTTAACGCTCTCCTAGCCATTTGTCAATACAATGACATTCTCTGTACTAAAAATATCTTTAAGAAGTAAAATCTAATTTTCTGAAACTTTTTTTGAGAGACATTAACTGATATAAAAATTAATAAATCTAATTTGAGACAAATATTACGTTTAAGTATAAAATATCTCAGAAATGTACTTTTTTAACACGGCGGTAGATGTTTATTATTTGGATTGACAAATAGAATTGCAGGTGGAAGTTTATCTATTGATTTCTACGGTGAATATACATCTAAAATTTCCTTGAGGAATATACCATGAGCGCCGTTTTTATATAATATTTGTAACCACACAATAATCGTAAAAATTTAGAAAAATATTCTCTATAATCTCACTGTTTTAAAAAAATTTTGGGGTTTTAAATTTAATATAGTTATCGATCTTATTTTTTGATAATATCGTGTATGGATGTCCGTATTTACAAAATTCGACACGTTTATACCCCCAAAAAATAAAAATTATTTTAAAAATATAGGCGGTCGGTTAATTGTACTAAACTTTTCTATTATTATATTTTTTATTAGTAAATTTTTACTTTATGCCAATATCATCTAATTAGCACAAATTTAAACAATTACAACTTCATAAATTATTCTAATTAAAATGTTAAATGAATGAAAAGAGTTCTTGTAAAAATTCATTATTTACCGAAAAAAATGTTTTCTTAATATTTTTTGTGTCCACCATATATCTTATTCATAAAATTAATAGAATTGTTTCCTAATTAAATAATGTCTTAGTTTTATTCCATTTGCTGTTTTAAGCTTCAGATTAATTTTTCGGTAACTGGTGTTCCATTTTATATAAAAAATTTTGATTTAAATTCTTCCAGGAGTTCTGCTTTTAATTAATATAAATATTAAATGGCATAAAATTTAATTTTACGAAATTTCATAAAATTAAAATAAGTCTGTGTATATATATTTACAAGATATTCTAAAGAAAGCATTTCTAAAATAAGTTCGTTCTTTTGTGAATAAATCCTGAAAGTTTCGTTAAAATCTGATAATGATTTGATTTTTGCAATAATTTCCATTCACCTTGTGTTTTCACAGCAAAAAAAAAAGACATTCTAAAAAGGATGAAAAAAAAATATAATTTAATAATCGAAAAATCCTCTGATCTTTCCTCTTAACATTAACAATAACATTAAAAATTTGACGATACAATTTTCTTTTATTTAGTTTGGGACATTTTTTCATCATGGTGTGTTCATTTTTTACCAGATCAGATGATATACCTACTTTAACACACAC
Source organism: Acanthosepion lycidas (assembly GCA_963932145.1). Lineage (NCBI taxonomy): Eukaryota > Metazoa > Mollusca > Cephalopoda > Sepiida > Sepiidae > Acanthosepion > Acanthosepion lycidas. Next base: position 93,915,920 of record OZ010587.1, read on the forward strand.
ACACACACACACACACACACACACATATATATATATATATATATATATATATATATATATATATATATATACGTTTCACCAGTTTATGACTGGAAGGGATAATTCCGATGAGGATATTAATCCAGGGAGAGCTCAATGTAGACTACAGAGCATTATAATAAGAAGAAAAAGACGGATACTATAATTATCCATTTCGTTTATAATTTTTATTTTATGAACACCGAGATGGCCATCTTATCAGAACAAAAACTTCTCCACAAATAGAGAAAGTACACCGGAAGGACACTTTAGATTGGTGGTGGGGAGGGAAGGTGATTGAGAAGGGTTGGTTAATAATATGACTAAGAGATTAGTGGATGGTAGTAGTCGGTTTCCTCAACGAAGAATTTGCTCTACAAATTTTAGATTTTAATTTTGGCTTGTATGTTACTTTGGCCGATACCGTTTGCTGTTTTAATGAAAGATAAATCAGGTCGATTCAAATTAAGTAACGGGAACTTAATCTAAATAAAATTCGGTTTTCTATATGGTAAAACATGAACTTTTATTTTTAGGCTGAAGTCTTATAGTCAGTGGAGACATTGAGATGAGGAGGACGAATGAGGGAGATATAGAAGGAGTGGAAAGCTTGAGGAAGAAAAGGGTGAGAATGAAAAGGCGATGTAGTGGTAGCTTTAGCAGCCTGACCTGTCTAGATATTTCTTAATTTTTGGAACTATGTAAATGGATTTATACAGTGGGGCTGATTGTTATGAAGTGGTCACTAGTATAAATAATAATTAGAAATCACAATAATATTGTCAGATACAATAAAATAACTTTAGAGAATTAAGAGGCGAATAGGCATTCAAGCACAAATATCAAAATTAAAGAAAAAGCTATGCATTGTGAAAATGCTATATGATGTATTAATTTGGAAATATTGATAAGGTGTACATCGGCAAGAGAGTCTTAAATCCCACAATGTGTGTAGAAGTTCGCAAAAAGTAACCAGGTCGTGTAATATTTATTATCACGTACACACATACACATACGTGTCCAAATATACATATCCACACATGTGTGTACTCCCATATCTGCTACTATCCTTATCAACGAACCACCATTTCCCGTGTCATCATCCCAAAATCCATGCGGTAAGCGTTTTTAAGGGATTTTAAGTTTGTCACTATGCCTACACTTGAAGATAATCTCGTTTCGTTGATTTAATAATTTGTTAGCATTTGTGTACTTGATTATTGGGATGTTTTCCTGTATACACAGATCGCATCTCTCCCAGAAGTTGTCGGGGGTTCTGGACAGATAGAAGATTTCCAATTTGATTATCGGGATGAGGTTATTATCCTTAATTTTCCAATAATTATTGTATAGAGCGGTTTAGTTTCTCAGGTTAATATTTGTAAAGAAATGTCCGTGGGCGTATAGACTTTGTTTCCAATATCCGGCGTTACAAGATGCTTTTACCCTTGCTGTTTGGACGACTTAATAAGATTTAATTAAATTAATTTGAATCGACCTGATTTATCCTGTATAAAAAAACAGCAAATGGTATAGGCTAAAGTAACATACAACCCAATATTAAAATCTAAAAGTATAGAGAAAATTATTGGTTGAATACTACCACCCACTAAACATTTAGGTCTATCTTTACCAAACCCTTCTCTTTCATCTTCCCTTCTCACAACCAATCTAGGGTCCCTTCGGAATACATTGTCGATTTGCAGAGAAATCTATGTTCTCATGAGCTAAACATCTCGATGTTCACGTAATCAAAATTATAAAAGCAATGATTACAGTCTCCGTTTTCTTATTATTGTCAATACACACACACACACACACACACACACATATATATATATATATATATATATATATATGAGTTAAATATAGAATATGGATCGAATATCACCATTTTTTTGTCTTTTTGTCTGTTTTCTTAACACGTACACACACACACACAGACACACATATATATATATATGAGTTAAGTAACGAATATGGATCGGAATACCACCATTTTTTCCCAAACTCTGACGATGCTTTAATAAAAGTGAAACATTGATAAACGTTTCCTATTTCTTCTTTTATTATATATATATATATATATATATATATATATATATATATATATATATATATATATATATATATATATATATATATATGAGTGTTTTATTTCGTCTACTAGCCTGAACATTTGAGAAATTTTAAAGAAAATGCGCCCAACGGCAGGATTTGAACCTGCGTCCACTTCACAAAATAAACCGTCATTTCATCCGACGTGCTGTGACCACTCGGCTACGAAGACCTTCATAACCTAAAAAAGTGCTCTAAGTACATTATTTGGGTTATAGTCCTTATCTTCTTTTGTCATATTCGAACTGAACTCTATATTTCGCTTGCTGGGCACAGTGGATAAAGGCGTTAGTTAAATCCAGTGACAGGACCCAAAGAGTGTGAGTTCAATACCTGGTTAAGGCGTTGGATAACTTGGAGAGGAGAATTAACAGGCGACAGCTGATAACTGACATCCATTAGACATGGCATGTGGAACTAGAAC
>OZ010587.1:93925979-93978479 GCA_963932145.1 Acanthosepion lycidas
ATCTTCGACCGTGTTCCGCTCTGCCCGAAGAGTTCGACAACAGCTAAGAACTGAGTAAGAGATGCCAGCTAGAGTATTTAGCAACGGCCCCACGCAGTCACATGTGGCACAAGGCCGAATTTAATGTGGGTTTCCGAGCACGTAGACTCGGCCAAAAGATCCCTGTAGAACTCGAATAAACTGGATCGGGTTGGTCTACCTCCCCGAATGAGACTGCGCCCTTCGGCATAGCCTCGTCCGGGTTCCTTTCTGACCGAAGGCAGAGAGTTCGACAACAGCTAAGAACTGAGTAACAGATCCCAGCTAGACTATATTTAGCCCCCTTCCCCCACGGGGGTTGCATGTGGCATAAGGCCAGGTTTATTGTGTGTTCTCTGAGCCCGTAGGCTAGGCCAAAAAATGCCCGTAGTAGCCGTATAAACGGGTTCGGGTTGGTCAACCTCCCCGAACGAGACTCTGCTCTTCGGCTGAGCCTCGTCCGGGTTTCTCTCTGCTCAGAGGCAGAGAATTCGACAACAGCTAAGAACTGAGTAACAGATCCCAGCTAGTATATTTAGCTACCTCCCCACGAGGGTTGCATGTAGGACAAGGCCATTTTAACGTGGGTTCTCCGAACCCGTAAGCTCGGCGAAAAATATTCCCTTTCGAACCCGTATAAACGCGTTCAGGGGCAGTCTACCTCCCCGAACGAGACTTTGCCCTTTGGCGGACCTTCGTCCGGGTTCCTCTCTGTCCGAAGACAGAGAGTTCGACCCTCTAACTGGAACAGGTCGCAGCTAGACTCCGTAGTGCGTTGACTTACAGCTACTTATAGGTAGTTAGTGACTATAGTGTAGTCACTCATGGGGGATAGGTTATTCCATTACATCAGTAACTATCGTCGTTCATCCATGAAATTTTTAAACACGCATTGTTCATTTGTGTTATGGTCCGGTTCCTTGTACCACGGTGATAGTCCAAGGTAGAACCAATAAAGAAGAACTCGAACACAGGTATAGAATAACACAGATATATTACAAACAGGAATATATACAGAGAAGTAGAAGTGTTAGTATGAACAATCAGGTTTAGTACAGAGAACAATGTAGTCTCGACTAGTATCACTATTCCAATGTCTTGCAGTAATTGTCTGAATGCGACTCTGTTTCGGACTGCCTATGACTCGACTTGAACTACTGACGATATTCAGTCACCCCCCACGAGGGTGTCATGTGGCACAAGGCCTTTTTAACGTGGGTATTCCGAGCCTGTGGGCTCGGCCAAAAATATGCCCATTGAACCCGTATAAACAGGTTCAGGGCCGGTCTACCTCCCCGAAGGAGACACCGCCCTTCGGCGTAGCCTCCTTCGGGTTCCTCCCGTCCCTAGGATGAGAGTACAACCGAACAGTTGTTCAAGTCAAAACTTGAACTACTGACGATATTCAGTCACCCCTCCACGAGGGTGTCATGTGGCACAAGGCCTTTTTAACGTGGGTATTCCGAGCCCGAGGGCTCGTCCAAAAATATGCCCTTTGAACCCGTATAAACGGGTTCAGGGCCGGTCTACCTCCCCGAAGGAGACTCCTCCCTTCGGCGTAGCCTCCTTCGGGTTCCTCCCGTCCGTAGGATGAGAGTATAACCGAACAGTCGGTCAAAACTTGAACGACTGACGATATTCAGTCACCCCCCCCCACGAGGGTGTCATGTGGCACAAGGCCTTTTTAACGTGGGTGTTCCGAGCCCGTAGGCTCGGCCAAAAAATAGCCCATTCAAACCCGCATAAACGGGTTCAGGGCCGCTCTACCTCCCCGAAGGAGACTCCGCCCTTCGGCGTAGCCTCCTTCGGGTTCCTCCCGTCCGTAGGATGAGAGTATAACCGAACAGTCGGTCAAAACTTGAACGACTGACGATATTCAGTCACCCCCCCACGAGGGTGTCATGTGGCACAAGGCCTTTTTAACGTGGGTATTCTGAGCCCGTAGGCTCGGCCAAAAAATAGCCCATTGAACCCGCATAAACGGGTTCAGGGCCGGTCTACCTCCCCGAAGGAGACTCCGCCCTTCGGCGTAGCCTCCTTCGGGTTCCTCCCGTCCGTAGGATGAGAGTACAACCGAACAGTTGCTCAAAACTTGAACGACTGACTCCTTGCCTACTCATGAGGCGCAGTATTTATTAAGTAAGGAATAGTCCATTATTATTATTGTGGGTACGATCCCATAACAATTTGTTACCTTTTGGTCGTTTCTCTGTAGAGTCTTCCTCGTTTCCTGATATTCTTAGTTTTATTTTTATTTTTCATCTAGAAGCATTTAGATTAGAAATCTCATCTTTGCTTTGTGATCGACTCCCTTTTCTACTTTACTTAAATTCGGAGATTAACTACTGCGATTCATCCAAGAAGCATTCATCGTAATATTTTCATCGTTTGCCTTTTCATTTTTTTTCCGATGTGCTCTTCGTACAAATTCAAACTTTTTGTTTTTTATCCACAAATCATTCAAACTAGAATTCTCGTGTTTGTTGTTTTCTGGATGTATTCCTCGGCCTTTCTCGTTGTCGGCAATTCGGAGATTCGCTATTAACCGGCATCCATGATGCATTCAAACAAGTATTTTCAATCTTCTGCTTTTCGACCGGTGAACTCTTCGGCTTTCCTCGATGCCAGCAATTCGGAGATTAGCTATTGCCCGGCGTCCACAAAGCATTCAAATAATTATTTTCATCATCTGCTTTTCGACCGGTGAACTCTTCGGCCTTCATCGATGTCAGTAGTTCGGAGATGAGCTATTGCCCGGCGTCCATGAAACATTCAAACTCGTATTTTCATCTTCTGCTTTTCGACCGGTGAATTCTTCGGCCTTTTCTCGATGTCAGCATTTTGGAGATTAGCTATTGCCCGGCGTCCACGAAGCATTCAAACCAGTATATTCATCGTCTGCCTTTCGACCAATACACTTTTCGGCCTTCAGACCTGTCTGAAATTCCGTGCTGAATTAATGACAATAATCCATGAAGCATTGATATTTTAATCCTCTGAATAAATTTCAGCCAGTTCTCTCCTCGGCCTTCTTCGCTGTACAAAGTAATATCCACTTGATGTTGGCTACAGTCACATGAAAAATTGTTATTTATAATGTGCACTTATTTATCAATGGGTATGTAATGTGAAGGTTATTTTTATGTTTACATCTGGAGTTGTACCGCGTTTTCCAGTCTCAAAAATATCGCCCCAAATTGGGGGCTACAATTGTCATCCTTAGTGTTCCTTAAAGGTTCTATTCGCACATGAGAATAGCAGGCAGTTTTCAAAGGCCTTCACCTTTTGAATAGCTTCTAACTTTTCTTTTTAATGGGTATACCAGCATTTTTTTTATGTCATAACTCATTAAAAACTGCCCATTTTTCTTTTTGGCTTGCATGCTTCGACGATTTGTTAAACATTCTAAACATAATTTAGCTTTTTAAAAAAAATATATATTTTATTTTAAGAAGTCCTGTCTGGAATTTTATAATCAGCTGAAAGAGCAACTGACAAGCTTGTTGAAGTGACGAATTACGACAAATGAGCAGTTCGACCGAGCGTTGAAAAACTCGCATTAAATAATACTTTTGCTTAAGCAGAAAGCGTTTGTCATTCAGAGTGGAAACAAATAAATAAAATAAATAAAAAAAAAAAACGAAGAGAAAAAATAAGATTTAAAAAATGTTAATTACGCAATCAGAAAAACAAGGTATGTGAATCATGAAACTGTTGCAAATGTGTTGCGCAGGCGTAATTTTATAGGTCTTAAGCGTAAACGTAATCATTGTGCTCGGCGCTCGGCATTCAGAGTTTTAAAAAAATTAAAATCTGCCTTGTGTCGATAGTAGCTGCGTATTCGACAGACACACGTTTATTATAGGTCTTAATATACTTGTATTATTTACCTTATTCGGACTGTTATCCTCATCTTCATTGCGATATTCACAACATTTCGGCTGATGTACGCTCCGGCATTCTTCAGTTGATTGGATCTCTGAGATGAGATATTATGATTACTTAGCATTAATTACTTTATTCGGACTGTTTTCCTCATCTTCATTGTCATATTCACAACGTTTCGGCCATTGTACGCTCCGGCTTTCTTCAGGTGATTGGATCTCTGAGATGAGGTATTATGATTCCTTGCATTAATTACATGTTATGGGACCTTACTCATAATAACATATTGGACTATTCCATACGTAATAAATACTGCGCCTCAAGAGGAAGCAGGGAGTTCAGTCCAAAGTCGGACAACCGGCTGATCGGCTGATCGGTTGAACTCTCTGCCTACGGGCGGGGAGGAACCCGAAGGAGGCTACGCCGAAGGACGGAGTCACTTTCGGGTGGTAGACCGACCCTGAACCCATTTATACGGGTTCAAAGGGCATATTTTTGCCCGAGCCCACGGGCTCGGAAACCCCACGTTAAACCGGCCGTGTGCCACATGATGCCCTCGTGGGGGTGGGGGTGACTAAATACCGTTCAGTCTGAAGTCTGGAGTGAAGTCCGTCAGGAGTCTGTTAGTCAGTCAGAGCGAGCGAGTCAGTCAGTCGAGTCAGAGGCAGTCCGAAACAGAGTCGCGTTCAGACAATTACTACTAAACCTGATTGTTCGTACTAACCCTTTCTACCTCTATGTATATATTCCTGTTTGTAATATATATGTGTTACTCCATATCCGTGTTCGAGTTCTTAATCAGTTCTACCTTGGACTATCACCGTGGTACAAGGAACCGGACCATAACATTACTTTATTCGGATTTTTATCCTCATCTTCATTGCTATATTCATAACGTTTCGGGAGTTGTACGTTCCGGACTTCTACAGGTGTTTGGATCTCTGAGATGAGGTTATTATGATTACTTGTATTATTTGGATTATTTGGACTGTTATCCTCATCTTCATTGCCATATTCACAACGCTTCGGCCGTTGTACGCTCTGGCCTTTATGTCGTATTTCTATGTCTATATCTCCGAGATGACGTATTATGATTACTTGCATTATTTACTTTATTCGGACTGTAATCCTCATCTTCATTGCCATATTCACAACGTTTCGGTCGTTGTACGCTCCGGCCTTTATGTCATATTTCTCTGTCTATATCTCTGAGAAGAGGTATTATGATTACTTGTGTTATTTACATTATTCGAACATTTATCCTGATCTTCATTGTCATATTCACAACGTTTCGGCCGTTGTACGCTCCGGCCTTTATCTCATATTACTCTGTCTATTCCTCTGTCTATATCTCAGTCTATATGTCTCAAATGAGGTATTATGATTACTAGCATTATTTACATTATTCGGTTTGTTATCCTCATCTCCATTGCCATATTCACCAAGTTTCGGCCGTTGTACGCTCCGGCCTTCTTCAGTTGACTGGAATTTGGAATCGAACCCTTTATTTCGTTCACCGGGATAGATTGTTCTGGTTCCACGTTCCAAGCCTCTTCCAAATGTCTCAGCTATTTCCCTTTAATTCAACTCTCCAAGTTTTCAGGACACATGGCTCATTGGATAAAGACGTTAGTTAGAGCCCGTGACGAGTTCAGTACCATGCCTCAACAGTAGTGAACCAAAACTTGGTGAGTTGAGTCAAAGGGAAATAGCTGAGACATTTCGAAGAGGTATGGAACGTGGAACTAGAATAATCTACTCATGTGCACGAAATAAAGGGTTCGGTCCGAAATTCCAATCATCTGACGATGGACGGAGCGTACAACGGCCGAAACGTCGTGAATATGAAAATGAAGATGAGGAAAACACTCCGAATAATGTAAATAATGCAAGTAATCATAATACATCATCTCAGAGATATAGACAGAGAAATAGACATAGAAATACAACATAAAGGCCGGTGCGTACAACGGCCGAAGCGTTGTGAATATGGCAATTAAGATGAGGATAACAGTCCGAATAATGTAAATAATACAAGTGATCTTAATAGCTCATCTCACATATATAAACCGGTCATAATGTGTTTGGTTAGTAAAATCGTTTCATTATTAGCCTTTTACAAGTACTTCTTTCATCTTTAATTGTTTTTCTTTCACGATACTCTTTTTTTTTCGTTTTTTTTTTTTTTAATGAGGTCATTATGGAAAGTGGTTGAAAATGATACATCAGAAGGCCGAGTTCTAATCCTACTCACGTTCGTTACATTTCACTTTCATACAAATAACCTTGGGACATGTATTCTCCGCACAGCTATAAGTTAAATAGGGCCTGCATTTGTAAAAAAAAAATCACTATTTTGTTATCTCTCAAAAATTGCAAACGTAATATTCCTTTGCAAAAAAAAAAAAAAGAAAAAAAAAAGAATTATTCTAACAATGTAAAATGAGTTTTCCCTTTAAATAAACCACAACGAGTTGATATACCGTAAAAATAAATAAAACCCTGAAATACAAAGCGCCGCAAGCAACACCTAAAAAGATATTTGTCACAACGTTTCGGCCGTTGTAGGCTCCTGCTTTCTTCAGGTGGTTGGAATTTCGAACTGAACCCTTTATTTCGATCCCTGGGGTAGACTGTTCTAGTTCCACGTTTGATGGATGTCAGTTATCAGTTATCTCCTGCTAATTTTCCCTCTGAACGTTCTCCACTGCCTTAACCGGGTATTGAACTCACACTCTTTTGGGTTTGTCACTGGATCTAACCAACGCCTTTATCCACTGTCCCATGTGTCCTTGACAATGGCCCGCATAATGTAAATACTGTACATAATACCTCATCTCAGAAATATAGACAGACCTAAAAAGATGCACATTTTGAGGTTTGGTGCCCCCACCCGACACCTAATGGCACAGATGTCTATGTCTATTTTCAGAAAGTGGGATAATTTTTTAGTAAGAGAGAACATTCAGTATATGGAGGAAGTTACTGTGGAAACTACTACAGAAATATTTTACCGACCCACAAAATGACCTGCCCTGCTCGCACTGTTGACTAAATTTTTTTTCTGTGATTATTATATCAGCTATAAATTAATTTCTAATTTTTTTATCTTCCGTCAACATGGCGAATGACACATTGCGACTTCTCAGGTTTGCCTTTTTTTCGCTGACATGAGGCGAAAATTTTATACTAAATCAACAGCTAAGTCTGCTGCTAAGAACATTCGTTTCCCGTGTTGTGCTAGACATTTTTTTTTCGCCAGAATGTATCTTACACATTTATAAGTCTATCATTCGTCCATGCTTCGAATATTGCTGTCACGTATTTAGAGATTCTTTATAAAATCAAAAGAATTATCTGATATTTCAACGGTCCTGACCTGGCATCTCAGCCACAACCACTACTCCATCGCTGTAACCTAGCTTCCCTGTGCCTTTACTATAAATAGTTTCATGTTGATTTTTTATGTGAGCTTTTCTCTTTGCTTCTCGACTTTACGAATTTAAGGGCAGTACTAGGTTGGCAGCTAGGTCTCATCATTTTACAGTTGAAATAGATAGATGAAACTGTAAGTTGTATGCTAACTGTTTCTTCTTTTGCATTTCTTCCGGCCTCATGTGAGTAAACTTTTGTCTTCAAAAATTGAATTAATTCCTGTACTTTTCTTTTCTTTTCTTAATAAAGTTTTTTTTTTTCACTTTTCTGTCTTTGTTTCATACTTAGTAATACGTTGCGTCTTGGTAGCTTTATTACCTTGCTTGGTGGGAAATGATTAAGAGGAAAAGTCTCGCTGGTTGCACTGTAAAATATGTTGTACAAGAGTAAATTCGTAATCCTTCCTCTCTTCAATCAGTTTGAAGTATTGTCATCTGCTGCTGATAAGGCAGAATTCTTTGCTCGTAAATTCTCTTTCAACTCCACTCTCCACACTTTAGGTGTAAGTTTTGCTTGATTTTCCATCTATAAATATTTTGCTATGTCTTGCTTTTCAGTCTGTTGGGAATTGGTAGTTCCTGTCTTTATAACTCAGATTTACATTCTGATGTCTTCAATTATCTTCATTTTAATATTTTACCTTTTTTCGCAAAGTACTGGACGCTCTAATCAACTCTGAATTGGATTAGCATCACAATTCACGCGGACGTCTTTCAGATAAACAATATGACTTTCCTTTCTCTAGGTAAGCTACCGATATGTTAACAGATATCACTGAATTTGTCTATCAGGCATTACAATTGAACGACAAGCCTCGGTCTGTGACTTTAGATATCTCGAAGGCGTTTGACGATGTTTCGTATGCTAGCCTTCCCATATGCTCGTCGGCAATGGTGACTTTCGTCTGAAGCCTAATTCAGTCGTTCTTAGGAAATCTGGTTATGAAGGCCAAGCTTTTCGATTAGTATAGGTTATCAGCCATACAGAGTTTACCGACTATTTTAGGAAGAATAACATGTTTTAGCCTTCCAGTAGCACACCGATACTAATATTAGCATTAGCGTAGCCTTTGATAACTAACACTGAATATGAATATAGAAAGACAAAATACGTGAGCGTGACAAACAAAATATTTAATAAAGCAAACAACTTACATATATATATATATATATATATATATATATATATTAAAAAGATTTACATATGTCCCAAAACAAATGATTGTTCATATTGTCCGAAAGGAAAGAGGAGGTTTACAGAATGAGAACAAAGAAATAACATACTAGCTATATGGCCATGATCGTCCGTAGATAAGTGAGTAGTAATTACTTTTTTTCTTTCGCTCAGCCGTGCACATGTTGACCAGTTTCCAGGTGTGTGGACACCCTGGTGGTCAGGAAGGTAAAGAGGCCGTTGCTCAAAAAACGGAAGCAAAAACCTTCGATCATTTCACATTAATGAAGCTGTTCTCCAGTGCTTTCTCCTTAAACTCACGTTGTTTCTTTACCTCATCAACGACTTTCCCCATGTCATCCGTTTCCAATTAGGTATCATGACACAGCTATTTACTCCAGTCTCCCATAGGTTCGACAAAATAAAACTGCCCGATGTTTTCAAAATTGACTGACAGTCAGTTGTTATAGTACCCCGACAGGATGAATTTAAGCGAACTACTAGGTTGGCATCTCAGTGCCACCCTTTCACTGTTGAAGGAGTTAAATGTAACGGCTTCTTCTTTTTCTACTCCAACAGCTTCTTTTCCCGCACTTCCCGACTGTGGAACTCTCTTTCTCTTATTTGCTTTCCTTATAGCTATAATTTTCAAATATTCAAATGTAATGTCAGTCGACATCTTCTGATGCTTTGATTCTGAAACCTGTCCTTCTCTTTATCCTTTCTTCAAACACCCTTCTTTACTCTTGCTCTCACTCTCTGTAACCCGTTGCATGCTGGTAGCACTTCCGCCTTTCTTGGGGTGAAATGCTTAAAAAAATGTTAACGCCTCTAAAACGGAACTGATATCCCATAACCATGTTAGAGAATAATTTTTGCTCTCCACTAGAATGGCTGATGATAACCTCCAGGAGAGAAACCCCTTGCCCCTTCTTGGTCTCAACTTTTCTACTCACATGTAGTGAATTGATTTTATTGAACCAACTAGCAGCATGGTCCGGCGTTGCCCGTGCTTGATTCAAAAATCGTACGACTCATAAAGCAATCTCTATCACTTGATTTAAAATATTTTTGCCTTCCTTGCCTTTAAAGGAGTGCCCTTCGCCGTGCTGATATTGCTACATGCCTTACTTCTTGCCTATCTCACACTGCGTATTTTTTCTAAGCTCTATACTAAACATTAAAACGAAAAAAGAACTAAAAAAATGAACACAAAACGATCAGCTTTAAAAAAAGGACCCGTAACTGGAAAAACCGAATGAAAAAAAGAATGTTAACAACAAATACTTTTCCACACCCAACCAGGTTCTGCGGAATCAGAATCAACGTTGAGTTTAAGCAAGCGAATGAGCCAATTGGAGTAAAGTGCCATGCAGATTTAAATTTTTCCCACTTGTGACGAATGCAGCTATCGATATTTTTTTTGCATGCTAGTTAACATTCGTGTCAGTAAGCTGTTGGCTCTCACGCTGGCCAGTGGAATCTTCCTGCCTATTCGTGGCATCCAGCTATAGGCTCTCCCTCTGGCGAGTACAAAATAGCCGCAAACTACATGAAAACTGCCGTAGAAGCATAAAAAACAATTATTTCCACTATCGATGGGAGTTGGGAAATGCAAAGTTGGTCTTGACCTTCCCACTAAATTGCAGCATGTGCATGTAAATTTTGGTGCAAATCCGTCGAAAATTGCGGCCGTGTATTCGTTACACACTAAATACCGTTACACACACACACACACACACACACAAACACACACACACACACACACTTACACATTTTCACACCCACACACATATCCTGCCTTTTATAGATAGAGATTACTAGTTCTGCTGCTAAGAATTTAGTTCACTCTGTCGTTAAAGACAATTTTTCGGGTCAGAATACATCTTTCACGTTTATAAATTTAGCATTCGTTGGTGCATCGAATATTCCTGCCACATCTGGTCTGGTGGCCCAGCTACATATTTTGAGGTTCTCGACAACATCGAAAGAAGTTGTTTGTAATGTTATCGGTCCTGACCTGGCATCTCGACTTCAGTCATTTTCCCATCGCTGTGATGAGGCTTCCCTCTGTCTTTTTTTTTTATAAAATTTTTCATTGTATTTGTTCTCATGAGCTCACCTTTTTGGTAACTGAACTGTAAAAGTTAAGCGTATTACCAGTTTGGCAATTACGTCTCATCTTTTTATTGTTGAACTAGTTAAATGTAACCGTCAGTTCTATCCTAACAGGATAATATCTCGCACATTCTTCAGCTTTCGTGTCCACTGCAAACATTTTAAATATCATAAATCGTCATCTTCTGTATTCTTTGAATGTTCTTCTTTTATTGTCCTTTCTCCTTACTAGAGTTTTCTCATTTCTTCCGCTCCTAATAAACCCTTGCGTTCTTAATGACTTTATTGTTTGTCTTGGGGTAAAAGAATGAAAAAAAAGTGCTATCAGTTTCCCTATAATATAGATACCGTTGGAAAGAGGGAAGATTCCGTTATTATATGGTCCCTAATATCTGTAAAAAATAGTGAGTAGTCTATCCAACATGCTTCTTAAATTAGAAAAGTCAAAAAATATTTCTGTCCTGATTTTTCTTGAATATATTGTAGCATACCTACCGACTATATTGGGTATGTATGTCCCCAGTCACATAAATACGTTAGTAAAATAATGTATGTTTGTCTGCAGTTGGAGATTTGTCTTCAGCTGTGGTGGTCAAACACTCTGCTTCCGGGCAGAGAGGATCCACAGACGAGGCTATGTTGAAAGGCAGATTATCGTCTCGGAAAACAGCTATCCGACCCCGTTTTATACGGAGTCTAAGGAGAATTTTTGACCGAGCCTACGGCCTCGGTTACACCCCATTTAATTCGGCCTTGTGCCGCATCTGACAGCATGAGGCATTTGGTACATATCCTGCAGTTTCATTGCAGAATTCACTTGATTCAGTTCTAGCTGTTGACTACTAATTCTACGCGCCGCTGGCGAATCTTATATGTGTTGTTCTTGTCCTAAGTATTATCGTTCATTACCAAATTTCGTACGATTATTCTATTCAATAACTTTCCCTAGATTATGACAAAATGCTTCCGACAAAAAAAAAAAATTAACGAACATTGTTGCATTAATAAAAAGCAAAAAACCTGATATTATCATAAAAGACAAGAAATTTAGGAAGTGTATGCTTATTGACATAGCAGTACCATCTGAGAGAAACACCTCCATGAAAATTATCGAGAAATTGTCTAACTACAAGGACCTGGAGATCGAGATCAACAGGATGTGCGGAATAAAGTCTGAAACTGTACAAACACTAATCAGAGCTCTGAGCTTCGTGAGAGAAAAAAAAAGAGACAATTTACTGATAGTGTCTCAGGTAGTAATATCAACGTACAGGTTGCGCAGAAGATCACCCGATTAGGAACATCCTATATACTAAGATAAGTACTATCAGACAATTCTCTTATAGGGCCTAAGAGCCATATTTTGAATCCCGCTCTACAGGATACAAAGCAGGAAACCTAACATACACAAATAATAATAATAATAATAATAATAATAATAATAATAATAATAATAATAATTATCCTTTACTAACATTGCTTGTTGTATCGAAAGTATACCAAATTGTAGAAAATTGGTACGACCTAGTAATTGAAGAAGCTGGAAAACCCAGTATATTTAGGGAATTATGATTTTCAAACAGAGTGATGCACTATCATTGTGCTCGATAAAGACATTAGAAAGCATAATATTATTGGTGCCGCCATACCAAATGACACAAATATAGAAAACAAGTTCACTGAGGAAATTACAAACTACACTGATTTGAAAGTTGGGAGGGCAAAATTGTATGGAAATGCGGGGAGGAAATGTCAAAGTGATTCCAGTGGTGATTGGCGCATTCGGATCAATCCTATTAAAACTCTGTGATTTCCTTTCCCATCTGGAGATACCATACCAAATGAGTGTCATCCAAATATCGGCTCTTTGGGGCACTGCGCATTTTCTAAGGAAAGTATTGAATCTCTGAGGTCACCGCGATGATATGACAGTGATCCTTTTATAATACAATCCTCACAATGTGTGAAAAACATAATACTAAGAAAGTTGGGAGCGTTATCAAAGGGCTGACTGTAGCTCTGGCTACGACCAAGAAAAATGCTAGCTCAGAAAGAATACAAGAGACGCCATGATGGGCTATGTTTTATGTACATTGATTATTGTGTCAAATGTACGGATACTAAGTTGGTACGAGCATGTATCTTGCACAACAATTGAAGAAGATGGAAAGCCCAGTATATTTTGGGAATTATGATTTTCAAACAGACAGAGTGATACATTATTGATTGAGTAAATTACAAACTATATTGATTTGAAAGTCGAATGAGATGATTGTATTGGAATGTTGGAAGGGAATATCACGGTGAATCCAGTGGTGATTGGCGTATTCGGATCAACCCCATTAGAACTGTGTGGTTTCCTTGACCATCTGGCGATACCATACCAATTTGGAGTCATCTAAAACGCGACTCTTTGTGGCACTCTGCATATTTGGAGGAAAGTGTTGTTTGTCTGAAGTCCTTGTCTTGACTTGATAAATAACATAATAAAGCCGGTGTATTCGAAAAATTACACTGTGTGACAAATAATAATAATAATAATAATAATAATAATAATAATAATAATAATAATAATCTTGAAATCGAAAAAAAATTAATAATAATAAATGATTATCAAATAAAATACCTTATATATAAAACATCAAACACTTCAAAATGTATATTTTGCGGTGAACATTCTTATAACGTGACTCATCTAGTGAGTGGTTGGAAAATTCTATCTTAAAAAAAGATGATAAGGTATGCTCTTTTATACATGAGTTATTGTGTCGAAAGTATGGATACTAAGTTGCAGAAAATTGGTACCAGCATGTACCTTGCACAACAAATGAAGGAGATGGAAAGCCCAGGATATTTAGGGACTTATGATTTTCAAACAGACAGAGTGATACACCATCACCGTCTGGACATTATTGTACTCGATAAAGGCATCAGGAAGACTCATATTATTGATGTCGCCATACTAAATGACACAAATTTAGAAAACAAGGTGACTGAGGAAATTACAAACTACACTGATTTGAAAGTTGGGAGGGCAAGATAATATTAGAATGCGGGAAGGAAATGTCAAAGTGATTCCAGTGGTGATTGGCGCATTCGGATAAATACCATTAGAAATGTAACTTCATGAAACAAATTGGGATACCATCACAATTTGGAATTTGGAATCATCTAAAAATCGGCTCTTTGAGGCACTGCGTATATTTGGAGGAAAATGTTGTCTGTCTGAAGTCCTTGTTTTAACTTAACAGATAACTTAATGTATCCGGCGTATACAAAGACGTACACTTTAAGACAAAACATAATATATATCGCTGTCTGAGGTCTTATGACTAGGCGGAGGTATATGATGCAAGATGTCCGTTTGAAAACTGAAAAGAGGTGAAAGAAGATGATAAGACAGTGATCAAAGAACACGCACAGAATGCGACTGTAATACAGGATCATTCAAGATCTTAAATATATTTATATATCAAATAAAAGGATTTTCAAGTGGAAATCTAAAACAAATATGGCACATGAAGGCATCAATAATTTCAGTTGTGGATGGGGACCTGGGTTTGATTGGAAAAGGTTCCGATAGACTTATTAAAGGCATCCCTTAAAGAAAAGTCCATGCCTTAAATAAATACGAAAAATGGTTTATACGGGTACATGTCATAACTTATGAAGAGCTTTATCTATGTAAAATGGGTGTGGTCTTATGTTAATTTATTTTTGTTTTAAAACTTTTACAAAAATACATTATTTACATTATTCGGACTATTGTCCTCATATTTGTCGCCATATTTATCACAACATTTTCGCCGTTGTACAATACATGTACCTGTATAAACCATTTTTTTTTATTTAAGGCATGGACTTTTCTTTAAGGGATGCCTTTAATGAGTCTATAATAATGTATCTTTGTCGCCATATTTATCACAACGTTTTTGCCGTTGTACAACGGCCGAAACGTTGTGATAAATATGGCGACAAAGATGAGGACAATAGCCCGAATAATGTAAATAATACCTCATCTCAGAAATATAAACAGACTTCTACAATAATATTCAATGGAAAATGTCATGATGCCTTTTTTTGACCTCTGACAGTGACCCGGAATGTCATAAGTTTAAAACAGAAATCAAAAGAAATAATAATAATAATAATAATAATAATAATAATAATAATAATAATAATAATAATAATACATCATTATTAGAGACCGCAAAGACAAAATGTGCTTTTTCATGGACATGGTAGTCCCTGTAGAACTGAAATGTATCTTTGAATATCTTTAAAAAAAACAAAAAAAACTATCAAAATACAAGGACCTTGAAATCAAAATCTCAAAAATGTGGCACATGAGAACATTAACAATTCCAGTTGCTGGAGTTCTCGGATTCATTAGAAAAGATTCCAATAGACTTATTGAAGGAATCTTTGGTACCCGATGCCTTAAAAGAAGCATAAAAAATTGTTCTCACAAATACAGCACACACCTTGCGAAGGGCTTTATCTATGCAATATACGTGTGATTTTTTTTTCAAATTTGCTCGCTGAAATTGTCCTGTGTCCATTTCTGACCTTAAGTGTCTGGTCGAGACTATAAAGGAAATGAGTATACACCAGAAATCAAAGGAAATAAAAAAAATAATTATGTCGAACAGCTTATGTGTCAAGGAAAGAAAAGTGCTTCTATACAGCGCGTAGTAGCTGCAATATGACCATCATCATCTGACGGCAGGTCACTAAGAGATTTAGAGAATATTAATAATAATACAATCGTACATCGTCTTGCGACGAAGGCATGAAACAGGTTTTAAATAAAGGTATACAAAAACAAACATACTTTTGATACAGCCTAATATTTTGTACGATTTACAGAAATCAGAAATAAAAAGCACGAACAAAAAAATATATATATATCAATTAAACCCTTAATGCAATAAACTCGAAATAAGACATTTATTAATCCGAAGAAACGCGACATTGGTTATTAAAAGTGCCAAACTAATTAAATAATTAATGCCAAGATAATTAAATCGGCTAAGCTGGCTGCTAAAACGATGTAACTGATGCATTTTAAATTAGCTTAAAAGAATGTCCTGACAAAGAAAAGTGATAAAAGATCTTTGTAAATTTTACCGGTACGACAGAAGAGGTAAATGACTTTTTTTTTCTTTCTTTGCCATTTTTAATGAGAATTGCATATATAAACTACTATACTCACCACTGCAGCAGAATAAAATCGGGAATAATTATAGGATTTTGTTTAAGAGTTTTAGTAATCTGAAGTTCTCTGTTGTTTAGCTGAAGAGTAAATATACACCCTTGTGCAAAATAATTGAAACAAATGCTTTAGTTTCCTTTCTTGCACCATACGATCAGTTTAAAACCCGCTGGAGTGATAGATTGTAATAGATTTCTATTTTGTCCTTATATCAGGCCATTTGCAGTGGTGTGCAGTAATATGAATCTATTTTCGAGTTGTATGATGAAATTTGTTAGGCCTTGAAAAATATTTCGTCATCTGTGACTGCATCAGATTTTCATCACGCCCATATACTATTGTCTCGATTGTCGATTAGTTGTCCTATGCCCATTGTCTGCGATGGACGTTACTCCAAGTAAGCGTACGAAAATTGTAACGCTGCACGAAAACACTGGGAAGCATTATGAATGAGCAAATCAAAGTACTATAGACCGACACGGAAACTCTCTTGATTTAAATCCATTTGAGAATCTGTTGTCAATCTCCAAGGAACGACTTCGTGGAATGGGCATACGGAGTACTGACATGTGCACTGGGTTATGTTTCATTAAAAAATGCGAAAAAAAAAATAATAACAAAATTATTCGTTTTATTTCAATTAAACCAAGTGAAAAGCGTACAAAATATATAACTTCTCTTTATGTTCTGTCCCCTAAGAACATAGACTATTATGGCTTTCCAATCTTCTTGTCCTTTGTTGCTCTGAATAAACTAGTCTTTCTGTTATTTCCCATGGGCCATGTTCCGCCATTCATTTAGTTAGGATCATGTATGTATGTTTTGCGTTGTTTTCCTTCTCCGTCTTGCCCTTAATCTCTCTCTTGAATATCAGATTTTCGAAGATTCCCTTCCGCGTTATATGCCCTAGAAACCTCAGCTGTCTCTCCCTTCTGTTAATTGTTTCTTTTTGCGTCCATTTTCTCCAAAACTTCGTCGTTACTTCCATATTCGGTCCACGGCATTCTTAGCATCCTTCTGTAGAAACATATTTCTGTTGATTCAAGTCTCCTCTTCGTCTTTGATGAGATCGCTCAGCACTCACTGTCATGCAGAAGGACAGATATTCCATCGCAGTTTAGCACACTTTTCTTTGTTTCTATCCAAACTTTCCCATCTCTTTGTAGTCTGATAAGCTTTTAGAAGACATTTTTCGCTATCCAAATACGCCTTCGGATTTCAGTGTCACACTTTCAGTTCTCTGTTAAAACATTCCTAGATATTTGTTTGATTTTGGTATTTCCGATTTGTAATTTGCACTTTGGGCTCATCCTTTTGCTAGCAACCATATATTTTCTTGCCGTTGATTTTTAATCCTGACTTCTCGCTTTCCCTCACGACATTCTGTAAGAGTTTTTTGTGGCTTTCTTTCTGTGGCTGCTATGAACACTTTGTCATCTGTATATCTTATGTTGTCAAGACTGTGATTGTAATGAATACGACTTCTAGTTGTATAGGTTGAATAAATCCGGGAAAAAAGACATATCCTTGTCTTACGCCGCTTTATATTTTTGTATATCTGCTGAATTCATTTTCTATCAGCCGTTTGCTACCCGTATAGATTCTTGAATATTCTCATGTCTTTCGCAAATATATCAAGGTTGCTGAACAGGTCCAACACATCTTTGTGGAATATTTTATTGAACGCCTTTGCGTAATCTATAAATTGCAGGCACACGTCTTTCTGCATTTGTATTAATCTTTCTGTTAATATTCTGAGCATAAATATTGCATTACTTGTTTCAGTGTCTTTGACGAACTATATATCTACAAAAAAGACAATGACATTAATACAACAATGAAAATAATTCAGAATCTTTTTCAGAACCCAGAGTCTCAATCACAACTGGAATTATTGAGGTCTTCCTGTGTCCCACTATTTACATTTCCACTTCAATAGCCTTTCATTTGATATATATATATATATATATATATATATATATATATATATATATATATAGTCATACACAGACCTACTGTTTCGCTGTATCACAGCTCATCAGTGTGACTAGACATTTTATTGATTCAAGCCGGGATCGAAATCCGACCGATTTGATATCAGTGAGAGATTCTACCCCCTCAACCTATCTTCGCACGGCAGAGCGGAAGAAAAATTTTAACGTTTTTACTATGCGAAAGACGTCAGTAGCTAGGAGAGCTCGATTCTTGTAGAAGAGCATTGCATTAGCAGCAGCAGCCACAGTTTATAAAATCACCCCTACCTCTCCGAGAGATCAATCAATCAATCAATCAATCAATATATATATATATATATATATATATATATATATATATATATAGATAGATAGATAGATAGATAGATCGCTTGGACATAAGGTAAGCCGTACATTCAGTTACCATCATGAGGAAGAAAGCAGACAACCACTTGCTGCCTCGTGTGAGTATAGTTTCGTTCTAGCAGAAACCCATTTACATTTTTCTTTTCTTTTTTCTTTCTTTTTTTTCTTTTCCTTTTTCTTTTTATATATTTTTTTTTTTATTTATTGTTTCTCTCCCCCCACTTGTCAATGTGCTCTACCATAGTAAAAAATTTTGTCCCGATAATTTTCCCTTATTTGATAGTGTAGTAAGAAATCCCGGCTCGAAAAAAAAACCAGGAAAAACGGAAAATTGAATGTCTTTGGCTAGATGCGAAGGTGTCTCGTCAGTATTCTAATGATGTTGTGACTGTATCTTTTTGCTTGATATATTGTCTGAACTTGGAATTGTTCTCGCTGTTTCTTTCTCCTGTTCTAAATGTTATTGAAAGCATATCTCCCAAGCCCACTTTTTGTTGGGGGCGGAGGATTGGCCGTTGATCTCCCCGCACCCACCAGGTCGACGCTTGGACATAAGGTAAGCCGTACATTCAGTTACCATCATGAGGAAGAAAGCAGACAACCACTTGCTGCCTCCTGTGAGTATAGTTTCGCTCTAGCACAAACCCATTTACGTTTTTCTTTTCTTTCTTTTTATTTTTCTTTTTATATATATATATATTTTTTTCTCTCCCCCCACTCGTCAATGTGCTCTACCATAGTAAGACATTTTGTCCCAATGATTCTGCCTTATTTATAGTTTAGTAAGAAATCCCGGTTCGAAAGAGAAGTCAGGAAAAACGGAAAATTGAATGTCTTTGGCTACTTGCGATAATAAATCCGGATAACCTTATTTCCAATTTCTTTTTAGAATAGACAATGGGACTTATACTAAGTTAAAACTTAATGTGATAGGGCATAGCCAAGTGTAAACCAGGACTCTTTGTCTGTTATCTCTCCCCCAACACCATCCTTCCCTCTCTTTTTGTCGTCATTTTTTGTGTTATCTGTAATAGGAGTAGGTAGTCTCTTCTACCGCCCGGTCAACACTCCTCCCCCTTCTATTGGACATGAGTAGAGGCTTACACCTTGTGTCTTGTCTAAGAAGGGGTTCCCAGTACTCTTTCTCTCTCCGGCCTCTGTATTAGTGCAGCTCTGTTTCTCCCGTGATGTGTGCAGTCTGTGGCATCACCTCTTCATTTTGAGGGTACACGGCTGACAGTTCTCTGGTTGCTGTTTCCGACTGGTAGTTCGGAGCCCTAACTCTTGCGTAGCGTCTTGAGCGGCCGCTCTGATCAAAAGTTGTATAATAACGCGGTGTTTGTAGTGCCATGTCGCGCATGGAAAGGTGTCCCTGCAGTCACCTCCGGTGGGCAGCCCTGAGGCCATATAATGTTGCAGATTGTGCCAACTCCTCTCTGCCCGCGTCACGGTCGAAACTGTCTGTTTCTTTTACTTCGGGCCTTCTCATCTTACAAACAAAATTCAACATGAGTTACAAAAACCGAAAGATTAACCCTAAACCAGCCTCTCAAAAATCACATAAACCCCTCAACATTTCGTTCTCCAACATCCGTGGCATTAGGACAAACTTCTGCAGTCTGGAATCTTTCCTCACTGCAAACGGCCCGGATATACTGGCTCTCTATGAGACAAACCATGTCTAGTCTATCCCCTCTTCTGATCTCTCGATCCCCAGCTACCTTCCTCTCCTCAGAAAAGACTCTCTAACCCACATGCACGGTCTTGGTGTGTACGTCAAGGAACATCTCCCTCTGGCTAGAGAGTTCTCTCTCGAATCGCCAGACCAGTCATACATGTGTCTCCGACTCTCTCTCCTCAATGCGGTAAGCTATCTCTTCTTCCTTTACCGCTCCATCCTCTCAAGACTGTGAGATACACAGTAGCATTTCTGACAGCATAGACAAGGCTCTCTCCCTCCACCCGTTTGCTCACATTTTTGTGTTTGATGACTTTAACGCCCATCACACCTTGTAGCTTAAGAATGCTACTACTGACCACGCAGGCATTTAAACGATCAAGTTTTCAATCTCTCATTCCCTCACACAGATAGTTAACTTCCCCACTCGTTTTGCCTTCAACCGGGAAGGTAAAGCCTCTCTTCTCGACCTGTGCTTTACCTCCATCCCCGAATCTTGCAGCGCCTCGCAACTCCGCCCTCTTGGTAACTCTGATCATGCAGTAGGATCTGTTAAGATATCCTTCAACTCCACCCCGTATAAAGAACCCCCTACCACTAGAACTTCGTTCTACTATCAACGAGCTGACTGGGACGCGTTCCGTGATTTCCTCCGCGATGAACCCTGGGATGGAGTCTTTAAGCTCCACGCCCAAGAATGTGCTTCTGAAGTCTCTTCCTGGGTTAAAGCTGGAATCGACGCTTTCATCCCATCATGAAAATATAGGGTCATGTCGCACTTCTCCCCCTGGTTCTCGGCTGCTTGCTCAGCCGCCATCGCCCATAGGAACCACTACTTCCCCCTATTCCGTAGCGACATGTCTGACTGCAATAGACGTCTCTTTGCCTCCGCCCGTAACGAGTGTAAGCGTGTCCTCAACGATGCTAAGTCACTATTTGCAGCTTGGATGAAGGAACGTATTGCATCTCGCAAATTTGGCTACAAAGAATATTGGCGTCTCTGCAAGAGCGTATTGAACAATTGCAAACCCTCTATACCTCCTTTATTCAACCAGTTCGAAGTCCTGACCTCCTCTACCTACAAGGCTGAATTCTTTATTCGGAAATTTTCATTCAACTCGACGCTCGACTCTTCTGGTGTACCCATACCCGACTTCCCTCTTAGAACTGAGGCCATATTGAGTGGGTTAAACATAACCCCATCTTTGGTACTGGGCG
Source organism: Acanthosepion lycidas (assembly GCA_963932145.1). Taxonomy (NCBI): domain Eukaryota; kingdom Metazoa; phylum Mollusca; class Cephalopoda; order Sepiida; family Sepiidae; genus Acanthosepion; species Acanthosepion lycidas. The sequence goes on from OZ010587.1 coordinate 93,947,059, forward strand.
TTATCTCCAATTTAGACCCCAACAAGGCTAGTGGTGGAGACGGGATACCAGCCATTGTCTTGAAGAAATGCGCGCCTGAACTGGCTCCCGGCCCTTCTAAACTATACAACTACTGCCTCAAGGAATCTTGTTTTCCTGACTGCTGGAAGTCCTCTTCGATCGTTCCTGTCTTCAAGAACTCCGGCGACCTTTCCGACTCTTCCAACTACCGTCCTATCAGTCTCCTTCCTCTCTTCGGCAAAGTCTTCAAAGCCCTAATCAATACCGAGGTGGTTAACCACCTCACGTCCCATAACCTGCTCTCAGACGAGCAATATGGTTTCCGCTTTGCCCGATCTACAGCTGATGTGCTTACGGCCATCACTGAAACTATCTACCGAGCTCTTCAAAATAACGGGGAAGCCTGTGCCGTGGCACTAGACATCTCCAAAGCCTTTGATAGGGTTTGGAATGCCGGCCTTCTTTGCAAGCTCCAGGGTTATGGCATTACGGGTCGATTATATAACCTAATACGATCATTCCTGTCAAACCGTGTATTGAAAGTCGTTCTCAACGGATTCTCATCCAGTTCCTATACCACGAACGCAGGTGTTCCTCAAGGCTCCATCCTAGGCTCTACTCTATTCCTAATCTACATAAACGACCTTCCTGACGCCATAACTTCCCAAGTTGGCATCTACGCGGATGACACCACAATTTATTCCTGCCTCAAAAACAAATCTTGTGTCACTGACAAACCTCACTTGGTCGTGCGTCTCGAAAAGGAACTCCAATCGATTGTGAACTGGAGCAATAATTGGCTGGTCAACTTCAACGCTTCAAGACAAAACTGCTCTCTATTAATCACCGCAAAGATCCTTCCCTGCCCTCCATTAGAATGTCTGACGCTCAACTTCTCGAGAGCAACTCACGTTGACTGCTTACCTGAGATGGAATAAATACATTGAGTCAATTGCTTCGTCCACCGCAAGGAAAGTTGGCTCCCTGAGCCGCTCCAGGAAGTTTTTCTCCCCGGAGTCGATCCTCCAGATCTACAAATCAACAATTTGCCCTTGCATGGAGTATTGCTGCCATATATGGTCTGGTGCCCCTTCTGTTTGCCTCGGTGTTCTTGATAGGCTCCAGAGGCGGATATGCAATGTAGTTGGCCCTGCTCTGGCGTCTTTTCTACAGTCACTTTCTCACAGACGCGCCGTCACCTCCTTCTGTCTGTTCTACAAATAGTTTCATGGAAATTGCTCCGAGGAGCTGCATTCGCTGGTTCCCAGACGTCATGAGTTCAAGCGCCATACGACGCTGGCATCCCGCTCTCACCCCTTCACTGTCGAAACTCCTAAATGTAGCCGTCTCTTTTACTCCAATAGCTTCATGTCTCGCACCTCTAGCCTGTGGAACTCCCTTCCCTATTCCTTTTTCCCTGTGAGCTATAATCTCCAGCTATTCAAGTGTAATGTCAATCGACATCTCCAGTTGCCTTGATCTCTCCACTACCCTCATCCTTTCTTCTATCACTCCTATCTGATCTTGCTCTAAATTTTCTGTAACCCCTTGTGTCCTAGTGGCTTCCCGCCTTGCTTGGGGTGAAATGCTTAAAAAAAAAGTTAGATAGATAGATAGATAGATAGATACGATCTTTAAAGATCTCGTCTTACAATCCACTAGAACTGCCATGTCAATAAGAAAGCACATTCTATGTCTGGGTGGTTAGCGAGGATTGTTTTGCCTATGTTTATCGTAAAGTCCTACAAAATTGTTACAGGTTATATGTCTGTATTATTATTATTATTATTATTATTATTATTATTATTATTATTATTATTATTTCCTTTGATTTCTGGTGTGTACTCATTTCTTTCCGGCTCCCACCCTGAGACCTAAGGTCCGAAATGACTTCATGGTATTTTACACTGAGCAATCAAAAATAAAAAAGAAAGAAAACATATTTTACATAGAGAAAGCCCTTCGTAAGGAGTGGGTTGTAGTCATGAGAATAAATTTTGTATTTCTTTAAAGCATGAGCTACCAGGAATCCTTACAATGAGTCCATTGGAATCTATTCCAATCAATCCGAGGGTTCCAACTACAACAGGGTTTGTTGATTTTCCCATGTGCCACAATTTTGAGATTTCGATTTCAAGGTCCTTTTATTTTGATAGATTTTTGAAGATGTTCAAAGATACATTGCAATTTTCAGGGAATGCCATATTAATAAGGATACAATTTTTTTTTGGTCTCTAATAATGATGTCAAGACATTTAGCTTTGATTGTTCTGTATGTGTGTATTGTTTGGTCCCCATAAAGTTGTAACAGGTCCTATCTCCGTAACCGGGTTTGGGTGGTGTTCATACCAATTTCTTGAAATTTCCTTTCTGTACATGTTGCAGATATTTGCCCACACTGTCATGCCGTGTTTTATATTCAGTGGGTGCCAATAACGTGAAACCTGATACAAGATGATCAATTGTTTCTCGATATTTATCACAGAATCTACATTTTTGGCTAACACAATTTTATAGTATGTGTGCTTGATAATTTCTAGTTAACAAGCATTGGTCCTCTCCAGCAAAGATAAAACTTTCAGTGTCAGCTTTTAACCCTACACAACGTAGCCATTGATGGGTACGGGTTTTGTCTACATCAGCTTTTTTTGTACGGGCAGAGTATTGACCGTGAACCGGTTTATCTTGCTATCGTTTCTGTATCTGGTCGGTTACATTTGGTTTATTATTATTATTATTATTATTATTATTATTATTATTATTATTATTATTATTATTATTATCTTTTTCCGCATGTTTTATTTTTCAAACGGACATCTTTCATCATATACTTCCATCTAGTCATACCAAATCAGATATCGATATATATTATTATGTTTTGTCATACAGTGTACGACTTTGAATACATCGGGTACATTAAGTCATCCGTTAAGTCACGACAAGGACTTCAAACAGACAACACTTTCCTCCAAATATACGCTATTCCACAAAGATCCGATTTTTAGATAATTCCAAATTGCTATGGTATCCCCAGCTGGTTCATGAAGTCCCACAGTTTTAATGGGATTATCCGAATGCGCCAATCCCTACTGGAATCATCTTGGCATTCTCATTCCCTTCCAAAATTCCAAACAATCTTGGAACAGTGTTTTTGAAGATCTTCAAAAATCTCATATTACACGCAAATAATTATACCTAGTAACCCCTAAGATCTATTACACAAAATAGTTTATCCACTCATGACAATATCAAGACAATTAGTAACATATCCAGAGCAATTATGGATAGGATCAATGTCAAAATATCCATAACAATAATAATTCTGAAGCAATTATACATATAATAAAATGTTACAACTGTTCGCTATAATATATTGGGGAAATTCGCAGAAAAAAGACTTGGTTTATTATTATTATTATTATTTTTATATATACATATATATTATTATTATTACTATCTTTTTCTTATATATATATATACATATATATATATATATATATATATATATATATATATATATATATATATATATATATATATATATATATGTGATCGCAAAAGCGTGGAACCTATCCTCACAAACTCATATCTATACAACTGAATACACACACACACAGACACACACACACACACATATATATATATATATATATATATATATATATATATATATATATATATATATATATATATATATATAGGTGGGTTTGTTTTGTGTGGGTTGTTTGTTGGTTATATAAAGTAAGTTCTGGGTTACGACAGTCCCGAACACCAATATATGTATTAATGAATATACATATACCACACCGTTTTCACAATACTATTTCTATAACATCATCACCTTGTGCAATTCATATATATATATATATATATATATATATATATATATATATATATATATATATATATATATATATATATATATGCAGCAAGGACATATTGGAAAAGATTTTTAACGACAACCGATTCGGATTGTCTGTTTAATTTAGCATTGTATTTTTCAATATTCTTTTTTTTTTTTTTTTTTTTTTTTTTAACGACTTTCGATCAACTCAGTCATTATCAAGAGCTGTGTCTTGTCAATGAGGTAGAGAATATTTGGTGAATCTAACCTCCGGAAAAAATTTATGGGGAGCTAGAATTCAAATTAATTCAAGTATGCAGGTTATCTTATACATGCTTACTGCACAAATGATATACAGTTTACGACATGTAAGTTGCCGTCATTTTATATTTTTAATTTCGTGCATGCATGTTGTGTGTTTGTGATTTTGTTGACTGCAAACTATAGTAAGGTCAGTTGGACACATTCTGTGATAAAAAAAGAGCACTATGACGTAATTCCCTCGACCAGCAATTTGGAAACGGCATCCTTGGCAATTGCGCAGGAAGCTCCAAAACAAACATTTCAGATTGTTTAGTGGGCAATCTGGTGACAGTGCAGAGGATTCAGAAAGGGTTGGATAAGTATAATTGTGATTACAAAGGTACGCCAGCTCGCAAAACTCACTCTGATCCTTCTGATAGGAAGAAATCTCCCGAATTTGATGATGAGGGTCTCAGACTCAACACTGAAGCTTGAATCAAGTGCCTGGATGAAGTAGTACTGCCCTAGGTCAAGAGAATGGCTGCTGGAATTGCCTAAGTCTGGGAACAAGACTGCACCATGTCACACAAGCAGGAGTAATCAGTCATGTCTGTCAGACAATTTCTGCAACCACGTCACCCCTTACATCTGTCCACCTAACTCACCAGACTGAACCTCCTTGATTATTATGAACGGGGCACATTTGAGCGAGAGACCAAAAAACTCCTTGTAACACCAAATATGAACGGAAGGCAAGGATTATGGCAGCATTCACCAACTTAAACAAGGAGACCGTCCAGAAGAGTTGCAGAAAAAGGTGTTTTTATTATAATCTCTTAAGATTAAGGACCTCAAACACAACACAGAGGCCAAAATCAAGTGCCTTTGGGAGGTAGTGCTATCCTGTATCAAGAAGGTGGATGCTGGAAGACTCTATGTCTTTCAACAAGATTCTGTACTATGGCATACAATCAGGAAAACACAGTCATGGCTGTCAGACAATTTCTGCAACGACATCACCCTTTATATCTGTCTACCTATCATTTCAGACTTCATCTCCCTTGATTATTATGTGTTGGGGTGCAGTTGAGCGAGTGACCAACAAAACACTTTGTAACACCAAAGAATGCAAGGATTATGGCAGCATTGGAGAACCCAATTATGGCTGTTAGACAATTACTACGACCAAATCATCCCTTAAATCTGGTCGTCTAACTCCCCAGACTGCAACCCCGCTTGGGTATTATGCGTAGGCTGCATTTGAGCGAGAGAACAATGAAACTCCTTGTAACACCAAAGATGAACTCAAGGCAGCATTCAACAACTTAAACAAGGAGACCATCCAGAAGAGTTACAATAGCTCTAACATCTGGCCTTCTAACTCCCCAGATTGCAACCGCCTTGATTATTATGTGTAGGGCGCAGTTGAGTGAGAGACAAACAAAACTCCTTGTAACACGAAAGATGAAATGAAGACAAGCATTCATCAACTTAAACAAGGAGATTCCGAAGTCGTCTGGAGGCCGTGGTTGAAGTCAATGGCGATTTTATGGAATAAAGTTACTCTTTAGTATTTCAAGATATTTTTGTGTAATTTTGGTAAATATATTTGGTAAAATGAGATGTCACTGTAATTTTTACGTAATTTAGACGATAATTTATCCATCGCATCTTGTATATATAAAGAGAGATCAAGAGACTGGGTCTGATGATCACTTGAGTCGTGAATCTGTTAATATGGATGCAGGTATCTACGGTGTTTACTCCCCTTCTCCGATACTCATCACTCTTTCTCTATAAATATAGCAAAATTTAAAAAGTATACATACGTATCTATGTGGCCAAGTGGTTAGACCGTTCGTTTTACGACCATGACAGCCAGGTTCTAATCTCGATTGTTGATTTGTCAGGAAGGCAACTTCTTGATGTTTTCGGTCACAGGTGGAGATCTCAGTGTGCAGAAACATTCAAAAGCATAACATTGGTCAATCAAAGCCTTGTGAGTGGTAGACAGAACTGTTTAATAGCTGTGCTAGCACGAAGTCGCGAATCATCGTGACCCAGGGTTTGAGTTCTCTATATGTTGTCCAAACTGTCGATCACAACAGATTGCGTGCTCCATCACGGAAACTATAACAAAGGTACTCTCATATCAGGTACGGTATAAATGACAGGTGTTGAACAAAGACAAATACGCCTGAAAAGGTGTCTACAACAGTTGTGCTCAGAAAAAATGATTTATTTATGTATGTCAAGCTGACGGATTTGTTTCCCAGTAGTCCTGGGTATGACGATAAACCATATCCGGCATCAAGGCTGTAGAAGTCAAGTGACTTACCTGCTAATATGGCTGCCTTCTGTCTTTTTGACCAGCAAAACGAATTTGGTCAAAGGAAGATATAGCAGAGTTATTATCTAATTGGGATATGGATGTGAGGACACAACATAGAACAAATCCATCACAATTTGTTGAAAAGGCCATTCTGGTGTATGTGTCATGTGGATTGGTTCATGTGGTAGACTTGGGGCATTCCTTGAACATGTAATGCAATTATCCCTGTAATGCAATTATCCCTTATCACCAGCGCAGGATTGTGACTTCACGTGACCCATTTGCAGTCACGACCTATCTGACATCTATATCAAAGAACCAGTGAGACAAGCCCTTATGCAAGACATAGAAAGGGGCATATTAAAACAAGTGCCATTTGACACTTCTACAGATTGATGCAGCACAATGGTGATTACAACAAATTATGATGGATTTGTTCTAAGTTGGGCCCTTCACGTATCTTGCTTGTGCCCTTCAAGTATCTTGCTTGTGCAGACAGGCTCTCTGGATGGTTCATTCTGTACTGCATCAAGCCAGGTCAAGCTGTTGCCTCCAGGTTGATATCCATCTGCAGAGAAATATTCCAAACATATGGTGCACCTGAGGAACTTAGTACAGACGGTGGGCTGTCCTTCTCAGCTTATTAATTCTGACAGTTCGTAAAACCTGTGCTCTTAAACAAAGAATTTCTTCAGTGGCCTATCCCTAGTCTAACGGACGAGCAGAATTAGCAGTCAAGACTGCAAAAAGAATCATAAAAGACTGCACAGGACACCAGGGTTCCTTGGACAATGACATGGCAGCATGTCGCGAGGTTTTGAGCAAGTGGAACCACTTCTTAATTGCAATCCACTCTGACCCGAGGTGATAGCACATGTTAGGGTCCCAGCTATGGGTAAATAATGAACCAAAAAACAAAGCACTATGAAAGTAAAAAAGATATTTTATAGCAAAAATGCTAGCAATATATTATTATATGAAAAATTACCAACAATAACAATTTATAGTAAAATTACCAACAATACATTTTATTTGTAGGTAAAGAAATTGCGTTCAAAATATATTTAAATGAAACCATAAATTCAAAATATTTAGATTTCGGCATTAAATAACCCATAGAGGTGTTGACATGCCACGAAAGAAAATCAACCCGATCAAACATTTCCCAGTACTCCCGTCTGCAAAGATATCTAGTTTAATCCCTGTTCAAGACGTTTGCTCGGGCACATTTGTGTTTCTTCAATGTTCACATATGTAACCTGTGGTTTATATAGCAAATATACTAAGTACACATTAGTTACTTTTATATATGCAGCAGGGAAAGATCATACGCAAACAAAATATCTGTCTTTACTGTTTGTTCCGCCATATTTGAAATCTTTACGTCAGCGACCCTTTGCATCCGACTTGAATTAAAAAAAAAAGAAACGTATAGAATGAAAATAAAGCAATAGGGAACGCTAAAATAAACTTGATTTGACATGAACACAAAAGACGTCACGGGGAATAAAAAGAAAGGGGAAGATAAAGACAAATAGAAGATAGAGATGGGGTGACGGGTAACGACAAAAAAAATAAATTTAGGTAGCATATTGACTGATTATCTAATCAGAGGGAATTGACATGTTGATAAATAAGAAGAAACGATGTGGGGGTAAAAAGAAAGGGAATAGCGATTGATGCTTGCTGATGTCATGGAGGGGGGGGACAGGATTTGAAATAGAATCACTTCCAGTTATTTTATAGTAACCGCGATATAAATAAATGAACAAGTTTTGTCAATTTCCTGTTTGCGTTCAGAATCTCCGTGAATGAAGAGGAAACGGTAATGTCTGATTTGTCTTCTTGTGGGGGACAAAAAAAGTCATTCACTAACTCGAAGACAGAATTGGTTCCGTTTTTTTTATTTATTTTTCTTCTTTGCCAGATGTAGGGTTGTGTTAGGCGTATGTGTCATTATTTGTGTTTCAACTCTTACGTCCCCGAAAATACTTACCTGTTTTATTTTTATTTGTCGTTTTTTATCCTTAAAGAAATCTTAATATCTACCACAAAGTATTTCTTTAAATAAATAACTATCTATCTATCTATCTATCTATCTATCTCTCTCTCTCTCTCTCTCTCTCTCTCTCTATATATATATATATATATATATATATATATATATATATATATATATATATATATATATATATATCCAGCTATCTATCTATCTATCTATATATATATATATATATATATATATATCCAGCTATCTATCTATCTATCTATCTATCTATCTATATATATATATATATATATATCCAGCTATCTATCTATCTATCTATCTATCTATCTATCGCATATATCTATCTATCTATTTATCTATCTATCTATCACATGTGCATATCTGTCACTCACAATTTGCTCATAAATATCTATATATCTATCACAATAACTATCTATCTACCAATCACATACTCATATCTCTCACAATATTCTCATATCTATCTATATATCTATCACAACCTGCTCATATCTATCTATCTATCTATCTATCTATCTAGTTATCACATATTCATATCTATCATATGTGCATATCTATGTCTCACAATTTGCTAATAAATATCTACATATCTATCACAATATGCGCATATCTATGAATCTATCGATCTATCACAATATTCTCATATCTATCTATCTATCTATCTATCTATCTATCTATATATATATATATATATATATATATATATATATTTTTTCTGCAATAATAACTACATTGATCTCTTTTTGTAGATCAGTTTTAAATATTACTAGGATCCACTGTATTACATTTACATATATATATATATATATATATATATATATATATATATATATATATATATATATATATATATATATACATATATATATATATATATATATATAATATATATATATATATATATATATCAGTCTCTCTCTCTCTTTCTCTCTCTCTCTAATATATATATATATGTGTATATATACATACATATATATATATATATATATATATATATATATATATATATATATATATAAACAATTGCTAAAAACAACGGATTATAAATCTCACTGTCATTTCATATTATTTTAACACACACACACACACATATTTATGTGTGTGTGTGAGTGTGTGTGTGTATATCTCATATATACATATCAATGTATTACAATTTGCTCATATCTCTCTATAAAATTATCTATCACATTATACCCACATCTCTATCTATCTACCTGTATACTGGGCCATGTGTCCTTAGATATGACATTACAAATGAGGGCAACAGTTCGGTGAATGTAAATAGTGTAGGGAAAATTTTATTTATGTTCTTTATTCAGTTGAAAAACAAAACAGAACTCTGATGCAAGAGCCATGATCACCCACGTCCTAAAGGGACACGGCACAGAGAATAATAATAATAATAATAATATAACTAACCGAACCTTTTATTTTATAGCCTAGTGGATAAAATCGTTGGTTCAAATAATCCAATGATTTGATTCAAAGAGTTCTGAGTTCAATACCTGGCAACAGTAGAGGTGAATAAAAATTTGTAGAGCTGTGTTACTAAAGTGAATTTTTTTTTTTTTTTTAAAGCATTTAACGCCAAGCAAAGGCGGGAAGCCACTAGCACGCAAATGGTTTCAGAGTAGGAACGAGAACAAAGAGGAGTGATATAGGAAAGGATGAAGAGATGATTAGGGGATAGATCAGGGCATATTGAGACGTCGATTGACGTTACATTTGAATAGTTGAAGATTATAGCTATCAGGAAAACAAGAAATGGTAGGGGTAGTCCCTCAGGCGAGAAATGCGAGACATGAAGCTATTGGAGTAGAAGAGACGGCTATATTTAACGGTTTCGACAGTGAAAGGGTGAGAGCAAGATGCCAGCCTAGTTGAGCGTCTAAATTCATGAAGTCTGGGAACCAGCGAAAGCAGACCTGAAACTGAAATATCCAGACGAGCCATGACAAGTAGAACTAGAACAAGTTACCCAGGAGGACGAAATAAAGCGTCTAGTTGGAAATTCCTATCACTTGAAGAAGGCCGGAGCGTACAACAGCCGAAACGTCGTCAATATGGCAACAAAGATGAGAGCAACAGTCGGAACAATGTAAATTGTGTAAATAGTTCCAATACTCTCAGCAATATCGCCAAATGATGAAGAAGATTACGTTCATCTTTCGTAGGGCGGAACCATATCTACATAACGGACGTCTTGACAGACCAACTGGGGGATTTCTTAGGTAAATAGATAATGTAGTGAAGGGTTGTAAGTATTTATCTCTTCTACGATATTAGATATCTGGCTTCTGCAAATATTTGTTAAAGAATTTCTTTATTGATAAATATTCTAATATTTCCCTGATCTCTATTTTTCGCTCAACTAAAAGCAGTGGCAGACAAATTTTTCAGCAAACAAAGAAACAAGCGTAATTTGTTTAATTTAAAACGTGTATTTGCTCATAAATTACATATTTTTAGACTTTGTGAGTGAGTGTGTGTAAGTGAGTGTTGTAAGTGGGCTTGTAATTTATGGCAGAATAACTTATTTACACGGCAACGGAGAGTGCTCAGAGAACAGTCGGGGAAGAGAGAAAAAGAAGATCTTTGAAATCGCGCGTGTCTACGAACAGTTATGCTACTTTCGTCACATTTATCTATGGTTTTATTTTAATTTTATTTTCTTTATTCGCCCTATAATATTTATTTTCTTTATTCGCCCTATAATATTTATTTCCACATTCCCCCTATAATATTCATTTTCTTTATTCGCCCTATAATATTTATTTTGTTTATTAACCCTATAATATTTTATTTTCTTTATTTGCCCTATAATATTTATTATTCTTATTCGCCCTATAATATTTATTTTCTTTATTTGCACGGTAATATTTATCCTTCTTCTTCGCCCTATAATATTTATTTTCTTTATTGGCCCTATAATATTTTATTTTGTTTATTCGCCCTATAATATTTATTTTGTTTATTCGCCCTATAATATTTTATTTTCTTTATTTGCACTATAATATTTATTATTCTTATTCGCCCTATAATATTTATTTTCTTATTTGCTCTATAATATTTATTTTCTTTATTTGCCCTATAATATTTATTTTCTTTATTCGCCCTATAATATTCATTTTCTTATTCGCCCTATAATATTCATTTTCTTTATTCACCCTATAATATTTATTTTCTTTATTCGCCCTATAATATTTGTTTTCTTATTCGCCCTATAATATTTATTTTCTTATTCGACCTATAATATTTTATTTTCTTTATATGCCCTATAATATTTCCTTTCTTTTTCGCCCTATAATATTTCTTTTCTTTATTCGCCCTATAATATGACATAATTGATTTGATGGAAGCATATCTTAACAGTTTATAATAGATCAAAATAAAAGCATGAATTATTGTTTATTAGAGGATAATTAAAAAGTTATATGCACTTTCGCCATTTAGTCAAGAGTGCTGATAATCTTTTACTTTCCCTGGTATATATCTATCTATCTATCCATATATATATATATATATATATATATATATATATATATATATATATATATATATATATATATATATAAAGATATTTTTTTATGTTTATACGTTCTTTTTATAGATACGAATATTTAAGTAAATGTTCTGTTTATAATAAGCAGTATTAACGACATTTACCGGCCTGAATGTTCAGGAAATGTTTATAGAAAATATGCATCCTCGGACAATTCTTCATGATTTATAAACATAAAAAATATCTTAAAATAATTGTCAGACTTTTCGATCTCATATTGTGTGACGTTATTTGTTTACATTTTGATACACATTGAGCAGATATGAATGTACAAAAGAAAATCATGGAGAATTGTAGTTTAAAAACAGTAAAATCGACCTCGTTAACCGAAACGCTCCTCTGATGCTCAATCGGTAAAGCACGTCAGGCTATATGATGGTTCTGTATATGATACAGGTTCGATTCCTGTCAGAGGATGCATATTTTCTATGAAAATTTCTCGCACATTCAGGCTGGTAAATGTCGTTAATACTGTTTATTATAAACAGAGAATTTACTTAATTATGTGTATCTATAAAAAGAACGTATAAACATAAAAAATGTCTTAAAATAATTGTTGAACTTTGTCCATTTCATAATGTGTGACGTGACATATATATATATATATATATATATATATATATATATATGTATGTATATATATATATAAATATATATATATAGAATATTAGTGTTTAAGCCTTTTTATTATATATATATATATATATATATATATATATATATATATATATATATATATATATATTCAAAGAGGGTTTCTTAAAAAATTTAGACATATGCCGATTTATTTTGGTTATGATCCTTTCAAGTTCACGGATACATTTATTGGTAGCCTTAGAAAATTGATTAAGAAAAATACCAAAATTTTCTTTTATATAGCTTTTATTTTCCTAAGTAATTTCAATCTCATCTGAGACCATCTTCGGAGGTTAAATTGTCCGTGAATGTGCATATGTATTTCTGCAAATTCAATACAATTCAACTATTCGTTTTACTGCGTTATGCAGCGTTCTAGATTTCAAAATTCACGCCTTTTTTTCCACAGTATAAGGGAGGTAACATTTTCATTTTATTTATTTATTATATATATATATATATATATATATATGTGTGTGTGTGTGTGTGTGTGTGTGTGTGTATTTTATCTATGTCTTTGACTAACATGGAATGTTATCTACATGTCTTAGGTAAATGAGTTTTTTGTGGTATTGAATACGTTATTTTCTAAATTAGTCACGAAGATATTGCTAATGTTGGTCCAAGAAAAGAACCCATAGATACATCATCGCATTGTATATATATGTTTTTTTGTTGGTCATAAAAAGGAACTTTTGCGGTACAAATCAAGAGTTGTTTTTGAAAAACATAAGGACGAATTTTTAATGGAGGGTGAGATGGATTGTTGAAGATATTGTTTCTGATTATATCTATTGTTTCCTTGACTGCGACGCGTTAGTAAAAAACGGTTTCAACGTCGAATGACGCTAAACTTTCATTATTGTATTTTTTGTTTTTTAGAATTTGGTCTAGCTCGTGTGTTGGTATTATGTTGTATTTATTTGAAATATAAAAAGTAATTAGTTGATTAAGAAATTTGGTTAGCTGGTAAACAGGTGAGGGGATTTAGGATATGATAGGTCGGAGGGGGGAATTAGGTTTATGTATTTTTACAGTTCCATACATATATTTGACAGTACATGTGTTTATACGAGCTGTTTTTATAAAGAGAGCTTGTAAATGTATTATTATTCCTACTGTCTATCAATACATCGAGGAACATCATTTTTTTGTCCTTGATAAATTCATATGCGCACTTAAGTAGGGAGATTTTTTAAAAGTTTTCTTCCAATTCATGTATGTCATCTATGTCTTTGACTAAAAGGAGAATGTCATCTACATATCTTAAGTAAATGGAGGTTTTTTGTGGTATCGAGTTCATAATATTCTAAATTAGTCATGTAAATATTGCTAAATATTGGTCCAAGGATGGAACCCATAGAGACACCATCGCATTGTATGTAGATGTTTCTGTGATCATAAAAAGGAACTTCCGTTGTGCACATCAAGATTAGTTGGGTTTTTTTTTAAACATAAGGACAATTTTTTAATGAAGGGAGAGATGGATTGTTGTACATATTGTTTATGATTATATCTATTGTTTCCCTGACTGGGACGGGTTGGTAAATAAGCTCTCCGTTATTATTTACTATTTTACGTATTTTCCAATGAAATATAACCCATTTCACATGTTAGTACTTCGTATGTCCATTCTACGAAGTCGTTTCTTGCAGACTGACCAATTATTCTCGACTGGATTTAAATAAGGGGAGGTTTCAGGTCAGTGTATAGTACTTTGATTTGTTCACTGGTAAGGCTTGGCATTGTGCTCGCGCAGCTTTACACTTTTTGTACGCTTCCTTGGAGTAAAGTCCATTGCAGGCAATGGCTGTAGGACAACTAATCGACAGTCGAGACAATAATGTCTGGGCGTGATGAAAGTCTGATGCGATCACGGATGACAAAATATTTTTAAAGGCTAAACAAATTTCATCATACACCCCACCCCGAAAACAGATTCATATTACTGCACGCCACTGCAAATGACCTAATGCGAGGAAAAAATAGAAATCGATCTCGCTCTGTCACTCCAAGGATCTAAAACTGACCGTATGGCAAAAGAAATTAAACAAAAGTGGTTGTTTCAATTAATTTGCACAAGAGTGTATACCCAAATTACACACACACACACACACACACACACATACACACACACACACACACACACACACATATATATATATATATATATATATGTATATACACGTAATTATTTTTCAATTTAAAATTTCCAGCGTCTCTCGTGCCTGCCCATGTGTAATCGAATCAGCGTAAACAAACTTAGTCCGATGAAGTCCTTAAGGACGAAACGCGTCACACGAAAAATTTCTCCACTTTGACATATATATATATATATATATATATATATATATATATATATATTGACAAGCGCCTTTATGCATGATGTTTCAATGGGAGGGGCGCTCGTCTCACAGGCAATAGAAAATGAGTTTTTTATTACCATCAGGACCTACATAAATCATAAATCTGTTCTTTTAAAACTTCAGCATAATCCTATATAAATGAAAAACATATGTATATGCGTAGAAATGTTCTTGATTCTGCATCTGAAAAAGCTTGTTACGAACATCTTTTCTCGTTTATTATTAAGTTCTTAAAAATTAGCTCATTTACCAAAAGGCACTATTTCTCATATATATTCGCAGTTCTTTTGGGCGTTATCTAGTTCATACGCATGCGCGTATCTGTGCGTGGTCACGTGCTTATGCGTTGCTGAATGTGTCGAGTATTTAAGAGCCTTTTTTCTATTGGCCACTGAAGGCACATACATTCTGTATATATCGAAGTCATTGTTTTACTTAACCGTTTACTGAACATCACTGTACAATAAAAATCTCCATATACTTTCTCAAATTTCGAGAAGTTTTAATTACTAGAATTTTTTGCTACACGCTGACGCGTGTTGAACTCTTTTCAGTATTTAATATTGTCGAAGTTATCGCCGACATTTCTTGTCGAGATTTACAAAGTCTACGTTTCGTTCAATTTCACAAACCAATGGATGAAATTTGAATAAGCTGATATTTTAGGGAAAAACTCGTGGTTTAAAAATTTCTTCAATTTAATTTAATTTTATAGGACTTCATGGTAAACAATATTATTAAGTTTTATTTTTTTTATTTTTAACAGCGAAAAATAAATTCTTACGATTTCTTAATCTTGAGCATACGACAAGACAACAGGTTATACGTAAATATTTCTTTCTGGAGCCAAATTCAAACTTGAAAAAACTTTTGACTTTGTGATTTGTTCATAGTTCTCGCAAATGCAGGACGAACTGAAAAATTTATACTTTTTTTATATAAAAAATTATAAAAAGGATACGAAAAGAACAATATTGCATTTTTATTGAATAAGTATTTGTTATTCTAATTATTAAATTGTTTTTTAAAATTATGGTAGTATTTGGTATATTAAATAATAAAATTTTAATTTTTCAAAATAAATTAATGAAAAATTATTATACAAGCCGAAACAACCTAGCAAAACCAACTGTGTATTGTAACCCTTTACCTGTTTTCACTTATGCACAAGATTTGGTTTCTATCGGTTAATATATGGTTATTATAGATGGTGTGATGGAAGGAGGGACAGGCAGACGGAAGTTACAGAATTTTATATATAGGTGTCAAAGCTGGTTTTCTCGTTATTCTGCTTCTGAAAATTCCTTTCCTTGTACAATCCATATAGAACGAAATGATGCTTCCTTTTTACCAGAAGGTCTTGTCGTAAATACGCCGAAGTGATCAACCTATAAAATAATTAGTTTCGTACATAAGGAAATTAAACACAGAATTCACTGTGCTTGGAGTAGTTTTGCCCAACATGTAGCAACGAAACCAAAATATTAGCCTAAAAACTCTAGTTATATCCTTAAATAGCTTCATCAGATCTAGACTCTCGAACAGATGTCCAGAATAGCGTCCAATTCATTCAGAAATGTCTAAATTGTCAGCTCGTTTTCAAATCGTTTTCTGATATCAATAATTCAAAATGGATTTAAACGAATAAGCCCTGCGGGTGTTAGAGGTGACTATCCTCCATTAGATTTCGAAGGCTGGCGCTACAGAATCGTAAAGAATTTTGTCAAATGACAGTAAACAAATCGTTTGAATATATTTCATGTCGGCAACAACAAAAACGGTCATTAACTCGAAGAATTAATTCGTTTTTTTACGTATTATCAACCCTTTACTTGTTATTTAAAACCACGAAAATATTTTAGATTGTAAGATTTTTGGTTTGTTTTTGAGATAATAATAGTTTAGTAATACAGTTCTTACTAATTGTGGGAGAAGAGGTTGTTTCGTACAATTCCCAATGGTATTTGCTTCATATCATTTCCAAGGATATTTGTGTATAAGTAAATACTACGAATCCAACGAGATTAGAACTCGGCTCTCCGATTAACAATTCCGTACTGTTATCGATTACACCACCCACATATCCAAGCTTACAGCACATGTTATTCCCAAGAGGTCACCCAACTACGTACTAAGCATGCTGGACATAGCTTAACTTCAGCAACCGAGAACCGGTGTTTAAACGTAAACCGTTGAAAAGAAACGAGTGAAATATTTCCAATCTGAAACGGTAAGGAATTAACTTGCTGTGATGCAATATTATCGGCTCTCATTTGCGTCTTTGTCTTTGGTCAGGGTGCAACTCAGTTGTGGTTCCGTCCGCGGAGAGAAACACAGCTGGATAAAATAAAAACTGTGAGGTGCCAAGTTCAACTGCCCGAGATTGCATTTCCTGAGAGAGGTGCGATCGGTAGTCTTACTGATACCAGCTCAACTGACCGTTGCGGGTGCTGGGCAGTTTTTTTTTTGTCCCTGACCCGAGTGTACGCGCTCAGGTTCCCCTCATCAAACCCAACGTTGTGTTCCCTCTCGTCTAAAAGCGACGTCTGCCTTCCAGGAAAACTGAGCTTCAACTGCGCCACAACACTTGCTACACATAAAATGTCAGCATATATTAACCGACAAGGAGATCATTGCTAACATCTTTCTCTTGAAGGAAAATACTGCGGTAATTTTTTATGAATAAGCTTTTTCTCTGTTATTGTATTGGTTTGGTGTGTTTTACGGCATATCAACCTCAATGGGTCATTTAATGCCGACAATTTTTTTTTCCTGTTAATATTTTGTTTTGTCAAAAAACTATTTGTGGTAATATTTTTTTTCCTCAAAAATGTATAGCTGGTAATATTATTTTAAAAAAATGTATTGTTGGTAAATGTTTTTTAACGTATTGTTGGTAATAGTTTGTTTTTTTTGTTTTTTTTTAATATATTTCTGGTAATAATTTTTTACAAAGTATTTCTGCTATTAAAACCTATTTTTACACTTTAATATACTTTTTAGCACAGTTTCGGGGTTAACTATTTTCCCATAGCTGGAACTCTATCAGGTGCTGCCACCGCGGGTCAGGGTGGACCTGTGAACACCAGAAATTAAGAGGTGGTTCCACGCTCCTCAAAATCACCTGATCAGATGCCTTGCTACTGGATTTAGTTTATCGTCTTACCCAGGACGCGGATGTAGTTTATCGTCTTACCCTGGACGCGGATGTAGTTTATCGTCTTACCCTGGACGCGGATATTGTTTATCGTCTTACCCAGGACGCGAATGTAGTTTATTGTCATACCCAGGACGCAGATGTAGTTTATCGTCTTACCCTGGACGCAGATGTAGTTTATCGTCTTACCCTGGACGTGGATATTGTTTATCGTCTTACCCTGGACGCGGATGTAGTTTATCGTCTTACCCAGGACGCGGATGTAGTTTATCGTCATACCCAGGACGGCCTATTGTATTGGTGTGTTTCGCCTACAATATACAACATATGTTTATGCAACAAATTTATTATAATTTTCATTTCATCGAATAATTATATTTTTAGTTCAAGTTTTGATTTAATGTTTATTGTAACGGAGATTGCTTGTTATTTGTTTTCAGCTGTCTGACAATATTTTATATAATTGTAGCAATATAAAATTTGTTGTATTGGGGTGTGTAAACAGTCCAGGGGGACCATCCATTGTTGGAAATCCAAGATGACTAACGCAAGTTTAAGTACCAAGAAAAATACAAGTAAATAAATTAAGAAGAGAGAAGATAACGATTGACAAGACATTTAAAGAGTCCATCCTTCAAATCTATAAATCAACCATCTGCACGGAATACTGCTGTCATATATGGTCTGGTGCTGTATATCTAGAGGTCCTCAGAGACGGATACGCAATTTGATAGGTCCTGATCGGGCATTTATGCCATTTAATTTTTTTTTTTTTTTTTTTTTTTTAGCATTTCACCCTAAGCAACGCGAGAGTGCCACTAGCACGCAAGAGTTACAGAGAGTGCGAGTAAGAGTAGATGGGTTTTAGAGGAAAGGATAAAGAGAAGGACGGAGAACAAGATCAGCATAGACGGTGTTGCCTTGGATGGCAACTGTTCGACCACAGAAAGAAATGGCAACCTACTGCGGGAAAAAATATCTGCCTAGGCAGTCATGGACTGAAATATACATGATCGCCTATGCGTATATAACGCATAGCACATAACTGACAGAGTACAGCAAATTTTTCTCAGTCACCGCTAGGAACAATGTAATTTTAGCCTTTTCTTCTATTCATACCAGTTTTTCATACTAGTGTTCCCGTATGATCGCCATATTTAATTTTTTTTTTTAGCATTTCACCCTAAGCAACGCGAGAGTGCCACTAGCACGCAAGAGGTTACAGAGAGTGTGAGTAATAGTAGAGGGGTTTTAGAGGAAACGATAAAGAGAAGGACGGAGAACAAGGTCAAAATAGACGGTGTTGCCTTGGATGGCAACAGTTCGACCACAGAAAGAAATGGCAACCTACTGCGGGAAAAAATATCTGCCTAGGCAGTCATGGACTGAAATATACATGATCGCCTATGCGTGTATAACGCATAGCACATAACTGACAGAGTACAGCAAATTTTTCTCAGTCACCGTCAGTTACCGCTAGTAACAATGTAATTTTAGCCTTTTCTTCTATTCATACCAGTTTTTTCATACTAGTGTTCCCGTATGATCGCCATCAGTACCTACATGGTTGACCGCTTGGAAATACCAGATTCTGTAAGCTTGGATGTGCGGGTGGTAACTAGGAATTGATAATCGGAGAACCGAGTTCCAATTCTCTTCTTGGGTTGGTTATATTCACTTACGCCCAAATACCCACCGGAAAGATATGAATCCACCTCTTCTCCCGCAGCTATGGGTTAATTAGTAAAACTTCTATCACTAAATTATTATTATCTCTAAAAAAAAATTCTTACAAACTAAAAATATTTTCTGGCTTTAAATAAACTGCAAGAGGTTAATAAGCCGTAAAAAAAAATCAATCAATCCATCCTTATAAGGAAACATTCATTGATCAAGTGTTAAGGGGTCCACCCCTTTTTATACAAGAGGACTCGCCCAGTGTGTACTTGTACTGCCGCCGGTGAATACCCGGGAGTGAGAAAGTGAGAGAGTGAGGTAACCGCTTTGTAGGAGTCACAGTTGCGAGCACGTAGACTCAGAAGGAAGTCATACTTCGATACTGAATTTCCCAGACTGTATATATATATATATATATATATATATATATATATATATATATATATATATATATTGCTACTAACCACATTTCTGGATCTACTAACCGTATTACCAACTGTATTATTACGTCCATACATTTATTTGCTATATTTCATTTCTGCGTTTGTCATTCATTTTGACACCGGATTTCATACCGGAATCCACAACATCAAGCATAGAGTGCCATTGTCGGTTGAAATTTCTAAAATCTTTCTACTCAAACATTTTTTCATGAAAATAGGTTTCTCAAGTACAGTACGCAAATGTGTTCGACAAAGTACGCTACAAAGATCTGTTGAAACTGCTCAGAAACCTTGATATATTTGGGTAAGATATGAAAATAATGAAGAACTGGCAGCAAACGACCTGCATACGGATAGAAATGAGTTGAGCTGATATAAAAAAATAAAAAATGGCATAAGGCAAGGATTGTAAATCCTACCAGGATTCAGCATTGGCAGCCACAATCTTAACAACATAAGATACGCAGACTACACAGCGCTGATAGCAGACACGGAAAAGAAATTAAAAAATCTCCTACAGAAGTTAGCGAAGGAGAGCGAGAAGAAGGGACTAAGCATAAACTACAAGAAAACAGAATGCATGGTCATCAGCAAAAGGATGAGGCTAAAGTGCGATTTACAGATCGGGGACACTAAAATCGAACAGCTGCGGAAATATAAATATCTGGAAAAATGTTTTGACAGAGGACGGTAAGTGCGACGCTGAGATCCGAAGATGTATTAGGATGGCCAAGGACGCATTTCAAAAGCTAGATAGAGTTTTACGAGATAGGAGGATTTCTTTGATAACAAAGAAAAACTACGGAGCTGCTACGTGACATCTGTCCTCCTCAACGAAGTGAATGTTGGACGGTCTCCTCAGAGATGAAGAAGAGACTCGAGACAACGGAGGTATGGTTCTACAGAAGGATGATAAGGATATCATGGACCGAGCGTGTGAGCAACGATGAGGTTTTGGAGAGGATGCAAACGAGGAGAAAGTTTATACTTAACATCAGAAAGAGGCAGCTGGCATTTTTCGGGCACGTAATGAGAAAGGAGGGCTTGGAGAATCTGATACTCACAAGACGAATAGACGGGAAAAAGAGACAAGGTAAAGTAACACATGACATACCTTGCGGGTTTGAGCAAGTGGGTGACAGAACATGGC
Source organism: Acanthosepion lycidas (assembly GCA_963932145.1). NCBI lineage: Eukaryota > Metazoa > Mollusca > Cephalopoda > Sepiida > Sepiidae > Acanthosepion > Acanthosepion lycidas. The sequence continues at coordinate 93,968,495 of OZ010587.1, forward strand.
CTGGGGGGAGTAGTAAAGAGACAAAACTTATTGAGAGCTATAAGAGATAGGTGAAAAGTGGAGAGCCATGATCGACTACGTCCTGAAGAGTTACGGCAAATAGAAAGAAAGTATTGATGGGGGTTTTCTTTTCTTCCAAGTTCTGGATATAGCGATAAAATACACCCGTCAGTAAGGCCTCTGCTCGGGAGCATAGGTTTTGAGAAGCGTGGAACCATATTTTAATTGTTGCTGTTCCCAGGTTTACTCTGACCCAGGATAGTAGGATCTGTTAGAGTCCCAGCTATGGGCAAAATAGTGAACCCCAAACAGAAACAAAATACTATGAAGGATTAAAAATACATTTTAATAGTAAAAATACTAGCAACATATCTAAATAATTGCCAACAATATAATTTTAAATCAAAATAATCAGTAATACATTTTATAGCAAAATGACCGACATTTTATCTGTAGCTTAAGACATACAATTGTGTTCAAAATCTATCTAGTTAAAAGTATACAATTGTGTTCAAAATAATGAGATTTCGGCTTTAAATAACCCGTAAAGGTTATTATGCACCTAAATAGAATCAAAACTTCCACCCACAAAGCAATGCTTTATAGTAGAATTACCAACATTTGATAGCAAAACGACCGACAATGCATTTTATTGGTTGTTGAAGCCATAAAATTGTATTCAAAATATTTATATTTCGGCATTAAATAACCAATAGACGTGTTGATATGCCGTTAAACAAAACAAAAAAACCAAACTTTCATTCTTAACCTTTTGTTTGAAATAAAATGGAATATCTTCGACTTGCATGTCATATCCATTTTAATTAGAATGCTCGTGGGAAAATACGTTTGCAGACACTTACGGCTCAGGAGAAAGGTGCAACACAATCTTTCTACTCTTATTCGTTTTCATTTGGCCTTATGCGCTAGCCAGCTCTTTCTCGATAATGATTCTTCTTCAAACGCGCCGACTGTGGCAAACATCCTTCGCACTCCACTTACAATTGGTATTATGTCGAACGTTGATTTTCAACGTAAGCAAGGTAAGCCGGCCATATTTTCGCATTCGCTTCCGCCTCGTTTATAATGAACCAACATATCAATAGGCAATCGATACCATCTCTCTTAGCAAAACCTCTCGACCGATGGTCCATTAGTCTATCGAGCTTAACCCTCGAAAGGGTTGAGCAGTTGTGACACTTTTAGCGCCCCAATGATACACTTCGAGGTGAGGTAAGGAATGGAATGTGGTAAGGTGATATTAAGTGCTTGAAAAGACTAATAACTCGCATATAAATAGAAGCCAAATATATTTATCATATATGACAGGTAACTAGACGACCAGATTGCAAGTTGGTGGGGCTTGCAATGGCAGTAAGACGCATGCAAGCTCTTGAGTGATGTGAAGCTGGATGATTTGAAAGGACGTTCTTCAAGTAGAATTAAATCTTTTAGGCTGAAAAATAAGGTGCGATGAAATTACGGCAAGTCTTTTCTTTTGTGCACTTTTTCGTGATTTTCAACTTCTCAGACACGTTAGAGTTCCCTCCCCTTATATATGTGTGTGTGGGTATTGTCTCTGTGTGTGTATACTATTGTTCACTCAATACAAGGCCCAAGATCCACTCAAAGTAGAGTGTTACTGAATGTGGTTTTGCAAGGGCTTAAAGGGAGGTAATAAGAGTATGTTATGAGGATATGTAGGATAAATAACGGTTGAGCCTAGATTTGAAGAAGGTAATATTGGGAATAATTCTTCCTACTAATGGAATAAGAAGTGACATTATTATTATTATTATTATTAGTAGTAGTAGTAGTAGTAGTAGCAGCAGCACTAATACATCTTATATATTATACTTATCTTAATGTTGCATTTTATCTTTTACTTTCCCAAATTGTCTTACTGCTTTTTGTCACGCCTAGCTTGGTCAAAATAGATTTTTTATTACTCAAAATATTTTACTATTTTTAATCTATCTTATTATTGTTGCTTTTTATCTCAACACTATGGGTCAATACACTTTACATTATTACTTTTATTTTATCATTATTATCATTTTATTAATCATTTGGTGAATGTTATCGCTCTTTCCTTCCATGACTTACGTTTGGTGTAGTGTGGAATATCAGATCTTATGTCATTATTTTCTCCTCCATTTAAATGTGCTATCCATTTTAACTGTTGCCGCTGTTGAAAGTCCTCAGGTGATGAGGTTGCCGATATCTGCTACAGTTCTTTGTAATTCCGTAGCCCAAGTCCATGAGGTCGGAGGTAGGATGAATCTCATTGAGACCTACGCGCATCACGCACTCGAAATTATTTTTAACCATCGACCTGAGGAAGCGCTTCTATAGTGTTTAGATATTTGTGACCAGGTTTGACACCGTGGATAGCATTCACGTGAACGTGGCGATACAATGAAGATCCGAATATGACTTGTGTTTTTATGTAAATGTTTTGGTTACCTGGGGGAAACCAACTTTAGGATAGCCTATTCTCTCTTCAGGTTGCTTATCTTCTATACTAACTTTGTTGTAATTGATTTAAAACCGTGTCTATATCTACGAGATGAGGTATTATGATTATTTATATTATTCGGATTGTTATCCTCATCTTCATTGCTATATTCACGACGTTTCGGCCGTTGTACGCTTCAGGTGATTGAAATTTCGAACCGAATCCTTTACTTCGTCCACCGAGAGTAGATTGTTCTCGTTCCACGTGCCATGCTTCTTCCGGTTGTCTCAGATTTTTCCTTTAAATCAACTTTTGGTTCACTACTGCTGGTCTGGTATTAAACTCGCAAATCTTTAAAAAAAAACAAACGCAATTGAGCTATTTAGTATTTATTAATAACGTATTTTGAATTGTTAGCATTTAAGATACGTTCTATCATTGCTTTATTCCAATTCCAGGTGACTATTACCGTTTTCGAAAGGTTATATATATATATATATATATATATATATATATATATATATATAACATTTCCGAAATGGTAATAATGATCTGGAATTGGAATGAAAGAATGATAGCACGTATATTAAATGCTAAAAATTCATATATATATATATATATATATATATATATATATATATATATATATATATATATATATATATATATATATATATATATACGAATATAAACAAAATTGTTCATAACCATTTTGGTTCTCACCAGTCAAGGTGCAATTAAATGCACAGAAACGAATTTGCATCTTTGTCGTAAGTAAATTGATTTAGTCTATATGAAAGAAATTATAATCTATATATATATATATATATATATATATATATATATATAGATAGATAGATAGATAGATAGATCTTTACTAATTAATTGCAATAAAACGGTTTATATGTACGTAGAAATATGCATACACATACTAACAAAAACACACAATACACAAAAATGGATAAGGCTAAGAAGATACAGGGTTCATAAAAGGAGGAGAACGAAGACCTCCTTCCTTCACCCTTTTTCTGGCCAATCCTAATTGTTTATTACTTCTTTAGCAGAAGAATACTTTCACCGCAAGTCCAAGAAAAATTTGGGTTACTATTACGCATAAAAGACAATGGCTAATCATCGGAAAACATAAGGAAAATCAAATCCTTTTAATAATATGTGGGAGTAACCACTTTTTGCCTGATGAAGGTTGCGAGACCGGAAACGGTGTAAAAAAATATGGAAAATAAAGTATAATATATATTTTAAAAATAAACATTATTACCAAAGACGTCTGCATTTTCTCACTTCTCTTTAAAATATACACGTTTCTTTCTATATATATGGACCTTTGTCAGTTTATGCGGTATGCTTACGGTGCCCATCAAGGTTGAAAATAGAGTCAAGCAGGGAGATATTCTACCACCTACATTGTTTTCTATCTACTTTGTAACTGAATTGCTTGATGCATTTGTGGACTGCCATGAAGGCATTATGATATGGTCAATTGGCAACTTTTCAACGTAAGTTTGTAGCAAAGACAAAATATTTTGAGTTTAGTGCAACCTTCTCTATCCCGATGACTGTGCCCTGGCTGCACACACAATTCAGCACGCACAGGAGTTCATGGATTGACTATCGGGGTCATGTAAAACCTTTAGACGGTCCATCAGCCTTGACAAGACAGTGAAGATGTATCAACCTGCCAGAGGAAATCATTATATAGAGCCATCAGTTTATGCTGTTGGTAGTCGATTTGGGGCAGTAGACAAATTTGTATACCTTGGTAGTACTCTCAACCGCCACTGCTGCCTTGAAGATGAGATAGCGTTACGGATTAAGAAAGCCCCCGATGCATTTCCAGCAATCATGGTCCGTGTCTGGAGTCAGAATGACATCAAAAAGCAGATCAAAATTGAAATATGTAATGCCTGCTTTATGTCATCTCTGCTAAATTCAGGTCAGACATGGGGCGTCAATTGAAGATATTGGAACGTTTTCGTCAACGCTACCTTCGGTCTGTGCTTGAAATCCACTGGATGCCTCACACTCCTGATAGAGTTGTTCTACAAAGGGCCAATTCACTCGCTGTGGAAGCACTTATACACAAGCACAGATAAGTGATAGGCAGGCCATGTTGTCCGTATCATGGATGACAGAATTCCAAAACAAATAATGTAACTGGGTATATCTGTCCAAGGCGGATCTGCTCAGTGACCAGAAATCTCACCAAAACCTACAGTCGATTGTACAAGACGATTTCGTAATGGCATTCTTTAAATACCCGGCTGCACAAGGGTGTGAAAATACAGGTCGGGCCTGACAAGGCATATGAAAGGCACATTGGGAGTGATGGTGCTCAAAGTCAACCACAGAAATGATTTGATATTCCACATATATGACAAGAATTGCAGATCCATGGCTGGCTTGATGAGCCAGTGTCGTTCACACAACAGATGAATGCAGTGTTGTGGGGGCAATTTTAAATGAAAGACTGGAAATGTCTGTGATGGTCATACTGGCTTTGTGAGTCAACAGCCACCATATATATATATATATATATATATATATATATATATATATATATATATATAAGAGAAAGAGAGACAGAGAGAGATGGGAGAGAGATATAAAGAGAGGGTTACCCAGCTCTATATAGATTGAGATAGATATTTCTTTCTGTTTTAGAAAGGTTATATATATATGTGGTGGGGTGGTATGCTGCTCCAAACAAGTAGATCAGAATAGATAGATTGATAGAAACATAGAATAAAGCAGAACATAAGAGAATAAAATATTTAAAACTAATATATATATATATATATATATATATATATATATATATATATATATATATATATATATATATATATATATATATATTGAATAAAAACAGATCACTTTAAGGTTCCATGTAATAAGTTATTTCACCACAACCCTTTTACAGGGCTCTGGTTAATCAGACTTTACTTCCAAAAGTTGAAATGAAAAATGAAAAGACACTTACACATTTTTGACGGACCGCACCAAGCGTATGTGAAATTAACGAAGTTTGGAAGTGAGGTGGGAGAGAAAATATGAGTGAGTTAGATGTACCATTTTCAATTCCTTATCCTTAACCCCACTCTGTGTAGGCTAGACGCCGCTTAACTTAACAGATGCTATCTAGATATAGATGGGTAAGCGGTGAGGGAGAAGACCGACTTACAGTTGACAATAAAATAATAAATCAGGATTCACTCAAATTCTTAGATTCTGTTATTTCGCATTACTTTAAAGGGTATCTTTGGGGGTTAGAGTTTGATATAAATCTAAATGTCTAAAAAATCTACGACGAATTTAATTTGAAGTTTGTTGGAGTTTTGGGTATTTTCTATGAAATAGTCGAGTGGAAAAATCATAGAAAGTACATTGAAAGAATAATCCATTTTATATCTAGTCATCCTTTTCATTTTCCTAAACTTTTTTTCTTATAGCTTGTTAAGTTGACATCTATTCGTTTGATTCAAGAATTCAAGTTTTTATTCAAACATATTTGCTCTGAATTTACATTGAGCACTCCGGATATCATCCTCCTTGGGTCTACCCATACGGATTACCTAGTTTGGCATAAACTAAATTAATAAATATAATATATATATATATATATATATATATATATATATATATATATATATATATATAATCTTAAGATGTGCTATATCTATGGGATAAAGTGCTCAACATCAGGGATAGAGCGTGTGTAAATATAAAAGTGAACATAGAAATCAACACTAAGAGGCGCCAGTCTGTTTCATATATATATATATATATATATATATATATATATATATAGAGAGAGAGAGAGAGAGAGATAGGTTATATATATATATATGTCTTAGTCAACCATACAATAAGTTGTTTTATCATTTGAATTCCTGATGCGAATATTTATAGCTTTAATCAAAAATTATGATAACTCACCAGTCTAAACAGCTCGTGTGAGTTGTCTGTGTCAAAAAAATGAAAATCTAAACAATTAACCTAGCATATTTAAAGCTCAAATATAGACTTACATATCCGACAAATATGTTAGAATCATATATACGTAGATAGATATGGTTTTCTATACGTATATCAACAAGAGGACACGAAGAAGTTTCTTGGAACGACAAAGAAGGGTTTAAAAATACATCTGATGCTTGATTTATTAGTCAAAATCTGGGGTAATGTATCAGCATACAAGGCATTAAAACTGAGTGTAAGAGGGAATAGTCTCGGTCACTATCAGTAGGCATATTTTTTATATTAAGGCTATCGTCCTCTAGGCCGGTAGGCATTAATTTTACTGTCGGAAAAATGGGCTCTATTTGAATAGGTATATCCACTAAATATAACATTTTTTTAATAAAATTAAATCTCAGAAAAGAGGGCTTGGAAAATTTGATACTCATAATACACATTGAAAGCCAGGGTTGTTGTGCTTAGGAATCAATCCATTACAAAGAAAAATATATTTAAATATAAGAATATAAATATTTTTTATTTTCGTGTTTTTAAAAGTAAATTTTTATCAGATTGTACGAGTTTTAAAGTTTTTCAATGTTTGTAATTGTTTGAACGTAATGTGATTTCTTCACATATATATTTAAGAAAGAAGTAACTAAGTAGAAAATGAGAAAGAAAGTGTAAGCGTCACGTAGCTTGGTCAGGAAGAAGGGTGAATGAGTAAGGTGATTTCTTTGAAGCCGCTCGTCGTGAACTGTTGCGGTATGATGCCGTCTGTCTCTCCTTACTGCCTTGTCTGGTCTAGAAATGATGTTTTTTCGTGGTTGGCAGTAACGCTACTCATTGGTTGGTAGTAACGCTACTCATTGGTTGAAAAAAGTTTAATATTTATTTTCAAAGCATTAATTAATTAACTACTTTTTGCCATTTATAACAAATTACATAGAAAAATACGAGGATATTCTACTATATGGCGTATCCCGACGTGTGTGATCAAGGCTCTCCACAACTTACTATCCTCTATAGGTCTTAATACAGTTTTTCTTTTTACCATCCTTTTTAGTCGCCGTTCCGTCATCAAGTCCGTGTTGTAGGTGGTCCGCTGACTATTCGCGTTCGATTTTATAAGCATTTCACCCCAAGCCAGGCAGGAGTGCCACTATTACGCACGAGCTTACAGAGTGAAAGTGATAGGAAAGACTGAGTATAAAAAGGAAAATGGAGAAGAACGTGGATCAGTGCGTCAGAAGATGACGATTGGCGTTAGATTTACATTTTTGAAGAATATAGTTACCAGGAGGACAATTAAGAAGAAGGGTGTCCCACTGCCGGGAAGTGCGAGAGAAGAGGCTGTTGGAGTAGAAGAGGTGGCCATATTTAACTGTTTAAACAGTAAAAGGGTAGAACCGAGATGCCAAACTAGTAGGGCGCTTGGTTTCATGAATTCGTGGCACCAGGGAAAATAGCTCATCAGAGCAGATGCCATGAAAATCTTTGTAGAAAAGACTGGGGAAAAGCCAAACCACGTCTGTGGGAAAGTGACTGGAGTCGATGCGCCAAATCAGGACCGATCATATTGTAGATCCGTCTTTAGATTTTGTCGAGAACTTTGACATGAACAGCAGGGGCACCACACCATAGGGGCAACAATATTCAATGCATGGACGAATGGTAGATTTGTAGATGTGTAGGATGGACTCAGACGAGAAAAAGAAAACTTCAGGCACAGCGCAGAGAACCAACATACTTAGCGGTAGACGCAGCTCTTGATTCAATGTAGTTGTTCTCCCTCAAGTTATTGGAAAACGTGAAGCCAAAAGGGCGTAGTGAGAAACACTCGTGAAGTCGAACAGCAACCATGCTGATAGGAGGTAGGCAAATTTCTCTATGGCGGATAAATGAGATCAGTTTCGTTGCGGAGGCATTAAAATTTACAAGTCATTTCCTGCCCGAGTCAACCACAGATTGAAGATCCTTTTCGAGACCAACAGCTAGATTTTGCCTTCGTTATGTTATGTGTGTGCCAAATTCTCCAAGCCTGCTTTCCTCATTATGTGTCCAAGAAATTTCAGACGTCTTTTTCTGATTTTGATTATAAGTTCTTTTATTGTTTTCTCTTCTTAATATTTTTTTCTTTTTCTTGTATTCTCTCATACTCAGTAACCCTTTGCGTCTTAGTGGCTTTTTCGCCTTATTTTTGGTGAAATGATTAAAAATGTGACTTTTTGCATCCGTTTTCTTTAAGGCTTGTCCGTGCTTATTTTCTCCATTCATGATATTCTCAGCATCCTTCTGTAGAACCATATTTCTTTTATTTCTAGTTTTCTCTTCATTCATGGGGAAATTGCCCCGCACTCACTATCATGTAAAAGTATTGATATTGCATAGCAGGTCATCACTTCTTTCTTTGTTTCTGAGAAAATATCCCTTAGATCTAGTATTTTGCTTAATTTCTGGAAGGCATCTTTCGCTATTGAAATGTACGTTTTTTTTTATTTCTGTGTCACATTATCTGTACTCTGTTAAAACACTTCCCAGATATTTAAACTTCTGTACTTACTTGACCTTAATAAGTAAGTTTAATCAGGTCAATAATATCAAATTGACAATTGATCTCAAAAGTGACCTAAAAACTGCAGTATAATGGGGCAAGAAATGGTTTATCCTATTATTAATTCTAATATCTCTAAAAGAAAACAGTTTCCTGTTAAAAACCTGAGAGACCTCTTTCTGCTTTCCATCAGTATGGCTGAGGCTAACCTCCAGGGGAGTGTCCGTTTACGCCTTCTGGGACTAACGTTCTTGGTTGACATGAAGTGGAAAGATTTTGTTGAATCACTTGTTAGATCTGCTAATATTGGTTCACTGAGTCGTGCTAGACATTTCTTCTCTCCAGAATCTATCTTATATATTTATGTGTCTACCATTCATCAATACTTTGAATATTGCTGAATATGATTCGTTGCTCCTGCTATATATTTAGAGTTTGGATTTGTTTGTTTGTTTTATGTTTTTTTTTTTTGGTTGGGGGGGTTTGATAAAATCCAAAGAATTCTCTGTAATGTTATTTATCCTTACTTGGCATCTCAGCTTCAGTCACTTTCTTACCGCCGTAATATAGCTTCCCTGTGGCATTTTTTATAAATACTCTCATGATGAACTATGTGATATAAATACTTTCTGATGAACTTTGCTATATGGTATCTAGATTTTATGAATTTAATCTCAGTAAATTGGCATCAAAGACTTCTCGTTTTACAGTTGAATTTATTAGTAAAACTGTAAGTTCTTTGATAACACTTTCTTTTCTCGAACTTCACCCGTGTGGAACTCTCTCCCGGCTTCTTGTTTTCCACCAAACTTCAAGTCTTTAAATGCAATGTCAATCATTATCTACATGATTCCTCTTCTTTTATTGTTCTCGATTCTTTACAAAGTTTTTTTTTCTTATTCACACTAATCCCTTTTTGTCTTAGTGGCATTATTGCCTTACTTAGAGAGAAATATATTTTTTTTCTATTTATGACAAACATAGACTGATAGTCG
>OZ010587.1:93980979-93998479 GCA_963932145.1 Acanthosepion lycidas
AGTGAACGAAATAAAGGGTTCAGTTCGACATTCCAATCACCTGAAGAAGGCTGAAGCGTACAACGGCCGAAACGTTGTAATAAATATGGCGACAAAGATGAGGACAATAGTCCTAATAATGTAAATAGTTACTATTTGCCATTTTATATTGCTTTATTATTTACCATTTTATGAAAAAATAAATATGAAAACATCGTTTATTAAAAAAAATCAAAAAACTACAGTATCCACAAGCAATATTTATCATTTGCTGTTTCAGAAAGAAATAACTATGAAAGTATTTTTATTCTTAAATTTATAAAAAGTCAGTTATGTACCATGCGTGATACACACTTAGAGAATCATGTATCTTTCCATACACGACTGATGAGGCAGACTTTTTTTCCTACAGTAGGTTGCCATTTCTTTCTGTGGTAGACCAGTTGCCATCCAAGGACAGAACCCGATCTGTCCTGCTATTTACCCATATTGGGAAAGGTATATATATATATTATTTATCAACTACAAAGTTTTAGGGAGGAAGCTGACCGAGCATATAACTACTTAGCATTATGTTAAATTACCTCCCTAACTCTTTCGCTTTTACATCTTATGAACGTTGAACGCCAGACTTCTATACATCTTACAAAATAATGTAACCATTTATATTTGTCCATAATGAAATTGTCTAGGATTTATATGTATTGTAACCTAGGGAAGGTTACTGAATAGAATAATCACACGAAGGTTGGTAATGAACGATAATACTTAGGACAAGAACAACACATATAAGATACGCCATCGGCGTGTAGAAGTAGTAGTCAACTGCTAGAAGTGAGTCAATTGAATTCCACGATGACACTCCAGCTGCAAAATATTTACCAACCGGCCCACGCGGTCAAATGTGGCACAAGCCCGAATTAAATGTGGGGTATCCGGCAAAAAAATTCCCCGTAGACCCAGTATAAAACGGGCTCGGGTAGCTGTTTCCCGAGACACGACTCTGCCCTTCGACATAGCCTCGTCCGGGGATCCTCTCTGCTCGGAGGTAGAGAGTTTGACCAGTAGAGCTAGAGACGAATCTCCAGCTGCAGGATATTTACCAACCAACCCACGCAGTCAAATGTGGCACAAGGCCGAATATAATGTGGGGTATCCGAACCCAGGCTCGGCCAAAAATTCTTCGTAGACCACGTTTAAGACTATCGGATAGCTGTTTCCCGAAACGGGACTCTGCCCTTCGATCTGGTCCCTTGTAGGGATCCTCCCTGTCTATATTTTAGTGTATGTCATATTCGTTTGGTTAATCACGGCAAAGCCTAATTTTAATTCTGTTATGTTTTTTTTTTCTTGGAAAAAGAGGAAGTAATCTGCTTTTGAAATTAAATTAATCGTTCACCCGCCAGTAGTTTACCATCGCCGGAGGAGATACATTTGAAGTTCGAAACATAATTGCCATCGTGTATCGAATTTTAAAATGTTTTTTTTTTTTTAATATGCTAAAATGAATAATTACATATATTGTCATCAACAGACAGAAAGCATCACAGATCCTCAGTTGCTTCAAGCCGGGATCGAAAACAGATTTGTTATTCGTCAGAGTGTCTGCCACTAGGCTATCGCCGCAGGGCAGAGAGGAAGGTAAATATGCAACGTTTTGTATGCGAAATACGTCAATGGTCCGGATTCAATTCGGTTGAAGAGAAATGATTTAATAGCGATATGAGCCACTGTTTTTAAAATTGCCCTTTTCTCAAGAGAGCTCAACCGGATTTTCCGGGTACATATATATTGTCATACATACATACATACATACATACATACATACATATATATATATATATATATATATATATTACAAATTAACTTATATATATATATATATATATATATATATATATATATATATATATATATATATATATTATAAATTAACTGATTTAAAATATGGTATTTTCGCTACACAGTTCTAACCATATTTCAAAAATGGAAGCTAAAAGCTTCGAATTTAATTTTGTAATTAAATTAAAGACATTAGTTCTATTTAGAAGTGTGTAGCGAAAATACCATATTTTAAATCAGTTGATTTATAATATTAATGCTCTGTAGATTTACATTGAGCACTATAAAAAAATCTATAAGAACACCAGATTATATATCTTACTGTTCTTTCTTATATATATATATATATATATATATATATATATATATATATATATATATATGGGTGGCCTGACGATTGCGTCTAGCATGAAACAGACTGTCGTCACTAAGTGTTGACGTCAATGTTCACTTTTATATATGTTTATTAGCCATATTTCGGCATCAAATTCCCATGTAAGCAAGATTGTATAAAAGAACCTACAAGGTCTGCCTGATTCATTTTTTAGTGTTCTAATAATATTCTAATGAATCATTCGAATAATGTGTTTAATCTTTTGCTCGAAATTGTGGATAAACTGTCCGGAGTTCAATCGCTTTCTTCACATCCATTCGATCATCGCCTTCATTTTCAAGTAATCATTTTACATTATGATGTTGGTTAGAATTCCTTTGTCTTGAATTTGAACATTTTTTTAAAATTTATTGAATATCGATTTATTGAATCCTATGCCATTAGTTATCTATTCGATACTTTTTGACAGAAGTATATATATATATATATATATATATATATATATATATATATATATATATATATATATATATATGTATATATATATTCGAGCCGAGTTGGAATTTCAGTTGAATCCATTGGATTCACTTACGGGCTACGGGCTAATATACGTGTGGCACGCAGTGCTCCATGTCTCTGTATTCGGTTCTTCAAAAAATGTGGGTGGTTCTGCACAAAGCCTTTACCATTACAGTCAAATCATATGTACTGGTCTCTTGGCTGTCAGTTCGTAGGAACTGAGCAGCTTGACTCTCATACGTAAAAAGAAAATTCAACGTATATATATATATATATATATATATATATATATATATATATATATATTATGGAATGGACTAAATCCGGCAATTATTTTGATATATTTTTTGTTTATGCGTTATTTTTTATAATAAACTGCATTAACAACATTTACCGGCCTGAATATCCGAGAAACTTCATAGAAAATATGTGTCCTCCGATTGGAAGCGAAGCTGTATCCTACACATAACCCACTTATAGCCTGACGTGCTATACCATTTCATGTGAAATTCCTAGCTTAAAAATAATTTGACCCTGCCAGGCAGGAGATTCTTCTATAGCTAAATGGTATAGCATGTCAACCTATATAACGGTTCCATGTAGGTTCGATTCCTGCCAGAGGACACATATTTTTCATTCAGGCCGGTAAATGTTAATATTGTTTATTGAAAACTATACGGAGATGTTGTGGCCTCACACTTATACACACACACACACACACGAATATACACACTTGCACACATCATACTCACTCAGCCCCTAATGAGCCAAATGATAACACACACCCACAGTAATATACACGCTTACACACATCATATTCACTCACTCCCTAAGAACCAAATATCACACACATACTTAACAGAGACACATCCCCTTTCAAAATGATCAAGGGAATTCAGAGCAGCATAAATGAATCCAGCTCTTATCTCAAATAACAAAAAGAGACTGTTTGACCCACACAAAGACTGACCAAAATTCATGTTTAAAAGATAAAAAAATAAAAAAAAATAAAAAGCAAATGAAAACAACAGACAAAACTTCATTTTCTCCATCAAGACATTAATTTCTGTAGTTTACTGCTACCAGCAAGCAGAAATATTTCTTCTCCTGATGATGGCCATGTTGGCCGAAACTTGTCGAGGAATCTAAATGAAATAATAATGAAAACGAAAGAATATTAATATGGAACCCAATTTTTTTATTGTTCAATATATATATGTGTGTGTGTGTGTATCTGTATGTGTTTGTGTATGTATGTATATATAAAAGTTTGTGTGTAATCATATATATATATATATATATAGTTTATGAAGAACTAGGTAATCCGTATGGGTAGACCCAAGGAGGATGATATCCAGAGAACTCAATGTAAATTCAGAGCAAATATGTTTGAATAAAAACAGATCACTTTAAGGTTCCATGCAATAACTTATTTCACCACAACCCTTTTAAAGGGCTCTGGATCATCAGACTTTACTTCCAAAAGTTGAAATGAAAAATTGCGAATTATTTGTGTTATAATAATTACATACCGGTACTTACAAGATTATTAATGTATATATTTGATATGTATGAGTGTATATTTATTTCAATCTTAAGTATTCGTAATGCTTGGAATATGATAAAACTCATCATTTTTATTTTAAAAGAAATACTTCCATGATGTATGGACAGTTTTCACCTTTTTTATTGTCTCTTTCTTTCTTTCTATCCTTTTTTATGTGTTTCCCTCTTAAGTGACTGATGGTTTTCGCTGAAGATTAACTGACTAGACGTCTATTCAATACTGTAGAGCTGTTTTTAGTATTCTAGCTTTTGCCAATAATAATGCTACAGTCTGGATGTCTCTAATACTTCCTGTAATTTTCAGTTTCTCCAACTTTTTTCCCCTACACTTTACCGCTCTATTCCAAGTGTTCCGATAACGACTAGCACAACTGTTACTTAAATGATTCCAAATTCCTCGGCTCTCTAGCAAGGTCGACATAGTTATCTAAGTTTTTATTGTTTCGTTTTTCAGCACTTATTCAAGGAAAATTCTGGCATTTTCCCCGTTTTGCTAAGTATCAACAGATCCGGACTTCTGGCTTGGTGCGGGTGATGCGTTCGAATATTGAAGTATCAAAGGATTTTATATCTTTCATTCCCCCGGAAAGATTCTGCCCTGTGTATATTTCATTGCTGTATATGATCAAAAAGTAAGTGCTTGCATCAGTCGATTACCATTCCCCCCCCCTCACCAGCCTTCCCTATTTATGTATTTTTTCGTGATCATTTTGTTATTACTATCATTATTTTTATTACCCTCCAGTCCGAAGCATGGGGTAAGACAATGTAGATAGATGTACTATGGTTTGGTTTGGTTTGTTTTACGGTTTATCAACCTGAAGGGATTATTTAATGCCGACAACATTTCTATTGCCGGTAATATTTTCTTTCAAAAATGTATTGCAGCTATTTTTTCAAAAAATGCATAGCGGGTAATATTATTTTTCATCAAAAATGTATTGCTAATAATGTACTGTGTTGATAATTTTTTTCTTGAAAAAATTAATTGCTAGTAATAACCTTTTTCAAAAATGTATTGTTGGTATTAAAACCTATTTTTACACTTTCATATGTTATGGCCTCAGTTTGGGGGTTAACTATTTGCCCATAGTTGGGACCCTGACAGTTCCTAACAACCCGGGGCAGGGTGGATCTGGGAAAACCGCAATTAAGAGGTAGTTCCACGCTCCTCAAAATCTCTTGCTGTAGGACGTAATGTATCGTCTTACCCAAGACGCGGATGTAGCTTATCGTCTTACCCAGGTCGCGAGTGTAGTTTATCGTCTTACCCAGGACGCGGATGTAGTTTATCGTCATACCCAGGACGCGGATGTAGTTTATCGTCTAACTCCGGACGACGAATGTAGTTTATCGCCTTACCCATGTCGCAAGTGTAGTTTATCGTCTTACACAGTTTGCGGATGCTGTTTATCGTCTTACCCAGGAGGCGGATGTAGTTTATCGTTTTGCCCAGGACGCGGATGTAGTTTATCGTCATACCAAGGACGCAGATGTACTTTATCGTCATACCCAGGACGCAGATGTAGTTTATCGTCTTACCCTGGACGCAGATGTAGTTTATCGTCTTACCCAGGACGCGGATGTAGTTTATCGTCTTACCCAGGACGCGGATGTAGTTTATCGTCTTACCCAGGACGCGGATGTAGTTTATCGTCTTACCCATGTCGCAAGTGTAATTTATCGTCTTACACAGTTTGCGGATGCTGTTTATTGTCTTACCCAGGATGCGAATGTAGTTTATCGTTTTACCCAGGACGCGGATGTAGTTTATCGTCTTATCCAGGTTAGCGGGTGTAATTTATCGTCTTACCCAGGACGCTATGTACTATGTTTACACAAATTGTGATGTTAAGTGATAGTTAACTTGTACAGAGATTTTTCATTTTTACATTGATGATACCCTCCTGAGTTGATGAGCAGTTCCAAAAATGTAATATTATTCTTCTCTTGTGAAGTGGTCCTTCGTGTGGTTCTTGTTTGTACTTTTCTTGAGCATACCTAAAATGGCGTAGGGTGCTAGTCTCCTAGGGAAGCTATCTAATCCTCTTTACAGACACCTGCTTAGGCACCTTTGTGTTTGTTCAACACCAGCAGAGCCTACCTGTGGTGTATACTGCCACAATACCGAGCGGACCTTAGTTACAGTTTCTTCGAGCGCGTTATGTAGCGTGATCAATAGTTTGAACAAGGCTTGCACGCACGAAACCCACAATGCGCGCAACCACGATGGCTCCAAAAGGTTCCGTCTGCCCGATTTCATTCACAAGGCTTGGGTAAACCCATGGTATGGCTTTCAGGCACAAAGAGGTCGCTGCTTTACACTAATAACATCAAGTCATAATTGACTATGGTGTGTTTCGAGCCTGGGTCTCATGGTCAGAAAGCGAACGTTCTAACCACTCGGACACATGCCCACAACCCTAGTGCCCAAAATATTGGATGACAAAATGTTTTAGAAAGAGTGACTAAAGTTCCGGTTCATTTACATCCCGTGCGAATGCTTGCGCTTACATATACAACATTTTGAAATATGAGATAGGAATAATGCACTTAGTCTGAACTACATCTACCCTAGGCTGAGCAATATATTCATCAATTTAGTGACAGGAAAAAAAATTAATATTTTAAATCGTAAAATACAAGTGTATACCAGATAAGTGTTTTTTTGTTTTTTACCCTAAGATACCACTGTTTATCAGAAAAGTGTTTTTATAACATAAGATACCAGTATTTATCAGATAAGTGTTTTTTAAACCCTATGATATCGGTGTTTACAAGATGTGTTTTTAAACCATAAGATACCAGACAAGAGTTTTTTTTATATCCTATCATATAGTTTACCGGATAAGTGTTTTTTTTTTACTCTAAGATACCAGTGTTTACCAGATAAGTGTATTTTATACCCCTATGATACCTATTTATGATACCCTACAAGTGTTTTTACACCCTAAGATACCAGTGTTTACCAGATAAGTCTTTTTTTTAAAACTCTGTGTTTACTAATTAAGTGTTTTTAAACTCTAAGACACCATTGTTTATCAGATAAGTGTTTTTTAAAAACTATGGTACCAGTGTTTACCAGATTAGTGTTTTTAAACCTTAAGATGCCAGTTTACCAGATAAGTGATTTTTTAAGTTCTTTTCTCAAATCATTCGTTACTAAATATAAATTTTTAAAAACTTTCAAAATTTTTTTTCTGGAAATATGTTTTAGGCGTGTCGTTGAATTAAAATATACAAGCACTCATGCACATGAACGTACATTTTAATGGACATCTTTGTCGCGAGAGCTAATTTTCCTTAATGTCTGGTAACAACTACTGGCTAACCGGAAAAGGGTACTCGGACATTTGTCCGATGGTCTTTTGACCAACGGACATTTGGCCGATGGACTGTTAACCGAATGAACATTTAGCCGAAATCAGACTGTGAGTTAACAATCGAGATGGGGAATTAAAGGGTTGCAATGAGATCATCAAAGAAGAAATGCCAGATATTAAACACAAGACTATCATTGAAAAATATGACGAGTATAAAAAAATAGATTTTCTACAAGCAATTGTGCACAATCTTTAAATACTTGAGAACAAGAACTTACATCGTACCTTGTTTTTGGATTTTTCTGCAATAATTTTTACAACCTTACGTCAATCGCTGAGAAATAGAGGATTTTCTGTGAACGATTGTTCGCACCAATATGTTCATAGTACATTAATGTACAATTATCTGTCCTATCCACCTTGTATAATATTGTTAATTAAAATACTTAAAGTATTGCTTGTTACACTATTTACATTATTCGGATTATTATAGACTGTTCCAGTTCCACGTGCCATGTCTAATGGATGTCAGTTAACAGTTATCTCCTGTTAAGTCCCCTCTGCAAGTTCTTCACTGCCTTAACCGGGTATTGAACTCACACTCTTTTGGGTCCTGTCACTGGATCTAACCAACGCCTTTATCCAATATGCCATGTGTTCTTGAGGACATCTGTGTATGAATTTCTGGGTATTATAAACCTAATGTCTTCAGCAACCATTTTTACCAGTGCTCATATTGCAATTTTTGCTGTTATCATTGCACGTTTTTACCAGAGCTCATATTGCAACTTTTGTTGTTGTTATCACTTTTCTCTAGCACTCCTTATTACGTGTTCCCATATTGTATTCATTTCTATGCTTGGTCGAATCAGGAGATTTTTGTGGCCTAGCATATGTGCTGATTCCTTAAGTTTACAAATTTTCCAATGGTGCTCTTTGTCTATGATCTCAACCTGATCCCACAGAGGGATGTGATCTCTCTTTTCACGCCATAGGTGGTCAGCTACGCCTGATTTTTCCACTTCCCCTCGTGTTACAACCATCTGAAGAAGGCTGGAGCGTACAACGTTGTAGTAAATATGGCAACAAAGATGAGGACAATAGTCCGAATAATGTAAATAATGTACATAATACCTCATCTCAGAAATATAGACAGATTCCTTGTTACTATTTTTACTTCGGCCAAATGGATCTCGGACAAATGTGCGGCCACACCGGAAAAGAGTAGTGTATTTATCTGACGTAGAAGACCTACCGGCTACGGCTCTGTCCTGTCTCTCCGATGGTTCTGTCCGAAAAATAAACCACCCGGTCCTCCTTCGGTGAACTGAAGGAACCACCACTATCCGCCACGTTGTGAATTTTTGATCCGAACAGCAGTATTTCGATCCCTCAGAACGATCCGGAGGTAGGATGAATTAAATGGCTGGGCTCCACGTTGAAAGACATCGCTATTTGTGCGGAAAGTTTCTTATCGTAACCGCAATGGCACAAAGAAAGAAAAAATATAAGCAACACTTACGGTTCCTGTACAAAGAACCCTTTAAGGATATTGTTTTTATATCACTACCAACGAAATTGCTTGAATACAAACAGTCTTAACGAGATTCACTCGTTTGGGTCGGAACGTCACAGAGAGAGAAAGACACAATTATGCCGGTCGAAATTCGGCTGTACTAAGGGAGATAAGTCGTGGTTCTTGTCCGCCCCCTCTGATATAGCAGTCGGCTTTTCTCGGCTTTGTTGACGAAGTTATCAGGATTCGCACGGGTTCGATTTCTATGTCTGTGTACGATTCGGACTTTTTGACACATGCAACCAACTGGCCAGATCAGCAAGACCCACTAAGCCGTTTCCGCCGCGTTTTCCTTCGCGTTCTCTGATATGCGATCTCTGATCTGCAGTCCCTGATCTGGTATCTCTCTCGCTCTCTCTCGCTCTCTCTCTCTCTCTCTCTCCTGTCGCTTCTCTCGCGTTCCGATGCGTTCTCCGATCCTATCCGATCTGATCTCCGATCTCATCTGCTCAACCTAAGAGTGCAGGCCGCTTATATAGAGAGAGGGGGAGCTAAACAGTTTTTAGGCACCGCCCACGAATTTTAATATGCAAATCGCCTAGACCACCATGTGTCTTCTGCCGGATCTCCGAAGCTCCGCGGGTTCCCAGTTTTCAAGAGGTACTAAAATTGGATTCGGACTCCTGTGTTTTCCACAGACAACGTCCACTTAAGCCCGCCGAAAAGCACTTATCTCGTTTGAAGGCTCTGGCTGGATTTCGCCCGGCAGACAACCCAAAATCCAATTCACCATTTATCACAAGCTTTACCTAACGAACCCGTCCATTAATTACTCTGGAATTAATTCACCTGGTTAATTATTCAATCCCAGAAACAACTAAGTAAAAAGAAAAACTTATTTCTGGAATTACTCCGGAATACCTTCTACCCAACTAATTAGTACTTTCTTCGCAATCCTTTAGAACCGTTGATTAATAAATCCACCTGGGGTCTCTCTCTCTCTCTTTCTCTCTCTCTCTCTCTCTCTCTCTCTCTCTCTCTCTCTCTCTCTCTCTCTCTCTCTCTGTGTTACATTTAAACCGAATGTGTTTGTAGCAATGGCAGCATTTTATTAGCCAAAACTTTATATTTGAAACTTGACCATCTTGCAGTCATCGAAGCGAAAATTAGCGACATATTAGTAACAAATTCAATTAATCCAGACATCAGAACCATTTGTTCAATCGAGCGGAAATTTTTACGAATAATGTTTTAGGCGTGTCGTTGAACTAAAATATACAAGCACTAATGGACATCTTTGTCGCGAGAGCTAATTTTCATTAATGTCTGGTAACAACTACTGGCTAACCGGAAAAGGGTACTCGGACATTTGCCCGATGGTGTTACAACCACCTGAATAAGGCCGGATTTTAGATTTTCAAGTAAATACTCACTTTATTACTCTTTTTCGTCGGTTTAGTGACAAGAATTTCAGTTCTATACAGAAAAGTTTTTAAACAGAAACGATGTCACCTAATAAAATTTCATTAAAAGGTGCGCCAATAAGACATTAACAAACGGAATTCAGTAAATATACAAAAATAGAATGGGGAGTAGGGCGATTCCGACCAGGATTCATTATTGGTGGACACAATCTTAACAAGAGTAGAAAGGCAAAAGATAGAGTGTTCATAGCAGAAATAGAAAGGAAACTACAAGAACTCCTACAGAAGGTAATGAAGAAAAGCAAGAAGAAAGGACTAAATGTCAAATGCCAGAAGATATGTTAGCAAAAGGAACAGTCCAGCATACAATTTACAAATTGAAAGCGTCGAAATAAAATAAAAAATTTATAAAATTTAAATATTTGGGAAGTGTTTTAACAGAGACTGGAAAGTGTGAAACTAAAATCTACTTAAATTTAAGGAATCAGCACATATCCTAGGCCACAAAAATCTCCTGAGCCAACCAAGCATAGAAATGAATACAATATGGGAACCAGTAATAAGAAATGGCAGAGAAAAGAGATAACAACAAAAACTGGAGAACTTTCAGAGAGATATTAACAGGAGATAACTGATAACTAACATCCATTAAAACATGACACATGGAACTAGAACAGTCTACCCCAGTGAGCGAAATAAAGGGTTAAGTTCGACATTCCAACCACCTGAAGCAGGCCGAAGCGTACAACGTGGTATAACGTTCTGATAAGAAAAGAACCTCCGAATTTGTTGGTGAGGGCCTCAAACGCAACACGGAGGGACTACTTCAAGTGCCTTGAGGAGGTAGTGCTGCCCTAGGACAAGTGGGTGTCAGCTGGAAGATCTTATGTCTGCTAACAGGTATCTGTATTATGTCACACAAGCAGGGGAACCCAATCATGGCAGTCAGACAATTTTTGCGACCATATCACCCCTTACATCTGGCCACCTATTTCCTAAGACTGTAACTCCTTTGATTATTCTGTGTGGGCACAGTTGAGCGAGAGTCCAACAAAACTACTTGTAACACCAAAAATGAACTGCAGGCAAGGGTTATGGCAGCATTCAAGTTAAATTAGGAGACGGTCCAAATCAGATGCAGGAAATTCCAAAGTCGACTAGAGGCCGTGGTTGAAGCCAATGGCGATTTTATGGAATAAATTTACTTGTTAGAATTTCAAGATATTTTTGTGTAATTTTGGTAAATATATCTTTTAAAATGAGATGCCAGTGTTATTTTCTTTTTTTTGCGTAATCTCGAAGACAATTGTACATATATATATATATATATATATATATATATATATATATAGTTGACCCTGACGATCCGTACAGGTGAAACCTAGGTAGGTTTACCTGGGTCTTTATATATATATATATATATATATATATATATATATATATATATATATATATATATATATATATATATATATATATATATATATATATATATATATATATATATATATATATATATATATATATATATATATATATATATATATATATATATATATATATATATATATATATATATATATATATATATATATATATATATATATATATATATATATATATAAACCTACGTAGAGGCAGGGTGGAGTAATGGATAGTGGCTCGGATTGAGGAATCGGAGAGCCGAGTTCGGATTCCAGTCGAATACATTACATTCACTTACTTGGGAAAGGTGTGAATTCTCTTCTTCCAGCTATAAGTAAATAGCAGGACATACTGGGTCCTATAGCCTTGGATGGCAACTGTTCTAGGAGAAGGACAACTCTGAATTCAAAACCTGCAGAGGGTCGTTTGGGGACCTTGTGGACACGTAGTGCACCAGGTCTCTGTATTTGGCCCTTCAAAAAGTGTGGATCGTCTTGCACGAAATCTTCACCAGTATAATCAAATCTCATGTGCTGTTGTCGGGCTATCGGTTTCCTAGGAACTGATCTGCTTGACCCTCATACGTCGAATTCGACGGGAGGAGATATGTGTGTGTGTATGTTTGTGTGTGTAGAATATACGAGAAAAACAAGTTCGGCCAATGCTGGAGGGCACATTTTCTAAGATTACTCAGTCAAAGTTTAATTTAATAAAAATGGGGCGTCTATTTCAAAGAAGTGTTCGCCAGAACAACGTTTGCAGTCGGGTGAAAAATGAATTCATCAATTCTTTCAGAATAGCTTTATGTTTATAATACAAGACTGATCAGTAAAATAATCTGAGAATGTACTTTTCTTAAATAGAGTAAAACAAAATCCTTTGTGACTGCGCGGTAAAGAATGCGAAAGCTTCATCTACAAAAAGGGTTGGGGGGGACGTGCGAATCTTAATACAACCCTAATTAAAAAAATATATTTAGTGAGAAATTACATTGAAAACCCACGCCTAAAACATTACAATACATCACCATCTTTCTTTGAATTCATTCTTAAAGAATATAACTTATATCTATCTAATAAAAAGAATACAGGCTTAAGGCGATCAGACTTAAATTAGAATCATGTAACACCCGCTGCGCTGGTTGACCGACCAATGTGAAGATATTAGATCTCCCACTACACAGACACGCATACACTATTACGAATAAATATTACCAAACGATGTCCACTAAAAAAAAAAAAAGAATCTTCACAAACTTACATACATATAGAATTATCTACGGCTTTCATGCACGTGACACGTGTCTGACCAATGAGGACTGACACAAACAAAACTGAAAATACCAGTGTTCTGCCTTTTTGTCTCAATCTCTTAGATTGATATACGTTTCCTATGTGGTCTTTCAATTATCATATATATATATATATATATATATATATATATATATATATATATAAATCTAAAGAATCAGGTAAACCTAGCTAGGTTTCACCTAAAAGGATCGTCAGGGAGCAAGCCGAAATACCTAAGGTTTTTCCAAACGAGTACCACTCTCTCTTTTCCTATTTCTGTCTCTCCCCATATATATATATATATATATATATATATATATATATATATATATATATATATATATATATATATGTAAAATGAGAGATATGTATGTATAGTCATATATATATATATATATATATATATATATATATATATATATATATATATATATATATAAGAAAGAAATATGTATGTATAGTCATATATATATATATATATCTGTGTGTGTGTGTGGATATATAGCTAGAAAGATAGATAAATACTACACATCTCTACGTAAATGCAACTGATTCAAAACGATGAAATATACTAACTTATATATGTATATATATATATATCGCTCTGCATGTTTAATATTTCTTACTTGATATCAAGCACTTTTAACACATACGATTTAAAACAACTATTTTAGTGTTTATTTACTCCGTTATTGTATATATATATATATATATATATATATATATATATATATATATATATATATATATATATATATATGGGGAGAGACAGAAATAGGAAGAGAGAGGGAGAGAGAGTAAGATAATGAATATGCTGCTATAGATAGATAGATGGATAAAAAATATATAAATCAAAATAAAAACGATAAAAAGCTTAGACTCTAAAAAGTTAAACATCGTCATCCATCAGATAACAGAACATGAATTCATTGGCTGAGCGTCTCTGGATTATTAACGTTTCGATGTAAACTGTAACCGCTGTTGGTTTCTATTTTCTCGCATCCAATTTTCCCATTCCCCTCTAGAGATAAAATTGATTCCATCAAGAAAATCGAGGTGTTACTAATCTGAACTTAGTTTTCATATGGATATCCGTCTCTAAGAGGATTTTTCTCCTCTTCTCATTCTCGTACATACGTTATACCTTATATACATATGCATATTTTTATAATGCCTTCCAGAGATAGATCTGGCAGTGACTGTGATAGATAGATAAACGAAGACTGGATACATAGATAGATAGATAGATAGATAGATAGATAGATAGATAGATAGATAGATAGATAGAGAGACGAAAATTTGATAATAGATAGATAGATAGATAGATAGATAGATAGATAGATAGACGAAAATTTGATAATAGATATATAGACGAAGACTTGATAAATAGATAGATAGATAGATAGACCGACGAAGACTTGATAGATAGATAGATAGATAGATAGACATACAGACAGACAGATAGATAGATAGATAGACGAAGACTTGATATATATATATATATATATATATATATATATATATATATATATATATATATATATAGATAGATAGATAGATAGATAGATAGATATGAACAGACTGCGATAGATCGATAGATATAAACAAAACGCGATAGATAGATTAGTTATTGAATTTATTATGCTTACTTTTCGATTTATCGTGAATACTTTTAAAATTGGTGAGACTGATAAATATTCTTTATGTAGTTTTACAAAACGAAAGTCACTGGGGATATTATTCCAGTGAAAAAAAATTGCATTATTTATCGTGAATATGTTGAAGATTTGTCCTTAAAACTTTCTAAAATAATTCAATATAAAAATATTTTTCGTGGGATTTAGTATTTTCTTAATTTAATAAAACATTTTTTCCGATTTGACAGAGAAAAAGATACAGTGAATTATTTTGAAAGAATGACTATTTTCAAGTGTAATTTTGAAATTATTTCAGTTGCAAATGACAAAAGAGACTTTCTTTATTAAATAAATGTGTTGAGAGAATAAAAAATATAAAAGCTTAATGCCATTTTTGCGAAAGAAATATTTTAAAAAATGTTATTTCTTCAACTGTTAAATTATATTTTGTACTGAAAATCAAATAGGTACTAATTCAACACTTCTCTATTGCCACCCTATTGGTTATAGGAATTTACTAAGTGTAACTTAGGTGTGGCACAAGGCCAAAATTATGGAATATCCAATGAAATCGAACTCTTTACTCATCCGTAATTGATCAAGCAAGGCAATTTTTCTAGCAATTACATCACTTTGAATTGACCGCTATTTTT
Organism: Acanthosepion lycidas; assembly: GCA_963932145.1. Lineage (NCBI taxonomy): Eukaryota > Metazoa > Mollusca > Cephalopoda > Sepiida > Sepiidae > Acanthosepion > Acanthosepion lycidas. The sequence continues at coordinate 93,996,490 of OZ010587.1, forward strand.
TATATACGGTTAAAACAATTATGCATAAAATTTGGAAGAGTGTAGTAATTTTGTTGACATTGGTGACTGAAAGATTGCAAGGAGATGGCAATTAACTGATCATATCAGTTCAACAAATCTGTATCAATTTTCCCCATTTTTAGGAGCACATATTTTGTTTTATATATCTTTTACAGTAATAAAATGGCCTCTGTCCGTGTAGATAAATAGTTTATGACCGACAAAATGTAAATAAATAAATACAGATTAAATGAATGAAAAATCTTAAAAAATACAGAAAGCCAAAATGCAATGCATAAAAATATATATTCTTGTGGATATAAAACAAATTACTTCTATTACGTGTCATAATATGAAATATATTCCTTAGCTTGTGATATAAAGTTAAAATAACTCTTATGTCAGGTTAAAATAATATATTATTATATAAGGTTAAAAACATAAAAATATATTCCTGCCTGGCTATATGTTATATACCGTACCTATGAACACTAATGAGTATGTCCCAATCCTCATAAATACGTTAGGCACTACTGTAAGTGAGAATAATACGCTTTCTAAGTAGTCCACAACTATCAGTGGTTTACCTACTTCAAGCTGCTGGCGAGTATTGTATTTTGTTGATGTTATAAAGATTACCATTTCATTTCCAACCTCCGTTTGGTTATTCCCCCATTCAGTAACCTTTTCTAGGCTACAACATAAAGTTAAGTTTTTCCTTTTTTAAACACGAACTACAAACGTTTTTATATTTTGGTATATATTAGTCTTTCGTATTTAAGTAAATTTGAGGCTGGACTTTTTAAAGTGGGTGTTGCCGGGTAGACTTCTATTGTTTAAGCTCTGAACTTACGTTTAATATACATTGCTCTGTTCACATGTGGTTTTCGCTATATTTTTTGCATAAAATACATATTTCATTTTTAAAATAAAAACAAATACTGTAAAGTAAGTTTGATTTTTTTAAATTTCCTTGAAAAAGTTATCTAGGACGGACATTTGAGGTTTAAGACATTTTTAAAATGTCTTAAATTTGTTGTCATTTTTTTTTTTAATTAAAATTATATATCAAATAAAAAAAAACACTTCCTACAAATGAGATATTTAAATTATTTTGAATGCGTTTTTAATGTCTTGGGGGATCAAATTTCGGCTGTAATTAGATGTGTGCGGGCGTACGTGTGTACGTCTGTCTGTGTCTTTAATTGGCCGAAATTATGTTTGCGTGAGAATGTACTCAAAATAATTCACAACCATATTGAAATATGGAAAATTATTATTTTTTCTTTTTTTATATAGATTAGCTTTAGGTTATTGACTTTCAAATAATACCCAGCCTTGCTTAAAATAGAGACATGTAAATTATTTTGAATATTTTTTTTTTAATGTTTTTTTGGCTTAAATTTTAACTGTGCCTATATGCGTGTGCTTAAGGGTGTGCGCGCATGAGTGAGTGTAACTGGTCAAAATTGCGTTTGCTAGTCACACTGTAAGTTTAATGGCTACATATTTATAAATTCTATGTTTAATGCCAAATATAGTACTTCAACCAAGCTTCGTACATTTCATTATCAGAATGAGGCAACGATAAAAAGAGACAAGAGGTTAGGAATAGCCGCATGCAATGGACAAAAAAGAAATCCCATTTCATATGATCAGCTATTACTAAATGTTCGACGGAATGCAATGTGTCGTGTGCTTGGGTATTCCACACTAAACTATTTAGGTCAACCCCCATTGAACGAAATGTATTGTCGCCTCAACACGTCATTTCGACCAGTGCTCGCTCCAGGAGTTCATAAACTCACCCACACCACTGACTTCTTTAATGGAGCCTACACATTGCTGAATGTATTTGGTTAACATATTCTGCTAGCCGAGATTTGTACTGACAAAGCTGATTGATCGCTGAATATGACACGGAAGAAATATTTGCATTTTTTTCTTCTTCATAAATGAAAAATTATAATTTTACAAGTATACTACAAAA
>OZ010587.1:94003479-94013479 GCA_963932145.1 Acanthosepion lycidas
TCGAATGTCACGATGAACAAATGCCCGCACGCATATCAGCACATCCGTATATATATATATATATATATATATATATATATATATATATATATATATATATATATATATATATGAATATGTTTTTAACGGTTCAAAAACGTATTATGGCATGAATTTTTTTACTATAGGCCATGATAAATTTTAAAACAAAAACACGAACAGAAGTCGACCGGTTTCATCCCCTCTCGTCAAAACTGTAAACGGGGAAACAAATTATGAGAAGAATGTCTGTCCCGGATGAAGTGAATGAATGGAGAGGGAAATTTTTATATTTTATATTTATATATATATATATATATATATATATATATATATATATATATATATATATATATATATATATATACAAAGAAATAATCACACATAGAATCAATCAGAAATATTAATGCGATTAATGGTGACATCCGTCACTAGAGACATAATATATGCATTAAAATACTGTTAATCCATAGAGTGAAGTGATCCTCGACGAAACAATAGATGTCGGTAGTTTTCAGTTTATTTGATGTTAAAATGCTAGTACTTACGAATAGTCATCTATTCATCATCAGGCATGTGTTTTTTCTCTTATAAAATCAAAAACTTGAAGACGAAATACTTGTTTGTCGGCCGAAAGATGTTTTTCGAATGTCTGCTATTAATGACGGTTAGGAACAATTTTCGGAACGTGCAAAAACGCAACTCCAATTTTTTCAAAATTTTAAGGGAGAATTTTATTTAAATATTTCTTGTGATGTGTTAAATCCACGAATTCTATTCTACAAGTGTATTCAGTTTATATGGCATGAACTAATCATATAGTTCAATTATGTAGTGTAATGTCTTAGTAGTAGTTTTTTTATTTTTATATATAGGAATTTTTCTGTACTGCGGATCAATAGTTTTTTATAAACATAAAACATTAGTCAGCATATAATTTACATACAAAGAAATAATCACACATAGAATCAATCATATATATATATGTATGTATGTATGTATTTGCTGAACTCTCGTATTTCGAGGATACCCGTCTACTACGGCGGTTCGCTAATTCCTATTGCCGACAATCGCTCATGCACATTTGTGTTTATTCATAGAGTCAACCTGTAGTTTATACTGCAACTATGCTGAGCTGACCTTAGTTACAGTTTATTGGGGAGAGCGTGTTATCTATCCTGATCAACAATCTGAACAAAACCAGCACGCTTACCACTCGGTCATAATGACTTGTGACTTGGGGCAAGCATGGCTATCGATGGCTTTTGGTCAAAGGTGCCATATTCTGGAATCGCCACCCTCAGGCTGATAACATCAGGAATACTAGTTCCTGACAAATCACCCTTAATATTAATACATATGAGCTGCGGTGCGATTTTCGCTTCGAAGCGTCTCGCATGCACGATTTTGTCGTTGCTTGGAAATCTTCCATATATACATAAGCAGATATAAACATTGTTTTTTTTTTTCTGTATATTGTTTAATATATTGTAATGTAATTGTTATCTTTGATAATGGCTTATGTAAGACGAAAAGCTTAGATAGGATTAAAAACATGTATCAATATGGTGATCTTCTTTCGTCTTTCAATGATAATGTTATTAAGCTTATCAGACAATATGAAAGGAACTTACTTAAAATAATTAGAAAAAACGTTTCTATATTATTTAATGAAACATGCATTAATGAAATAATTCTGCCAAAATACACACACAATATATATATATATATATATATATATATATATATATATATATATATATATATATTAGGTTGGTGCAAAAATAATGTCGTTTTCTCACATATGTTACTATGTGAGAAAACAACATTATTTTTGCACCAACCTAATATATATAGATATACATATATGTGTGTGTGTGTACAGATATGTAGAAAAATAGAAAAGAACATGTTAGGTAAATAATCTGGAGTTCTTTAGTATTTTTATTTTTATTTTTTAAAACAGTGCTCCATACAGAAGTAGAGCTTAAATTATAATTATTTTAAAAAAAAATATGATTCCTACGCTACATAAGAGTTCTAATGTTTCAAAAACAAGTGCCGAAAACCTCAATATAATTATTAAAATTAAATTGAGTTAAAATATCAAGGCCTGTTTCAACCACAAGCGAAAATTTAGGAATAACCAATCTTGAAATTTATTCATCTTTATAAGTATGTTTATTCGCAAAATTAATTACTATGGAAACGGCTGGGGCGACCATTTTGGTAAAGGGTCTACACAAAAGTATATATATATATATATAGTGTAATCCGGATATAAGAGAGTTGTCGGGACCGGATAAGTAGTCTCTTATATCCGAGTTTCTCTTATATCCGGGTTTGGTCTATTTGTTTAGGTAAGTATGGCCCTAATTTGGGACCAGAGAAAATCTCTCTTATATCCGGGTTTCGCTTATATCCGTGTTACACTGGATATATATATATTATATTATATTATATGAAATGGATTAAATAAGACAAATATTTTATATTTTCTGTTTGTAAGTTCTTTTATGGAGAGACTTATTTGAGTAAGTTCTATGATTTTGTTAACTAAAGAGTATTAGTTTTCCTCCGACAGGAATCGAGAATGTATCCGATACAGAACCGTCATTAAGAGAAAGATCGGCGAAAGTGTGTGTTTAAAGACAGTAATTCGAGCTTAGCTAAATCGCGAATCGTCTGTGTTTGAACACTCATAGCAGACGAAGCTTAATGACAGTTCCGTATAATATATAGGAGGATACATTCCTGTCGGAGAAATTATACGTATGTATAATTTCTGTTTTTTTGTATTTTTAAACATATCTTGTGTTAGATTTTTCTAAACAACGCGTCGCGTGAAAGCATTTCTCATTTTGTTATATTTTTACATAAAATTGATCTTGTTATACACAAATTTATTATATTGTTTTCATATGTATATATATATATATATATATATATATATATATATATATATATATATATATATATATATATATATATATATATTAATCAGTTGATATAATCCAGGCGTGTTTTAAATTTAAAATTCGCATGGTTTTTAAAATATCTAGGGTATCATTTTGTACAGTACTCTTATTCATATACATATATATATATATATATATATATATATATATATATATATATATATATATATGTGTGTGTGTGTGTGTGTGTGTGTGTGTGTGTGTGTGTGAAAATATTGTAGAAAATAGGAAAGAAACTGGTTTGGTAAATAATCCAAAGTTCCTTAGTATTTTTGTAATTATTTTTAAAAAATAGTGCTCGATACGAAAGTAGAACATAAATATAATTATTTATTTAAAAATATGATTCCAACACGCTACATAAGAGGTCTCATCTTTCAAAACAAGAGCCGAAAACTTCAAAATAATATTTGAATTAACTTGAGTTAAAGTAGGCTCTGTTCCATTTTCAAGCGTAATTTTTTGGGAATGACTTATTTCTGAAATTTACGAGTTTTAATAGTATGGTCAGAATTGAAATAAAAAATTTCCATGGTAACAATCAAGGGCGGATTGTTTAGAATCGGCAGGGGTGGAGTGTTAATAATTTGTATCAGTATAGAGTTACTTTCATAGATGTCGGGTCACGGTAAGGTGGGGTTGGCTAAATTTACGACTATATATATATATATATATATATATATATATATGTAATAGTTTTTCATCTTTAATATATATATATATAATAGTTTTTCTCTAGTCTTTTCATTCATATATATATATATATATATATATATATATATATATATATATATATATATATATATATATATATATATATTATTAAACAGACAGATGATTTCTGTTTCCATATTAAATTTGAATATTAAACCGAAACTAAAAACATAACTTTAAGCATACCTGCATATATATGTATGCATCAATATGTATGTATATATATATATATATATATATATATATAGGTACCTCCACTAGGTCACGTGAAAAAGCGGCATATCACGATTAAAAATGACTCATAAATCAACGAAAACAAAGTTTTGTCTCAATATGTTGTTATTAATTGAAAGCTAAAGCATTAAATTTATTATTTACACTAAGTAAAATATTCTGAAGTCTTTTACATAGAAATTATATAGATTGGAATGTCAAAGATATGCTCGATTTTTGTTTAATTTTCTTAAAAGCGACCATTTTCTTAAAATTTAAGAAATTTGTAAACAAACAAAATTTTGAATTTAAACTTCTTCCTAAAATAAATTTATATATTTTTGACACGTTATTTGAGTAAAATTAGAAAATCTAAAGTTAAAATAATCTGATATGAAACAAACAGTACTTACTTATAGCATAAAAAATTTGTATCCAAACATTTCTTAACGATGTGTCTGAAATTTTTGCATGTCATTCATCGATTTCGCTATTGACGAGGCGATGACAGACAGCTATGGATGATCAAAATTGACAAATTTTTAAATTAGGCGAACGCGGTTTTTCGTTTTTAACTAGTACTTTTTAAATATTAACATTTTTATTAAGCAATTATGTACTATTTTTTTTTTTTTTTTTTTTTTTCATACTTTCTTAATTAGACAATTTTTTAAATCATTACATAATTGTTTAAACTTTTCTTATTAATTAGATAATTGTATATAAACTTTTCTTATTCAAACTTTTTCATTAGATAATAATTTTTTAACCTTTTTTTTTTTTTTAGATAATTGTTTGAAGTTTTTATTAGATACTAATTCTTTATTTTTTTAATTATATAATTGTTTAAATTTTTTAAATGCATAATTCTTTAAACTTTTTTTTATTATTTAGTTAATTCTTTAAACTTTTTTTTATTATTTAGTTAATTCTTTAAACTTTTTTTTATTATTTAGTTAATTCTTTAAACTTTTTTTTATTATTTAGTTAATTCTTTAAACTTTTTTTATTATTCAGGTAATTCTTTAAACTTTTTTTATTATTCAGGTAATTCTTTAAACTTTTTTTTATTATTCAGGTAATTCTTTAAACTTTTTTTATTATTCAGGTAATTCTTTAAACTTTTTTTTATTATTTAGTTAATTCTTTAAACTTTTTTTTATTATTTAGTTAATTCTTTAAACTTTTTTTTATTATTCAGGTAATTCTTTAAACTTTTTTTTATTATTCAGGTAATTCTTTAAACTTTTTTTTATTATTCAGGTAATTCTTTAAACTTTTTTTTATTATTTAGTTAATTCTTTAAACTTTTTTTTATTATTCAGGTAATTCTTTAAACTTTTTTTTATTATTCAGGTAATTCTTTAAACTTTTTTTTATTATTCAGGTAATTCTTTAAACTTTTTTTTATTATTTAGTTAATTCTTTAAACTTTTTTTTATTATTTAGTTAATTCTTTAAACTTTTTTTTATTATTTAGGTAATTCTTTAAACTTTTTTTTATTATTTAGGTAATTCTTTAAACTTTTTTTTATTATTTAGGTAATTCTTTAAACTTTTTTTTATTATTTAGTTAATTCTTTAAACTTTTTTTTATTATTCAGGTAATTCTTTAAACTTTTTTTTATTATTTAGTTAATTCTTTAAACTTTTTTTTATTATTTAGGTAATTCTTTAAACTTTTTTTAATTATTTAGTTAATTCTTTAAACTTTTTTTTATTATTCAGGTAATTCTTTAAACTTTTTTTTATTATTCAGGTAATTCTTTAAACTTTTTTTTATTATTCAGGTAATTCTTTAAACTTTTTTTTATTATTTAGCTAATTGTTTAAACTTTTTTTTATTAATCAGATCATTCTTTAAACTTTTTTATTTATTAGATAAATGTTCAATCTTTTAATATTTTAATCCAATACCATAAACAATATTACAAATCGCTGTTATCTATAATGGTGAAAAGACTCTCAGAAATATTTTGTGGCCCTAAAAAGGGCCGTTTTTAATTTTTATTGCCTCTTCCATCGTCACCATTGCAGAGCTAACTTTCGAAATGCAAGTCCTGCAAAATGTAGTCAGCACCAACTTCATATTTGGTCAAATGATAGTAATCAGTTACATCATTAACATATGAAATCATATAAAAGTGATTTGCATATTTTTTGATGTAACCGATGTACTCACGGTTGATACCATCAATTGTCCAAATATGTTTAATTGTGCGTCCAACTACATTTCCATTTAATATTTGTTTCAGGACTTGTCCCTGTTCAGGAAAGTAATCTTCCAACGAATCAATGGTTATTTGTTTTAGTTTTTTCTGCATGTCAGCCCTTTTCTTTTTTTGCTGGTGCGCTTCTTTAATTTTCACCCTTTTCACAATTTCTTCCTGAACTTCTAGTTGCTGCGTTTTCTTTACATTTGTCTTCTGTCTGCCATACATCAGTGCAATTGGTAAATACTGATAGAACTGCTCAGCATCCAGATCATCGATGAATTTTCTTACTTGATTCCGCTTGGCCTTTATAACATCACTTATGCTTGATACATAAGCATTAGGCGCAAGTTTCTGTCTTTCACAAAATTCACCGATGATGCTTTCAGCGAGCATGGTGTGCTGTCTCACCGATGTTAATAAACTTCTTGGTGAAGCCTCTACTGTTTCGAAAGTTTTTGCATACTGCCTGCTTAAAACCTCCACAATCCCTTTTAAGCAGGCAGTTATCATGTTGCAAAATAAGTGTTCATTTGCTGGGGCAATCAATAGGGATGCTGTAACATTCTCTGGAAGGGTATTTCCAAAGAAATCTGTTGTGGAGGCGAAAATAGACATAGGGTTGTTGATGAGTACCTTCACATTTTCAATAACTCCCTTGACAATGTTCATAGTGTCAACGGGGTCTTTTTGATTGTCAACACTAGTATAGAAGGTACTCATCCAAGGTCCAGATAGCATCTTCCCTATGATTCCCAGCACTTGCATTTCAACAGTAGCAGCTTCTTCCATTATAATGATTTGGAGTCTTTTTACTGTTTTATTTGTTGAGGAAAGTCCCAAAACAAATTGCCTACACTGAGCGAAAATGGGAAAGTAAGTTGCACCTAGATGAAAAATTACATGCAAACGATTCCCTTGGAATCTAGTGATATTGGACCATGGAATGCCTTGTTGTTTGATAAAGGCCTGCATTTTTGAAATAGCGCCCAATTTATCACTATATCTCAAGGAATTTAATCCTGCAAGAATTTGCCATGCTAGGCACTCACTCACATTCACATTTCCCTCGCAATCACTCAGGACCTTCCTCATTTTTGTTGCCACTGTCTCCAATGGGTGTAAGTTGCAATGCAGCTCTATAAGGTTAATCTGCCACTCCTTTTCCAATAACGAAATTGTTGAATGGTTAACAGGAGCCCGGTCTGTCAAGCAGCATTTAATTTTCGAAAGTATTATTTGCAAACTGGCATCAACACTTATGCCAGTAGACAATGAGCCTGCTTTAACTAAGTTGTTGATGCAGTCACAAATATGCTGCTTGTAATCCATAGCAGTTCCTCCAGGAAGACGTTCCAGTGACACAAGATGGGCAGCTGATGGAGTTGTTAATAAAACACAGTTCACATGTTTGCCATCTTGTGTTGTTGAGTCGAAAACTAAAGTGCAGTTTTCTGCACTTTGCACAGCAAAGAACGTCTTCACATCTGAAAGAAAGCCGAGCTCCGCCACCATTCTATAAACTGTTGTATCACTTTTTCCGAAAGAGCAGTGTTCCAAGGATAAAGTTCTTGACACTGCTGTAACCACACTTGAAACATGAGAAGCAGGAACTCCATTCAAAAGACAGTCATAATGGAGTTTCCTGTTAACGAAAGAACTGGAAATTTTCTTTATTTTTTTAAGTTCACAAATTTTTTTTGAAAGTGAAGAAATTTTTTTTTTTTTTTTTAATAGTGTTGTTCGCAAGGTGATTATTTTGCTATATTTTGACAAAGGAATGGCAGATGTTTCATATCTGTATGAACTTTTAGATCGGTTTTGATTTGCAGCAGACAGGGTAGAAGTTGTAGCAGACAGGGTAGAAGTTGTAGCAGACAGGGTAGAAGTTGCAGCAGACAGGGTAGAAGTTGCAGCAGACAGGGTAGAAGTTGTAGCAGACAGGGTAGAAGTTGTAGCAGACAGGGTTGAAGCTGCAGCAGACAGGGTTGAAGCTGCAGCAGACAGGATTGAGGTTGCAGCAGACAGGATTGAGGTTGCAGCAGAAAGGTTAGGCCTTGCAGCAGACAGGGTTGAAGCTGCAGCAGACAGGGTTGAAGCTGCAGCAGACAGGGTTGTAATAGCAGAAGTCGCACCTGGGATGGCGGTGGAAGAGGCAATGGAAGATGTGTCAGTACAAGATTGGGCCACCACTTCACATTTCATTTTGAAATCAGAGAAATTATCTCCAAAATTTCTTTTCTTATAATAATCAGAAAGTCTCCTAACTGAATGTTTCGAAATAGGATGGAAACCATTTTGAGAATTCTGCTTGGTGGCCCATTCTGCAATCTTCATTAAAGAACCATATTTATCAAAAAAATTTTTAAAAATATGGCCACACTTGATTGGCTCTCGTGTATTAATACACTCATAACTTTGTAAAATTTCTTCTGTCCTTTTCACCATCTAAAAATTATAAAATGAAATACAATTAAGCAAAGAAAACAAATTCATTTGGAATTTTTTTTTCTAATAATTAAAATATTCAGTAATCTTACTATTAACGAATTACTAAACAATTGCTAAAACGTTTAATTAACAATTTCTTAAATAATTTTTAAAACTCCGTCAATTTTACGGTACCAGAAATTTTATATTCCTCAATACACGGTGTTTAAAAGTTTTCAAAATAACTTTTTTTTGTAGTTTTCAATGAAAACTAATTTCAAATGTGAATGGAATAAATAATGTATTAAAATAAAAATTACAAATATAAATTCAAGAAGAAAGAATTAATTTTTAAAAAAATTAGAAATTATTTTGTCTTGGTTTCCGTTTCTCTTACTTTCTTATGTTAAATTAATTAATAAGAAAAAAATTAATTTAATGAAATATTATCCAAAATAAAAGAAAATACTTTAAAGAAAAATATGTAAAAAGTAATTAAAAATAATTACAACTTACTTTTAAAATTTGAAAATAATTTCTGCAAACACGTTAACGATGTGGATCTGAACAAGACATAGAAGAGAAATAACTGCGGTGCCAGACGACACAAATCACGTGACCTTTTTAAGGATTATGTTGCGTATACATTTCCATACATAGAAATTATGAATGTTTTTCAATAAAAATTTATTTTTAAAATTATTTTAAAATTATTTCTGCTTAAACGAGTGTTATGTGCTTTTCAAAGTTCGATTCGTAAATTTACATTTTCATTAACGTTATCATTACATTGCGTGCACGATTGAAATAAATAATTTTAAACGATTTTTGAAGTATTAAGACGTTAATGAATAAATTTTTAAAATCTGGAAAAAATTTGCCAAAAATACATTATTCATCGAAAAATTTTTATTTCTTCACAAAATAATGTCCTTAGTATAACGTATCTACAAAAACAGGTGGAAGCTTTTCTAATTAATTAAATTAGATACTTTTTACATTTTTTTTTTTTACAATTCAAATCTGATTTTCTATAAAGTAGCAAATGTTTGACAAAAAAAAATTGGTGATTTACTTTCTACAATGATTACTGTTTATAACTAATAAAAAAAATCCCGGGAACTCTGATTTAATTTCTCGAAATTTCATGAAAATATGTAAGTGGGTGGAAACATGTTAAAAAAAAAATCTCTTTTTAACAAGATTTTCTGAAAAAAAAATTTTTTTAAATGATTTCATTCATTTCTGAATAAGTCCTGAAAGTTTCATTAAAATCCAACAATTATTTGATTTTTGCAAGAATTTCCTAATTAACGTGTGTTTTCCTCGGGGAAAAGCGCAAAATAAAACAAACCTTTTTTTAGTCTTATCGCGCTGTCGTAAAAAAAACATAATTTTTAACCAAAATTTTCTACGTGTTAGAAAGGAGTAAAA
>OZ010587.1:94020979-94025979 GCA_963932145.1 Acanthosepion lycidas
CACATTTATCTAAATATCTTTATATTTATATATATATATATATATATATATATATATATATATATATATATATATATATATATATCTTGATATGTATATATATTTATATATATGCATATATTTATATATATATGTATGTATATATATATGTATATGTACCGGTATCAAATTGGGGTCAAATATGGATTAGAATCTGAGGGAATGATTGCATAAAGAACAAATGTCTAACAGTTATAATTTTAATATATTTCGCTGAATTTCTAAATTCTGAATTTGACTTTATCATCTTCTAATTTAGCTTCAATAAAAGAGAAATATCTCAAATTTATAAACATTCCCTATTTGTTCCTCATATGTATTTATATATCCTACCATTACGTAGCAGTAAATCAACAATTTTGTTTACACCAGAGGATTGTATTTACAGTACTCTCAAATTTGAAACCTCCACATGTGTCCTTATGTGACACTAACTTATCGGAATATGCTTGAGTACTATACTGCGGACGGCCCTATACAAGCACACCCCCTACACACACAAACACATACATATATATATTTTTTTACTATTATTATTTTATTACAAGTGTTGAAATTTATACATAGTTATATTGTTATAATATCTTATAATAATGATATATTGGTCTACTTATATATGTATTATGGGTCACTTTTTTGGAAGTAAATGCTACAAACAACGGAATTTTATTTCATCTCTTCTTTCTCTCATTAGTTTTTATATATATATATATATATATATATATATATATATATATATATATATATATATATATATAAGAAATAAGGAAATCATTTGTAAATTTAACATATTCTGCTTTTCTTTCTTTCATCATAGGTTCATCAATATATTGGTTCGAAGTATGTTTTCGTGTTTCGATTTTTTTTCATTTCATAGAAATTCCATTTCATACAAACGCGCACACACAGACATATATATATTTTTATGTTTATATATACATATATATATATATATGTATGTATGTATGTATAATATATTTTGTTTTCTCTATACATATATATATATATATATATGTTTGTGTGTATGTATTATGATATAAACTAAGTACGACAATTAATTTAATAGTTTCTTATTTATAAGTTATTTTTATATATAAAAATATCGATGATATATATATATATATATATATATATATATATATATATATATATATATATATATATATATATATATATATGCGTTCGTGTGTGAGAGAAAGAGAGCAGAAATCACTGCATATCTGTAAACAGGAACAAATTAAATTTTTTCCCGACAATATTCCCTATTACTTCAAACATGGTTATCCGCAAAATAACAGTTGAAGTATTTAAAAAAAAAAAAAATATATATATATATATATATATACATACATACATACATACATACATATCTCTCTATCTATCTATCTATCTATCTATCTATCTATCTATCTATCTCTCTCTCTCTCTCTATATATATATATATATATATATATATATATATATATATATGTATGTATGTGTGTATGTGTCTCTGTGTGTGTTTATGTGTGTGTGAGATTCTTCGCATCTTATTTTTTTTTCGAATACCCGTATTTGCTATTTGCTATTACACAACATTTTTACTCTGTCTACGGGCCTGAGAAAATGATGAAAATTGAAAATTGATTAAGACGCTTCTAACCTGCCACCCGGTTTTAGGAGAAATCACCGGCTGATCCGGCATACCATAGATTGCACCGGATCAGCGGAACAGACGCTGGTTTCTCCTATAACGAGGGATGATTTTCGAACCCACCGTCTGCACATTTTTTTTTTTTTAACTTTTCTTCAGTACTCTGGCCAGTAGATAAATCAATCCCTTTTTATATGAACAGTCTACTCAGGTATGGGTATTATCCACCTCATATACATACATACATACATTCATACATACATACATACATGCATACATGCGCATATATATATATATATATATATATATATATATATATATATATATATATATATGGTTAAATTTACCAGAAATAATTCTTTCAAAATATTTTTGTTTAAAAATGACAATTGTAAAAAATTCACAATTCTATGATAACTTGTTAAAATCGGACCACGAAACGCGTTGGTAAAAACTAAGTATTTTCCCTATATGGAAGGCACGGTAGAGTCATGGATAGCGGCTTGGAGAGCCGAGTTCGAATTCAAGTCGAATCTATTACATTCATTTACGTGCTAATACCTTTGGGAAAGCTATGAATCCTCTTCTCCTCCCGCCAGCTATGGGTAAATAGCAGGACAGTCTGAGTTCCATAGTCATTTGATGGCAATTGGTTTAGGAGAAGGGAAACTATGAATTCAAAACCTTTGTATTCGGCTCTTCAAGAATTTTTAATGTTTCTGCTTAAAAACTTCATCACTATAATCAAATCTTCAGGAACTTATCTGCTTGACCCTAATACGTCGAATACGACGGAACTTCGAGTATATATATATATATATATATATATATATATGGCTGACCAAAATTAACGATATTAATATTTTTTTCATTATTTTGTATTGTTCTAATCATATATATATACATGTGTGTGTGTGTGTGTGTGCAGGGTGTGTAGTGTGTCCATAAATCTCTTTAGAATTAAATAAAAATGAATTATTACTAAAGCAACTGAACAGACAAATAAGGGAAAATTTTTAAAATCAGCTGTAGATAATAACGTTTTTTTAACTAATTTAATACAACTTTTGCTGTTATACAATGTTCGCTGTAGCATAACCTCATTAATGGTGGCAATGTCATCGATGATCTTTTAGTTTAAGATCAGTGATATCCCGTATCTTTGTTCGATACACGGTATCTTTAACCTAGACCTATAGATCGAAGTCCAGAAGAGTGATATCCGGTGGAGTAGGCTAAGGAAATGCGTAATCACTTCCAATCCACCTGTCTGGAAATATTAGGGGTTCATTTAACAGTACCTCCTTCATCAACAGTATACCTGAAATGCACAAATGCAATGTGATTACAAACTTTGATAGCTACTGAGTACACAGAAGAAATCTGATTAAGATATCTCATTCATTTTTTAAATTGTAAAGAGAATTTATGAACACCCTAAACATACATACATATATATATATATATATATATATATATATATATATATATATATATATATATATATATATGTATGTATGTATGTATATGCAAATATGTAGAAAAATAGGAAAGAACACGTTAGGTAAATAATCCGGAGTTCTTTAATATTTTTGTTTTTATTTTTTAAAAAACAGTGCTCCATACAGAAGTAGAGCTTGAATTATAATTATTTTTTTAAAAAAGTAATTATTTGTTAAAATTATATAGCGAAAGAATCATATATTTAAAAATATAATTATAATAAAAATGAATATATATATAGGTAGCAATCCTTCGTTTATGCATGTTTCATTAAAAACAACAGATAAGGTACTACGGTTTTCTTGTGTTCGAATAAGAGCTTTCTTTTCTGGACAGAGTGTGTGTAAAAACTGATCAAATGTTTTATAGTTCCGAGCGCTTTCGACTTTACCATTAGCCATTATCAAGGATGATTCAATTTTTCCACTTGAGGGTATGCATTATGTGTAAGTTTTAGTGCGTTGTAGAGCTGTTTTTAATTTCCGAATACGGTTAGAACATTGTGGCCTTTTTCGTAGTTAATATTGTTAAGAGTTCATTTTTTCTTTTTTATTATTAAAGCTTCAATTATTTTTAATCATTTTTTTTATCCAGAAAAGAAAGCTCTTGTTCGAACACAAGAAAATTAAATAAAAACCATAACCGAAGTACCTTGTCTGTCGTTTTTAATAAAACTTGCATATATATATATATATATATATATATATATATATATATATATATATATATATATATATGTGTGTGTGTGTGTGTGTGTGTGTGTGTGTGTGTGTGTGAACATATATAGAAAATAGGAAAGAACTCGTTAGGTAAATAATCCAAAGTTCATTATTATTTATAAAAAAACAGTGCTCAAAAGTAGAGCATAAATATAATTATTTATTTAAAAATATGATTCCATCGCTACATAAGAGTTCTCATGGTTCAAAACAGGAGCCGAAAACTTCAATATAATTATTTGAATTAAATTACCAAGCTCTGTTCCATCTTCAAGCGAATTTTTTTGGGGGAAACAGTTTTCGGCTCTTGTTTTGAAACATGAGAACTCTTATGTAGCGGTGAAATCATATATTTAAATAGATAATTATATATATATATATATATATATATATATATATATATATATATATATATATATATATGTGTGTGTGTGTGTGTGTTTGTGTAAAAGAAAATAAATTCCTTTTAACTATAGATGTGACCTCATGAGCTAGGATATTTTTTTTTTCTGGAGAAATAATTCATAGTCATGTAACCTTTAAGGTTGTCTTTTTGAATTTAATTATTTAATATATATATATATATATATATATATATATATATATATATATATATATATGTGTGTGTGTGTGTGTGTGTGTGTGTGTGCGCGTGCGCGCCTGCGTATGCGTAGTGGTTGAGTAGTGTGTGTGTAGTCTGTATTCGTTTATGTTTGTGCGTGTGTGTTTGTGTAAGATATCTTACTGACACAGTAAAGAACATGGCGCATCTTGAGTGGAAATTTCGTACCTCAAACGATAATGAATGCATATGATCTGAAAGTCTGAGGACATTTTTATTTCTCTTAGATATTATCCATTTTTCCCCGATTCTATATAACTAATTTGAATAAGTTCGCACCAAATGCCACAATGGACAATTTCTACCGACTCTTGGTTTTCAACCATATAAAAAGCTGAGACTTACAAAATTGTCCCAGTGTTCGTTCAACGATAAATGCATAAAAGAGAAAAAGTTGAGCAAATTTACAAACTGCTTAAATATAAAACAAATATATAATATACATAGTTATAACACATATATATATAATATATATAGATATAAC
>OZ010587.1:94033479-94113479 GCA_963932145.1 Acanthosepion lycidas
CAGGGTGCGGTGGGTAAATTGTCGCCATATTATATTTTTAATTTCACGCATGCGCATTTTTTATTTTGTCGACTGCACAGTATAGTAGGGTCAGTTGGGCACCGTCTGTGAGAAAAAAGAGCACCATGACGCAGTTCTTTCCGCCAGAAAAATAGAAACGTCATACTGTACTGCTTGTCATTCGCGTCGAAACTTCAATACATTCCAGAGTGTTTGGTGTCAATCTGAGGACAGTGCACTGGATTCAAAAAGACTTAGTTGAGGTTAATGCTGATTACGAAGGTATTTGGAGAGATTACTCGTGATGGTAACCTTATGCCTCTATTTATCTTTCCACAAGACCTCAGACTAAAGACGGAAGCCTATATCAAGTGCTATGAGGACTTAGTACTGCTCTGGGTCAAATGGATGTCTGCTGTAAGAACCTATGTCTAGCAACAGGACTCTGCACCATACCACACAAGTAGGAGAAACCAGTCATGGCTGGCAGACAATTTCTGCGAAGGTAATAGCTCTCACATATGGTCTCCTAACTCCACAGAGTGCAACCGCCTTGATTATTATGTGTAGGGCACAGTTGAGCGAGAAACAAACAAAACACCTTGAAAGATGAAGTGAAGACAAGCATTCATCAACTTAAACAAGGAGAACTTCCAGGAGATTCTGAAGTCATCTAGAGGCCATGGTTGAAGCCAATGATGATTTTATTGAATAAGTGTACTCTTTAGTATTTCAAGATATTTTTTGTGTAATTTTGGTAAATAATATCCGTGAAAATTAGATGTCAGTGCTATTTTCATTTTTGCGTAATTTAGACGACAATTTATCAATCGCATTATGTGTGCGTGTGTGTGTGCGCGCGGGCGCGTGTGTGAATAAAAAGCAAGGGGAAAAACTATTCTTGACCGACTCGTTTCAATCCCCACACACCGAGGGAATTTATTTAAAATGTAAGGCTTTATGGTGTTGCACGTGTTTATATGCAAAAGAAGAGTTGTCAAAAACACGTGGAGCAAAATAAACACACACACATATATATATATATATATATATATATATATATATATATATATATAGGCATTTTTCATTGATGCATTGTTTCATTAAATAACATACACCAATGGCTCCCATACTTAATACTTCTCGTTTTTCCTGATGTGTGACGTCACGAGCTGGGGTGAGTTTTTCGCTTCCGCGTCTCGTATACACGAGTTTGTCGTTGCTTGGAAATCTTTCATGCAACAAAAACAGACTATCATTATTGTTTTGTCCGTGTATTGTTTAATATACTGAAATGTAATTGTCATCTTTGATGATGGCTTATGTAAGCCGAAAGCTTAGATAGGATTAAAAAAACACGTATCAATATGGTGATCTTCTTTCGTCTTTCAATGATAACGTTATTAAGCTTATCAGGCAACATGAAAAGAATTTACTTAAAATAAACAGACAAAACTTGTCTATATTATTTAATGGAACATGCATCTATATATATATATATGCGTCTGTGTGTGTGAACACATGTGTGTGCGTGTGCGCGTAAAAATACAGGTATGAATAAAATATAACTATAAAAAGACTATATAAATGAAGCCAAATTATAGCTACGCATTGTATTCCCTTAATCAGCATCTTCTATAGTTTACCTTTCCTTATTTAGTATAGCTTAAAGAATAGTTTAAAGTGATCTTAAATTTGAAACTTGGAATACGAAGCGATATTTTTCCGCCATTTTACATAACTTTATGAACATGTTGCAAAATAATATCTTTACATTAGCTTGATAAATTCCCACAGGGGACGAAATGAGATGTTAATGAAAAATCGTCCGTTTGTCTTTATTCATATACATGCACACGTACCGCCCCACCATATATATATATATATATATATATATATATATATATATATATATATATATATATATATAGAGAGAGAGAGAGAGAGATAGATAGATAGATAGATAGATAGATAGATAGATAGATAGATAGATACAAAGAAAGTAAAAAAAATTAAAATAATGTTAGGTTGATAGAAGGAAAGAAATGTCTTTATCTGTGTGTGTGCTTAGCAATATTTCTGTAACACATTAATTATATATATATATATATATTTATATATAGATTGATATTTAATATCCACGGAAGCTCTTTATTAAAATTGGATGACAAAAATCTGTTTTGTATTAATTTTATAAATTTATTTGACATGGAGGAGCACAGTTTTTGAAAGAAAAGCTAAACTAAACAGTGGTTGCTGCAATAGTTACCGACTCATGAGAACATTTTGCCATTCCCTCAAAAATTTTATTATGCAACTACATGTCTATTAAATGGATGAAAAATATACAAAAACCTATTCCTCATCCAATTTATATATATATATATATATATATATATATATATATATATATATATATATATATATATATATATATATATATATGTGTGTGTGTGTGTGTGTATGTGTGTTATTTTATATAGACATATATTTACGTAATTTCTCTGTTTATAATAAGTAGTATTAACAACATTTACCGGCCGAAATGTCCGAGTAATTTCATAGAAAATATGCGTCCTCCAAGAGGAATCGAAGCTGTATGTTACACGGAACCGTCATATAGCCTGAGGTGTAATACCAATTTAGCTATGAAGGTCACATCTGGTTAGCAAGATCGAATTACTGATTTTAAACTACAATTTCCCAAGATTTCCTTCGAACCTTCATATCTGCTCGAAGATTAACTTAGCGTAAACAAATGACGACATATAATATTATGAAATGGACGAAGTCCGACAATTATTTTAATATAACTTATTGTTATACGTTCTTTAATATGAAATAACATATAACAATATAATATATTCAACTAATTGTCGGACTTATTCCATTTCATTATATATATATATATATATATATATATATATATATATATATATATATATATATATATATATATATATTAAGAAGAACAGAGGTACCGCAAACGTTTTTGGTTGTAATTTGGATTTTTTTTTAATATTATAGTTTATTTTCCATACTGGTAATATTATGGAAAATAAAGCATAATATATATATATATATATATATATATATATATATATATATATATATATATATATATATATGTATGTATTGCGTTTGCGATACTTCTCTTCTTTTTAATATACACTTTTCTCTCGTTCGAACCACTATAACCTCTTTCTGTTACACACACACACACACATATATATATATATATATATATATATATATATATATATATGTGTGTGTGTGTGTGTGTGTGTGTTTATATGTATATATATATATATATATATATATGTCGTTTTCTCACATGTGTTACTATTTGAGAAAACGACATTATTTTTGCACCAACCTAACATATTAACATATATATATATATATATATATATATATATATATATATATATATATATATATATATTAATATATATATATATATATATATATATATATTAATATATATATATATATATATATATATATATATATATATATATATATATATATATATATGCAGGAGTAGATGAATTATAATTTTTGATAACCTAGAAAATTCTAGAAAAAATTAATAACAGAGAGGAAAAGATTTTTGAAGTGTTTCGACCTTTGAAACTTCATCTGGTGAAAGTAATATTTCACTTGATGTAACTACACATGTGCACGCAGAAGAGTGACGCTGAGAGTATAAATTTAAAAATTTAAATTATATTTTCTTTCTTGGCAGATTATGACATTGTGGAATACTTTATAACAAAAGTGATCAATAAATGAACAAAAATTGTTCAGACTAACCCTAACCCTCAAACACATCTGTAGAAATGATAATTTAACATTTTAGCATTTCCTCCTCTTCGTGCGGACGTGTAAGTAGATCAGCAGAAACATCACTTCAGTCCAATAAATTCTTAAAGAAAAAAAAGCGTCGCACAAAAATTATTTTCCAATTAGTAATGTTCCTTATACACAAACACAAACACGCGCCCATTACAGAGGTTCCTTCCGTGCCACTGAGTTTTGTGTATATATGAGAGTGTGCCAAATTTCGCATCGAATATATCTGTAAAAGTACAATATGATTAAAACAAAAGGAAAACTTAACTTAGCCGATGCTTTTCGTCTTCTAATTGACCTTATCAAGGCACATGCAAGAATTCTATTTTGTAACAACTATTCCTATACAAGAGCAAAAACGCAATTGGTTTTTCAACATTAGTAAATTCAAGAATTGCTCTTAAATATTTATCAGGTTGACTGAAATGTAAATATTAAAAAATTAAAAGAAAAAGCTTACATTCATAAACTCATCTTATCTGAAAGATATACCACACAATACATACCACAAAATATATAACACAAAATATATATCAAACTAATCCCAGACTAAATTAATTTAAATATTAACTTGCATAAAAATTTAAAGAATAGGTTCCACTCACTTTCGTTTATTAGATATTAAGTTATGTCACTTAGCATCCTCCATAACATACCTGGACTTCTCAGTTAACCTGATGAATATCTAGGAGCGTTTCTTAAATTTAATAATCTTGAAAAAACTAAAATCAATTTTGATTTTGTCTATGAATATTTGTTATAATTAAAATCCTTGCATTTGACTGACTTGAGATAGTTCCACAGAGAACTGAACGCGTGTGCTAAGATAACATTCCCTTTTGTCTTTCTTCATTTATATATATATATATATATATATATATATATATATATATATATATATATATATATATTAAACAAATAGGATTCCTTCGGTACATAAATTACATAGATAAAGTCCTTCGTAAAGTGTGGGCTGTACTTGTCAGAACAATTTTTGGTATCTCCTTGAGGCATGGACTTCCAGGAATCCCTTCAATTAGCCTACTGCAATCTTTTCCAACCAATCCTAGAGTTCCAACTACAACAGGGATTGTTGATGTTCCCATATGCCACATTTTTGAGATTTCTATTTCAAGGTCCTTGTATTTTGACAGCTTTTTGAATATCTTCAAAGATACATTGCAGTCTGCAGGGACTGCCATATCAATAAGGAGACACTTTTTTTGTTTGTGGTCTTTTATTATTATTATTATTATTATTATTATTATTATAAATGTTATTTTAATGTGTATACGAGGCCGGTTGTTAATATTTAAAAGGCCCCTACAAGGGAAGCATGTAGCACACGGCCGAGTTTACCGTGGGTTCTCCCAGCCTGTAGGCTTGACCAAAAATATTCCCTTAAAACCCGCATAAACGGGTTCAGGGTCTGTCTACCTCCCCGGAGGAAACTTTGCCGTTCGGCAAAACCTCGTCCGAGTTACTCTCCGCTCAAGGCAGAGAGTTCGACAGATGAACAATCTCATCGACCCTTATATTTAACAGATCTCCAAGGTGGATGTATGTGGCACAAGGCGGAGTTTACCGTGGTTTCTCCGATCCCGTAGGCTCCGCCAAAAATATTCCCTTAGAACCCGCATAAACGAGTTCAGGGCCTGTCCACCTCCCCGTGCGAAACTTTGCCCAGAGGCAAAGCCTTGTCCGAGTTCCTCTCTGCTCAAAGCAGAGAGTTCGACAGTTGAACAGGCTATGGCACCGTTTAAACACTAGGCTGGTTATCACATTCTCTCTTTACGAAAACAAAATAAAAAAATAAAGTGATAACAAACCAAACAGGTGTACCGGCTAAAATAACATTAAATAAGTAATTCAAACCTTTATCTACCAAATAACGTTTATAGTAATAAAAAATAATGGATAAAAAAATCCTTTCAAAAATGACAGGTGTTTCCGTTTCGGGTAGGAAACTTAAGCTAGGAGATATAGATTCGTAAGAGACCCCACAACGAACATGCTTCCCTTAAATAGGTAATTTAACCCCTTCCTCAACTTTTACTGAAAGTATCTTTTCAGAACATCGACGAATAAACACGTCCAAAATATAATGTTAAAAAAAAAAAAACAGATACGGATGATCTTGATTCTTCTACTAGCCTTTTGAGCTTGAAATGAGTCAAGTTGTCAACTTATACATCTGGTAGATGTGTTAACCACCCCTCGTGTATTTCAAGGTACCTCAATTTTTTATTTACTCTATTAAAAACATATAAAAAGTCGTCATAAAATGAAATAATCAGCGGGAAAAGGTTTAAATCTGCGTGACCTGTTTAACTAAACTAGTAAAGGCAAATTTCGGTTATAGGAAAGTTTTCTCTGATGAAAAGGTGATAATAGTTCGATTCCAGGCAGGGGTACAATTTTTCTTTAGATCTTCTCAGTGTAAGTCGATTGTTATTAATTTCATTGTTTAAGAAAATAAAAAATAGGGATAGAAAGCCAAACATGCGTAGCTTCCTTCTCATACACCTCTGTATAAAATATAAGCTATATCTTGTGGCCGACGAGTTGGGTAACCAAGGAAACTTAAGTCTATACCTTCTGGCTGACCAGTTGGGTAACCAAGGAAACTTAAGTCTATACCTTCTGGCTGACCAGTTGGGTAACCAAGGAAACTTAAGTCTATACCTATATTTATATATATGTGTGTGTGTGTTTGTGTGTGTGCGTGTGTGTATTATCGTTATATTTTGCTGGTATAATGGAATATACATACACCTGAGTTCCCCCTCACTGGAATATGATTGGCTGGTGTCCGTCATAAATACAGACGAACGTGTAGGTACGAAAGAGTTTAAGTATTTTAAGACTACGCCATTGGCTGTCCTATTGGTTTACACCTATTACCTGTGACTACGACGCGTACCAATCGATTACTGCTACCATATTCAACTTGGTTATAGTAGCATAAACAAATTAGCTACTTCGATCAAATATATCCCTTTCCGGGACATATCATTTGCCTTCTTAATTCTTCCTCGATTATTGTTTTCTCTGAATATTTTTCATTCATCTCATATCATTTTGCACTTAATATCCCCTGCATTGCCTTCCTTGCTGTGAAATGATTAAAATACACAAACGCAATCACGAATAGAATACATATTTCTCTCCGATGCCCGCTTAGACATAGACGAATCTTCACAAACTTGCATAAATAATAGAAAACAATAAATCGAGAGAATTGAAGGCAACTGATTCATGTTGACCAATGAGAATTGATCAAACTAAATTGAGCTACTAAATCAAAGTTTCTGTTTTTTTGTCTGTTTTCTCCCACTCTCTGAGTCAGCTTTATTAAAATAGGACAGCCAATGCGTAGTCTTAAAATACTTAACTCTTTCGTACTAATTTATTCTTTATTTTATCATCCTGCGAATTCCGATACACATTGAGGTCATTTGATCTTTAAATTATATATATATTTTATATAATAAATACACACACACACACATAATATAAATATAAATATATATATATATATATATATATATATATATATATATATATATATATATATATAGAGAGAGAGAGAGAGAGAGAGAGAGAGAGATGAACAATGATAGAACAATGATTGTTCTCTCTAAATATTTTTCATTCATCTCATATCATCTCAAACTCAATAATCCTTGCGCCTTAATGGCTTTATTACCTTTGATTGCTGTGAAAGGATTAAGACATACAAATTCAATCACGAATACACATTACAATCTGATGCCCGCTTAGACATACAAGAATCTACACAAACTTACATGCATATAGAATTATCTATGTTTTTTAATGCGCGTGACACGTGTCTGGCCGAAACAATATTAAAAATGCCAGTGTTTCTCTCCTTTTGTTTGTTTTCTCCCAATCTCTGAGTCAGCTTTAATAAAAGTGAAACATTTTAGATTGATATACGTTTCCTATTTATTCTTTATTTTATCATCCTGTCGGATTCCGATCCATATTTGATCTGCATTTGATCTTTAACTCATATACATATGTTATTATATATTTTAAACACACGCACACTCACGCACACACACACACACGCACACACACACACACGCATATATATATATATATATATATATATATATATATATATATATATATATATATATATATATATATAAAGAAAGGGAGACGGAGTCTGATGAACAGTGATAGATTGATAGATATATAAATAGATATTAACAGACTGATATATGAACAGATTGTAAGAGATAGATAGATAGATAGATAGATATAGAGCGTTCAAGATATACACATTGCTTTATACATATCTATCTATCTATCTATCTATATATATATATATATGTGTGTGTGTGTGTGTGTGTGTGTGTATGTGTTTATTAATAAGATATCTTTAGAAACGTGTCTACTACTGTTATTTTGTGTAACGAAGATATATTGATGTAAACTTTGTTGTTATTATTAAGAAAGGGAATAACAGAAATTTGCTCTGTCATCAAGCAGGATTTATATGAAAGGGAAAGATGACACCGCACTAAAAGAAAGGCAGCTACATTCATTTTTATGATTGATGCTCGCCAAAACCGTATGTGTTTCTGTTATACGTTTTTATTATATCCCCAAGATATATGTTTGAACTGACGATGATGGGTCTGTTAAGTCGAAACTTGATCAATATGTGTTCGTAATGTGTAGCTGTTAGATTGATATAAATGCTCCCTCTGACATCAGTGGCACAATGTCAGTGAAACCTTAGAGGGTTCGTTGAAATTACAATAGATAAATTAGAATAGACTGATCGCCCTCTCTCTCTCAATCTCTTATATATATATATATATATATATATATATATATATATATATATATATATATATAATGTATAATTCCAGACCACCCGTCAAAAATTAACACCAGCTTTATATGTGCGATATATATATATATATATATATATATATATATATATATATATGCATATATATATATATATATATATATATATATATATATATATATATATGCATATATATATATATATATATATATATATATATATATATATATATATATATATATGCATATATATATATATATATATATATATATATATATATATATCCGACATAAAAGTATCCGGACTGTTGCTGTGGCAACGGAGCTAAAATGCACACTAAAGCCACCGATTGGTACAGACTGACCTTATAATCTGTCGCGTATGCACATTAAGTTATGACGTTGTCACTTACTTCCCATGTTTTAGCCGTGCCTGGAAGGAAAATGTGTCTAGTGTTGTCATCTCACCACATCACAGATTTTCCATCTGAGACCGTGACTTGTGCAGCAGTTTTGGGGCCAAGGACGACATTCCACACGACCAACAACCCCATTATTCCTTGCGATTTTCCTCTTCAAAACTCAAATCCTACTTGGAAGGAAGAAGATTTCAAGACGTTGACACAATAGATGAGATTGCGACGTGGCAGTTGGTTGCTATCTCAAAGTATGATTAATATGGGTAAAATTAGTCACTTAGCTGATTGATGTTACTTTCACCATCCTGACCCCAGAGTTTCGTAAGCGGGCTTGTCCGTCCCCTCTTCGGTGGGTATCAGCAAATTATTGCATATATTTTTTCTATTATTCCCTTTTTATAATTGGTGGAAAGCTTTTTCTGTATTTTGGAGTTCGTTTTCGTTTGTGCGCGTGCAGCCATGCGCCTGTCTCTGCGGATGTGCTTTCACGGACGTGCGGCCGTCTGAGCGGAAAATGCGTACGTGTAAGGTCTCGTGAATGTAAACAAAGCATTTACTTAAATATTTGTACCTATAAAAAGGATGTATAAGCATAAAAATGTCTTAAAATAATTCTCGGACTTTGTCCATTTCATAATGTGTGACGTCATTTTTTGTCATGAGCTGATATGAATGTACTGAGAGAATCATGGGAGATTGTAGTTTAAAGACAGTAAAATCGACCTTGCTAACCGAACGATCCTCTGTAGCCCAATCGGTTAAGGCACGTCAGGCTATATTACGGTTCTGTATCGTATAGGATACAGGTTCGAATCCTGTCGGAGGACGAATATTTTCTGTGAAAATTTCTCGGACATTCAGGCCGGTATATGTTGTTTAATACTGTTTATTATAAACAGCATTTGCTTAAATATTTGTATCTATAAAAATAATGTATAAACATAAAAATATCTTTATATATAAAAACACTTTTTTCTTCAACTAATATGTAGTTTTTTCCTCAACTAATATGTAGTTATAAATGCGGCATAATATAATAATTGTTTTATTTTTTCTACACTAGAAATTGCTTTATTAAGTTCCTTTGATGATCAACGCCCATGGTACGCTCCAATAAGTTTGTAGTGTTTAATGAATGATCCACGGGGGTGTCTGTTCCACATAGCAGTTCTTTTGAAGAAAAAAACAAACAGAGTAAACATTACTTTTCATATTTAGAATACGGACGAAATAAAAATTGTTCAAAACCATTAAATTGGCATGGCGCCTTCTAGCTACCAAGTTCTGAACTGCTGGAACTGAAGAATGTTTGCCATGGAAAACACACTTTCTTACAACTTAACAACGTAACTATCCAGTGTCCTTGCAATAAATATTTTTGACAAATTTTTCTGTCGATCTTTCCCAGGCATCTATGACGGGAACTGCGGACGGCAAACAATAAGTTATCGACGAGCCTAGCTTTAAGAATATAAGCGCAGTACTAGACTAGCAACTAAGTCTCATCTTTTTATAGTTGAAATGATTTAATCGTAAATTCTATACTAACAGTTTCTTTTCTCACATTTCTCACTTGTGGAACTCTCTTTCGGGATCTTGCTTTCAAGTTGTAATGAATCTAAGAAGGATGCGTGAATATTTAAGATTGTGCTGCAAATAAAATATGCAATATCCACAAACATAAATGATAAGAAATGGCCAAATGGTAAAGATATTCAATCACGACAAAAAAATACATGTTTGAAACAACAGATTAAATTTTATATACACAATTTTCAATTTCTTTGTAATGACGTGTGCAAAGGAAAAAAGTTATTTGCTGTTTCAGAAATGTTCAATGTCTAAAAAGTTGTCAGCCTTTGAAAGGTTGAATTTAACTTAGACAAAAGATTTTTCTATGAAATATATAAAGTGAAAAAGTTTGTTGTATGAAATTTTCCAATCTCTCATGATTAAAGATTGTTTCTTTGGCGGCAATTTTTGACATATAATTCCCGTGTGTATCTTTCCGTGTGTGAGTCTCAAAATGCGACGAAATTCGTTTGATGTTTCTATTTATAGTTTGTTTTTTTTAACAATAAAATCGGCTCCAGCGGCTAGGTAGCTTGTTGCGAATTTTTCTGAGAAATGCGTGGGCGAATGTTATATTTTTTTAGCCGATAGGATTTCTTGAAACATTTAAATTAGGGATGAATTTGAGAAATATTTTTTTTTAATGTCAGTTGACCCTATTTTTACACAAATTTTTGACTGTTTTGTTATGGAAATTTCTCGAAGATTATTTTTATTTAACAACCAATGAAATTCAAGAAAATATTTGAAAATTGAAATGAGGGTTACTAAAAAAATAACTTTGTTCATCAAACTTTTTCAACATCAATCGCTGTCTTCGGTCTTCTTAATTCTTGTTTTTTGATTGTTCTCTCTCCTTAATAAAGTTTTTCTTTTTATCGTATTCTTTCATAATAACACCTTTGTATATTTGTGGCTTTATTGTTTAGCTTGGCGGGAGAAAAATTACAAGAATAAAAACCTAAAAATAAAGCGACCTATTGGGGTTGATGACGGGGATGTTAAATTGTAAAATGCCAGCTCAACTTAAATTAGTCTTGCATGAGTCTACTTATAATTAAAATAATCAGATTATAATTGTACTCGCCTCTCTCTTCCTTAAGTTCTTACGACTGTTACGCCTAGCAATACTTCATTAATCTCGTTTTCATTGTGTTGAAAAGGAGGAACAGGACGCTACTTGGTTTCAGTGAAAGAAAGAAGGAATCATAGAATTGGAGATAAAGAACCAGTTTAAGCAAATAAGAATCGATTCAAAACTTTGATTTTAGTCAAAATGCTGAGAATTCTGACGACCATTTTTCAGACTCACAATATCGAATGACGGAAAACGAGTAAGGCAATCACCCAAAATTCAGTTACCATGAATAAAATAACATAGTCTACTGAATTATTTTTAAATTATTATTAAGAGACATGTTCGTAATGCGGGGATTTTGCTAGAAAGAAAGAAAGCAAGCAAGCAAGAAAGAAAGCAAGAAAGAAAGAAAGCAATCAAGAAAGAAAGAAACAAAGAAAGAAAGAGAGAGAGAAGTGAAGATAAAGGTGTTTAATGTCTCCTGTCAATACCTCATAACAAATGGACTATTCCGTTTTGATTGCATAAAAAATCGCTACTTGGTTTCACTGAGGAAAAGAAAGAAAGAAGAAAGATAGAAAGAAAGAAATAAAGACAAAAAGAAAGAAAGAAAGAAAGAAAGAAAGAAGTGATGGTAAAAGTGTCTAACGTCTCCCGCCAATACCTCATAAATAACAGACTATTCCGTTTCGATTGCATAGAAAAACAAAAAAAACAAATTCGCTACTTGGTTTTAGTGAGAAAAAGAAACAAAGATGTGTTTAAAGACTGATTTAGGGAAATGGGAAAAGTTGTCAGTTTCAAATTTTTTCATTTGTACCTCCTTCTTAAAATAACAGCCAACATTCATATTTATGACTGTTATTAAAATATTGTGTCAAAGTTAAAGTCAGATATTTAACGATGTGATAGGTGAATGTCTACGGATATGTCATTGACGTCGAAATTGGCATGAGCTTATTCAATCATTAACTGAAGAATTAAGTAATACTCACCAGAAAATTCAAATAAGACAACAGTGAAATGTTCACGAGTCTTTCTAGGAATAATAATAATAATAATAATAATAATAATAATAATAATAATAATATCCTGAAAGGGATGAGCGTAAAAGGAAGAGATTTGCCGTCGCTCGATCGCCAACGATGTAGTTGCAGTTCTTGTGTGCAAATATACATCGAAAATAATAATGATAAACAAGGGAAGAAAATGCAATGCAAATCACATGATAAAACAAATCGACAATAAATCAAATTCAAAAACCACTTCTTTATCGACGATCGTATATTCTCTAAAGAGTCTAATCTGTTTAGTAGCAAATCTATCATTTCATATCTGTGCCATTACAGGCTCTCTTCTTCCCCAATGCAAATTCAAAACCACCCCACCGCCATCAACACCATTAGTCTGATTAACATTTTTTACTCCTTCATTTTGACTGGTTGAACGCCTGTCTTCCATCTCCGCTGACGACTTCACGCGCATGCGTACAATTGTCATGTGAGCCATGTTCTAGTGATATCAAACAGTCAACCAGTGTGGGATAAAATTCGCCCATTACATGTGGATTCGATCGTATGCCGGCGCCAGGCTTGAGCTCAAGATAATTTTGGACACATTTCTTATAGCTTTGCAGATAGATAAGATAAAATATGACGTCTGCTAGGGGTGCAAGAAACAAGATGGAGGAATAAAAAAAAATATTTGTATGTATATATATATCAGTATACTTTATGGGATAGCGATATATAAATCTTTATATATCACGAACAATTTTGGAGAAAAGATTTATGAAAAAGTGTAAAAAGTTTTCGTCTTAGGCGTTCCGTCCTTTAGGACTTCATTGGACTAAGTTTGTTTACGTTGATGTGACTACGCATGCGCACGAACAAGACATGCTGGGAATTATATATATATATATATATATATATATATATATATATATATATATATATATATGTATGTATATTATGATTTTACATACGTACCAAAAATGTTCATAAACATTTTGGTACTCACCAGTCGAGATGCAGCCGCATCGAAACAAGAATGCATCTTTGTAGTGAGCAAGTTGTTTTTGTCCGTATGTAAAAATTATAATAAATAATTATTGCTCTACTCTTGGTAACGAGCCATCTTTTGAAATAATGCTGTGAACGTGTTGTGGTGTCCTCCCTCTAAAGAGTCTGTTGGACTCGTCCGCCTACTATAGGGCTGTTAGGAAAGAAGGCCTTAGGGGAACAGTCGAATAGATTGAACGCTAAGTCAGCCTACAAAGATGTTGTAACCAAGTAAATTTTTAAAGAAATAACAATACAAATGTTGCAGATATATCCTATATTAACAGTAAGTACAACAGAAGAGTATTACACGACTAGTGAGTGTGTTTCAGTTCACCCAGTGTTCAATCTATTCGACTGTCATATTTAACACACCCAACAAGGGATATATACGGCACAATACCAAGTTTACGTGGGTTCTCCGAGTCCGTATGGTCGGCTAAAAATGTTCCCTTAGATCCCGCATAAAATGACCATTTTGTTTCAGCACTTCTGGTGTCTTAAACACCAGAGGTGTTGAAACAAAATGACTATTTCTGAAGTGATTTTTATAACATATTCATGTCACAATTTCCAAATAAATTACATAAATTATATATATATATATAGGTAACTACACTCGTCTCGGAAAACCTTCGGTTTCTTGATATGTTAATGGTCAAATCAATTTCGAAGGAAAAAAAATTTTAACAAAAGAAAGAGCTAGGGACATGAACGTCTGTCGAAAGGTTTGACTATATATATATATATATATATATATATATATATATATATATATATATATATATATATATATATATTATTATTATTATTATTATTATTATTATTATTATTATTAGTATATTTATTCTTTATACAAACTTCAAATCTCGTCTGTTAGAAAGAAAATATTTAATTTAATATGTGTTGTTCTATTTATATAATAATAGCTTCTAAAACGTTATGTCTTTCTTTGCAGGGTGTGCTGTATTGTATCAGGTCATTGCAAAATTTCGTGTCCGATTTTGATTCTTAATATAAAATGACCACAACTTGAGAGTGGCGTCTGTTTTGGAGACGATTTCTGATGTGTTTGCGATTGAATCGTTGCATCGTTCAGTTGCGAGTCAGACAGTGTTGAATGAAAATTCGCAAATAACTGCTTCAAAGATGGAGAATGAAAAGTTGCGCTTTTATCATATTTTCCCCTTTGAATTTCGGAAAATAGTATACGTCGCAACTGCGGCAAAAATCATTTCGAAGATTTATTTAGATCGTGCTCCAGTTCTTCGGACGTTCAAAATGTGTTTGGGCAGATTTCGTCAGGGTGATTTTTATCTAGAAATTATCTCTAGACATGTTCAGATGAACAAGCACAGTCTATACTCGTAGTTAAATAAAAGGTTCAGGTCAGTATTCACTGGATGTTACCCAGATCGATATACACGTGAAGAAGGCCGAGGGCCACAACGGTCGAATCGTTGTGGTAACAACGACAAAGACGAGGACTATAATCCGAGTATAAATCTTGTAAATAAAGGAGGTTTATACTTCGAATCATAAAGAGACAGCTATAGATAGAGTCTATTAGATAGAGTCTAAATGTTTGTTATTATTAAGAGGAAAGATCAAAGTATTTTTTAATTATATTTTAAATTTTTTCCTTATTTTTAGAACATTCTAAATTCTGATAAAAAAAAACTTTGTTTCTCTTTGTATCACCGGAACTAGTAAAATAATATAAAATTTTAGCGCGTTTTTGTCCTGTATGACAGACATTTTTTTGCTTCAATCCAGATTAATTAAACTTTAACACGAGTTAAATAACGTTTCGAAAAAGTATATATTATTCCTAAAAGATCTTTTAATAAAGATTATTATGTTGTGTTGCCAGATTTGTGAATTTGGACGACTTTTGCGATTTTATTGATGATCTTCCAAAAATCAATTTCGAATAAGTTTGAATTCAATTTGAAATACAGCTTCTTTTTAATTTTAATTTCAAATTTCAATTCTTTTTTTTTTTTTTTAAATTCAATTTAAAATACATCCTTTTTTGTATTTTGCTTAATGGAAATATTAAATCTAATCTATTAGCTTGCAGTTAAATCTAAAATAAAAGCTTCAAGAAATATGTTTAATTTTTAAATTCATTTTAAACATTAGGTACAGCTTTTTTAGGCACACACACGCACACACACACATACACACACACAGACACACACGCACACACACACATACACACACACAGACACACACGCACACACAAACAAACAAGCATACGCGCATGTGTGTCTGCTTATGTGTCTGCGAGTGTGTTTATTTTCTATTCGTAAAACTTGTTTCTCACATAATTTGTCCTTGGTAGCCTTTCGTCAGTAGAATTATATATATATATATATATATATATATATATATATATATATATATATATATATATATATATATATATGTCTTAGTATGACATCCCAGTGAATGCAAATAATTATAAAATGCTTGAACTCATTACCGGCAATAAATTATAGAGATGAACATAAAAAAAATCGCTTAAAAACACACGATTGCCATCGTCTTTTGATGTGGAAATAAAGAGTTTCTTTTTGTCATCATCTGTTTGTTTTTTTATTTATTTAATTTATTTTTATTTTTTCGTCTTTTTTATTTCTTTATTTCTACATTTTTTTTATTTGTGAGACAGTGCGGCTGTGACAGAAAATATTATCCCCCGCGAGTCTCCTGAACACGAAAATCTAATGTCATAACACAGAAATACGGAGATGTTGAAAGCTATTAATTCGTCGGCTTGATCCACTTTTCTGATAGTTCAACATGAGTAACAACAGATAAGACATAAAAACGTATTCTTTGTTTGCTGCTGTCGCTTTGATCTTTCCTATTAATAGGCGCGTCTAAGATTGCTATTCTTTTCAAAGGGTGGATATTTGTATTTAACAGCAGTAGCCGTGAAAATTTCAGACTTATGCTATTTGAAAATTCTGATGACTCATAATTCTTTATTTAATGAGTGAATAAGCCCCTTGCGTGCTCTACAAGTATAAAATCTCCCGTAGTAATTCCCTACTCCATCGTTAAAGAACTGAGCTGGATAACTTTAACAAAATTTTGCTAGAGAAATCATAAATATGAACGCAGGTCATTATTTAAAGTAAAAGGGTACAAATTAAAATTGACAAGGTTTTCCGTTTCATTGAAGCAGACATAAAACGCATGAGAGCCTTATCACGTTGTCTTTCTTCTCTTTCTGTTTTACTTTTCTTGCTTTCTTACTTTCAGTCATTTTTTATTAATTTTCCTTATTTCTTTCTGTCTTTGTTTCCTTCATTCTTTTCTGTCCTTTCTTTTCTTTTCTTTCTTTTTGTCATTTCTTTCTTTCTTTATTTTTCTTTCATTTCTATTCTTTCGTTCTTTCTTTTGTGTTCTTTCCTTCCGTTGTCTCCCTTTATTCCATCTTTTCTGTCCTTTCTTTCTTTGTGACCTTTTTCTTACATCTTTCTTTCGTTTTTTTTCTTTTTTATTCCTTCTTTTTGCCCTTTCTTCTTTTCTTTCTTTCTTTCTTTCTTTCTTTTCTATTATTTCTTACTTTACACTCTTTTTTGATTTTCTTTCTTTTTTTCTTTCTTTCTTCCTTTCTTTCTAACGTATGCACTCTTTTTCTCACCCCAAACAACGTCTCAGATATAAATATTCTTTCTCCTTTCCTTGCAATAAAAGAGAAATAGTCCATTATTTATCTGAAGCATCTATCGAAGAAACTAGAAATGTTATATAATGTAAATATACAAATGTATACACATTTGTATTTAAGATATATATTTACACAATTCTAAGTTGTTCTAAGTTAACCCTTAATAAAGCCGCCTGTTCCAACACATTCGTGTTTGTTCAACACCCACAGAATCGCAACGATTTTGAACAGATTTTGTTAAAATTTCTGGGAGAGAGGGCATTATCTGGCATGATCAGCAGTTTGCACAAACCATCTCTTATGATGGCATGTGACTACGTACTAACACAACCATCGAAGGCTTGAGAACAGTTCCGCCTAGACAATTTCACTCACAAGGACTGGGTCAACCGGGCAGGTAATTTTTTTTTTTTTTTACCTCCCCAGACTGATAGCATCTGTTACATTTCTGGCAGATCGACCACGGTGAATTTTGAACCCTGATTTCATGGTTAGAAATGTATGCATACATCTGCGTGTGTGTGTGTCTGCTCGTGCGTAGTTGTGTGTGTGTACGTATGTGTGTGACGATTTGTGAAATTCAGCTAGCAATTCATGATTTTATAAGTTATTCGCAAATTTGATAAATCCAATTCACAATAAAAGTAAACGAGCATGGAGAGCCACGATCGTCTCATATAAAATAAGAAACATTACCATACAAAATAAAAAAAAAATGTGAAATGAGGTTGTTAATCATGACTTCAACCCTTTGAGCCTTGACCACCGATTTACCGGTGACAGAGAAAAATGACGGATGAACAGTGGCAGAGAAAAATGACTTAATGCTCAACCACTGGTTGAACGGTGGGTAAACACTTGTAACTATTTTTATATCTACCGTGAAACATAACATACCACTTATTTGCGAATTTTAACTTAGGAGCTCAGGCAGAAGGGTTAAAATTCTTCAAGAACGCTGCCCGGTTTCACTTATTAGCGAGGAACGAAGTCATGACATAGAAATACAGACAGAAATTG
Organism: Acanthosepion lycidas; assembly: GCA_963932145.1. Lineage (NCBI taxonomy): Eukaryota > Metazoa > Mollusca > Cephalopoda > Sepiida > Sepiidae > Acanthosepion > Acanthosepion lycidas. The sequence continues at coordinate 94,052,017 of OZ010587.1, forward strand.
CCATACACCAATGGAAGCAGTCAGAAATATAGCATCATCAGTTGCAACCGATGTGAAACCATATGACATTTCTTTACAAATGTAGAGACCTAAATCTTGTTCTCTCAGGCTTATTAATCCAGACATCGGTCTGTTCTAGAAGAGTAGTGGAAAGAGAAAGGCACATCCTGGTCAGCGAAAGGATTGTCCACAACGGCTGAAGAAGACATCAGATGGAACATGGTTTTTTCGAACATATTTAGGCATTACTGAGCAGAATCCAGTAACAACTGAATCTGTACAAAGAATTTCAGAGAGTCAAGGCTTGAGATAACAACAACAAAGATAAGGACAATCATCTAGGCTGGGTAACCATTACCCCACGCCATACGAAACAAGGTGTGATAGATATCAGAACAGAATTGGTAAAAAGTCTTTGAATTTCATGAAGTTTTCTATTTTCACTCAGCATTCAGGAGTTAAATGAATTCTCATCACTAATTTAATTTTCAACGCCTGATATTTTGGCAGAAATATCTTGTTACTGGCATGTCACAAAAGTTGTCAGGTAAGAGTGGTGTTTGAGCAAGAAAATGAAAAAATACAGCAAAGATATATGATCCCCATAACCAATTTTGTATTAAACAAGACATATAAAGAAATGAAAACTAGTTTAGGATTTCTATTTTTAAAACGTACGAATACATTTGGATGATTTTAGAATGAATTGGTGCATTACTTATATTATTAGAACCGATGTCATACACCAATGGAGGCAGTCAGAGAAATGACATCATCAGTTGCAACCGATGTCAGACCATATGACATTTCTATACAAATGTAGAGACCTAAATCTTGTTCTATCAGGCTTGGTGATTTTTCGTTCGGATGCGTCGGGTTTGTTTGAAGGAGCCGTAGATTGAGTGCCGCAACAGGTACAACTTCATTGCCATTTTCAAAACATTTCGAACCGACCCCTTTATTTAGATAGTAGATTGTTTAATTCCCCGTGCCATGCCTCTGCCCTATAAATCAAAAGTGTTTGGTTAACCACAACTTTTTGGATCTATTCACTGTACATAACCAGCGTATTTATCTACTGGGACATGTGTCCTTGAGGACATCTGTATCCGAATTTTTGGGACTTTTAAAGCAAATGTGTTAACAACCATTTTTTTAAGAAGTGCTCATATTGCATTTTTTCTCTGTTTTTTTACCAAAACTTATATTGCAATATTCGCAATATTCTCGATGGGATCCATTACAATACAGTTCGAAATCGTCATGAAATATCTTTAAATGCACAACGTCGTCATCCAGTTCCAGAAAAAACGTCCTTTGGATATTTATCAGTTCATCAATTGCAAGAAGCGAATGGAGATACCTGACCTTCAGACGCATCAATTTCCAACTGTATCCGCAAGTTCAAGGCTGGACGACAGTCGGTGCTTGATACCGAAAGAGAGTGCGGACCTTACGAAGTTTTGGGAATACACACTGACAAATCAATCAAGGCCAACCGCCCAGATATTGTTATTAAAGACCACAAACAAAAACGGTGCCTCGTTATTGATATGGCAGTCCCTGCTGACTGCAATGTATCTTTGAAGATATTCAAAAAGCTGTCAAAATACAAGGACCTTGAAATAGAAATCTCGAAAATGTGGCATAAGGGAACATCAGCAATCCCTGTTGTAGTTGGAGCCCTAGGACTGGTTGGAAAAGATTGCAGTAGACTAATTGAAGGGATTCCTGGAAGTCCATGCCTCAAAATTGTTCTGTCAAGTACAGCCCAAACTTTACGAAAAAAAAAAAAAATTACATAGATAAACTATGTAATTTTTTTTTTTTTTTTTTTTTTTTTTTTGTCAGTAGAAACCTTAGGGCTCTGGGCGGGACCCGGAAAGAAATGTGTAAACGCCAGAAATCAAAGAAAATTAAAAATATTAGGTTGGTGCAAAAATAATGACGTAATAATGTCGTTTTTTGACGTTAAAAATACGTCAAAAAACGACATTATTACCTCATTATTTTTGCACCAACCTTATAATAATAATAATAATAATAATAATATAGAAATAAAGACGTTAATAGAAAATTATATTTAGCATATCACAATCCCACCAAACAGACACGCTTACAGGCAGCCTTGTAAGACAAACTCGAGCGAGTATATTTGCGACATTGGGGTCAAAATAATCTGAGTGCCGGACATCGGAATTTTTCTCCCCAGTACTGGCTACTACCCAATGCTATAGAGATCAGTCTACAACGTTATTATGCCTATATCCTAGGAAAGAGATGGACTCATAAGTTTAAAAAGAATATTAGTGCATAAGTGAACGCAACAGACAAGAATTTGAACTCGGATTGCCGATTCCACGATGATAGCCTTTGCGCTACCCGCATATCAATTCATTACAAATGATATGAAAACGAAAAATTTAAAAATGTCTATTTTCTTATTTTCCACTATTTACATTCGGACTATTCTCCTCATTTTTGTTGTTGTTAACACACAGTTTCGGCCGTTGTGCTCTCGGTCTTCATCAGGTTTATATCAATCCGAGTAACCTCCAGGGAATTCCGAACTGAACCCTTTATTTAATCTACAAAGGTAGACTGTTCTCATTCCACTACTCATGTCTAGTTATATTTCGTATCGTTTTTATTTTAAGTACTGCTCAGTTATTGCTCGTCGTGTTTCCAAGTACACACTGCCCGGCACAGGGACTGAACCGAAAATTACTACTGTGTAACCCGGATATAAGAGACTCGGATATAAGAGTAACCCGGATATAAAAGAGATTGTCTCTGGTCCCAAATTAGAGCCTGTGTTAATGTATATAAATTAGACCAAACCCGGATATAAGAGAAACCCTGATATAAGAGACTTCGTATCCGGTCCCGATAACTCTCTTATATCCGGGTTACACTGTATATCATTAAATTTCACGAAACAAGGGTTTAATCCAGTAGGCTGTTGTTCCGTGGGACAATTTCTATAAGGAATTTCTGCTGATGCTTTTGAAACCTTACAGTCGTTTGATTTTGTTTATTTCTTTTTAGCTAAAAATAAAGATGAATTGATAAACAAATTGATATATATATATATATATATATATAAATTAATTAGCTAATAAGGAAAGAAAGACGAGACTTACAGTCGCGGTTGTAACAGCAGGGAAAAGCTTCAGTGAGTGTAGTCAAGCATGACAAGCAGCAGCAGCATTCATGCAAGCAGGTTAGATTTAAGCATCCAAGTTCTAAGCACGAGTCTCAAAACAATAGCCTAATGGGCTAACGAGTTTATTCATAAATTTCGAGACATAGTAATTGTAAGGTCAATCTCTGCGCCGATCTGGATGGACTTGGAATGAGTGCATCTTTTGCAAAAATATCTTGTTACTGGCATAAGATTTATTCGCTCGAAGTCATCTTAAATCAATGATCCAAGGATATGAATGATCGCCTGACTGATTTGCTTTTTTTATAATTTATCAATCGTTTGCAGGTTATTTAAATACAGAAAATGTTTTTACATTGCTAGAATTTTTTTTTTTTTTGGTGGGGGGGTTATAATGATTTACTTGTCAGTTATTTGCCATGCGTGATATACGTTTAGCGATCATGTATCTCTCTATACATGACTGACGAGGCAGATTTTCCCCCGCAGTAGGTTGCCATCTCTTCCTTCGGTAGACCAGTTACCATCCAAGGCTAGAAAACCTAGTCTGTTTTGCTATTTACCCATAGCTGGGAGGAGAAGAAAAGGATTCATACTTTTCTCAAGGATATTAGCATGTAAGTGAATGCAATGGATTCGACTGGAATTCGAACTCGACTCTCCCATTTTTCAACCCGAGCCGCTATCCATTACTTCCCCGTACCTCCTGGTACATATCCTAATAATAATAATAATAATATATTATTATTATTATTATTAATAATAATAATTTACCCATAGCTGGGAGTAGACGAGATGAATTCATAAATTCTCTAAGGGTATTTGCGCCTAACTGAATATACCGAACCTGACTGGAATTGAAACTCGGCTGACCCCATATGCAAGCTCATAGCACCTGGTATTCCTAAAGTGTTACCCATCTAGATACTGATTAGGCTCAACGTTGCTTAGGTTCGTGATCGTACCAGAACAGGTGTTACATCGTGATATAGCCGTAAGCAGACATCCATATAAACGTTTTCATCTGACGAGGCTATTTAAGAACATGAATTGAGGTCTGTGGTTAATATTTTGGTTTTTGTAGTTCAACAAATCTACCCGACTCCTTATCGCAGCTTATCATTCGTTCAATTTCCTAAACTTCTATCCTAAATTTGTTATAACTGATCCATGCACCAAGGCCTAGAGAAAATGTAAAAAGAACTTCAGAGATTGCTGCAAAAGATAAGTGCTTAAGAGGGTAGTTTTATGGCGCAGCCACTTGTATACCCGTCTGATATTTCAACTAGCTACTCACCGGTGAGGATGCCTGGTCAGGCATATTTGTGCTTGTCCATACGTTATACTACATCCGCATCCTGTGTAAGACGGTAAACTACATCCGCGTCCTGGGTAATACCTTAAACTACGTCCAGCAGCAAAGCCTCTGATCAGAAGGTTTTGAGGAGCGTAGAACCACCTCTTAATTGATGGTGTTCCTAGGTCCACCCTGACCCGGGATGGTAGCACCTGTTAGGGTCCCAGCTGTGGACAAATTGTTAACTATTACCAGCAATGCTTTTTTGGAAAAAAAATATTACCAGCAATACAATTTTGAAGGAAATATATTACCAGAATCAGAATTTTGACAAAACAAAATATTACAAGCAATAAAAATTTTTGTCAGCATTAAATGACCCACTGAGGTTGATATGCCGTAAAACAAAATAAACCAAAACCAATCTAAACCAATGAATATATATTGTATTCACACAAATCTATCCCAAAAATGTTGTCGGCATTAAATAACCCATTGAAGTTGATATGCAGTAAACCAAAATAAACCAAACCAATTTAAACCAAAGAATATATATTGTATTCATACAAATCTATCCCAAAAATGTTGTCGGCATTAAATAACCCATTGACGTTGATATGCCGTAAAACAAAATAAACCAAACCAAACCAATAGAACCCATCTGTGGTCTATACTGCAACTATGCTGGGTGAAGCTTTGTTACAGTTTCTGGGAGAGTGCAAGTTATCTCGCATGATTGACAGTCTGAACACAGCCAGCACGCTCAAGCACTCGGTCAAGATGACATGATTTCGTGCTAGCACAATCAACGAAAGCCCCCCAAGGGTTCCATCTACCCAGTTTTAGGTCAACCCATAGTAAAGTTTTTCAGGCACTTTCCAAATTTGGCGCACGCTGAGTTCACCTCCTCCAGATCGACAGAAGTCAGGTTTCTAAGAAATCGACCATAGTTAGATTTGAACCCGTGTGTCATGGTCAGAAGACGAGCTTTTTAATCACTCGTGCCCATATAAGGTAGTTTAAGGACACTAAAACGTCCGATGTAAGGTCAGTTGTGTTGATATTAAAGGTCGTTTGATTTTCCGGACGGACTTCATACGTTTGTGGATTTAAAACAAAACTAACCCACACGGCTAGAAGCTGCATAAGAAATACACTGGTTCTTTTGGAAAACGTTTCCGAGGAATACATTCATATGCACACACAGGAAAGCATCCGCCATTTGTAACACATACGTATATATACTCGCATATGCAAACGACATCTAAAATAGAGGCGTGCTATAACGCGGCTGAAAAGGAAGACTGAGAAGGAAGTAATCACTCCGAATAAGATAGATATCAAACACCTCATTCTTCTTTTTAAATGACACCGATTGGTAATTGCTATTCGATTGAGGTAAGTCGCAAAGAAAAGAATCGTTGAAGAAGCTAATTGTGGTGTTTGGCCGGAAGATGCTTACCAGAAAGAGGGAAAAAATCTCATCTACTTTACTTCTTCCGGTGGCCATCAATTTTATTTATAAATTTTCGGGTCATTCATCATCAAGACGTGGCCTGAGGGCGTGTAGTAAAGAAGAAATTTTCGGAAAGGAAAGCGTGGAGAAGAGAAGGTGTAATTAAATTAGATATAGAAGAGAGTGGAAGTGAAATTGATATTGTTTTTGAGAAGAGAATAAAGGTCTTGGCGAAAAAAAATAAACCAAAGTGGAATGAAACGAAGCTTTTTCTAACGTATCGGAAATAATTAATAAGTGCATTTATTGACAAATCCTAAACTTATACTCTTCTCTTGGTAAACTGGAAATACATATTTCTGATTTTAGATGTATTTCCAAAATAAAATGATTTCCAGCGAATATCTTCTGTGAAGAAATCATTTGCTATGCATTCCTGTACAAAAATCCTTTGCAATGCATTATCGAATAAAATCAACAGTAATTTTTTCTCTCTACAGTACGACCTCTTTAATCCGGCATTAACTGTTTCAACAACTTCGATGGTCCGGTAGTTGTATTTTAATCAACCACCATAAGTTCGTTGAACGGATAGAAGGACAGCACCATACGTTGCTTAACACTTTCAGCAACGGCCGACAGCAGCAGAATGTTTTGGTAATACAGCCTTTCTCATTTCTTATATATAGTTGCACATTTACCCATTCAAGATTCCACTCAACGGAGCAGAGTGTGCAGATGATGAAGCCAGAGGTTTGGTTTGGTTTGGTTTGGTTTGATTTTACAGCATGTAATTGCGTGTACCATGTGTCCTTGAGGATATCTGTGTACGAATTTCTGGGACTACTGTCCTCATCTTTGTCGCCATATTAATTACAACGTTGTCACTGGATCTAACTATCCACTGTGACATGTGTCCTTGAGAATATCTGTGTATGAATTTCTGGGACTTATAAACCTAATGTTTTTAACATCTTTTTTTTTATCAGTGCTCATATTGCAATTTTTGCTGTTATCATTGCGTGTTAGTTAACTACAGTGACAGGACCCAAAGAGTGTGAGTTCAATACCTGGTTAAGGCGGCGGAGAACTTGGAGAGGGGAGTTAACAGGAGATAACTGATAACTGACATCCATTAGACATGGATTATTCAATGCCGACAAAAATTTTTATTGTTAGTAAAGCTTTTCTTCAAAAATCTATTTCTAGGAATATTTTTCCTTGAAGAAATCTATGGCTGATCATACTTTTTCCAAAGTATGTATAGCTGTTTGCATTGCTGGTACTTTTTTTTAAAAGTATTGCTGATAATAATTTTTCCTTCAAAAATTATTGCTGGTAATATCTTTTTTTATTACAAAGTATTTCTGGTATTAAAACCTATATTTACACAAGTTTGGGTGTTAACTATTTGCCCATAGCTGGGACCCTAACAGGTGCTACTACCCCGGGTCAGAGTGGATCTGGGAACACCAGCAATTAAGAGGTGGTTCCACGCCCCTAAAAACCTCCTGCTTTGCTGCTGAACGTAGTTTATCATCTTACCCAGGACGCGGATGTAGTTTATCTTCATACCCAGGACGGGATGGCACCAGAGGAAAAAAGTGTGTATTTCCTGAAACAACAAAAAACCTTTACTCTAAGCATTAATAATTGTTTTATTTTATGTTTTAAGCTTTGTTCTACCTATGATAACACAACAATGCATATATGGAATGAACTAGAAAGACTATGCTTACAAAAGATATTTTAGGAGAGATTTCTGTCACCTGGTATTTTCTGTGCTCCGATAATGGGCTGGTCTCAAGGGTGTCGGTTGAAAGAAGTCGGACAGTAGTAATATTTGTCGATACATTTATATTATATATAAATTAACCCTATTTTGTAAGTAACACTTGCATGTTTAAGATTAAATTAAAATCCTTTAACTTTATTCCTGACCAAAGATAAATTCAATTTTTCATATAATTTTTGGTATTTAAACTAAAATTTCTGTCTATATTTCTGAGATGAGGTATTATGTACACTATTTACATTATTCGGACTATTGTCCTCATTTTTGTCGCCATATTTATTACAACGTTGTCACTGGATCTAACTATCCACTGTGCCATGTGTCCTTGAGGATATCTGTGTATGAATTTCTGGGACTTATAAACTTAATGTCTTCAGCAACCATTTTTACCAGTGCTCATATTGCAATTTTTGCTGTTATCATTGCGTGTTAGATCCAGTGACAGGGCCCAAAGAGCGTGAGTTCAATACCTGGTTTTGCGGTGGAGAACTTAGAGAGGGGAATTAACAGGAGATAACTGATAACTGATATCCATTAGACATGACACGTGGAACTAGAACAGTCTACCGAGTGAGCGAAGTACAATGTTCAGTTCGACATTCCAACCACCCGAAGAAGGCCGGAGTGTACATCGGCCGAAACGTTGTAATAAATATGGCGACAAAGATGAGGAGAATAGTCCGAATAATGTAAATAGTAAAGTTACTTAGAATATTTTTTTTTATGAATACCCATTAAGAATGTATTGATATTATACTTATAATGTTAATAGTAATATTAACCGTTTCCTTATAAGGAACATTCGGTATTGATAGACAGAGCAGCCAGTGCTACTTTAGGTTGAAATCTATAAAATCTTTATATTAAAACAATATTTCATAAAATAGGTTTCTAAACCAGAAACTGTTGGTAAGTAATGTTGGTATTATTCACTGACTACCACTGACAATCTCTTACTGATTTCTACAGTGAATTCAGTAGTGATGAACGTTAATTGACCATATAAACCCATTATTCTCTCAGTGTTATTTGCATTAATATCTGTCCATTTCTTATTATGAAATGCGTAGTAGTAAAACTATAAGCAATACATTTACATTATACACTACAGGCAAAAAGTTTGGGCTCACCTTGAATTTCTTTAAAACACATTAAAATAAAATATTTTTGTATTATTTTAAGTATATTTTTCAGTGACTACAGTATATTTGATTGTATATCAACAAAATAAGCACTTAACTATGAAAAAACATCATATAATAGCGTCATATGTTACCCTCATTAAAATCACTACCAAACTTTAATTACTACTTTACAAATACTTGGCATTCTTTCCAGTAGGTTTTATTAAAAAATAGATGGCAGTCCTACGCAAGTATTCTTCAAGCACTGAAAAAGCTCACGCTCACGCTTTGGGCATTCTCTATAAACTCTTCTATACAATTCATCCTATACTAATTCAGTGGGAATATACTAAGATTGATGTGGCCAAGTCATAATTTCCAAATTTAGTTCTCTTTTTTTTGACCCGAGGTAATTTTGACATAATTTAGAAAAATATTTTGAATCGTTGTCTTGTTGAAATATGAATTTTTTCAATTATGCGTAAACCAGGTGTTATATCTTGTCCTTGCAAAATTGAATGATATTGTGCTTTTGTCATTTTGTCCTTCACCTAAATCAAATCTCCAAACCTCTCTCCTTGCAAACACCCCAACACCATAACAAGCACACATTTATCACCCAGTTTTTCTCCTGGCTTTCTTATCGTATAGTCTCCTCTTACTACAAAAGTTCAAATTTAGACCCGTCTGTCCACAATATATTTCGCCACTCATTCAATATCCAGTTCTTACGATATTTTTCTGCTCATTCACCTTCTGTTAAAGGGATTTCTTGATGGTTATGCACCTCTCAAGCCCACTGATCTATTCGAGTTTTCACAGTTGAGATTGACACTGGTTTTTGCCGAGAGGAAGTAAAATCAGCTGTTGAATCTGGAGCAATATTCTTTATTTCTTTTGCTTTCAATAATCAATTCAGCAGCAGTTGTCACTTTTGGTGTCCCAGATCTTTTTTCTGTCAGCATTTGCGCCAATTTCTAACTGACTTTATAACGAATATTGTCTAGACATAGTCAATGTCTTGGCAATTTGTCTTTGAGAGTAGCCTACTTTGAATAAAATTTAAATACGTGCCCTCGTTACCATTGTTAGCTACTTTGATTTTGCCATTTTGTGTAAATTACTTCAAAATTTAAAAAAATACAAAAATAAAAATACTGTCGTAATGGCACGATCTTTTTTCTTCAAACTGATATATATATATATATATATATATATATATGTGTGTGTGTGTGTGTGTGTGTGTGTGTGTGTGTGTGTGTGTGTGTGTGTGTGTGTTTTGTTTATAACGTTGTTCAGTGCTGAGTTAACATTTAGAATCTCTGGGTGAGATAATGGATAGAGGCTCATAATGAGTAATCGGAGAGTCGAGTTTGAATTCCAGTCGAATCCATTACATTCACTTACGTGCTAATACCCTTGGGAAAGCTATGAATCCTCTTCTTTTCGACACCAGCTATGTGTAAATAGCAGAACAGACCGGGTTCTATAGCCTTGGGTGGCAACTGATGTAACGCAGAAAGTAATTCCTACTGCCGGAAAAAATCTGCTTCGTCCGTCATGTATGGAAAGATGCATGATCGCCAAAGCGTGCATCACGCATGGCACATAACTGACTGATTGACATTTAACTTTAAAATTTTGTTAATCTCAAAAGTCTATTAAGAGGTTACTGATGAATAGTAAATATAATGTTGTTCATATAAAATATTCATAATTTATCAAAATGTATTGTGGATAGACGAATCCAAATTTGAACTTTATGGTAGCAGAAGGAACACGGGAAAAGACCGAAAAATAAAAGCAAATACACTTGTGGAATCTTCCACAAAAAGTCAGTTAACCCCTGCTAGGAAATGCACTCTTCTTGTTGTAATTTTCACCATCACAATCTGACAAAATATATAACAAGCATTCATTGGTTAATATACTCAAAACTAGCTCGCTGATTGGTCAGTTCCGACCAATCAGATATCCTGCACGCGACAAATCTGTTTTCCGGCGTTCTCCATTTGAGCCTGTCACGTGATGCAACAAAATTATAAAAACAAAACACATGTAAACTCCCTCGTGTTTCTATTCATTCATCTCTCCCGCGTCTCATTCCTTGCTACCAAGTGCCAAGATGTAATCTTCAAGAACTCCCGTCTTAACTAATGCAGTCAAACGCTAAAGACCATTACCAACATTCACGCAAGTACGAACTCTGATATCTCTTCTAAACTTTGACCAACTTGTACAATACACAATTCCAAACATGCTAAAGAAACTTTATTCTTCTAAACTACAGTTTAATAATTACTTTCACTTTATGAGCTTAGGTACAAATATTACCTAATCTAAGAGACACAACTCTGTCTAACTTTTCAGTTTATATGCATGTATATTAAATACTAATAAATTCAATTGTTACGTTTTGAAACAAGATGTTTTTGAATCATTATTCTCTGTCTTGTATTAATTGTTGTGGATGGAAGATTATTGAACACACACAATTTTAAGCCTTCTGATAATTCAAACCTTCTATTCCTCTCCAACACACATTACACATCCGCAACACGCTGGAGGTATGGAAATTATATTTTTTGCTTTAAAAGATACAAAAAATATCTCATTTTAGTTTTTCGTTTTGTCATTATTTATATAGTCCTTTTACAGATATACTCTATTTGAAATATTTACACACACACACACACTTGGCGAAATTCTTTCTTCAAATTGTATATGCATAAGTAGACCTATTGATCCCAGAGAAAGGTTAAATATTTTGTTTGTTTTTTTATGGTGGGAGAAAAGGTGTTCATTAACTGTTTTTGGTTAAATAGTATTTTAAAGTAATAATTACTGTTTTTAACCGTTCGGTGTAAGACTATAATTTATTTTTTGTTATTCATGTCCTTACACGAAAAATGTTTATCGGTTTTGAAAAAAAGCAATTTCACTTGAACAATTTTCTCCCAAATGCATGTTTTAGATTGGAAACTTACCGGGAATAAGTGTAATGCGTATTTTCCTTTTTAGGTTACTTGACAAACGATTATATCACTGGTCATCGTTTCTGAACATGAAACTTCACACGTGCATAAATAATAGAAAATATTTAAAAACCGATATTTCTTCCATATACAATTAAGTCTTACTTTGTAGAATATGACTTAGCCCAGTACAGACTTTGCACTAGTGGTGACACGAGAGAATCGAAGAAACCAAACACATGGGTGCCTTGTCGTAACCTGCAAACCTGAGCATCGATTCCTGTACGCGGATCAGCTGCGTTTGGGTTGGTAGTGAGGGAAGGGGCGTAAGTGATATTCTCGAACATCGGGGGCGAGAGTTTAAGGTTCACGTATTGGGACTTAAAACGAAAGATGGTCCAGGGTGCTTGCTTCTTATAATATGGAGATTTAATGAAAATGAAGTACGAAGAAAACGATTTTAAAGTAGGAATTTTCGGACACGCCTGTGGCCTTTTTCGACGATATCAAGAATAAACAAAGAATTGGGACTTACTCTTCCGAGGAATATTTGATGGTGTTCATTAGAGGGCTACCTATGAAAATTAATAAACTCAAATCCCTGTTTAATCCTTCAATGTGTTCGTTTATTCCTAGTCTTGTAGAACAAGGACACAATGGCGTGTTCGAAAAATCCGACTTAAAAATCTTTCTTTTCATATTTCCATTTACTGAAAATGTTAGTATATTATAAACATCATGACTTTTATTGCCAAATTTGATTTTAATGGTTTTTTATTCCTCAAATCTTAGTAACCGGGTTATTAAATATATATATATATATATATATATATATATATATATAATTATTTATTTAAAAATATGATTCCAACGCTACATAAGAGTTCTCATGTTTCAAAACAAGAGCCGAAAACTTCAATATAATTATTTGAATAAAATTGAATTAAAGTTCTAAGCTCTGTTCCATCTTCAAGCGAAATTTTTACTAGAATAACTTATTCCTGAAATTTACGCGTTTTATAAGCATATTCATTATTGAAATTACTATGGTAACGGCTAGAGCAATTGCTTAAAGAAAAGGGGCGTAAGGTGTTAATAATTTGTATCAATATCTCAGTTACATTCACAGACGTCAAATCAGGGTAAGGTTGCGGTGTCTTAATTTAAAGCGGAAGATGACATTGTCTAGTCTGGTTAAGTGTCTATGGAGATTTATTTATTTTTATTTTATTTTTTATTTTCTGAAAGGGTTTTGTGTATATAAAAAAAACTGTCGTAAGTCGCTAACATTTGTTTTTTTGACGACTTCATAAAGGGTTATTTATTTTTTTTTATAGGGCATTTAAACTATTTGTTTAGACTATGGAATTTAAAAATTATTTTATTGTTTGTTTGTTTTTATGCTAATTATTTAATGCGAAAATTTGATGATGTCGGCAAAAATCCGTTAACTCCTGTTTATTGTTTAATAGATTTTTGTTATTTAGAAACTTAATAATGTGTAGTTTAAAGAACTTCGGATTATTTACATAACGAGTTTTTTCCTATTTCCTATATATTTTTACACACACACACACACACACACACACACACACACATATATATATATATATATATATATATATATATATATATATTATAATTTTATCATATAGACAAAACCATTTTACTCACTACAAAGATGCAACTTGGTTTCAGTGCATTTCAACTGCACTTTTAGGGGTGTTCAATTCTCACCCGTCGAAGTGCAGTTGAAATGCACTGAAACGATGTTGCTTCTTTGTAGTGAGTAAAATGGTTTTGTCAATATGACAAAATTCTAATAAAAAAATAATTATCACTTTACTATGATTATCGACCCCTTTTTTGGATTAATGCTGGGAACGTTAGAATTTATATGTTACGTTCGTCCTCATCGCATCGGATATATATATATATATATATATATATATATATATATATATATATATATATATGTGTGTGTGTGTGTGTGTGTGTGTGTGTGTGTGGAGGCAGAGCTAGCCTATTGAGAGTGATATGACCACAATGATATAGATATCGTGATAGACGAGTAAGAGGAAGTTTCGAAAAAAGATAACACGCGTAGAGAGAAAAAAACTTCTTTGAAATAAAAGTCGATTCGCTGCTTGACTTTATCATATTTTTTTTATTCCTCTCTCTTTAAATGCGTTAATAGGTACGCATGCGCGTCCCCATTTCGAAATGAGGGTCTCGCAGGATGATTGATGCCTCTTCAGCGCGAAAAAAAAAAGGCGCGGATATACAGAGACGCTTGGAATATAAATGAATCGAAATTAGAGATTCCTTCGTTCCTCATTACTATGTGACAGCGTGCAGGTTCGTGTCTGTCAGTGTACGCCTAATCAACACACACGCGCACACTCACACTCACACCCATACACATACACAGACATAGACATGTATTTCTTTATTACGATAAACGTTATTTTTATATGGAACACGTATTTGAATTGCTATGTATTTTTTTTATTTTCTTAAACGCTGAAATTAATAGCAACGACCCTGGATTGAGAAATACGTGTAGCCACTAAAAGTAAATATTAAAATAAACCTATTAAAAATTACATAAACACTCACTCAAACGAACTCGCAGACACACACACACACACACACATATTACGTTACACCTATCTGATCACAGCTCTATTAGAACCCATTTAAACACACACAGAATATTACTAGACTCCATTAGAAGCATACTTGTAGAAAATACAAATATAATAACTTCATCCACCTGTAAAAAAAGATTAAAAATAATCGAAGCTTTAATAATAAAAAAGAAAAACCCAACTCTTAACAATATTGACTGCGAACAAGGCCACAATAAGCTAACCGTATTTGGAAATTAAAAACATCTCTATAAAACATTAAAACATACATATAATGCACACACTGAATTAAACTGAAAAATTGAATCATCCTTGATAATGGCTAAAGATATAGACGAAAGCGCTCGGAACTGTAAAACATTCGGACAGTTTTTACACACTCTTTGTCCAGAAAAGAAAGCTCTTGTTAGAACACAAGAAAAATGAAATAAAAAGCTTAACTCTCATTTTTAATGAAACATGCATAAACGAAGGATTGATGCCTAAATATACAACTATATATATATATATATATATATATATATATATATATATATATATATATAGTACAGGTAATAAATCCGTAGGTATATAATCCAAGTGGATCCTAGGAATATAAAATATTAAAACTGATCCACGGAAAGACCTCAATGTATTTATTATAACAGAGCTTAGTAGCATATAAATTACACACAAAAAAATTACCTCAAAATTTATACATCTATTTCAACCGCAAATACTCCGTTAGTCTTATACAAGCCCGGTGTATAAATTGTGTTCGTGCCGAAAAAAGAAACTTAACTTGGACTTTGACAACAGGTTAAAATTTGAATTTCTAACACCGACACAGTTTATTCACCGGGGTTGAATAAGACTGACGGATATTTTTCGATTGAAATAGACCAATACCCACACTCAATATTAGAAAATTTTGGATTATAATTTTGGATATATATATATATATATTTCATGCAGAATCATTCAGAGCAAAAATACATTCAGAAAAATTTTTCTCAGAGTATTTTTGCTCTGAATGATTGATCAATAGCCCATGAAATAAAATGATTACCACATTATTGTTTTTAATGATCCTTTCCATTGTTATTATAATATTGCTCTTTTTTTTTCCTTTATGTTCACGTGGTCTACTGAATTCAATAATGGGATCGCCTGCGTTTGCTCACTGGCGATCCATGTTCAAATTCAAGTGTCGCGGCGACTCTTTATTCCTATATAGCAGTTACTAGGAAGTCAAATGTCGAAGCTTTTTGACTTTGACTTGTACATTACGCTGAGTGAACGAATTGTATTTAACAACTAAGCTTTTAAGGCACCACAAAATCGACTAAAAATTGAGCAGTTTGATTTGAAACCGAATTCATAGGATAGTTGCATTTTTATTAATAAATTCAGTGAGTATTATATGTGACTTTGAACTTGCGCCGACGAACCGACAACGACAAACTGACCATAACTATATCTAGGTACACAAGCATGTAGTTGACAGATGACTCGTTACTCAAGGAGAGAGTCCTCTCTCAGTTGCAACTCGTGAAATTCTATCCCGCACACGCTTGAGGTGCGAGCAGCCTAGGTTGGGAATCTAACAAATGTTACTCTTGGCTAGTGTTTCTCAATCGTTCTGCAGTTTCACACTAGTGTCCCGCGCGATCATCTTAAGTGTACCACGAAATATTGTCACGAAATGACGAAAAAAACACCATAGTAAATGACATGTCCGGAAAAGGAAGATATTTGTTCGAAGTAGCAAAGTGGTTTTGGACTACTGTAACCGAGTAGGACAATCTAGCACGTAAACGTAATGGACTGGTCCGCGTCGTAGTGGTAGGCAATAGGCGTAGGCAATAAGCGTCGTCCTGCACCTCCACATCAGTCTGTATTTACGGCTGACACCAGCCAATCATATTACTGTGAGGGGGGACCCAGGTGTATGCATATTCATTGCATATGTAAATAAGCTGCAGAAATAGTTGAATAGAAACATTGAAATAAAGTTTATAGTTCATGTGTAGTTTTTTTCTATGTTTTTATTTCATAACATTTAAATGTTGACCCTTTAAAAAAATTGCCGTGATATTTTCATTTGTTCCTAGATGTGCAGTTGCTTAAAAAGGAGAAGAAATACTGCTCTAATCCACCCCCTTGAACGAGTGTTAGATTTTTTTTTTTTTTTTTTTTTAACATTACATCTATATAATTCAAATATTTGCCTCTTTATGCTTTAAATGCAAAGTAACATTGAATAGAAAATTCACGAAATTACCAGATAACTTGCACAAGTCACATTGTTTTGAACTTCATTTTCATTCAGGTCAAAGATTATCACGCCTCTCCACATCTTCCTCTTCTCTAATACCTCTTAATTTTAATGAATCGTCTTGAAAAAAGTCCGTATATTTTCTTACCGTTCCGATCTCCGAGGACTGAATAGAGAGTTATTCTTCTAAACAGGTTGCCCTGTCAAGACGACAGAACCCAGTCTGCCCTATTACTTTTTTCTGTAGCAAGAAGGCAGATTGATGCCTTTTCTACGAGAGTATTAGCCCTAAGTGAACCTTCCGGCTGAATTTGAACTCGGCCTGCAGATTACATTTTACTTATTGATAACCGTTACGAGACCTACACATACACCCCGAAATCATATGAGACGTTAAAGTAGACAAATTTCCGTGCTATTGAAAGGGAGGGAATGCCTATGGGGGAGGGCGTAAAGGACTGTTCTTCAGTGTCTAAAAAATTAAAGCCGTTTTGCAAACTCTCCTTATAATAAGTCAAACAGGAATGGGATTTTCTTTCAGTTAAGAGCCACACAAAAATAATAGTTAACGAATGAAATGACATGAACACACTTTTCGCCAATTTTTATGGCAGTTTGGTGCGAACCTCGTAGCTTTTATTACTGATATGATTTGACATAAAACATGTCAGAAGACATGATAAAACATGTCGTACTCACTTCACTGCTAATGCCATAAGCAGCAATTTCTTTTGCTTAACGGCTCTGGTCAGAAGTTCGCTTTTCTTAGCTATATGTAATTATAGGTTACTGGTAATAACCCAAGCGAATTAGTGTTCATGGTAATGGGCATTTATTCGAATACAAGACAGCGAATTGATACGGAGTTAACAAAAAAGTGTGAACACGATATCTATTTTGGGGCTTGCAATTCTAGTTCTCATGAGGTAAGGTATACAATTCATTTTCTCTTCGTTTCAACATGTTTTTTTTTTTTAAAGTAATCACTTCGAGTTCTTTTTCCAAAAGAGCATCGTTTGCAAACGATGTAATTCCAAAAAATTCTGACATGTTTCAGGTGTGACAGAGAGAGTAACACAGACGTATTTTTTTTTTTAATAAAATTGGAGTGAATTTGAACAGCGAAATTAGATCAGAGAATTTTGTTTAGTGATAGGAAATCTGATCTAGGGTAGGAGCTGTACTCGTTGGAACTGGGTCATTAGCAGACAATGGAAATGGTCGAAATAAGTCTTATTGATTAAAACTTGAAATAGTGCTGAGTAAGCAAGGAGGACCTTTAGAATTCACATGATTTTGGTTGAAACAGCCATAACCCAGTGAGAATCACGTTCGAAGTAGTAGGGCCAAGGTTCAGTTGTAACCAATCAGACTTTTCTATATAAACGCGTAGTTATGCTGAAAAAGAGGCAGACGGAAGAGGCAGACGGAAGAGAGAGACAAAAGAGAATTAGCCCGGGCAAGAGTTGGGCTAGAGACAGTGGAGAATCGAGTTGGAGACTCAGGAAGGAGAGAAAGTGACGTCAGAGATTGGAACGAAGCGTCCGCTAGCATGTGCTGTTGATATAATTACCGCTGCTTCTGCTACCACGAATATTACTACTACTGTTACTACTGCTAAGGAGCAACGCCACTATAAACTAAGCCGCGCACAGAAATCTTATTCCACCATCGCAAGAGTCGTATATCGTTCTGAGACGATTTAACAACATTTTAACCATAACACATATCCTCTCTGTCCAGAATCCACTGTATGCATTTTTTACGTCAATTACTTTTCTTTTCTGTAGCTCGTTTCTTTTCTATACTATTCTTTTCTGCTATATAAAACAATCATTGAATAGTTGTTTGTCCGGCTTTCTGCAGATATTATTTTTTTCTTGTTGCATTCTGAATTTCTTAGCACGGACTCTTCAGCCGTGTCTACATCTTCAGTCGACCGTGAATGGATGAACATTACTTCTGCTTTGTGGATCAAACCAAACACAACGTGGGCAGGAAGCAAGATTAAACCAGTGAACCGGTCGAATAATCTACGGATGCTCAGGGGGCCTATGGCCACTCCCTTAAGTTCGGTTAGGACCGAGTAGATACCTCAACCCAGAGAGTAAAAGGTTGAGGGGCTGGGGCGAAAGTGTTAGACAGGCCATTTTTCTGAAAATTAAAAAAAAAATGGCATTTCAATAATCACATTTGTATCCTCTGTGATTGGCTGGCGGCGTTGTTAACTCGTTGAAATTGTATACCAAGAGACCTAACTTAGAAAAGTGAGCCAAAATAGGTTTTCTTTTTTTTCTTTTCAAATCTTCTGGTCATGTGACCGATAGATACACTCAGAGGATCTAACCAATAACTATTCTAGGATATATAAACAAGAAAACAAATGACTTTTTATTTGTAGGATAGAATGTTTCCACTGGATGTCCAAAAACAGTGATCGTCGTCGAAAGACGGTTGACCATCTCTAAAGCGTTTGTACAAGAATAGAAAAGTTTCACTCTGACTCAGAGGCTTATTGGCAAACACTTTCTTATAAATATTCAGCACCATTTTTGTAATTTATTTATAGGCGTGTATAATGTGTAATTTGATATAAATTCCATGCTTTTTTATACTGAAGTTCGCCCTATTCAAGTCTCAAGTGCCAATTAAGTTAGAGAGTTACTATTAAACGTGCCATGACAAATGTGATCTGTAATATAAATGAAAAACAATGAAATGAATGTATATGGTAGAAAATTCTTAAAATTCTTATAATCTACCTTACACATTTATAAGTCGGCCATTTGATCATGCAGTGGATATTGCCGTCACATCTGGTCTGTTGCTTCTGCTATGTATTTAGATATGCTATGCTGTTTTTATTTCAGCGAAAAAATGGAGGTACCTAGATTCTATGATGGCCTTTTTTTTCTTTTTTTTTTTTTGAAAATGTGGTTTCAAAGTTATTTTTTAGGAAATGTAATTCATAAAAAATATTTATTTGAACATAGTATCTCTAAACAAAACCATTTTTTCCTATCCTCTGCCAGCTGCAGTGATGGAGAAAGCATTACCTTGCACCATCGCCAGTGAGACGCGATGCAAATGTCACTCTGTTTTGCTAGGCTTGTACCTTAATCGAAATGCCATCCAATCAACCCATCGAACGAGGGCCAATTACCCCAGAAGTCTCCACTGCTACATTAGTAAAAAAAAAAATCTGTCCGCAAGAGAATATTTAACTATTTCTTTTTATTTTATCTCCACATCCCGAGCGACTGACCCAGGTTCAATCGCGGATCGGATCAAATTACCGGTCGAAAATATAGCGGCACTGGTCGCATCCCAAATCATTCCCAATTTAAAAGGTAAAATGGTTATCCCATCCGGCCGCTTTCCATCACCACGGTCGAGGCCTACCGGATCGATTTGGAAGAGGAACGCAGCTGTATGCTGACCTCTTCTGATGATGTCGTCTATTGGTGCATGCTTTGGAAAGCGGCCGGCACTACGACGACAGGAGAGAAGATGCAAACCAAACTCATCGATGGGAGCACCACATCCGCATCTGTGAGGCTCACGTAATTTGAGCCCAAGACGGGTAAATTTTGAGCCCATGACGGATCGCGATTTAGATATTATTCATAAAATCCAAAGAATAATCTGAAATGTTATTCATCTTTACCTGGTTGTTTGGCTTCAGTCACTTTCACACCGCTGTTACGTAGCTTATCCTTGATTTATCTATAAATATGGTAATTGTTCTGGTGAACTATCCTCTATAGGCTTTATGAATAGCCACAATATTAGACTGGCGGCACTCATTTTACAGTTGGAATGGCTAGATGTAACCGTAAGTTCTATGCTAACAGTTTCTTCTGTTGCACTTCTCTATTGTGGAACCCTCTCCCGACTTTTTGTTTTCCTTTCAACTTTGACTTTCAAAAATTTAAATGCAACGTCAATCGTTATCTTCTGCCTTTTTAAACCTATTCTTTTATTGTCCTCTTTTCTTAATAATGTTTTTTTTTCTCAAATTGCCTCACACGCAGTAACCGCTTGCGCCCTAGTGACTTTATTGCCTTGCTTGGAGTGGAATGATTGGAAAAAAGACGAAGTGATGAGAGGTGAATTTTATCAGGAGGGCATATAACGATTGTCTCTTAGTTTGAAGTCGTTAATCTCGTAAGAAAGCAGACACGCGGAGGTCTGTTCCACAAAGTAAGGGTTCTTAGAAGAAAGCTGTGGAACCTTTTACTTCTTCTTCTTCTTCTTCTTCTTCATATGCCGTGTCGCATCAGGACGTAGCCGATCATGGCTCTCCACAATTTTCTGTCCTTAATAAAATTTGTCTTTTTCTAATTTCTCCTAAACCCTGTTCCGCCATCCATTTATGCAAACTCATTAAGTATTTTATGCTTTATTTTCCTCTGTCTCTCTTGATTTCAAACTTTTCTGTGGGTATTAGATTTTCCAAGCCCTCTTTTCTTATTATGTGCCATAGAAATTTAAGCTGTCTCTTCCTGATGTTAATTTTAAGTTTCTACTTTGTTTCCATTTTATCTAAAACTTCGTTGTTGCTCACATGTTCGGTCGATGGTATTCCTCAGCATCCGAGGACACATTTATCCTGCTTCAATTCTCTTTGAGTAAATTGTCCATCATTCACTGCCATATAGGAGGATTGATATCACGTATCAGTTCATTGCCTGTTTTTCTGTCTCTTAATACTTTACGTAGCTTTTTGGAAGGCATCTTTCGCTATCACAATGCGCCTTTGGATGCCAGCGTCGCGCTTTGCGCCCTCTGTTAAAACATTTCCCAGATATTTAAATTTTTGTACAAAAATGTTCGATGTTGGTAACGTATTTGTAAATTTGATTTGTAAATTGCATTTTGGACCCCTCCTTTTGCTAACAAAAATGCATTCTGTCTTTCTTATGTTTGTGAAACTTATGGAATTAGGCTGAGTCGACTCCGTTGAAACAACACGATGTGTCTTTTGAAGGACACAAGCAGTGGATCCGAAGAATGCATTTCCACGGAACATTATCGATAAGCTTACGATGTTGCGTCTGTGACTATAGAATGGAGAATAAATCCCCCACCTTCTGGAATGCGTAATCGATTTTCAAAATCTATCAAGGCAGGAAATTTAGGCCTGTACAGCTCCAACCGAGTTAGGGAAGCAATAACTCATTTTTGATCTAATTTGACACTAAAGATAAATTATGGCAGAATTAATCAGAAACTTCCTGGAGCTATTGAATATGCTATCATTCCGATAACTTTAACAGTTCTATATGCTAGGACCCATTCGGGACATGGGCGGTGGTGGCTCTCCTCTCTTCCTATACCTTGTGGGTAGATTTTCTCGATTTGCTGAGACTCCTACCCGTCTTTTTCCACTCATTCACAAAGGCTCATCAGGTAAGCTCCCTTCCACTATTTCTCATGCCCTCAATATAGCCCGTGAGGGTTAAGTTTTCCAAACTCTCCTTCCTCATTATGCATCTAAAGAATTTCAACTGTGGCTTCCTGATTCTGAGTGTTCTTTCTGTTGTTATTTTCTTTAAGACTTCATTCTTTCCTTAATCGCTACGTTCATAGAATTCGCATTTCTGTTGCTTCTAGTTTTCTGCCCATCTATGGGCAGATTGTTTAGACTTTATTGCCATATAAGAGGATCTATATCACATAGCAATCAAGCACTTTTTCCTTTGTTTCTAACGAAATGTTACTGTTTCTTAACACTTTGCTTATATTTTAGAAAGTATCTTTCGATAGAGTTCGTATATTCGGTGCCATATTTTCGTCCTCTGTTAAACCACTTGCAATATATTTAAACTTTACAGAATAAGCATTGGATTCTATTTTAGAGCATGCAGAATTTTTAGCCATCAAATATTTACATAAAAAGGAGAAATACATTAGTAATACTTTTAACCCCCCCCCCCGCCCAACACCCTAATTATTTCATGTTCAACGCGAAACAAACTTTTCGTAAAATATTTCAAAATAAAAGCATGGACCTTTCTGACAAAGCCAACGAATCAAAATATATTGTTCTACCTAGCAACTATCACAATTACAATTCAAAAGAATTTATCTAAGCTTAATATTATTTTTTACAACTACTTCGAAAATAATAAAATAATTAATTAATGAAAAACAAAATAGTAAGTTAAAATTTGAAGGAGGAATTTACTCTATCACCTGTAATAATTGCCACAAGCAATACATAGGGAAAACTTCAAATTTAAAGAAATAATTACATGAACAAAAACCACTTCCAAGATACTTAAACATCTGTACTTGCTTGATTTTGCCATTTCCAGTTTTTAAATCACATCTTGAGCTTTTTTTTTTCGTGCTGATAATCATGCTTTCTCAATCGGCGTTCCGCAAATATGATTAGATTCGAAATCCGTTCATAAATGTTCCTTCTACTATTCGACTTCAGTTATATGAAAAAGAAGACTTGGCCAACATTTCTAATGATCAAGGACTCAAAATAAAACATCCGACGGTACCTATTGATACATTTTGGATTTCAATACAAAAGGAATATCCCACATTAGCTAAAAAGGCTTTATCAGTTTTATTGCAATTTTCTACTTCTTATTTATAGGAATTAGGCTTCCCAACCCCAAATAACATCAAAAATAAGAAGCGAGAAATACTAAGCTCAACTAAAGAAGAAATAGAGGCTTGCTTATTGCACATTCGACTAAACATTGAAGAAATCACGAAAAAACATAATGCTTTTTGTCTTCTGTCTTCTGATGATTAACTCTATTCTTTCATTTTCTTTTACTACACTATCTACGCGGTATTGTGGTTTTCTTTCCGTGTCAGCCATCAATACAGTATTAACTGTGTATCTCATATTATTAAGATTACACCCAGGGATACTAAATCTTGATAAGGTCGTCATCTCTCTTAGAATAGTCTCTCTGTAGAGGTTGAATAAATCTGTGGAGAAAACACATCCTTGTCTTACCCCTCTTTTTCTTTTTTTTTCTGGATATTGTAATAACACAGGACAGAAAATATGGAACAGAAATTCGTAGAGAATTAGGGAAAGATGCCGAAGAATTAAAAGATATGAAAATATTTTGACAAAACAAATAAACGGGGAACTGAACTGCTATAGGATAACTCATTCTCAATAGGCGTGCCGCGGCCCACTAGCGTGCGCGCAAATATGATTGGATTCGAAATGCGTTCATAAATGTTCCTTCTAATATTCGACTTCAGTTATATGAAAAAGAAGAATTGGCCACCATTTCTAATGATCAAGGACTCAAAATAAAACATTCGATGGTACCTATTGATACATTTTGGATTTCAATACAAAAGGAATATCCCACATTAGCTAAAAAGACTTTATCAGTTTTATTTCAATTTTCTACTTCTTCTTTGTGTCAATTAGGCTTCCCAACCCCAAATAACATCAAAAATAAGAAGCAATAAAGACTATGCTCAGCTGAAGAAGAAAACGAAACATGGAAGAAATCGTGAAAACACAGCAGCCACAAGTTTCACACTAAATAAGCTGCACAAATAGTTAAACAGACACTTTAAAGTAGATTCATATTTATAATAAAAATATTTCATAAACTGGGATAGGCGGGTACAAGAGGAGGAGGACAGCAACACTCAGAAAACAGTCTGCCTGCCTTATGTGAAGGGGTTATCAGAGAAAATACAAAGGATCTGCGATCCATATAACATCAGGACAACCTTCAAAAGCTTGACGACACTTCGCAGATATCACTCCCAAGTAAACCCCCCATAGAGGAGAACATGACTAAAGACTGTGTGTATGTTATCCCATACAGCTATAAAGGAGATACAGGCCGCCCCCTCAAGGTAAGGCTTCAAGAACACCAGAAAACTGTAACACGAGGGGAGTAGAAAATCAGACGTGGCTGACCACATATGGAGAGAGAAGGGAGATCACCGCCCTCTGTGGGATCAGGTTGAGATCATAGACAAGGAACACCATTAGAAAATTCTTAAACTTAAGGAATCAGCACATATACTTGGCCACAAAAATCTCCTGAGCCGACCAAGCATAGAAATAAATACAATATGAGAACCAGTAATAAGGAGTGCCAGAGAAAAGCAATAACAACAACAAAGTTGCGATATGAGCTCTGGTAAAAAACATGAAATGATAACAGCAAAATTGCAATATGAGCACTGGTAAAATGGTTGCTGAAGACATTAAATTATAATACTAATACTAATAATACCCAGAAATTCATACCCAGATGTCCTCAAGGACACATGGCACAGTGTATAAAGGCGTTGGTTAGATCCAGTGACATAACCCAAAGAGTGTGAGTTCAATACCCGGTTAAGGCAGTGGAGAACTTTCAGAGGGAAATTAACAGGACATAACTGACATCCATCAAACATGGCACGTGGAACTAGAACAGTCTACCCCAGTGATCGAATTAAAGGGTTTAGTTCGAAATTCCAACCACCTGAAGAAGGCCGGTGCGTACAACGGCCGAAACGTTGTGATAAATATGGCGACAAAGATGAGGACAATAGTACGAATAATGTAAATAATGTACATAATACCTCATCTCAGAAATATAGACAGACTCATATTTGTGTGTATAAAAGTATAAAAGTAGAAAGTAAGTTCATATTTACGTGTATTTTTTAAAAACCTATGGTTTTATTTCCTAACGAGGGTTCAAAATAAAACATTGATACATTTTGGATTTCAATACAAAAGAAATATCCCACATTATCTTAAAAGACTTTATCAGTTTTATTTCAATTTTCTACTTCTTATTTATGTGAATTAGGCTTCCCAAATAACATCAAAAATAAGAAGCAATAAAGACTATGCTCAGCTGAAAAAGAAAACGAAACATAGAAGAAATCGTGAAAACACAGCAGCCACAAGTTTCACACTAAATAAGCTGCACAAATAGTTAAACAGACACATTGAAATAAAGTAAATTCATATTCATGTGTATACAAGTATAAAAGCATAAAGTTCATATTTAGGTGTATTTTTTAAAAACCTATGGCTTTATTTCCTAACGAGGGTTCAAAATAAAACATTGATACATTTTAGATTTCAATGCAAAAGAAATATCCCACATTATCTTAAAAGACTTTATCAGTTTTATTTCAATTTTCTACTTCTTCTTTATGTCAATTAGGATTCTCAACCCCAAATAACATCAAAAATAAGAAGCGAGAAAGACTACGCTCAACTAAAGAAGAAATGAGGGCCTGCTTATTGCACATTCGATTAAACATTGAAGAAAATCTCGAAAAAATGCCAGGCACAGGTTTCACCCAAAATAGTTGAATAGAAACATTGAAATAAAGTAAGTTCATATTTAGTTGTATTTTTTTTTTAATCTATTGTTTTATTTTATAATATTTAAATGTATACCTCTTAAAAATTGTGCTGTAATATTTTCATTTGCTCCTATGTGTGACATTGCTTAGAAAGGCTGAGAAGAAGAATTGTCCAGCAGTAATCGAGGGCTCAAAATAAAACATTCAACGGTACCCACTGACAGATTTTGGATTTCAACAAAAAAGGAATATCACACATTAGCTATAAAGTAAGTTTATATTGGGCCGGGTATCTTTTTTTTTTAATCTATGCTTTTATATTCATAACATTTAAATATATACCCTTTAAACATTTTGCTTACGGTTTAACTATTATCTCCCCTAAACGCAAGCCGCCGGTGGTCCTCTTGTGTCAGCCAACGGTGTACCACCGGCAGGCCAACGGTGAGCCGCTAGCAATCTGTTAGTGGTAACATTACCCAGCCGAACACGCCGGCAGTCCGACAGTGGGCCACCAACTGTAAATTCTAGTGGCATATCACCCAGCGGCAGATTGGCGGCTTGCGTATTCCCCTGTAGTCGGTTAGTTGTTTTTGTTTAGTGGCATATCAAAACCTCTATGGGTTATTTAATGCCGAAATCTAAATATTTTTTTTTACGCAATGCTATTTTAATTTTGGAGATAATAATGTTTTATTAATACAAGATTTACTAATTAACCCATAGCTTGGGGGGAGAAGAGGTAGATTCATACCTTTCCTAAAGATCTCTGCGCGTAAGTGAAAATAACGGAGGCAACTGGAATTAGAACTCGGCTCTCCGAATAACAATTTTGAATCATTATTCATTACAACTGCCGAAAATCCAAGCTTACAGTACCTGGTATTCCCAAGCAGTCACCCATCTAGTTAGTGACCAAGCTCGACGTTGCTTAACTTTTGTAACCGTACAGGTAGTTCTCTGTAGGCTATTCTGATGAAAGTCGGAGGGTACAATGACCGAAAGGTTGTGATCACAACAATAAAGATGGGGATAATAGTGTAAATAATGCAATATGGTTGCAATATTGACTTGCAAGTCTTCTCATCGCCTCTAAAAATGTAGAGAAATAATCTCACACGAGACTATGGCGATATTGCTAAGTACTTTAAGCACAAAAACGCGCATGCGCACCTTCACACGCGCGTGCGTACCTTCACACGCGCGCGGACGCACACACACAAACGCACAAATAAAGCCAGAGTACAAAGACCACTTGCTATTTTTATTGGAAAAGCTAAAAATGCGTCCACTTCGCAAAAGCCCATTGCAATTAATCATGAGATATTAAGCATGCGAGTGTTTTGGAACTTACACAAATGTCAGATGAGTGCCTTAACAAACTGGCTTTAATGATCGATTTAATGCCTGTGTCATGATACAGGGTGGAGATGGAGGCTGTCGGCGTTTTCCCACCACCCCTAGCTGCGGTCCGCTACACTTCCAACCCCCACATTGAAACTCATCTCATTCATGTCCTTTCGGTCTCGTAGGCTGCGTATGTAATTTATGATCTGTGAGGCCTCTTAGAACCGGTATCAATCATCGACTGACAAGAGGTCTTGCCGATCAAATATGGCAGACTGTAAATTATGCGCACCCAGTATAATTTTAGAAAGAAAACTCATCTGTAAATGTGTTTGCATTTTACTTATTTATTTGGTTACTTATTTTCCTTTTCTTTTTCTTGTTGGTTAGCTTATTTGTTTTGTTTAGATGATTGGCTTTGTTTAAAGTATGTTATATTATCTATTATTTTTACATGTTTTATTTATGTTTCATACACGTCGAAGATTGCAGGTTTTAGAAGTAGTTTTACAGATGGCATCTTGCAATGAGCCGGAAGTAAAAAAAAAAAAAAAAAAAAAACCTTTGGGATAATGATTCTAAATGTAGCAGTGAACATTCTTTACACGCAGTAGGTGTTCTCGAACCTTGTATCTAAAGCTCTATAATTTTAACAGGGTAATAAGATCATTTAAATCTAATCACACGAAGAGGCAGCGTAATTGATATCAGAAAGCGGTATTTGTGAGACGAGTTCAAGTTCCAGTCTAGTTCGTTGCTTTCGCTTTTGTACCGATAACATTGGAATATCTATATCTCTTTTCCTCTCTGTTGCGATAAGAGCCAGTTACCCTTCTTACTATCGTGAATGGATCAGTCCATTCATGATAAGTAGTCCTGGGTAATTTTCAAAAGAAAAAGATAATACTATTACGGTGACGTTTTTAGCTGACTATTCAATACTACTATCACGACTGACTCTGTCGAGTTAAGTGATGTGTCTTGACAGACCCCCACATCACAACAGTTTTTTTAACATTTTTTAGTCAATTCACCCCAATAAGAGGGTACGCAAATAATTTTTAGGGAGTAATGGAATTGAAAGAGAAGGAAATTATTTTAGCAGGAACCGGTGAGCGAATAGTAGTATACACGATGTCTTATTGCTGTAATAGGAGGCGTGTGTAACTAGGCACGCGCGCCTGCATAGCGCAACTAATATTTTACCT
Source organism: Acanthosepion lycidas (assembly GCA_963932145.1). Taxonomy (NCBI): domain Eukaryota; kingdom Metazoa; phylum Mollusca; class Cephalopoda; order Sepiida; family Sepiidae; genus Acanthosepion; species Acanthosepion lycidas. The sequence goes on from OZ010587.1 coordinate 94,080,611, forward strand.
AGACCATCGGCTATTAATATATAATATTATTTTCGGATAATCCACATAGGCAAAAATTCCTACCTTCAAGAAATTAATTATTCAGCAATATTTTATTGAATTGGTATATTAACAAATAGCATCTTCAATATGATTTCCATCATTTGTGATGCAGAGTATGATGCACTTTGCATGATTCACATGAACTCGATGCAATATTCCATAATTCGGTTGTATACAGCTGAGAGATTAAATACTTCTGAACACGTTTGGCGCCAAAGGCGATACAATGTCTAAACGAAAATTAATCATCTAAAAATTCGGATAATGTTAGACTATTACGTCTACGCCTACTAGATGGAAACAAAAATTGTCTCGAGGAAAAATCAGTTAAAGAAGGATTTAGTTTCTGTTATGGTAAGAGCCAATTACACGCCTTACTGTCACAAACGGATCAGTCCATTCATGATAAGTAGTCTTGGACAATTTTCATAGGAGAACGATATAGTGACATAATAGTATTATATAGTATTATATAATATTATAGTTTAGCTGACTATTGAATACTACTATCACTTCTCACTCGGTCTTAAGTTAAGTGTTGTGTCTTACACCCCACATCACAACACTATCTACAAATAGCAATCTTAAACGGACTCATTAACCATGGTTGGCGCCAATTCTAGAAGTACAACTCGAAATTCAAAACAGTACAGAAATCAACTGAAATCCACTCTTGTTACATTTTACTGATAATAAAGTTAAGGAACCCGTGGAAAGCCATGCTCATCTACATAAAGCAGCTAAGATACTCCGTCGCTGTGACCACGGTTTGACTATTCCCGCCACAGCTTGCTTACCGTTTTGAACACGTGACATTAATTTTGATTCAAAAAGTGTCTTTCAGTTACCAAATGCAATTTTAACACAGGGATTGCCAGCTTGAGTAAATATCTGAAAAATGTGTTAGTGAAAGAAAAGTCTAAAAGCCACCGGAACTGGGCATCTCACCCGGAAGTGTGTCAGAATCATATACCTTTGAAAGATACCTGATGTTACGTAATGTTAACTTGTATAACATTGGCAATTTGCTTAAAAATAGGCTAATATAATGAAATCTACTTTCAAATATAGACCTATTAGCTATTGTTAGCTCACTCTGGTAAAGTTAGACTCCCACCATTTCTAATGTCCCAGTGGTGGCATCCTACTGGTTTGCACCTGTTCGAGCGAACCGATTTTCATAATTATAGAGGTATAGTGAATCGGTTGTTGGATTATCCGAAAATAATCTTGTATATTAATAGCCGATGGTTTAAGTAAAATGTTAGTTACGCTATGCAGGCGCGCGCACCTAGTGCCATATGCCGCCTATTACAGCAATAATTATGTCCGTAATTACGTTAAAAACGTAACGAAAAATTACCATCAAAACTATCCAAAGTGTTAAAGTATAATTAATGCCTCTGCTGTAAGTTCTGCGGAGGCTGAAAAAGGGTTTACTGTGATGAACTTAATTTATTCTGACAAAAGTAATTGTTTTCACGTTAAAAATTTGTCATAAATTCGATAATTCTTCCATTGGATCTTTGGGACTGCAGTGATTCAGTTCCAATGTGGCTAAGAAACCATAACACAGCTGACGACATTAGATACAAAAAGCATCATACTTCTGAACAGAAATATGATGAGAAAAGAATTTCAATCTGGAAATATCTTAATAAATAAATGATTCTAATAAATTATCAAAATGCTTTAATTCTTTTTTATAAGATAAAGGGATTTGTTTCGATTCTCAAATTGAAAAGAAAATAAGTAGAATAGGTTCCTAGAGATTACCTGGCTTTATAGAACCGGAAATTTGGCGTCCCATTATTGTGTGTGTATATATATATATATATATTGTCATCTACATACAGACTGTTTCGCTGCATCACAGGTCTTCAGTGTGGCTAGACATCCAACTGATTTAAACCGGATCGAAATCCGACTATTTTAATATCAGTCAGAGATTCTAACCACTAGGCTATCACACTGCAGTTAGGTAGTGAAATTTTAACGTTTTCTATGCGAAATGAGTCAGTGGCCCTAGAGAGTTTAATTCATTTCAGTTGAAGAGCAATATATATATATATATATATATATATATATATATATATATATATATATATATATATATATATATTCAAGCATGTTTCATTGAATATATATATATATATATATATATATATATATATATATATTATGCGTAAATTTGATAGGTCTTTATTATTGCAGCGATTCAGTTCCAATGTGGCTAAGAAACCATAACCCAGCTGACGACATTAGAGTAAAAAAAAAAATGTTTCTGAACAGAAATATGATGAGAACAAAATTTCAATCTGTAAATATCTTAATAAATAAATGCTTTGTATTAAATTTTCAAAATGGTTTAATTCTTTTTGATACTATAAAGTGATTTATTTCCATTCGCAGATTGTAAAGAAAATAAACAGAAAATGTCCCTAAAGATTATCTATCTTCATAGAAATAGGTTTCTAGAAATTTGGGATGGCCATTATTGGTTCCAGCTCGTACTAAAACTAGCTTTTACAATGCTGATTTTTCAAGATAGGTACCCGGTTTGACGATAGAAAAAAACATATTGTTTTATTAGACACACTTTCAATCCTGCAGATAAAATGACCGAAACAGTGAAATATTGATTTAATTATGTCGCAAGCGAATATTTAATAAGTGATCAATTGTCAAATTTATTTTGAAGACCAAATTACTGTTCTGAAAACACGTGGCGAATCAAACTGGGTAGACACATTTTCTGCGGGATCTAATTTAGACAGGCGTGCTGTAGACGTTTTATTTACTGGATACATGCATTTATATAGACTTCTTTGTTTTTTGATTTTTTCATTGTAAGTCAACGTATACAGCTTGGGAATTCGAGAGTCTTTTTAAAAATACATGGCTAATTAATGTTCGAACAAGGTTTCAACATATTAGGAAAACAAATGTACCCAGGTGGGCTTTAACCCACTCAGCCACAAAAGACTTCACAGCAATGAATAGTTGAATTACCGTTTTTAAGAAGTATAAATATCTCGTCTAACTTTTAAAAGTTCATGCCTATTAACTTAATTATCGTATGCAAAAAGTAAAAGGACTAATTTCTAAAGAAATAATTGTTTTTATTTCTAATACGATATTTCTTATTTCTATAAACGCTATATATATATATATATATATATATATATATATATATATATATATATATATATATATAAGGAGCCTATGTTGTAACCACATTAGACATACCAATTCGTTCACTAGCTCAGTCACTAAATCTACTTTCAGAATCTACCACAAAGCTAACGGTATAATTTACCTATTAGAATGCACACTATGCAAGAAACAATATCTGGAAATAGCTGAATGGCCCTATCACTAGAGAATTAATAATTATCGGAATCGGATCAAGTCGGCTCCCACGAAAGATTATTACCTGTAGAACAACATTTCCGCCTAGAAAAACATGATTTTAAAAGCCATACAAAATTCACTATAATTGAAAATAATAAAAATAGACAGAAAAGATAACGTTAGACAAATAATAGATGAACATGAAGACAAATGGATTTTGCGCCTCAAAACAATTCGTCCAGACGATTCGACGGAGTTACGCAAGTACCTTCTGAGGCGCATTACGGGAGTCCGGCTACGGCAAATGAAGGCCATCGAAAAACAATTCGTCCAGACGGGCTTAGCCACAAATTTAACAAAATAGATTGAAGTAATATATAACCCCATAAATCAAGCCCTACCCACATTTTTCACAGACATGTTAGCAGAGGTGTTGAGGTCTTGCAATTATACACACACTCACACAAATATATACACTTACAGACACCATACACACCCTCAAAGAATTAAAAGATAACATAAATTTAACACACACATTCCATTCCCAGCAACCAATAAAACTGTCAAAATGATTAAGGAGGGAATTTTTAGTCAGGAATCCCCAATCCTCTATCTTAAATACAACATGAAAGAGGCCGTTTGACCAACACAAGGCCTGACCAAAATTAACGATAAAAAACAAATGAAAACTACAGACAAATTCGAGATAAAATTCACTCTCTTCAAAAAAGTTATTGACTCCTGTAGTTTACTGTTACTAACAAGTACGGATTGTTTTCTCTTGATGATGGCCGAAACTAGTCGAGGAACCTAATTGAAATAATAAAACAAAATAATATTAATATAAAACTCAGTTTGTCTGAAAAATTTAATTTTTAATAATAATTTAATTTTTTAATAATTTTTATTGTTCAAAACACAGGCACACACACAAACACACGCACACACACAAACACACGCACACACACAAACACACGCACACACACGCACGCACTCACACGCTCGCACACACACACATATATTTTTTATACATTATTTTTACAGATAAAATTTATTTAAGTAAATACTATATTTTTAATTAAACAGTACTAATTACATTTACCTGCCTGAATAGTTGAGAAATTTCGTAGAAAATATGCAGTTTAATTAAAAACAGAGCATTTACTTAAATAAATTACATCGATAAAAATAACATTTAAATTGAATATATATCAATTTGTTGGAATTAATCCATTTCATTATATATATATATATATATATATATATATATATATATATATATATATATATATATATATATATATCAAGGACTTGTGGCCACAGATATGAAACATAGATTGATTTGAACAAAATAAACGTCATTTTTTTCTTTTATACCTTTAGGATACTTTCGACCAATTCTTTTTCAAAAGGTATTCGTTGGCGATATACAAACACAATTAAGACACATTAATAACCTCCAAGTAAACACAGGGTGGTTTTCGACTGTGAAGAATTCTTAAAGACTTGTTTTATTGCCCAATGCTGTGTAGACGCAGGTTGTTTCAACTTTCGGTATGTAGCAGTCAATTCTAAATTAGCATGAGGGTCACTCGTTTGTTGTTCTTACAGGGAGCCAGGTAAATTTTGACCTTCAGTCAACCGTAATAAACGTATAAAATTCTCTTTTTGTTTGCATAGTGTCGGCTGGTAAAATTTGATATACATACCTCGAAGACTCTAAAATGTTATACCGAAAGAGCACTGTGTATAACGGGAAGTCTTTTACTTTGTGCTTGTTGACTTAAGTTTAAATAAATTTAAGGGTAAATGACGCCGTGTTGCCGTGTAGACTAAATTACATTTGATAATCGTGTATATTCGTGGCTATGCTGTCTTCAGCGTTTAACGTGTGTAGTAGTGAGGCAGATTTGATTTTTCATACGGCCGCACGGATATTAATGAACGCGAGGCTGCGCGGTTGTATTATCTTTTAAAACTGAAATAATAAACAATCTATTTCAATTCAAAAATACTTTATTAAAGACATTTAAAAAAAAAAGAACGTTAAACATAAAAATGTCTTTAATAAATAAATTTTCGGACTTTGTCCATTTCTTAATGTATGACGTCATTTGTTTACTTTTGATACGCCATGAGCAGTTATGAATGTACGAGATTCATGGAAGATTGAAGTTTATAAGCAGTAAATTCGACCTTGCCAACCGAACAATCCTTTGCGGCCGAGCGGTTAGGCACGTCAGGCTAAATGACGTTTCCGTATAGGATGCAAGTTCGAATCCTGTCAAGGGACGAATATTTTCTATGAAAATTTCTCGGACATTCAGGCCGGTAAATGTTATTTAATACTGTTTATTATAAACAGAGCATTTACTTAAATACTTGTATCTTTAATTACAAAAACAAAAAAAACGTTAAACATAAAAATGTCTTTAAGATATATATATATATATAGTTTATGCAACACTAGGTAATCCGCATGGAATGTAATTTATTAAGGTTGCTGTAGCTTCTTCCTTTAATGTCGGTCTTCACCCCTTACCCATCTATATCTAGAGACAAGACGCGTTAGGCTTAAGCAACGTCTAGCCCACAGACAGTGGGGTTAAGAATAAGGAATTGAAATGTTACACCTAACCCACTCATATCTTATCTTCTCTCCCACCTTACTTCCTCACTTCGTTAATTTTACATATGCTTGATGAGGTCCATCAAAAACGTGTGAATTTCTTTTCATTTTTCATTTCAACCTCTGGAAGTAAAGTCTGATGATCCAGAGCTCTGTTAAATGGGTTGTGGTGAAATAACTTATTACATGGAACCTTAATGTGGTCTCTTTTTATTCAAAATATATATACATATATATATACATATATTTTTATATATATATATATATATATATATATATATATATATATATATATATATATATATATATATATATATATATATATATATATGAGTGTCTGTGTGTGTGGTGGGGTTAAATAAATGAGTAAAATAGGTTGCCAACTCTTCAGTCGCGAGCCAAGCAATTTCTTAAAATTTTAGATAAATCGAGAATCCTTTCCATAGGCAATAAATGTATTTGAATTTCATTGTTGCTAAAATATTATCTTATGTATGACAATATTCCGTGTGAGTGACGATTGCTTCTCTTGAGACTAAACATTTTAATTTTTCACTTTAGTTGTACTGGAAGAAGCGTTCAAAATAAAATTTATCAGAATTTTAATTTAAGGCATTGAATAAGATTTGAAAAAACCGTGAAAATTTCACAGGTTTCCTATTTTAATATTCTGATGAATTTTAATTAAGTTAATGATTGAATAAACTCATTGCCAGTTCCCTGACAATAATATATCCGTAGATATTCCCTTATGACATCGTTAAATTTTTTATCTTAACAACTTTAGCAAAAATATGAATAAATATGAATGCAGCTCATTTTAAGAAGTGAGAGTTTTTTTTTCCATTTCATTGAAACAGAAAACATTAAACATATTCTTTGTTTGTTTGTTTCTTTCTTTCAGTCATTCATTCCTTTTAAGGGGTCAAAACGGAATAGTCCATTTTTTATCAGATATTGGCTAGACGTAACTAAAGAAATAACTAACGAAAGGCGGGAAAATCAGAATTACAATATAGATGATTAGGTAAATAAAGCAACATTGGCATAAAATTAACGTTGACATTGTTCATAATAAACCTAATTCTATTTTTTTCTTCTTTTTATCTAGTAAATAATGTTTAACGTCATTCTCACATTTATAAGCTTGCACACATGCTAATGCAAAATTCCACTTTATTTTTTTTTAAATCTTTCTTTAAGCGTCGAACGCCAATGCTTTTTTTTTTTATTGAAAGCTGGGAAATCTCACAAAGTTTTCTTCAATGAATTCCACCAAGCGCCATCTCATTTCAAAGTATGGGAAGCAAAGAAGCACGTAATAAGATAGAAAGAGAAATAGAAAAACATATCACAGATGCGTAGGAAAATTTCACCTTTCACCTTTAATCCTAATAAAATCTTCACGCTGAAGGGCCAGTTAGAGAACAGAGATACAAAAAGAAGAGAGAAAAATAAAGCCGTATGTTCTTTTGTACATCCATGTCAAAGGAACCACAGTTGTAATGGCGGACATAAGCTCAGTTTCATTTTGCGCATGCGCGCGTCGATGCTCAAAAGCATTGTAACGTAATGGCGAGTGTGCCGCTTACATTATGGACAGCCGCAACGGTCATGAACTTTGCCGCCGCTCGACTGAGAAGGAATTGTCTAAGGGAACGGTCAGGCTGTACATTCAAATGCAGAAGGTCAGAAAGCGGGCGAGACTTAGGTTTGGAGGCATGATGTGGAGATGGCGAAGTGAAAAGTATTTTGTGTGCCAGACCCTCGACTAATGGTTGCAGATGAGATTCATATTTTTGATCTTGCTTAGTAGGTGATTGAGAGAAAAGAAAATGGACAAAGGAAGGAAGGAGGGATTCGAGAAAACAAAGAAATAAAGAATAATAAAAAACAAAAATGAAGAGAAAAAATAAATTATTGCAAAATGCTTTATATAACCAGATATATGGACGGATAAAAATGTGAGAAAGGAAGAAAGAAAGAAAGAATGAATGAAATAGGAACGATATAAAAAAAAGTGGTCAAAGAAAGCAAGAACGTTTGGAGCGAAATATAAGAAAATAAAAAAGGAAAAAGAAAGAAGAAAAGAAAGAAATGAAGAAAGGAAGCGAATAAGGAAGAAATGAATGAAGAAAGGAAATAAGGAAGAAGGAAATGAAGGAAGGAAGGAAGAAAATGATGAAGAAAGAAATGAAAGATGAAATAAGGAAGAAAGAGATGAAAAAATCTGAGGAAACAAAAAAAAATTCAAAATGTTAAGAAGAAAAAAGATACTATTTCAAAGAACTTCATTGATAGATATTAACAGACTGAAATAGATAGATAGATAGATAGATAGATAGATATTAAAAGACGAATCAGTCAGTTACGTGCCATGGGTGATACACGCTTAGGCGATCATCTATCGTTCGATACATGACTGATGAGGCAGGTTTTTTCCCGCCGTAGGTTATTTCTTTCTGCAGTAAACCAGTTGCTATCCAAGTCTACAGAACCCAGTCTGTTCTGCTATTTATCCATAGGGAGAGAAGAAGAGGGTTGTTACCTTTCCCAAGGGTATTAGCACGTAAATGAATGTAATGGATTCGACTAGAATTCGAACTCGGCTCTCTCTCTCTCTCTCTCTTTCTTTCTGCTCTCTGCCTGTCTCACTTTATATATATATATATATATATATATATATTGAGAGAGAGAGAGAGAGAGAGAGGGAGAGAGATTGGGGGGAGAGGGAGAGGGAGAGAGAGTGGAGGGAGGGAGATAATAAAAAGTTGCCAAAGAAAGAAAAATGATCAAGAACGATCAAAATAAAAGGTAATCAAAGAAATCAAGAAAAAATATATAACAAAGAAGAAGACAGGGAAGAGATGGAAAGAAGAAAGTGGTTAGGAAACGAACGAAAGAAAGAAAGAAAGAAAGAAAGAAAGAAAGAAAGAAAGAAAGAAAGAATGAAAGAAAGGATTCAGTGGATAAAAGCGGTGTTTCAATTAATCCAAATAGTGATTTGATCCAAAGAGTTGTGAGTTCAATACCTGTCCACCGTAGAGGGAAGAAAAACTTGCAGAGTTGAATTACTAGAAGTGAATTAACTGGAACTAAGATATCCAAAAAGACATCTCACGTGGAATTAGAACAATTTATCCCCGTAGAAGCGTTCCGTTCGAAATTCTAACGTATATAACCTGCAGAAGGCCGGAGAGTACAACGGTCAAAATGTCGTGAAAATAGCAAAAAAAGATGAGGACAATTGTCCAAATGATGTAAATAGTGTAAATAACTGCAAAACCGCATCTGAGAAACGTAAACAGATGAGAAGGAAGAGATTGCTGCCTCACTGAGGTCACTGTCTTGTTTTCTCCTGTAATCGTGTCTGAAATAAAAAAAATAAAATAAAATAAAATTTAAGGAGTTAATTACCAAGTTAGGTAGATCTTTCCCATTTGAAAAATATGCGAATTAAACTCTTTCCACGTCGGTTTTATCCGCTATTTGGCCTTGTGCTTCATTCTCAATCAGTGTTCCACACATACGCTTGTGATCGATTGAGTCAAGTCGGGAGGAGACATGTAGTTGATTCTATTGTGTCGGTCATAGTTCACTGGTTTAGAGGTGTGTCCGGTAGATAATACCATTAATGAAGGGAGTCCGTTCCTCGCTGAATAATAGTAAATGCTAACCTGGCCGCCGGTCTCGTAAAGCACCTCCAATCTGTGGTTGAGTGGGGCAGGAAATGTCTTGTAACTTTAATGCCTCCAAAACGAAACTGCTCTCAGTTACGCACCACAGAGAACAATCCCTGCATCTTGCATGGCTGATGATCAACTCCACGAGAGCGTCTCTCTGTGCCTTCTTGGTCTCACGTTTTCTACAGACCTGAGGCGGACACAACTACATTAAATCAAATGCTTCATCTACCGCGAGGAAAGTTGGTTTTCTGTGTCGCGCCAGAAGGTTTTTCTTGCCTGAATCCATCCATCAAATCTAAAAATCTATCATTCGTCCTTGCATTGAACATTGTTGCCATATACGGTCTGGTGTCCCCGCTGTTCATCTCGAGAAAATACAGAGATGGATATGCAATGTGATAGGTCCTGATCTGTCATCTTGTCTACAGTCACTTTCTCATAGACGTGATATATCTTCCCTCTGTCTTTTCTAGAAATATTTTCATGACAAATGCTCTGACGAACCACTTTCACTGGTGCCCAGTCTGCATGAATTTAAGCATGTTGGCATCTCGGTCCCACCATTTTGCTGTCGAAATAGTTAAATGTAACCGCATCTTCTATTCCAATAGATTCTTCTCTCGCACTTCCCGACAGTGGAACTCCCTTCTATCCTACTGGCTTCCCGGATAGCTATAATCTTCAAATATTCAAATGTAATGTCAATCGAGATCTTCTTATGCCTTGATCCTGATCCCAATGATTTATTTTTATATCTTTTCCTCAAACACCCCTCTTTACTCTTGCTCTCAATCTCTGTAATTCCCTGCGTTCTAGTGGCACACCTGCCTTGCTTGGGGTGAAATGCTTATTAAAAAAAGAAAGAGACAAGAAGAAGATAGGATATAATCGGAAATAAGCATTTATTATTCAAAAGAAATATTTGTTTGGCTGCTTGTTTCAGAGTATGGATATCTGGCTGGCAGACATCTGCTCAGGCGCCTTTCTGTTTGTTAAACACCGATAGAGCCAATCCTGTGCTTCGTAGAGTAACTATGCTGAGCCAACCTTTGTTACAGTTTCTAGGGAAAAAAACATCGCATAATCTGGTGTGATCAACAATTCTGTAATGGCCAATACGTTGAAACTCTCAGTCAAGATGACTTCCGAATTCGTGCCGTCACAACTATCGACTGATTTCGAATAGTTTCAGAAATACAATTTCCTTCAAGCTCTGGTGTGATGTTCAGTTTCTTCCCCACGATACACCATCTTGGAATCGTCTCGAAAAGTTATCCCTCCCTGACAATTTGAGCACGATGAGAATCCAACCCGTCTCTCATATTTAACCATAGGCGGCTTTCGAACAGTTTTGTAAAAAAAAATTCCTTCAACCTCTCCTTTGATTTCAGCTTCTTCCCAATAGCACTACACACTGTAATCGTCTCGAAAAGTCAACTCATTGACAACTCGACCAAGGTGAGATAAGGACTTATCCCTCATGATCGCTAAACCCTCGGCCATGCGTCCGCTAAAATCAACAGCAACTTGTTACATAAATAAAACTAATTTTTTATACTGTTGTATCTCCAATACAAAGCTCAAGGGCCACTTAAAGTACAGGGTTAGTGAATGAGGATGCCGTAAGGGCCTACATAGAAGTAGCAAGGGAAGCATATTATGAGGATATGTAGGACAGATAACGGTACTGTAGACTTTAAGGGATTAAGATTATATTGACCGGGTAAGCATCCTTTCATATGTCTGATACAAAATGCAAAAGTTCTGAAGAAGAATCTGTTTGAATGGAACTTCCTCCTTACCAATGGAATACAAAGGGAATGAAATGAGTAGACTCTAAGTATATGGCATGATGGCTCCTAGCTGTGAATGTCTGAACTGGTGGGACCAAGGAATGTAGTTCACCTGATTTGTTTTTCAGGTACAAGATCTTCAATGTTTTATTTAATGCCGACAAGATTGTTATTGCTGATAATAATTTGTTTTCTTCCTAAATGTATTGCTGGTATTAAAACCTATTTTCATACTTTCACAGTGTTTTGACCCCAGGTTGGGGTTAAATATTTGCTCATAGCTGGGACCCTAACAGGTACTACCACCCCGAGTCAGGGTGAACCTAGAAACACCAGCAATTAACAGGTGGTTCCCGCTCCTCAAAACCACATGATCAGAGGCCTTGCTGCCGGTTGTAGTTTATCGTCAAACCCAGGATGGTTCATTGAAGTGGAGAAGGTCTTACCACAACCCTGCAAAAGGGCAGTTAGCTTATTTAGAAGCCCTAGCAAACAGGACATATTTCGCCTGAATATCTGTCATAAAACAGCGAAACCCTAACGAGAGGCGATCGATGTTTCAAGAATGTCCTACAACAAACCGATACTTTATTTTCAATCCACTGATGAGAATATTATGAAACAAAAATGAATATTATGAAATAAAACTAGAAAAAGATATTTCTTCAATGTATATGATTCTCTTTTTTTTTTTCACAGTCTTCCCTACTTAACCCTGAAGAAAGGCTGTCCTGTGTATGCCTATAGAATTCACCCACGTCCTGGGTAAAGCGATAAACTTCATACTTGATCAGAAGGTTTTGATGAGCGTGGAGCCACCTCTTAACTCTTAGTGTTTTCAGGTCCATCCTTACCCGGGGTGGTAGCACCTATCAGGGTCACAGCTAAGAGCAAATTAGTCAACCCCACAAAAGGGATCAAAACACTATTAAAGTATAAAAATACGTATTAATACTAACAATATTTTTTTGGAAAATAAATTATTACCTGCAATATATTTTTGAAACAAAAAGATATTACCAGCAATACATTTTTGGAAAAAAATTATTACCAGAAATACATTTTTTTTTTAAGATATTGATTTTTGAAAAAAAAAATACCAGCAATACATTTTTGGAAAAATTTACCAGCAATAAAAATCTTGTCGGCATTAAATAACTCATTGAGGTTGATATGCCGTAAACCAAACCAAATCAAACCAAACCCGAAGAACCATTATTTTTAGTTAATATAACTCAGTTACTCGGATGCGTGTTGTAGCGTAATGGTTAACGATATTATCGCAGTGAGAAATCGGAGAGCTGAGTTCGAATTCCAGTTGGGTTCGTTGTATTCCCTAACGCGCAAATACACTTTTATGTGAAGTTAAATTAATACAAATATAATGTGCGGATGGTGTAATAGGATAGGCGCTAGGAATAAATAGAGCCGAGTTCAAATTCTAGTCGAATTTGTTGCTTTCACTTACGCGCACATAAACTTATGGAAAGGTATGCATCCATCACTTCTCTCCCAAGATATGAGGTGAATCGCAGGTCCTATAGCCTTGGTCGGTAACCAGTCTACCACAGAAAGCAACGGCAACCTATGGCGGGATAAATCTTCTGTCTAGCCAGTTATGAATCGAAAGAGACATGGTCGTCCAAGTGTGTATCACGTATTACATTTAACTGACTAAATATGTTACTCGGCACAGGTGATGCGACCAAAAAAAATAGCGTTGCACTGATGTTGTGTGACTTTAGAGAAGTTATACATCGGCAAGTTGAACACCAACGGCATATTCACTAGATTGTTCCAGATGCACCTGATATATGCACGCGTGGGAAAAACCGTATGTATATATTTTTAAAATCAAGTAAATCTATAGAAAACTATTGTGGCTTCCAGGATGAAATCCGGTACCAATAAATAACAAACGCCAAGAATGAATATAGGAAAAATAATGTATTAACGTAATAATACAAACTGGTAGTGCAGGTTAGTAGTTCCAGGAATGCGGGTTAGTAGCAAAATATCTATACCGTCTTTGGTATTGAAGTATCGCTCTATGACTTCTTACTGAGTCTACGTGCTCGCTCACGGTGACTCTTGGTCGCTACGTTCGTTCTGTCTGTCTGTTAACTTCAACCTCTGTTGCTCTCGTCTCTGTTCCCCCGGGTCTTCATGTAGCAGTAGTATATGTATATACTGGGTGAGTCCATTTGTGCAAAAAGGGGAGGACCCCTCAACAAAAAGTAATCGAGAAGCAACAAGGTGAATTCTGTCAGACGTCAGTCACTTGGATGTAAATTTGTTCGGATGGAAACCTGGGACTGCACACACACACACACACACACTTTTTTGAAAATAATTGATGAAATCTGGAATTGCATAAAAAGTCACGCATGTTTTTAGCATTCTGCACGAGAAAATTCTCTTAAAAATATATTAACACTTAACAGATATAGGCCCGATTTGCACTGAAGCCACTGACAGACACGAGTCCGGTTTAGGCCCGACTTCACAGCTACCCACTCAGAAACTACTACTTTTAGGAGCAGGGTATCTTTCTTACCCATCAGCCGGCGTATTCTTCGCTGCATGTTAAGTTTAATTTATTATATCTATTGCTCGCCTCTATTGATTTCGGGATCATCGAATAAATTTGAACTCCATAATAATTTAGAATGCTGCATAGAAGCTAGCAGGGCTATATATGGTTTTGAATTCGGAGTTTTCCTTCTCCTAGAGTGGTTGTCATCCCTGGTATTTAAGGAGGAATCGAAGGATTTATACTTTTCCCAAGAGTATCAGACAGGAAGTGAATACAACGACCTCAACCGGAAATCGTACTTTATTTTACTTTCCAAACCGCTATTACCTACATCACTAGCACGTCCAATGATAATAACCCGGACATATTAGCTGATAAAATCAAATTCACTATTATGCCGTCGCCTCCATCTGTCTTTTTTACAAATACTTTCATGGTAACTGCTCCGGTGATGTACTTTCGCTGGTTCCCAGACTTCATGAATTTAAGTGTTTAACTAGGCTGGCATCTCGCTCTCACCTTTTCACTGTTGAAACTGTTAAATGTAGCCGTCTCTTCTACTCCAATAGCTTCATGTCTCGCACTTCTCGCCTGTGGAACTCCCTCCCCTTTCCTGTTCTCCTGATAGCTATAATCTCCAACTATTCAAATGTAATGTTAATCGACGTCTCCAGATGCCCTGATCTATCCCCTATCCTTCTCTTCATCCTTTCCTCTGTCACTCTGCTTCTTCTCGCTCCAATTCTCTGTAACTCCTTGCCTGCCAGTGGCTTCCCGCCTTGCTTGAGGTGAAACGCTTAAAAAAATAGCAAGTCGATTCGTATTGTTGATTGATCGAATCACTTTCTACGGCTTATCAACAGGTTATTTAAAGCAACAAAATATTTTTAGATCGTAAGATTTTTTCGATAATAATGGTTTAGTGATACAAATCTTACTAACTAACCCATAGCTGGGGAAGAACAGGTTGATTCAGAACTTTTCCAAAAGTATTTGAGCGTAAGTCAATATAACGAACCCAACCACAAGTGGAACTCTTCTATACAATTTCCGATTCCATTATCCATTACACCAAACGCACGTCCAATTTTACAGTACCTGGAATTGCCATGCTGTCACCCATCTAGGAACTGACTAGACTCGACTTTGCTTTACTTCATTGATCTACAAGAACCGGTGTTTCACATTGATGTAATCTTTGTATTGTTGAATATTTCTTGAATAGACTGACTTAATACATTTCTTCCACCCGAGATTCAAATTTAGTAGTATGGAAAGATGTAAGGAGACGGACAACGCTAAGTAAGTTTGATATTAGGAAAAAAAAATCACGCGTTACAAGCCGCGTGTACATTTTAGAAGTAAGAAAAAGTTAAGTAAAATAAAAATAAAAAAAACGAAGAAAAACTAAACGATCCAAAAGGGGGAGATCTATTCAGACGTGAAAAGTAAAGAAATCGAAAATATCTGAAACATTATTTCTGTTCCCGCTATGAAGATATCCCACTGTGTCTTATTCCCCCTTTTCGCTGTTGTAAAACCAGTCTTCCTGTCTCTGAAACAGCTGCCATTTTATGGTCGATGACACAAACCAGGAATTCTGCCACACAGAAATGGGTTTGCGCCTGAAATATTTTCTTTTTTGCCAAACTTCATTGTATGCAACATTTTAAATTTCTTATTATGACAGAAAGCATTGTCAACTATTCTAAGATCATTTTTCTTTATATATTTTTTTTTTTTTTTACCAAATTCGATCTTCTGCAAAAGTAGCTGAAGCAGTAAAAACAAAACCGTACAGCTAAGACAGACTCCTCGAGAGAAAAGGAATGCAAGTTCGAAACGCGCCCCAAAATTAGTATCTATTCCTCATGAGAGCAGTTTACTCTCGAGCGTAGAATGGTGATCTGTGTCGTTGCAATGAAAGACATGTGAAATTAAGATGAAAGAAATCCGCATACAATATGTTTCATTTTTTAATTATTCCAGACAATACTACAGTAGAATCCCTCCTATCCGGAATCGCTCATATCCGGAATCTCTCACATCCGGAGTACCTCTTATCCAGAATTCTGCATATCCGGACATGATTTTGATGCGTATATTTTAATTATTTGGGTGATATATAACTAATTTGAGGTTTTTTTTTTTTTTTTCAGGAAATTTACTTTCAATAATTGCTTATGCTTATTTCACCCTAATGGCTTGTATTGGTGTAAAAGATGATGGGAATAAGAGGAAAAGAACAATTTTGGAGTTATCGCAAAAAGTGGAAAATTTAAACAGGCTAGATGCTGGTGAAAGGTCATTGTAACTAATGGATGCGTTCAAAATGAGTCAATATTGTACGATATAAAACCTTCGAAAGAAACAATACTCCAGCATTAACACTGTCACAATGAACAAGGAAATTAGAAACATGAGGGTGATGAAACCTGGACTGAAAGTGAAAAAGCTATTAAAAACGTTATCAGTTTTATGGAAACTAAGCCAGCATTCAGCTATGACGAATGCAATAAAGCACGCAGAGTTAAAAAGTGTCTTTCATTTAAAAAAATTCAAGAACAAAAGCAAAGCAAAATGCGAAAAAAAAGTTGAGAATGACATTAGAAGAGAAAGAATAATCGATTAAAAAAATCCTCGTTACATTATTTGTTTTGTATGCATGGCATATTTAATTTAATGAATTTTCATTAAGATTACATATTTTCTTTTTCCTTAAAATCAATTCCGTTATATTTCACTCACCATTAGCTTATTTTGTTTACTATAAAACAGAAAATAAATGCTAAACTTGATTTCAGTTCTTTTATTGTAATCTAAACATGACCCCTCATATCGGGACTTTATAACTAATTCCTCATATCCGGAAGGCCTTCTTAGGCGATTGTCAAGGATTCTACTGTTACCAAGAGCTATATAATGAAGGCCTGAATCGTTAAGATAAAAAGCTTCTGGAATTAAGAGAAAAAGATACCAATAAATATTAATAGCTGTTGACAATGCTTCATTGAATAAACATTCGAGGTAATATTACAAATAATTGCCTAAAGAATGAAAGTCTTTGTAAGCTAAGATGAAACACCTAAAATTAAGATGAAATCAATAAGAATAATGTTTGACAGTGCTTGATGTCAAAGATTCATAATAATATGAATACAAGTAGTTATAGAACGAAGGTTGGCGATAAAAAGAATTTAAAATTAAGATAAAAGAAATACGAGTAAAAGGGAATTGAATGGTTGACAATGTTTCATTTATTAATTATTCAGTATTACTACAAATATTAATAGAATGACGGTCTGCGTCGTGGCGATGAAAAGCAGCTGGAATTCAGATGAAAGATATACAAATAATAAAATACATAGCTGAAATTGCTTCATCTGTTGCGGGCCGGTGTATACGTTGAGAGATAAACATGTGCGTCTCATGAAATGTACACAAGAAACTTGGCAGCCTCGAGATATGAGTCCACGTAAAGATATGAAACGTCAAGAACCAATATATATATATATGTGTACAAACAAATGATAATGTATACATTAATAAAACAAGGGTATACATAAACAAAAGACTACTGTTGCTTATTACTGAACAATGAACATGAATGAAGAAAATATGTGTGTGTGTGTGTGTGTATGTGTGTACTTGCTTTGGTGTAGGAGTAAGTCCTAGAGAAAATAAAGAGAAACTATTTTTAAACATTTTGCATATATATATATATATATATATATATATATATATATATATATATATATATATATATATATATAAGGCAATTTTATGTTTATAGATTCTTTTTGTCGATACAAATATTTAAGTAAATGCTCTGTTTATAATAAACAGTATTAAACAACATTCATTTACCAGCCTGAATGTCCGAGAAATTTTCACAGAAAATACTCGTCCTTTTTTTCATTTTCTCTAAAACTTCGTTGTTCCTCACATATTCAGTCCAATTTTTTAATATTTTTTAATAATTTTTTTATATTTTTTTTGTTGTTCAATATATATATATATATATATATATATATATATATATATATAGTAAATATTATAGGACAGTAAATGCGATATCGAAGTTCGAAGATGTATTGGTATAGCATAAGGTAAACAAAATATTAAGAAATAAGGAATTTTCGTTAGAAGCAAAGAAAATAGTACTGAGCTGTCATGTAATGTCAGTCTTATATAGCAGTGAATGCTGGACAACCTTTTATGGAACAGTCTTTAAGGAGATATATATATATATATATATATATATATATATATATATATATATATATATATATATATATATATATATATAAAGTACGAAGAAAACTGAAATAAATTATAACTAATATAAAGTTTTTTTTCGTGTTATTATTATTATTATTATTATTATTATTATTGTTGTTGTTTCTCTGTTTTCTACATTGAGAGCTCTTGCTGGATTAATAATTTAATATCCTCCTTGGAATTATCCCTGCCAGTCACAAACTGTTAATAATTTTAAACATATATATATATATATATATATATATATATATATATATATATATATATATATATATGAAGAAATACAGTTTTAAGTTTTGCTACATTTATGGGATAAAGTGCTCAATATCAGAGATAGAGCGTATGTAAATATAAATGTAAAAGTGAAGATTGAAGTCAACACTCAGAAGCGATAGGCTGTTTCATGCTGTGTCGCCTCTGAGTGTTGACTTCAATCTTCACTTTCATATATATATATATATATATATATATATATATATATATTATAACTATTTTTTAAAAAAATATGATTCCTTCGCTGCATAATAGTTCTCATGCTTCAAAAACGAGACACGAAAACCTCAATCTCATTATTAAAATTAAATTCAGTTAAAGTGTCAAGCCCTGTTTCCAATCTTGAAATTTATGAATCTTTATAAGCATGTTCATTTGCAAAATTAATTACTATGGAAACGACTGGGGTGACCATTTTGGTAAGGGGCCTAAGAGATAATTTTTATCCACATATCAGTCACCTTCAGAAAGAGGTCAAGCCGAGATAGGGTGGGGGTATCCATTTCAAGGCGAATGATGGCATTCATGTGCGCACATCGTCTAGTCAGTCACAGCGACAGATAACTGTTGGCACCATAATATGTCGTTATATATATATATATATATATATATATATATATATATATATATATATATATATATATAATGTTACACACCAATAAGTCTTTTTGTGTGTGTTAAGCGAGACTGGGGAAACTAACCTCTGTTCAGAGACAATACATTTTCTGTGTTCCCACATCTATAAAAAAAAATAAAATTATTATGACAATGTTGAAATGCAAGCAAGACGGAAAATAATAAAAACTTGTCAAATCCCTTCAGTGTCTAAGCGATCTTGGCTCTCCACAATGTCCAAACCTCAAAATAATTTCTCACCTTTTACTATACCTCTTAGTCCCCGTTCTACCACCTATTCACATCAACTCGTAAAGTAGGTGACGCGCACTTCCTCTTGCTTCTGCTGTCTTCAGTATATCTTGCGTGTGTTAAATTCTCTTGGCCCTCTGTCCTAATTATATGTTCCTAAAATTTCAACTGTCTTTTTTTTTTTCTGATAGTGTGAAGCACTTGTCTTTATTTTGATATATTTTATTTCTTTTCTTCTTTATTTTAGAATTATAAGCAGCGAAGCATCATTTTCTGCAAAAGTCAGGTGTGCCCACTGCCGATAATCTTCAATAAATTGATCAATTAAAAAATAGCGGATCTCTATTCCATACTTGTCAACCGTCAAGATAATTCGGAAGCCTTTACTGTTATGGTCTTGGCAAATGTTGGTAAAGGGATGGCTGTGGCATGTTGATTGTTGTCAGCGTTCAGATGAGAACATCGTTGACTTCTGACTGTATCCTGTTATTGACAGTACAACCCGTATACCCACAGCGATTTTCTTAAGAAGCGAATAAAGAAATATAGCAAAGGAAATAATAATAATAGTAAAAGAAAGCGGGCAAAAAAGGTGAGAAAGACAACTGAAAGAAACTGTAATAATGGCGGATAAGCCAAAGCAAAGGATTATGGGATTGCTTTAGCGTTCCCGCAAGAAGATGACAACGGGAAATATGTGAAAAAAATCTTTAAATAATGTAAAAACAATAACAAAAATGTGAAAAAAATGAAATGTATTTAAGAGTTAAGATGAAAGAGAAGCAACCCAGACAGCCGAAGAAAAAAAAATATATTAAATGCATTTTCTTCATGTGTAACTTTTCTCAAAGAATTTTTCTCATTTTTCTTGTCTTGAGCTGACGGGACGGAAAAAGGAAAGAAGGAAACATCAAAAGAATGACAATAAGTATTACACAAATACATACATACATGCACATAAACGCATATACACACGCATATATATATATATATATATATATATATATATATATGTATGTATGCATGTATGTATACGCGCATGTGTACGCATGGGTGTCAGATTTACAGTTTAGAAGTGTGTATAAATGTACATATATATTCACTTCTCCTTCTACCGATACATAGACAGAGAGAGAGAGAGAGAGAATGAGAAAAATAGAGAGAATTTCTGAATGCATAATATATCTATAAATATATGTATATATATATATATATATATATATATATATATATATATATATATATATATTGAACAATAGAAAAATATTAAAAAAATAAAATCTTCAGACACACTGAGTTGTAGATTAATATCCTTTCGTTTTTTTTTTATTATTATTTCATTTAGATTCATACATATTAGGTTGGTGCAAAAATAATGTCGTTTTTTGACGTTCAACTTCAAAAGAAAAACGACATTATTTTTGCACCAACCTAATACGTACATATATATATATATGCATGTATGTATGTATGTATGTATGTATGTATGAATGTATGTATGTATGAATGTATGTATGAATGTATGTATGAATGTAAATACATACATGCTGAAATATACATTAGAAATATATATGTGGATATATACATATCTATATAATTTCTCGGGATGGAATAATATAAAACAATGATGTATACAGTGGCGTAGCTAGAGTAAACGTCACCCGGGGCGGGTCCGCTCAAATGTCACCCCAATGACCCCGATTCACCCTATGCTGAATGGTTAGCTGTAGCTAAATTTTCATACATGCTCTACCTCTACTTTACTCTACTGACCGGTACGTTACTGTTTACATGTATGATCCAAGACAAAATCCAGTACCACAAAATAATCAGTTCAAATCAAAAGATTTTTAAAATGCAACTGTTCACTTTCAGAACAACTTAATACAAAACACGGCAATACACAAAAGAATGACATTCGATACTATGGCCTTGGAATGAATGTTTTCTTGTTTTCATTGTGGCAAACTGGTCAATGACATCGTCAAAATCTGTTTGTCTTGTAAGCTCATTTTCAATAGACAGCACAGCCAAATCTGACAGTCTCGACTGGCTCATGGTTGACGTAATTTTCTTTTGCTAATTTTCCGGTGTCCAATTTTTCCTGGGTACCATTAAATTATCAATGATGTTTGAAAGTATTTTTCTTGACAAAAATCGTCTATTTAATTTTTAAGCATTTTTCGGAACATTGTAAATCAACTGCATTCTTTTAAAGGTTACCTAGAGAATGTACGCAAAGTTTATTTTTTTCTTTTTCTTTATACAAGTAAAATAAATTTGCATCGTATTTTGATGTTATTATGATTTTAGTTTTAGTGATAATTTAAAACAATAAATAATTATCATTAGTACCAATAATGGAAAATTAAGTTAAAAATTTAAAAGAATCGTTTTTGGAATCGGAAAATAGGCACAAATTTTTCCGATTCCGATACCATTTCCGATACCCCAAAAAGTTCCGATTTTTCCGATTCTCGAATCCGATTCCGATTAATCGTCCCAACACTAGTAGATATATTCAAAAGTATATCGTTCACTCAATGGAAAATTGTATCTCAGCGAATTGATACACAGGCAAGACTAAAATTGTTGCACTTTTGGCTTCGTATTTCGCTTTGTTGTTATTAATGATGTAGAGTTAAAACACCATATCATCCGACAAAATGTTACAACAATGTCTCTTGTTAGTAACCAAGACTGTAGCAACTGAAACACATGAGAGCTGAAAACATTACTATTTTTCCTACTCACAAATTTCTCAACAATTTATTAGAAAATTTCTGACGGGGGACAAAACTGGGGGGTCATAAATTATTTCTGGGGGGTCATATGCCCACCTGCGAAACCCTGTGTCTCCACCACTGTTTTCAGACTATTTTTGGCACCTTAACCTAGTTGAAAAATTTTGTTGGGTATGACATTGTGTCACCCCTCCTCTGCTGGCACCCGGGGCGGTCCGTCCCCCTCGCCCCACGTTAGCTCCGCCACTGGATGTATATTAAATATTCATCTTAATTTCAATTAAATAATACCGTTATATTTAATGCCCCCTACGTAGGTCGTATGTGGCTCAAGGCCGGTTTAACGTGGGTTCTCCGAGCCCGTAGGCTCGGCCAAAAATATTCCCTTTGAACCCGTATAAACGGTTTCAGGGCTTATCTACCTCCCCGGCCGAAACTTTGCTCTGCGGCAAACATCGGCCGGGTTCCTCTCCGCCGAGACGCGAGAGTTTGACAGTCATGACCGGTGTTTATTTTTCATCAAATTAAAACCATATATAGCAATGAAGATTCTAACAATCATTGATTATACACGCATCGTACAATTGGCGTAAGTAATTTGTGTACTTTATAGCTCTGTTACACTACATTGAGCACTGTTTGGATTTCGCCAAATACAAATAAATATTTATTTTCAAATCTGTATATGAACGTAATCTCACGCATGCATGGTTGTTCACTTCACTTTGTTTAATCTATCTATTTATCTATCTATCTATCTATCTATCTATCTATCTATCTATCTATCTATCTTAGAGTGTACAGCTTTTTAATTAGCAATGTTAATGTGATTAATGGCGAAATCACTTCGCTAAAGTCTTAATGAGACATTAACTTACTATTAATTCCTTGAATAATAAATTCCTTATATTCGAGTTGTTGTCGGATGGAAGACACATTGCGCCCTGAAGATGACAATTTGAAATTGTTGAAAGTACTTTGCATATGTCTCCATCCAACAACATCTAAGGATCTTATTATTTAAATAATTGATAGTAAGTTAATGTCTTCTTAAGCTTTGTTAGTGAAGTAATTTCGCCATTAATCACATTAACATTGCTAATTAATTATTTGTGTAAATTGTTTCTTTATGGTATTATATATAAATATCTGTGTGTTTAAGCGTGTGTGTGCGTATGTGTGTTAATTTAGAATTAAGTGAACAGCCAGATCAACTCTGACCAGAACAAATGATTTATTGCAAATATTTCTGCGAACAACAGATACTCTGATCTGAAAATCACGAGTTATAATATAGCTTGAAAATGTTTACCAATATCGGTGACCGTCTATAGCTCTGAGATGACGTATTACGATTACTTGCATTATTTATATTATTTGAACTTGTTATCCGTATCTTCATTGCCATATTCACAACGTTTCGGCTGTTGTACGTTCCGGCCTTCTTCAAGTGATTGGAATTGCGAACGAACCCTTTATTTTGTCCAGCGGGGTAGATTGTTCTAGTTCTACGTGCCATGGCTCTTCCGGATGTCTCAGTTATTTCACCTTAACTCAGCTCTCCAAGCTTTTGGTTCACCACTGCTGTGGCCTCGTATTGAACTCACAACTCTTTGGGTCTAGTCACTAGATCTAACCAACGTCTTGGGCAATGTGACCTTGAATATGACAATGAAGATGAGGTTAAAAGTTCGTATAATGTAAAAACTAATGCAATATTGGTGTTAATAATCTTTTTGTTTCGAAAACATTGACTTGAAAAAAGAACCCTGCTATTGTGCATCGACAGATTTTGTTCGCTTAATTATTTTAACGCAAGAACACAATTGCTAACAATTGCAGAAATCGAAATGACATTCACGAACGTTGTGACTAGAATAATTACTAACCATCATCGTATTTCCTTATCTGTTTTCCCGTTTCTTTATTCTTGTATATATTATACACTAGACTAGATACCTCCATTAGGTCACGTAAAAAAGCAGCATATCATGATTAAAAAACGCTCGATTGTGACGAGGTCATGACAGATTACTATGGATGATCAAAATTGACAATTTTTGCAAAGTAAGCGAACGCGGTTTTTCGTTTTTAACTAGCACTTTTTAAATATTAACATTTTTATTCAGCAATTATGTAATATCTATTTTTTATTTCATACTTTCTTAATTAGGTAATTATTTAAAGTTTTTTATTAATTAGATAATTGCTTAAATTTTTTTAAGGATTATGTCATGTATACATTTCCATACGTAGAAATTATGAACGTTTTTTTTTTAAATGAAATTTTTTTTAAAATTATTTTTAAAATATTTGGGGTCAAACGACTGTTATGTGCTTTCAAATTTCGATTCGTAAATTTACTTTTTCATTAACGTTATCATTGCATTACGTGCTTGAAAGCAATAAAGAATTTTAAATGATTTTTGAAGTATTAAGAAGTTAATGAAAAAAATTTTAAGAATTTGTAAAAATTACATTATTCACCGAAAAAAATTTATTTCTTCACAAAATAATCTCCTTAGTATAACGTATTTACAAAAACAGGTGAAAGCTTTTCTAATTAATTAATGTCATAGTTTTTTACATTTTTTTTTTATAATTCAGAGCAGATTTTCTATGATATGGGGTACTGTTTTACAAAAAAAAACAAAAAAAAAAACTGGTGATTTACTTTCTACAAAGAGTCCTGTTTATAACTAATAAAACAAATCCCGCGCTTGAAGATTTAATTTCTCGAAATTTCATGAAAATATGTAAGTGGGTGGAAACATGTTAATAAAAAATCTCTTTTTAACAAGATTTTCTAAAAACAAAAAAATTCAAAAATAATTTCATTCATTTGTGAATAAGTCCTGGAAGTTTCATTAAAATCCGACAATTATTTGATTTTTGCAAGAATTTTTAAACTTAGATATCGAAAATTTATGCCAAAAGTGGAGGTACCTACACTAGAGTCTCTCTGAAGGTAATGTATTCTACATTATTATTTTGTTTAAAATATTATTCCATCAAAGCACATTTTAAAATAGTTTGTATTTAGATATGTCAAAAAAAGCGACATTTAAGTTTTAAAATACATTTTAAAAATAAAAATAAATAATCTCTTTATTAAATCATTTATTATAGATTTAATTTCCATCTAATATGTTACATTTTATAAAGTGCGTTTTAAGTCGGATCAAAGTCAGCAGTAAATAAATAACTGTTACCAGTGAAAATTTACTTATTTCTCTATTGGATCATGTTATTTATTAGGTTGGTGCAAAAATAATGACGTAATAATGTCGTTTTTTGACGTTAAAAATACGTAAAAAAACGACATTATTACGTCATTATTTTTGCACCAACCTAATATATCATGACAATTATGTGTGAAAAATAATATCGCCCAAATATCTGCCAAGGATTCGGCGGCACACCTCAACTCGATGGTCAAATTTTTTTGATGACGTCTCTGCATAGTTGCTCCTCGATCTTACCAATATGTCTTATTATCTCATCCTTCATCTGTTGAATTGTTGTTGGCTTTTTGGCGTAGACCTTATTTTTGAGATGACCTCCAAAGGAAGAAATCTAAAGCCGTCAAGTCGCACGATCGTGGTGGCCAAGTGATTTCGTTATTTCGAGAGATGATACAACATGGGAACTTCTAATTCAAATTATGTTTGAACGTCCATTTTCGTAATAGGCTTCGATAACTTTATCACGTCGTTTGATTGTTGATTTTTCCATACCTAAATTGCCAAAGACTTAAGTTGTTAAATCTGAAAGAAAAAGAAAAAAAAAAGACGCTTAAACTTCAGTATCTGCCTATATTTCTGAGATGAGGTATTATGTAAATTATTTCCATTATTCGGACTATTGTCCTCATCTTTGTCGCCATATTTATTACAACGTTTCGGCCGTTGTACGCTCCGGCCTTCTTCAGTTACTTCGCTAGACTGTTCTAGTTCCACGTGTCATGTTTAATGGATGTTAGTTATCAGTTAACTCTTGTTAATTCCCCTCTCCACGTTCTCCACTGCCTTAACCGGGCAGTGAATTCACACTCTTTGGGTCCTGTCACAGGATCTAACTAACGTCTTTATCCAGAGGCATAGTGGATAAAGTAAATGTAAATAGTGTACGCTTAAACTTAATTTAATTTTTACAATCGGTTCAATTTATTGGAACACCCTCTATATTCAATAAACATCATACATTGCTATATTTAAAAAAGATAATTACCAATAAATTTTAAATTTTCTATAGTTACTGGTCGTATTTTCAGATAATATCGTGTATAAAAATCCATATTTACAAAAATTGGCACACAAAAAATTCAAAATTCATTTTAAAATAATGGGGGTGAATTGTATTAAGCTTTTCTATTTAAGATGACTAAATACAGTTTTATTTATTAAAAATATAATTTGACCGCTACAAAATAATCCGGAAAATTGTAAAAGATTTTAAAATTTAAAAATTATTCTAATAAAATTTTTGAAAGAAATTAAACAATTCTGCTAAAAATTCATTCGAAAAATTTTTCTTAAGACAATAGTGTCCAAAATATAGTTTATTCATAAAAGGAAATAATGTCTTAATTTTATTGCGTTTGTTATTTTACGATTCCGATCAGATTATCTCTGATTAGTAATCCTGTTTGATGAAACAATGATTTAAATTCCCCCGTAGATTTTTGCTTATGACAAATGTGAAAATTAAGCGCTACAAAAAACAATTTCACGATGTTTAATCAACTTAAATAAACCTAAGTTAAGACAATATTTTTATCAAGATTTTCTAAAAAGGAATCGTTTTATATATGTTATTGCTTTCATTTGTGAATAAATCCTGAAAATTTCATAAATATCCCACAATTATCTGCTTGAATTTCCAAATCAATATGTTTTTCATCGCAAAAAGACGCTCAATTTTCCCGTATTAATTTATGGTCTCCGGTTGACGTTACAAAAAAAAAAAAAACAAAAAAAAAAAAAAACAACTTTTTTTTCCATGAAAAATACTTTCTTCTTTCCTTTTAATAACACAAATATTTCAACGATAAAACTCTGCTTTTATTATGTTTAAATGTTTTTAATATATGCCATTTATCAGATATCTCCTGTTAATTTCCCTCTGAAAATTCTCCACTGCCTTAACCGAGTATTGAACTCACACTTTTTGGGTCCTGTCGCTGGATATAACCGACGCCTTTATCCATTGTGCCATGTGGCCTTGATGGAAATTGACAGGAGATAACTGATAAATTACATTCATTAAAAACATGGCACGTGGAACTAGAACAGTCTACCCCAGTGAGCGAAATAAATGGTTCAGTTCAATATTCCAAACACCTGAAGAAGGCTGCAGCGTACAACGGCCGAAACGTTGTAATAAATATAGTCCGAATAATGTAAATGATGTACAGAAGATAGCGATTGATGTTGCACTTAAATCTTTTGAAGTTTGTAGGTGGCACGGGTGCAGGATACCGGAATAAATTTCCACAAGTCAGAATAGCTCTTATGGTTTCCTCTAGCTAATTCAGCTGTAAAACGATGAGAACTAGTCGCCAGTTTAGTAGTCCGCGTAAATCTATGCGGTCGAGATGCCAATATGGCGAGCGCATTAAAGTAGCCACCATGAAAATATTTAAACAAAAGACAATGGGAAGTCAAATCATTCCTGTGGGAAAGTGGTTGAAGCTTTCGTCACTTATAAGCTCTATACTTAGCCTGAATTCAACAGTGTGAGCACTATCAAGGCTATTCTTGTTGACAACACGAAAGCCAATACAGGCTGTGAAGTTGGATTTATTGCACTTCTAGAAAGAAAACGTAACAGAAACCTTCACAATATTGGTTGCTCCTTACACCAAAATAAATTTCCGTTTAGTGCTCTTTTTAAACATGTAGATGGTACCACAAAAAGCCCTACCACATTCAATGGTCCACTAGGTAAATTATCTGCAAATAATTACCATAATTTATCCCAAATATCATTTTCAGCTGTTGGCAGTCCTCTTGATTCTATTTTTAAAATTGAAAATACAGATATTCTTAGTTGTGATCAAAAACTCCTTTATGAATGTGCAGTTGGTATTTCTAGAGATATGGTGGTCTCTAGATTTGCATCATGGAATATTGGTCCATTAAACCAGGCAAGGTGGTTAACTTTAGCCATCAGTCTGATGTGTTTATGGGCTAATATGGCTCTCCGCTTCTTCCATTTTTTTTTTAAATTTGGCCCCTTGTCTATCCCTCTTTGTCCATGTCCTGCTATCCTTTTACTCGGACTAGGCGAAATAAGTTCCTTGATTTCTTAAAACCTTCCTGCTTACTTACATTTTTTCCACGGTGTTCTCAACATTTGGCAGGAGAACCATATCTCTATTGCTTCCACTCAATTCTTTTTTCCTGTCCAGATGCCATTGCAATGGAGGAGATTATGTATTGGATCGAAGCTGAATGGATCATGGTCTTACCCTGCTGATTTGCGCATATACACAATTTGCTCGTTTGATGTGGGCAGAGGGTGGGTTTTATCTTCATCTTTTGGAGCGGCACGTTTGTACTTAAAACAGCACCAATAATAATAATAATAATAATAATAATAATAATAATAATAATAATAACAACAACAACAACAACAATAATCGTTTGTTTGTGAAAAACGTACATAAAACTGCTCGGTTTGTACGTCCTGGGAAATTGTCCGGGGAAATTGTCCGGAGATTTCGTGCTAAAAAGCGAAACATTCGTTCGATTTGCATTTCAAAGACCGTAAAAGGAATGGCTACTTTTGATGTTACGGTCGGTCAGGCTACGGACGCTAGCAACTTTACAGACAAATGTGAACAGACTAAAACCTTCCGACATCAATTAATAACTTGTTCAAAGTTTCAGAAACAGGAGTAAATCAATGTTAGAATAATTATTTCTCTCTCTTTCTAACTCCCCATATCACTCCCTCTTTATCTCTATCTCTCTCTATAAATT
This sequence comes from Acanthosepion lycidas, assembly GCA_963932145.1. Taxonomy (NCBI): domain Eukaryota; kingdom Metazoa; phylum Mollusca; class Cephalopoda; order Sepiida; family Sepiidae; genus Acanthosepion; species Acanthosepion lycidas. The sequence continues at coordinate 94,109,802 of OZ010587.1, forward strand.
TATATATATTTATCTCTATCAATATCTCTTTATATATATATATATGCATATATATATATATATATATATATATATATATATGTGTGTGTGTGTTTGTGTGTGTGTATGTATGTATATATAGTCCACTTGGTATTGATCCCAGTGCCCAATTTTACATTTATATAACAGGAAAGGAAATAGATGCAATTTATATCTTGTGCAAAAATTTAAACACTTAAATAACATTAGCTTTTTAGACAAGAGAAATGAATTGACGGTTACAGGTAGGCATAAAAATAAATATCTGCTCAAATACGTTGATCAAGATTAATTTTTCATGTAAAGTACGAGTTTGTTTTTAAACAAGTAATATCCCTTTATGCTTAATATAAAAATATATTCACAACTCAAATATATCTTTTTTGCTTATATACACAAATCCCGTTTATTTTAAATGCCAAATATATTTTTTAAAATTAAAAAATTATAATCCCATTATAATATAAAACTGTGCCAACATTGCGATAATCAGTTACTTTTCAAATTTATATTAAGTATGGTCAGTCTCTACTCAAAACCTGGAGATTGCGTGGTGCATGAAACTCCAACTTGTGTGTGTGTGTGTGTGTGTGTGTGTGTGTGTGTGTGAGTGAGTGAGTGAGCAAGAGAGTGAGAGAGACTGGTAGGGATATTCCGGCTGATTGGCATTTGTTTTCATTCGTAAAAACAATACACTACATTTAGTTGTTTCTCTCTGTCGAATGAAGATATCTCAGTGGTAGAAACTCTCAATGATCGGTTAGGTTTCAATCCGGGCTTGAGGTATTCGGATGTCTAGTCGCACTGAGGAGCTGTGATACAGCGAAACAGTATTGTCTGCGAATGACATAATTTAGTTCTTGAAGATATATTTCAATTGAACACTGTTGAGTGATAGGCTAATTCTATAAGCAACAGCCACTTGCCTTAATGCAAAGCTCTTCAGTAAAATGAATTGGAGCAGTCAGGCTGATTGGCATTTGTTTTCATTCGTAAAAACAATTCGCTAGATTTAGTTGTTTCTCTCTGTTGAATGAAGATAGCTTAGTGGTAGGAACTCTGATTGATCGGTTGGGTTTCAATCCAGGCTTGAAGTATTCGGATGTCTAGTCGCACTGAGGAGCTGTGATACAGCGAAACAGTACTGTCTACAAATGACATATATATATATATATATATATATATATATATATATATATATATATATATATATATGGATAATTTTACTTAATAATATATATGCCCCTGAAAAATTACTTCGGTTGAGCTCTCTGGGGAAGAAGTGTGAGTTTGTAAACAGTGACTGTTACTGCTACTAATGCAATACTCTTCAATAAAACGACTCGTGTTTTCTCAGTTATTGGAGTGTTTATTTAAAAATAAATACGCTTAAATTCACCTTCATACCTATGTGCGCCAACATCTTACGGATAGATTCTCTGGCGGACTCCAATTTGTTCGGGTTTCGATCCTAGCTCGAGGCAACCAGACGTCTAGCCACACTGATGAGCTGTGATACAGCGAAACAGTTTGTCTGTGGATGACAGCATATGATTCAGGCTTATTTTATGACGGTCCGCTTAATGTTTCTCACAGTGTGTCAGTAAGATGATAGTCGGTGGCTTCTCGTTATTTCCTTCCATTACGTGTGTGTGTGTGTGTGTGTGTGTTGGCACGTGTAGATCAAACTGGCCTGCGAAATTTTTTGAGCCATGAGATATATGCTTCTATTTTCATAAATCTAATTTCACGTAGAGGTGTGAATTTTTTCGTCAGTTAGAAAATAATTTCACACAGGCCGGCGAAATTATTTTTCTCGAATGTGTGGTGAAGCTGATTATTATTATTATTTTCTAAATGCACTGAAAATGACACATGATCGGTCTACAACTACGTCCGTAAGAATTTTTTCAGTATTTCCCCTAGCAATGGTTGTTTATCCAACAAACCTATTGATGGGATTTTATTAGTTGGAAAATAAAATATAGAATTTAAAATCTATACGGTCAGTGAGTTCATGGGGAGAGACAATTTGCGTTTAATTCATGGAAAGTATAATAACGCATTACTAGAAAGAGTGGTAACAGTTAATGAAATTGAGATACCTATTTTCATGCGTAACTTTTAAATAAAAAGATAGTATAAAACTCAACTGGGAATAGCACCGTGTGCTCGGTCAATGAATTCTGAATGTTTCCTCATAAGGAAACCGCTAATATTATCATTACCACTAGAGTTGAACGCATACTAGCGTCTGATTGTAGCCCGATGGCCTGTGAGTGAAAAAAACACGTGTAGCACTGACTGCTCGGCCAATGAATGTCGACTGTTTCCACATAAGGAAACGACTCATATTATCGTTACCACAAGAGTTGAACGCATACTAGCGTCTGATTGCAGCCCTATGGCCAGTTAGTGAAAAAAACAAAAAAAAAACGAGTAGCACTGGCTGCTCGGCTAATGAATGCTGAACGTTTGCCGGTAAAGAAACGGCTAATATTGCCATTTCTACTAGAAATGAGCTGAACGCATACTACACATTGATCGCAGCCTGATAGCCAACCTACACGCAAGCCGCTAGTGACCAGCTGGTGTGCCGTCGACGGCAACGCCAGCCGTCCTCTGGTGGCAGCAGCCCGCAGGTCACCGGCGGTTTACCGGTGGGCCCCTACCGGTCCGCCAGTGGTAACATTATCGAGACGAACACGCCGGCTATCCGACTGTGGGTCACCAGCGGTAAACCAGTGGCAGATTGGTTTCTTGCGTGTATGGCAGCGATTGTATAAAAGCCTAACTCGAGTAACACCGGCTGCTCGCCCAATGAATGCCAAATGTTTCCTTATAAGGAAACGACTAATATTATTTGGCCAATATTTTGAAGATGATTATACCATGTTTACTGTAACGATATAGATATAAATTAACGATAAAATATAATCTAGCTACAGATCAAAAGATTGAGTCCTAATTTAAGTTACTGTGTCTCTTCATAAAGTCGGTAGTCCTCAGCATTATATCCTTTACAATTTTAAATATTGTCTATTTACTATCATGCTTAGTTCCTGTTTTGACATCCAATTACACAAGGTTTTCAGGTATATTACTAGCTTTCTCTGCGATTTGATTCTTTAATATATCTTGTGGGTGTCAAATTTTACAAGCATTCTTTCCTCATTGTGTTTTCCCAGAAATTTAAAATGTCCCCTCGTACATAAAACTTCCTTAAGGCTCACCTATTCCTTTCGTTGTTTTCTTAGTATAGAACTACATCTCTGTTGCTTGAAGGGTCTTCTACATGTTTGCGAAAATTATCCAGCGTTCATCTTACCCAGATTATAATATTCCTGGTTCTTCCATGTTTTTCTCTATTGCATAGGCAGACTGACAGATAAGATGCAGCTTTGTGCAAGGAAGCTGGCATCAGAAAATGGTGTACATCATTCTTGAGACATTTATCAACTCAAACGGAAAACGTATCCTGTTACATATAAGTCTTAACGCGAATCCATAATATAGCTTTAAATATATACTTTTCCGCAGTATTTATTTCTGTCTTGTGTTATTTATTTATTTTTAATTTTGCGAGTGTCTGTAAATTGGCCTAATGAAAAGCCAAGTGCAAATCCAAGGAATTAATCATAAGAATTTGTGTAAGCAAGG
>OZ010587.1:94115979-94125979 GCA_963932145.1 Acanthosepion lycidas
TGTGACCAATATATATATATATATATATATATATATATATATATATATATATATATATATATATATATATATATATATATATATATATATATATATATATATATATATATATATATATATATATATATATATAATGAAACAGTGACTTGAGCCAAGGAGCTGTGAGATCAATCCCTGTCGTCAGCAGAGAGAATAAAATTTTGGAGAGTTGAGTTATCAAGTGAAATTAACTAAAAGTGAGATAGAACAATCTGCCTCCGTTGAATATATAAATACTTCCTTTCAAAATTCCAACAAATATCACCTGTAGAAGGCCGGAGAGTACAACGACCGAAACCTGCTGAATGTGACAATAAAGATGAGGAGAACGGTTTGAACAATGTAAATAGTGTAATAGTTTCTTCTCTCTCACTTGTGATACTGTCTTTTTGATTGTTGCTTTCCTGTCAACTATCTTTAAATATTGAAATGCAATTTTATTCGTCATGCGCTGTCGCCTTGCTGGCTAATGTTAAACTTAGAGTCTATGATATTGTTCTATTGTCCTCTCGTTCCCAGGGGTGAATTTCGAAGACAAATTTATTGTAACTGATATTTTATAACTAATATATTCTCCACTGATCTCAATAAAGGAATAAACCTAATTATATTCTAAAGTAAATATAGCACAACCAACTTTATCAGCAGAAAATCTTCTCCGTCACTGATATTGAGCACTTTTCCCATCTATCTATCTATCTATCTATCTATCTATCTATCTATCTATATATATATATATATATATATATATATATATATATATATGTGTGTGTGTGTGTGTGTGTGTTTACCTTCAAAGGAACGGGATACCTAAGGTTTAAAATGATGTTTTGAAAATGAAAAAAAATTATTGACGTTTTTATTTTAGTTTTAATTTCAAGCTAATAGATTATGTTTAATATTTCCAATAAGCAAAATACTTTACTGTATTTCAAAACTAATTTAAATTGACCGGAAGTGGTTTTATTTAATCGCCAAATCTTGCTCATTTTAGACATTATAATTATCAGTTTCCACAACAGTAGTATTTTTATTTAAAAAGAAAATATACTTTTCTTAAATTTTATTTGAGGAATATTAACAGATATAATGTCCAATTAATCTGATTTGAAACATATATTACTTTAAGTTTAAAATATCACAGAAATGTATTTTACAAAGGCAGGTCTTTTGTTTAGTTGCATACAATTCTGTTGACAACTTGACAGTCGGAGGTTTATATATTTTTTCTACGGGAGACATATCTGTAAAAATTACTTGAGGAACCTAATGTGATAGGTTTTTTATAGAATTCTTTACTACCCAGTAATCATAAAAAATTTAGGAAAATATTCTCTGTAATCTAGTGTTTTATTGAATTCTAGGTAATTTGGCTTTAAATTTACTAGAGTTAGCACTCTTATTTTCTACTAATGTTGTCTATGGATGTCCCTATTTATAAAAATCGGAAGATTTATATGCACATAAAACAATTCATTTTTTTTTAAATATTAGTAGTCACTGAATTGAAGTAAGCTTTTCAATTTATACTTAGTAAGTATACTTTTTTCATAATAACAATATCCCCTAAGCCTGTCAAAATTAACACAGAATTTTAAAAGATTTCAAAAATTTAATAATTATTATAATTAACATTTTTAAAAGAATTATCTGATTGTTGCAAAAATTCATTATTTATCGAAGAAAAAATGTTATCCTTAAGACAATGGTGTCCATAATATATCTTATTCAAAAAAGCAATTAAAAGTATTTTTAATTAAATAATTTCTTACTTGTATTGCTTTTTTTATTTTACGATTCAGAGTAGAGTTTCGGTAAATGATGTTTCCGTTTAAAAAAAAAAATAGTAATGATTTTAATTCTCCAAGGACTTCTGCATACAACTAATATAAACATTAAGCCGTACAAAAATGATTTTCTTGAAATTTCAAAATAATGAAATAAGTGGGGTTTAACAAGTGTATGAAATGTTTTACTAAGATTTTCTAAAAAAATGGCAACATTTCTAAAATAATTTAATTCATTTGTGAATAAGCCCTAAAAGTTTCATTAAAATCTGACAATTATTTAATTTTTTCAAGAATTTTCATTTCAGTATGTTTCTCATCGCAAAAAGACGCTAAAATTTCTTATTCAAATTTATTGTTCCCCCGATAACACAAGAAAAACAAGATTTTTAGCCAAAAGTTTGAACGTTCTAAAAAGTAATCAAAAATATAATTCAGTGATCAAAAAATCCTCTGGTCTTTTCTCTTAATAATAACATAAACATTTTGACAATAAAACTTTGTTTTTACTAAATTTGAGGCATTTTTTCATCATATATACTCATTTTTAGCGAATCTTCATAGGTATCTATCTATCTATATACATATATGTGTGTGTGTGTGTATGTGTTTGTGTGGCCGTGTGTGTCTCTGCATACTTGTGTGAATAGTACGTATTTCTATAGGTTTTACAGCCTGAAGAGGTATGGGCTCATCTGTATGTCTTGTCCTAGACACACCTATTACTGGTATGGCTGCAGTACAAATTGCGTCCTTACGATCCTAATGGACGTGTTATTTTGAAATTTGCAGTTGCCTGTATATATTTACATATAAAGCACATATAAAAGAAAGAAACATATCCCTAGGTTCTCCATCTCATGTAGATGTCATGCGCAGAAAATTAATTGCATCTAGATAGCCAAAGGATTTCATTAAACCTCACGTCGGTACGATCTGCACCTGGCAACTCTCACGGATGGTTTTTTTTTTTCGTTTCTGGACAGAATTGATTAGCTTTTATCTTTCTGAGTTTTAGTCGGCCTAAAGAGTTCCAACCAAAAGTTTCAGTCTGGTTTTCCCCACTTTTTTTTCTGTGTGTGTTATCAAACAGTGCTACCACAGGGTTCACGTGTTTAGCCCAATGTTTTTTTTTTTTCACCCGTTCTACCTCGAGGGTCCTTGATAACTAAAATGTTTAAGGTTTCGCCACAAATTCCTTTTCTTAATGATACGCGAATAGGCATGCCTTCTTGGGAATAACAATCGCCTGGATTCCCGTTGCTTTTGCCTCGGTAGGAAAATCAGTTTTCCCTAGATTAGTTGTCACACAAGGCTAGAGTGTTTAGTTTACCCTTATATTATGACATAGAAATGGGAAGGAACTGGTTCTGCCTTTTCCCGAGGTCATTAGTGTGAAAGTGAACGCAAGAGATTAACCCGGGATTCTAACCCCGTTCATCGATTCTTAGTGAATCTTTGTATATATATATATATATATATATATATATATATATATATATATATATATATATATATAATAGATAGGAAAAGACAATATTTAGAAGGCATTTTTAAAAGCAAAAGCTAAAATAAAAACAACGGGTTTCGTCCCAGGACTTATCAAGTTTATTTATTCTGGGAATTTAAAAGCGTGTAAATTAATTTTAATTAACGAATGTAATCGAATGGTGGGGGGGGAGAATTCTTATGCTGGCTCCTCTGTTTCTTCATCAGAATCAAAATGGGGAGAACAACACTGACGGGTAATTAAAAATTTAAAAAATAATTATAACCTGGTTATAACTAAAACTCATAAAGGTGTTGGTGTTGTTCTACTGGACTATTCTGAGTGTGTTTCTAAGATGGACAATATACTTGGTGATACATCAAAGTTCATAAAATTAGGTCCAGTCAAGACCCATGATCATACTGCCTCTATTGAAACTAAATTTCAAAGGCAATTATTAAAGTGGGTCAAGAGCGGTTTACTCTCCTCTGAAATTTCAGAGTTAATTAGACCCACTGGGTCCATTCGTCCCCGTTTATATGGGTTACCTAAAATCCATAAAGACGGAGTTCCTTTACGACCCATTTTGTCTATGATTGGGTCTTCCCAGCATAAAGTTGCTGGTTGGCTCTCGAATGTGCTACAACCAGTTTTGTCACTCTTTAGTACATATTGTATTAAAGATTCCTTCTCCTTTGTGGAAAATATACGTAATTCCTCTACTAACGGTGGGTTCATGTGTTCGTTTGATATCTGCTCCCTGTTTACATGTGTTCCCCTGTCTGAGACTATTGAGATATGTTGCGATATGTTGTATCGTACCTCTTTGTCTCCTCCGGATTTTCCTGAGGGTGTGTTTGTTGAGCTTATGATTGTGACACTATTTACGTCGCTAGAAAGAAAGAAGAAAAAAGAAAGGCGAGAATTAAATTTAGGTGATAAGAAGCCATCGCGAAAAGGACACTAAGAGATTTTATTCTTTTTGCCAAAGAAAGATGCTAAAAGTTTTATTCTCATTGGCGAGAAGAGTAGGGTCGCGGATGTTTCGGATTTAATCTGATTTATGTTACGGGGCGGCGAATAAGATATATCTATTCTGCCATGGCAATGGTAAACATTTAAAGTTGGACAAGCGACCTCCCGCAGAATTACGAAGAGATAAAAATTAAATAGGTCATCCGCTGAGCGAAAAACAAAAATGTCCGCTGGCCACCATGAAAGAAAGATTAAGCCTTTGTCTATATACAGAATATCATTGAGAGAAGGATCCGTTTATTGTCAGGGTTGGCTATGATAGCGAAACTATTTTATCGGAACAGTTAATTAGCGACAGAATGCAAATACGTCCAATTGACCACCCACTTGTTTGGCGAAGGCCCGGGTGATAAAAGTGACATTTGGCTAAGATAAAAGTCCAAGGGTTTTTTATCGGGCAGAAGGAAAGAAAGAGAAAGAAAAGAAAAAGAAAAAAAAAAGAAAAAGGAAGATAATTTTTTTTTCTTTGAGCAAGATTTTTTAAACCGAGGCTAGTCTGGCCACACCTACACCACTGAGCGCCCATTGGATGAATGGTGGCATGAGCGTTAGGCGGAGGTAATCATGTGAAGAAGGAGTGGAGGCCTGTTGCGCCCTCTGAAGGGATAGGTGTGAGATGCCACTGTGAGGGAGAGGGGAAACCCGTTGACACCCTCTGAGGGTATGGTGACATACCAATATGAGAACAGAAGAAAGTGGGTAGACGAAAGACTTCAAAAAATTGAAAATAATAAATTGACCTGACCGAAAACAAAGAAGTGGACCGTGGATTTAGAATTATCAAAGAACCTCAAACCCCGACAATTCCACCCCGGTTTTGGTCGGCGTCCATATGAGCAGAGTCGCATCAAGTGAAAAGCAGTTCGAGTTCGAGTTCCAGTTCCAGTTCCAGTTGAGAGGCAATTGAGTGAAGTTCGCAGTTGGAGTTGCACCCGCCTTGCAGAAACCTGACTGAAAGTTTCCAGGCATCACGACCTCAATTTCTAGCCAAGAACAATTTATTTTTGAAGAACGACTTAGACTCATACCACCAAAACAAGTTTTACAAATGTCGCCTGAAGATACACAAAAACCAGTTTCTTAAAGAACAAACAACAAGATGTCACGAATCCATATAGCGGGTTGGAAAGAAGACGCAGTCCTGTATTCAGCAACCAGATATGATATATTGTTATCCTTTTTTAACATATTTGAACTTTTCGAGTTATTATTTTCTTTTCTTTTACATATACTTGTGAGGTGTTACCATTGATCGAATGCATTATGGCCCGGCGACTGATTGATTTCGTCTGCCTAAGATCAAATCACAACGTGGGTAGGTTAGACTAGAAATCAAAACAGTTACTTCGGTAACCAGACGTTGGAGGCGAACTGGGAACGACAAGGCTGATACCGAATCTAACCAGATTCCCATCCGAATCACCAAAAGGTTAGAACGTCACATTTGGTGCCGTGACCAATACCAAGCCAGTTGGTCGACACAGGACAGGATAGCACGACGGACGCAGCCAGGCAGACGTCACATTTGGCGCAGCGACACCGGGGGACGTCACATGATGTTCGCCACCGCGTCTGTCGAATTTAGTTTTAATAATATTATCTGCAGATTGACGGGGTAGCTATAGGTTCCCCTTTGGGTCCAGCGTTGGCGAATATTTTTGTCGGTTTTCACGAGGCTTCCTTATTTACTTGTATTGGTCGCCCTCTTATGTATCATCGTTATGTGGATGATACCTTCTGCCTCTTTAATAATGAGGCTGGAGCCGATAAATTTCTCACCAAATTAAACTCTGTCCATCCTATTCTTAAGTTCACCGTAGAAAAGGAGTCCAATTCTTGTCTTTCCTTTTTGAATGTTCTCGTCCATAAGATTATTGACAAGTTTGAGACTTCTGTATTTAGGAAGGCCACTTTTTCGGGACTGTATACGCGTTGGGAGCATTTTTGTCCCAGGCAACGTAAGATTAATTTGATTAAGGCCTTAATTCACAGGTCACTTAAGTTATGTTCTAAGGGTCTTCTCTGCGGGGAAATTGACTTTGTTAGAATGACACTATCAAGTTGGATGTTTTAGACTCCGTTATTCAAGATGTCATCAGTAAATTCCATAGGGTGAAGCCGCAATTAGCTGATAAATGCCCAGTTTATTTTCGTCTTCCTTATATTGGTACAGTGAGAGTTTATCGAAACGTATTTCACGTTTAATCAATATTTGTTATTTTTCGGCGAATGTTAGGGTAATATTTTTTACCCGTCCTGCTTTCTCTTCCATTCGTAAGGGCGTTCTCGCTCTCCATCATGTTAATTCAGTGATTTACCAATACAAGTGTAGTTGTGGACACAACTACATAGGTAGGACGTCCCAGCATTTGGATTCGAGAATAAAACAGCATTTACCCCCCAGGGTTTTGAATCCGTCCTCTAGGAATAGCCAACTAACAGTTCTGGTTCTGCTATTGCTGAACATTTAATAAATAGAAGGAAATGTGTGGAAAATTTTAGTGGCGACCTATTTATAATTTTATCTAGGTCCCACTCCACATTTCACCTCAAAGTCCTAGAGTCCTTGTATATCAGATCTCGTGAGCCTTCCCTTTGTAAACAGAGGGAATGCTTGCTGGGTCTGAATATTATTGGACTCTAGTCTCTTGAAATTCATAATTTTTTCCCCCCATTCGATTACATTCGTTAATTAAAATTAATTTAAACGCTTTTAAATTCCCCGAATAAATAAAATTGATAAGTCCTGGGACGAAACCGGTTGTTTTTTTTTTTGAAAATGTCTTCATTATATTGTCTTTTCCTATCTATTATTAAATTCTGTACCACGAAAAACTTATTTAAATATATATATATATATATATATATATATACCAATTCAGTCGGGTTTCGATCCGAGCTAGAGGCAACCGGATGTCTAGCCACACTGATGAGCTGTGAAACAGCGAAACAGTCTGTCTGTGGATGACGTTATATTGGCTCCTGAAATAAATATTAATTTCGGTTGAGCTCTCTAGGGAGTAGGTTTGGGTTTGTAAACAGTGACTTTTATAGCTTATATATATATATATATATATATATATATATATATATATATATATATATATATATATATATATATGGGGGGTCTGCATATTTGAGTGAATAATACCGATTTTTGGGAATAACAATCGCCTCGATTCCCGTTGATTTTGCCTCGGTTGGAAAATATATAAGACATAGCCAGGGTAAGGAACTGGTTCTGCCTTTTCCCGAGGTCATTAGTGTGAAAGTGAACACAAGAGACTAGTCCGGAATTCAAACTCCTTTCATCGATTCCACCTTCTGGAACGTTAACCGTTACACTCCCTGCACATCTGCGTGTCTGGTGATTAACTGGATAGAAACTGTTTTGGCGGGTGGGGGGAGAAGTCGACATATTTTACTTTATTATTTATTTATGTTTTATTCATTTAATCGTCTGCTTGTTTGCTTTTTTTGAAAGAAGTGCGTCCTCAATGAAATCGTGTACAATTTCAGAAGTATATTTTTTTTAATAATACGTCACTTTCCATTTCCTTTTCTCTCTCCCGCTCTCTCTCTCTCTCTTACTCTCTCTCCTTTTCTCATTCTTACCTTTCTTCTCTTTTCTCTCTCCCCTTTTCTCTTTCACTTTCTCTCTCTCCTCTTCTTTCTCTCTCTTTTCTTCCCCTCCTATATATATATATATATATATATATATATATACGTACGTATGTATGTATGTATGTATGTCTTTCTGCTTGATTTCGACTGTCATGAGCTATTTAAAATGACTATCCAAAAATCCTCAAACATTAAACAATTTCATGTGCAAATGAGCTAAGAAAATTGTTTTTTTTAATGAGCTAAGAAAAATCCTTAGCAAAGAAAATTCGTTGATCTTCATCAATAATTGTATGAATGAATAATTTCTGTAATGATACTCTCCGTATATACGTATACGATTCCATATAAATAAAACAGCAATTTAACTAGGTCTTGAATGTATTTAATAACAAAAAGCCAACCTACTACTGGGGTTTTGAAAGAAATAAAGAAATGAGTATATGTAAGATATTAGAGTAGAAATAACAACAGCTTTATTTTTATTTATAGCGTGAACTGAATTGAAGAACATTAATATGGTCCGTGAAAACACGCCCAGTATCTTCGTTAACTCAAAAATGGCGTAAAACAAGCTTTTGAAAAGAAGCGATACTTCAAAGTATTTAATAAATCTTACTTATGCTAAAAAAATTTCATACATACACCATTGTGCAAATTAATTGAAACAACCGTTTTAATTCCCTTTCTTTCACCATAAGGTCAGTTTTAGAGCCACTGGAGTGATAGGGTGTAATTGATGTCCATTTTTTTTTAACTCAGATTAGGTCACATGCAGTAGTGCACAGTAGTTTTTGTGGTGTATGATGAAATTTGTTTGGCACCGAAAAATACTACGTCATCCGTGATTGCATAAAATTTTTATCACACTCAGACTGTCGATTAGTTGTCCTACGGCTATTGTCTGCGAAGGACGTTGCTCCAAAGAAACATACGAAACTTGAAACGTTGCGCGAACATAGTCCAGCCTTACCAGTGAGCAAATCAAAGTACTATAGACTGGCCCGCAAAAACTCTCTATTTAATCGAGAATCTGTGGCCAATCCGCAAGGAACGACTTCGAGGAATGGACATACGAAGTAATAACATGTGCACTGGGTCATGTTTCATTGGTAAGATACGAAAAAAGTAAATTATAACGGGATTAGTCGTTTTCTTTCCATTAATTTGCACAAAGCTGCAGCTAAATAAGCAGATACAATTCGAAGGGCGAATATGTAGTGATACATCTGAGAAATCTTACGTTATTCCTTGAAATAATTTTAATCACATGTTAGCACGAACGAGCACGTACTAATTAAGAATTACTGCAATAGAATGCTTGTAAAATTTGCGATCACGGAGTGGTGTAAATCGCGTGAATATCACAGACCTTGCAGGCATGTGTGTATTTCCGGAATGTTCTTGAAAGAAGCTTTGAAAGGCGAGGGAAGAAAAAAAGGAGACTCTTTGTTGGCTATAGGAGAATGATGTATGAGTCATTTAAATTTAATCGGATCCCTTTAATGGCGTTATAATCATGCCTGGCGTAAAATGATAGTCTCAAATGGCACAGACGGTCTCAGATCAGGGCGCCTACCGTAAACCATCCGCTAGATAAAGAAATAGGGAATTTTACGCATGTGAACACGTACGCATATATATATATATATATATATATATATATATATATATATATATATATATACATATGGTGTTGTGTATACGAACTAGTAGACCGATATAGTTAATTTTATGTGTGGGTGTGCAGAGATATCAGCGTTGATAATTACATAATATGTGATATGCAAGATCAACATATCCACAAGCACACACACACACACACATATGTATGTATATATGTATGTAATTTCACATCTATGTATTTATATATAAATGGTTTTGACTTGCGTGAGTGCGTATATATATAGTTATATATATATACACACACACTCTCACTCACACACACACACACATACATACATACATACATATATATATATATATATATATATATATATATATATAATTATTTATTCGATAATTA
>OZ010587.1:94130979-94155979 GCA_963932145.1 Acanthosepion lycidas
CTATATGCAGAATTCCTTGCAGAATTTAAATCAATTTTTTTTCTGTAAAACAGTCACCAAAAATCTGCTGTTAATCGTAAAATAAAATGCAATAACAAAATAATGAAATTAATTAGAAAAGCTTTTAATTGCTTTTTCACTGGTACTCCAACTACATGAATTGTCATCTCGTTCCCACCCTTTCACTTCTACTCCAATAGATACTTCTCTCGCACTTCTCGACAGTGGAAATTCTTGCAGTTTTTTGTATATATATATATATATAACTAGTGAGCCAGTTAAAATGACTTGACTCACTTTGTAGTCCACCAATAGAAGGTTAACCAATCAGAAGACGTAGAACATTCAATCCGTCGTGTATAAAGGCGGCCATTTTTGTTCACTCTACCCGAATGCCCAGTCCAGCTTGTCAGGCGAAGAGAAACAGAAGGACGAACTATGCACTGCTACCTTTTACCAAAATATCCACTGCTAACCTGAAAAACGCTTTCCTACTGTCTTCGAAATATTCACTGATAACATCTGGATTCTATACTCGAAGACGACCGTCATCATGAACAACAGAAATTCCTTCCTCTTATTTACTTTCCTGATAGCATCTTCTGATGACTTGATCCTGATCTCTGTCCTTCACTTTATTATTCCTTTAAACACACCTCTTTAATCTTCCTCTCTGTAACCCCTTGCATGCTAGTGGTACTCCCGCCTTGCTTGGGGTGTAATGTTTAAAAAAAAAACATGGACACTATTGCTTTATGAAACATTTTTTCCATGAATAATGCATTGTTTTTCATATTTTTTAAAATTTAATTAGAATAATTTCTTGATTTTTAAATCCTTTAAAATTTTGTATCAATTTATACCGATTAGGTGATACTGTTGCTATGTTTACTAATCCTAAATAGGAAAGTATGCTACAATTCAGCGATCACTAGTATTTTAAAAAGAGTTTTCAATTTTTTTATGTGTCTATAAACGTGCTGATTTTTGTAAATACGGTCGTCCATTCACGACATTATCAGAAAATAACAGTGGTAACTATAGGAAATTTAAAGTCAAAGTTCCTAAAATACAATGAAACATTAGATTACCGAGGATATGTTTCTAATTTTTAAAGATTATTAGACAGTTAAAAATTATATAAAAAAGGTGTTCACGCTATATGCGTCAAGCAGTTTTTGCAGATATGTCCCTCGTATAAAAAAAAAATACTTAAATTTAGGTTTGTTAATAAAGCTTTCAACAGCGTGAAATTAAAACTAAAATAAAAGCTTCCAGAAATGTATTTCATTTTGAAAAGTTCATTTTTAACCCTAGGTATCGCGTTTCATTGGGGTTTCATCATTATAATTT
Organism: Acanthosepion lycidas; assembly: GCA_963932145.1. NCBI lineage: Eukaryota > Metazoa > Mollusca > Cephalopoda > Sepiida > Sepiidae > Acanthosepion > Acanthosepion lycidas. The sequence continues at coordinate 94,132,333 of OZ010587.1, forward strand.
TTATTAATATGATTCTCCCTTTCTAAACCAATGAGAATCAATATCACTCTTCTCCTGTACCACAACGAACAAGGGACAACTTCACTATCTAACAAGCAGTCAACATGATTGCTGATCAAAATTTTGTCCCTTCCTTTTCAGATCTCAAGGATAATATTTGTCTTTTAACACTCATAACCAAAATTCGGAGTATGAAAACTCGAGATTTCATTCTTTTTTTTTTCAACTAAATTATCTGGCCAAACACTACACAGATTATATATACGCAAAAACATACAAGAAAGACTATATACTATTTACGCAGCATGACTATCTCACATGTCTCTAACACCACATACTAAGCACTGTCAGCTAGATAATAAATAATACTTGTTTTGTTGCTTCCAGGTCTTATAGGACGATGGTTTTTAACAAGTTATCGCTTATTTTTTAACGTTTATAATAAAGCTGAGGTATTTTCAGCTCTAATAATATAATCCTTAATATTTTGCTACTTGCTTTCCGTATAAGGATATTAATTCCGTACACTGTAAAATTATTTTCGATTTCCCCCATTATGAGTAATGTTCATTAAAAATTTTCAATCCGTTTCTGCCATTTTCAGGGGCTTCACTCATAATAAAAGACAGACTTCGGCCATCAATAAATTAAATAAACACCGCGAACGACTCCATATTCATTTTCACGGTATTATCGTACCAAGATAATTTTGTGTAAATATTTCGTGTAATTATTTTCGTTTTTTATGTATCCTAAAAAATGTTGCTTCTGTGGAGTTACCCCAATTACTTTACCAATAAAAGTCACTAGGGGACACTCTCTAAGCCTATAAATAGGTAGTAACATTCCCTTCATTCACTTTTTTCCTATTTGACCCATGGACGGTAAGATGTAGGCGAGCGTAGATAAGAACGCTGCCGCTGAGGCGCGTTCGCTTCCCTTGGTTCTCTGTTGACTTTCGAACTCTCTCTCTCTAGCTCTCTCTCTCTCTAGCTCTCTCTCTCTTGCACACACACACACACACAGAGACGCACAGACACACACACACACACACACACATATATATATATATATATATATATATATATATATATATATATATATACACACACACAAGTGCCTACTGTGACACTATTTAGGGTTGCGTGAAAAAAAGAAAAAAAAGGTGAGAATTAAATTAGGTAATAAGAATCTATCACGAAAAGACGATGTTATTTTTTTCTAACAAGGAAAAGTGATAAAGATTTTATTTTCATTAGCGAAGAAAGTAAGGTCGCGGATCTGCCGGATTTGATTTATGTTACGGGGCGGCGAATAAGATATAGCCATCTGCCCATGGCAATAAGGAAAGTTTCAAATTGGCCGAGTGGCCTACGGGACAGAATGCTAAGAGATAAAAATTAATTGGGTCGCGAGAGGAATGTCCGCTGTACCTCCCGCAGAGTACCAGGAAGGAAAGATTAAGCTTTTGACTATCTGCAGAATATCATTTGAGAGGAGCATCTGTTTTGTGTCGGAGCTGGCTATGATAAAAAAAAATTATTTTATCGGGACGAATAATTGGCTGTGGATATCGCCAGATGACCACCCACTTGTTTGGCGAAGGTCTTGATTGATAAAGTCCAGGCGACATTCGGATAAGATTGAGATTAAGGGACCACACTACGGGTCGCATTGGTTAGTTGTCGGGCAGAAGAAAGAAAAAGAAAAGTAAAAGAAAAAAAGGAAGATATTTTTTTTTCTTTGAGCAAGATTTTTTAAACCGAGACCAGTCTGGCCACACCCACCCTGCTGGGCGTCCATTGGCTGAATGGTGGCGTGAGCGGTAGGCGAAGGTAATCATGTGAAGAAGGAGGGGAGGCCTGTTGATGCCCCCCCACCCTTGAAGGGATCGGTGTGAGATGCCAGTGTGAGAGAGAGGGGAAACCCGTTGACACCCTCTGAGGGTATTGGTGAGATACCAATATGAGACAGGAAGAATTTGGGAGGACGAAAGATTTCCAAAAATGGAAAGTGGTGGATTTTCCTGTTCGAGAACAAAGAAATCCTTGTTGTGGATTTAGAATTATCAAGGTACCTCAAACCCCGACAGGCCCACCCCGGTTTTGGTCGGCGTCCATATAAGCAGAGTCGCAACGAGTGGACGGCAGTCAGTTGAGTTGGGGTTAGAAAGACAGGCAGTCAGTTGAGTTGGGGTTAGAAAGACAGACAGGCAGAAAGCTGACTTAAGATCCACGCATTCTCGACCTCAAATTCTAACCAAGAACAATTTATTTTTGAAGAACGACTTAGACTCACACCATCAGAACAAGTTTTAGGAATATCACCTGAAGATACACCAAAAAACCAGTTATCGAAAAATAACTTAAGATATTAAGACTCGCCTAACAAACGCAAGGTGTCACGAATCCATATTAGCGGTTTGGGAGAAAGACGTGTTCCTGTATTCAGCAACCAGATATAATATATTGTTATCCTTTTTTAACGCATTTGAACTTTTCGAGTTGTTACTTTATTTTCTTTTACATATACTTGTGCAGTATTACCCTTGTTCGGACTCGACTTGCATTACGGCCCGGCGACTGATTGATTTCGTCTACCTAAGATCAAATAACAACGTGGGTAGGTTAGACTAGAAATCAAAACAGTTACTTCGGTAACCAGACGTTGGAGGCGAGCTGTTAACGACAAGGCTGATGCCGAATCTAACCAGATTCCCATCCGAATCAGCAAAAGGTTAGAACGTCACATTTGATGGCGCGACCAATACCAAGCCAGTTGGTCGTCACAGGTCAGGATAGGACGGCGACGGCGACGGCGCGGAGACAGACGGGGTGACGTCACAATTGGCGCCGTGACCAGGACAAGTACGACGGACGCGGCCAGGAAGACGTCACATTTATCGCAGCGACCCCAGGGTTACGTCACACTACCACATACGCTTGTTACATTTAATTCTACACAAACATCTTTACTAGTGTAAATATTTTCTTCCTTCATATTCAATGTTTTGTCACATGCAACAATCTTTAATTTTCTATGTATATATTTGGTATGTTAATACAAACATATTTTATTTGGATATATATACACTTGTGCAAATTAATTGAAACAAAATGACTAATTCCGTTATTATTTACTTTCTTTTCGTCTTTTCCAATGAAACATGACCCAATGCACATGTTAGTAGTTCGTATGTCCATTCCACGAAGTCGTTCCTAGCAGATTGACAACAGATTCTCGATTGGATTTAAATCAGGAGAGTTTCAGGGGCAGTCTATAGTACTCTGATTTGCTCACTAGTAAGGCTTGCCACTGTATTCGTGCGGCCTTACAATTTTCGTATTCTTCCTTGGAACAACGTCCATCGCAGACAATGACCATAGGACAAATAATCGACAGTCGAGACAATAGTGTCTAAGTGTGATAAAAATCTGATGCAATCACGGATGACGCAATATTTTTCAGAGCAAAAGAAATTTCATCATACACCACGAAAAGAGATTCATATTACTGCACACCACTGCAAATGACATAATCTGAGTAAAAATTAGACATCCATTACATGCTGTCACTCCAGTGGTTCTAAAACTGACTCTATGGTGAAAGAAAGGAAATTAAAGCGGCTATTTCAATTAATTTGCACAAGTGTGTAGTTATTGTTGTCGCTTTATTCATTTATTACCACGACTCACATACCTAGTCCGCCTTTTTTGTTGTGGGATATTTTTTTAAGCATATCACCCCTGGCAAGGCGAGAATGCCATTAGCACGCAAATGGTTGCAGGAAGTGAGAGCAGGAGTAAAAAGGGTGTTTGAGAATAGGATATAGAGTGAAACGGAGATCAGGATCAAGGCATGAGATGTTGATTGAATATTTGAAGGTTATAGCTATCAAGAAAGAAACTTAGAGGGAGGGAGTTACACTGACGGGAAGTGCGAGATAAGAAGCCGTTAAAGTAGAAGAGACGGCTACATTTAACCTTTTCGAAAGTGAAAGAGTCGGACGGAGATGCCAAACTAGTAACACGTTTAAATTCCTGCAGTTTGGGAACCAGTGAAAGTAGCTCGCCAGAGCAGTTGCCATGAAAATACTTGCAGAAAAGACAAAGGGAAGCCATATCACGTCTGTGAGTGAGTGACTGTGGACGAGGTGCCAGATTAGAACCTATCAAATTGCCTATCCGTCTCTGGATTTTGTCGAGGACCTCGAGATGAACAGCGGGAGCACCGGATCATATATGGCAGCAGTATTCAATGTAAGGACGAATGGTTGATTTATAGATTTGAAGGATAAACTCAGACCAGGAGACATTTGTTTTCCAACCTAAGCAACCGGACAGCCCTCCTGAATCATATCTGCTAATTCATATTTATATATGTCGCCGTTAAAACAGCGTCTCTGCTGATCATTCTTCGTGCGCCTCGAATTCAAGTGTTTAAAGCGTTGACGCCTTGCCAAAAATGAAGAAAATTGGCGATTTTAAGTCCATAGTCAACCGATATCCATCCTATTCGTCCTCATAATGATCTCGTATCCCCCTCCTTCTTTATGAGAATGTAACTTGAGTGGCATAACAGTTAAAAAGGAATGACCAAGAATTGTCAATTTTTATTCGTCAGAAAAATATCCCAGTGTGTAATGGTGATGTATTTAACAGGCATTCCTAGCAGACTGTAACCAACACTCCCAAACATTGATATGTATATATATCAAAGACTCAAACATTGCTTTGAGCGACAAAAGACAGTAGGTTGTTCGTCCTGGGTATGATGATAAACTACATCAGGCAGCAAGGCCTTTGATCGGGAGACTGGAGGTTTTGAGGAGCGTAGAACCGCCACTTAATTGCAGTTGTTCACAGGTCCCCCCAGACCCGGGATGGTAGCATCTGTTAGGGTCCCGGTTATGGGTAAGTAGTGACCCACCAAACAAAAACCAACAGCACATTTTAAAAATAAAGTATCCAACAATGCATTTTTATAGCCTAATGACAACCAATCCAACACTAAAAATACATAAAAATACATTTTTATAGCAAAATTGCCAACAATACATTTTATGATCTACAAATTATATATCTAAAAACAAACCTTTGAAAGTATAAAATTATATACAAAGCGTCTGCAGTTCAAAGCATAAAATTACGTACAAAATATCTAGATTTCAATATTAAATAACTCATAGAGTCATATATGACACCAAACAAAATCAACCAAGAAAACTACTAACATGAAAGAACTCTTTCATGACATTAATCCATATAATATCCTAATCCATTAATCCATATAATATCCTACAATTTCTGAGAGAAATCAAACTGTATTCCAAAATATAACTTCAACAAAACTGCAACATAAAAAAAACATATCACCTCCAATAGTAATCATGTCCACACAAACATATATATGCAATATATATTTGGTCCTTAAACTACATCCCGCAGCAATGCCTCTGATCAGGAGACTGGAGGTCTTGAGGAGCGTAGAATCACCTTTTAATTGATGTTTTTCCCAGGTCCACCCTGACTCAGGGAGGTAGCATGTGTTAGGGCCCCTGTTATGGGCAAATAGTGAAACTCCAACAAAATCAAAAGATTATTAAAGTATAAAAATACATTTTTATCGTAAAATACCAGCAATTCATTTTTATATAAAAATTTACAACAGTACATATTTATAGTAAAAATACCAACAATACATTTTGTAGCAGAATTACCAACAATACATTTTATCTGTAGTTGCATTCAAAATATATTTAGTTGAAGTCATAAAATTGTGTTTAAATTATTTAGTTTTCAACAATAAATAACCATTGAGGTTGATATACCATCAAACAAAATCAACCAAGCAAACATTCAACATGAAAGAATTCTTTCATGACAATAATTCATATAATATCTTACAATTTCTTAAAGAAATCAAACTGTATTCCAGAATATAACTTCAACACAACTACAACATAAAACACACATATCACCGCATTTAGGCCCCAAAACTGAGTATCATCTATCATATATTCAGCTGTGAAAGCAGAATAACATATATCATATTTGTATTACTTCAAATCTCCCAAGAAATTAAATTTCGTTATTAAATGACTCATTAAGAGTTGATATGCCCTTAAACAAACAAATCAGTCAATAAGTAATCAAGCTGTGGAAAGCATTGATCGCCTACTTCCAGTGTTTTTCCGTGTGAAGCGATTTAACCTTGTTCCACCAAGGTTTGTTGGGCACAACTCTCCATTCATACATGATCCGCCACTCTTATTTTCAAGTTTCATGAAGAAATGAATAAAATTATCTCAATTTTTTATTAATAAAAATATTTCATTTTTTTTTATTATTTCATTTCCTTTTTTTTCTTTTCGGCTTGTCGGCATGACATTCTGGTTAACTGTGTTGACAAATCTCAAACCATTAATTTCGCGGTTATATGCACAGGATGATTTTTGAAAGCAAGTGTCTGCATAAAGAATTATACGAATGGAAAATACAGATTATTTAAATAAGATTATAATGAAATTTAATAGACATTTACGAGGCTAAATTTCGACAAAAATAACTTTCAGGAATCAAATGAGAAGCGACCGACTTAATTCAGAACGACTGTTAAGATGTGTTGGTTTACTCATTACTTTCCAATAATTGTGTTCACTCTTCTATAACGATTGAAGAGAATCCATCAATTGGAGACGTCATATCAGGTCATCAGTTTTTAGGTGCAGGTCATAGAGGTCGGTACGTCACATTCAGTAATATCCTAATTATGCGTGTCGAAATGCTTCCATGGAAATATACAGTTGTGGGTAGGTGAATGTGTTGAGTCACGTGTGTTACCTGAAATGCCCACAACAAACATGGCAGAATTGTGATGTGAAGAAATATAAAGAAAGGACAAGAACCAATACATATGTACAAAGAAATGATAATGTATTAAAAACAAAGCTATACAAACGACAAATGTAACAAATGAATATGAAAACGTATTGGATGCAAATGTATGTGTAGTGAGTGAATGTGCGTACGCACCCGTGTGTATGTGTTGTCCATGCGTTTCCTAAAGGGAACGCATTCTCCACGAGAGGGTTACATGTTGACGAGAGAGCGGAAAAGGTGAGAAGAGAGTGATAAAAATTACCGTAGAGTATTTATAGTCCTAAAAGCGTCCCCTAGTAGTGGTTTCGAAAATTAGGAGGAGATAACCGACAATAGTAACGTTCTAAGTATAAGAAGAATATACACCCTTGTGCAAATTAGTTTAAACAACCGTTTTAGTTCCCTTTCTTTCACCATACGGTCATTTTTCGACCCACTGGAGTGTCAGGGTGTAATCAATTTCTATGTTTCTTCCTCAGATGAGGTCATTTGCTGTGCATTAATATGAATCTAATTTCGGGGTGTATGATGAAATTTGTTTGGCTCTGAAAAATATTGCGTCATCTGTGATTGCATCAGATTTTTATCACGCCCAGACACTATTGTCTCGTTTGTCAATTAGTTGTCCTGTGGTCATTGTCCGAGATGGACGTTACTCCAAGGAAACGTACGAAAATTGTAACGCTGCACGAACACACTGGCAAGCCTTACCAGTGAGCAAATCAAGGTACTATAGACTGGGCCAGAATCTCTACTGATTTAAATTCAATTGCACATCTGTTCTCAGTCTGCAAGAAACGATATTGTGGAATGGAAATACGAAATATTAACATGTCCACTCGGTCATGTTTCATTGGGAAAATATGAAAAAGTAAATAATAACAGAATTATTCGTTTTGTTTTAATTAATTTTCACAAGGGTGTAATTAATGACAGAAAAAGAAAAGAAAAAATTAAATTAAGTGCCATAATTTAGCGGAAATAACAAATTATTTATTATTTGGACTGGGAAGTGAATTGAAGTAGAGCATGGTAGTGAAGTAGTCATATTTGTTTGCAAATTTTTTTTATTGACATGACTTTTAGAGATTATCAAAGATTTCAAACATGTTGCCGTCTGGTATTATTAGTGATAAGTAAACCCCTCACAAGGAGAAAATATTTAAATCGCGCAGTTAATGTGCATTGGTGAATTTATAAGCAGTTTCGATATGTTTTAGAAGTGAAAGTATGGATGCTGTAAGGAATTCTGTTAATCTAAGTGATCTATAATCAAGATCCTGGTCTCCATATATGTTTCCGAAAAAAGGATCATTAACAGTTTTTCGTCTAGACAAGAAATAGATCCAGTGACAGGACCCAAAGAGTGTGAGTTCAATACCTGGTTAAGGCAGTCGTGAACTTTCAGAGGAGAATTAACAGGAGATAACTAATAACTGACATCCATTAAACATGGCACGTGGAACTAGAACAGTCTACCCCAGTGAGTGAAATAAATGGTTCAGTTTGACATTCCAACCACCTGAAGAAGGCCAGAGCGTACAACGGCCGAAACTTTGTAATCAATATAGTGACAAAGATGAGGACAATATTCCGAATAATGTAAATATGAAGAAATATTGCGGTTGATATATCGGTAATTTCTCTTACCTGCTCGAATTTGATTTATGGCTTCGGTGTTGTAAAAGTGATATATTCGATCGCATATATGCGCCACATTTCAGCAGGACCTATGAGAGGGTGTCCAGTAGGTACTTATGTTCCCAGGCTAAAGAATTAAGAAGGGCCCCACAGCAACCCTTCAATAACCACCACCCTCGAAAACAAGAATTTATAATCCCATACTCAAACATCACTTATAAAACATTGTATAAAAAGAATGGCCCAGATAATTCCCTAGCAAAATCCTGTTTCAGAAAATCTGTGTTTTATTTTTTGATTGATAATGTTTTATCAGGATTAACAGTACGTTTTAAGGCTGTCAAGGAGTAGTGGATAGAGGCTCGGATTGAGGAATCAGAGAGCCGAGTTCGAATTCCAGTCGAATCCACTACATTCGCTTAGGTTCTAATACCCTGGGAAAGGTATGAAACTTTTCTTCTCTAAATAGCAAGAGAGACTGGATCTTTGATGGCATCTGGTCGAGGAGGACAACTCTGAATTCAAAACCTGCGGAGGATCATTTGGCGACCATGTTGCATGTAGTGCACCAGGTCTCTGTATTCGGCTCTTCAAGAAGTGTGGTTGGCTCTGCACAAAATTCTTCATCAATCTAATCAGATCATACGTACAGATATCTGACTGTCGGTTCCTAGGAACTGAGTTGCTTGACCTTTATAATGCTGTCAAGAGGTGGGTTGAAAATTTTGCTTTTTTATATAAATATAATTGTGCTAGAAAAAAAAAGCAAACGCTTTAGCACATCAATATCCTGTAGATGTCTATGATGAAGATTTTGGGTTCGAATTCCAGTCGAATCTATTACATTCACTTAAGTACATAGGAGGTATGATGACTCTTCTCCCCCAGCTATGGGTAAATAGCAGGACAGCGTGGGTTCTATAGTCTTGGATGGCATCTAGTCTAGGAGAACTCTGAATTCAAAACTTGCGGAGGGTCGTTTGGTGACCTTGTGGCACGTGGCGCACCAGTTCTCTGTGTTCGGCTTTTAAAGAATGTGGTTGGGTCTGCACAAAATCCTTCACCACTATCGGCTGTCGGTTCCTAGGAACTGAGTTGCTTGACCCTCATACGACGAATACGACGGGACAGACCGGCAGCATAATGCTCTCGAGAGGTTGGATGAAATTTTTGCTTTTATATGGAAATACAAAGTGAAAAGTGAGCAAGAAAAAAAAAAACAGAAGTTTCAACACATCAATACCATGCAGATGTTAATGATGAAGCTTTTGCAGAAGAACGGCAACATTTTCCACCGTCTTTAGCGATGGATCATATATAATGATTTTCCAAGAGCATCTGTGGCACGAGGCCGAAAGAATAGGCATCCAGTGAGGATCGAACTCACTACTTAGTCGTAGTTTTTTTTTAGCGAGACAAGCTTACACCGCCTCGAGGTGCCGATGATCGCACATCTCGATTCCAGTCACAAGAGTCCGCATGTAAATAATGTAAATAAATGAAGTGAAATTAATTTTATAATATTACTCTTTATAATTTATTTTATAATTTATTTTAGAGGTATGGCCATGGAATATGTAGACATGGTGACACGAAAATGCATGAGACAAAGAAATTAATGTTTTCTACTATTGCTTTTATTGATAATTTTGAAGAAAATGGAGTAAATAAATTAAAAATATATGCTCCCTATAAAATGGAAAATTCATTGTCTTTCAATTATAGGGAGCATATTTTTTTAGGGAGCAACAACAACAAAAAGAATATAACCAGTCCAGCCTCAGAAATTTTTAGAAGAATGTCCAAGCAGTTAGCACAGACGCCAGCAAAAATGAATTCAGTTAGACATTCCACCGTTTATGTCTTCCTTCTCATAGTTTTCGCGAAGGACCTCGCTGCTGAAGATCAGCCCCGTGAAATCTTGTCTTGAGAGGGTAACATTTATCCTTCAATTTTTAAAGTCTTAAATTCTTTTCAGGGATGTGGTTGATTTTATTTAGCGGCATATCAATACCTCTATGGGTTACTTAATGCTTAAATCTAAATATTTTGTACACGATTTTATACTTTCAGGGTAAACGTATTTTTTTCGATATACAGTTTGTAGATAAAATGTTTGTATAGCGGCTTATAAACACCTTGTGGGTCATTTAACGTCAAAATTTAATTTACTTGGAAGCATTAGTAATTTCTCTTATGATAATGTATTGGTGGTGTTTTTCCTTTTCGTTTCTTTTTTTTCAAAAAATACAGTGTTTGGACAAAATAATTGGAACACTTGTTAAATTCAAAGAAAATTTATTTAATATGGAGTTGGTCGTCTTTTAACCTCACAGACAGCTTTAATACGTCTAGGAATTGAATCTACAGCTTCCTGACTTCATCCAGAGGAGTTTTCAGTCATTCTTCCATTAAAACCTTCTCCAGCTCTTTACGACACGACGGTGGAAGATAGCGGCTCCTAAGTTGTTGCTCCAAAATGCACCAATAATGTTCAATAATATTGATATCTTGGGATTGGGGAGGCCACTCCATGTGTCCAAGCTCACTTTCATGCTCTTCATACTAATTCTTAACCACTCGAGTGGTATGTATTGGAACATTCTCGTCTTGGAAGATGCAGTCATCATCAGGGAATAAAGTCTTGGCCATTGGATCAACATGATCTCCCAAAATTTTCAGGTAATCTTTGCTGTTGATTCTACCATGCAGGGCAACTATTGGACTGAAACATTTCCATGATATGGCGGCCCAAACTGTCACTGATCCACTTCCATGCTTCACTGTTGGAAGAAGCCAGTCGGGGTTGTAAGCTTCTTTGAGCTGCCTCCACACATAAACTCGCCCTCAAGTTGGGAAAAGAAGAAAAACTGGACTTGTTTGAGAATATAACTTGCCTCCATTGGTCTGAAGACCAAGCATTGTGATCTCTGGACCACTTCAACCTCTTTTGAATGTTGCGAGTGGAGAGAAGAGGTTTCCTCACAGCGGCTCTTCCATGATATGCAGCCTTATGGAGCTCATGGTGAACAGTTTTAGTAGAAACTGAACTATTCAGAGGGTTATTCAACTCAGCAGTCACTTTGGCTGAATTTGTCCGATGATTTTTGCCACATTGCGTTTCAATGCACGTCAGTCCCTGTCAGTAAATTTGCAAGTCCGTCCCGAATTGCTACGGTTGCTAGAGGTCTTGCCCTGTTTCTCGAATTGCATCAGTGTTCTTGATATGGTAGCTCTTGAAAAACCAAACAGTTCAGCAACGTTAGTGATCGAGGCTCTTGCCATGCGAGCTCCAACAATTTGCTCTTTTTCGAACTCGGAGAGGTCACGCATTTAGCTTAAATTTTACTAAATTCTAAAAATAAATAAGACAAAGACAGTAAATTAGATAAATAAGCGTATTTATAATAGATTTAACCTGCAATTACGAAGTTTTAGTTAAAGTTCTTAATATAATAGGTCTTTTAAATATAGGAGTGGATTTTGCAACTGTTCCAATTATTTTGTCCAAACCCTGAATATTCTGGTAGTAATTTTATTTTTTTTTATAAAAATATATGGCTGCTATCTTTTTTACTACGAAAATGTACTTTTACTATAAAAAAAAATATTTTTATAATTTCATAGTGTTTTGACCTCAGTTCGATGATTCACTGTTTGCCCATAGTTGTGACCCAAGCAGGTGATACTACCCAGGGTCAGGGTGGACATGGGGGGCAAAAGTAATTAAGGTGTGGTTCCACGCTCGGCAAAACCTCCTGATCAGAAGCCTTGCTGCCGGATGTAGTTTATCGTCATACTCAGAGCACTCTTGTCAGAGACGTCTTTCAGAAATTGCAGCCGGCAGAGAAGAATGTCTGTTTTCTAACAGACATATATACTTCTTGCTTGGCACGTCGACTGAAAAAATCCCAGAACGCAGATCTGGAAACGGTCGTTGAATATCGCGCCTCTGTAACGCCAAACGTGAGCCATGAAAGTACCGTTGAAGGCTTCATTGCCCTTGGGCTTTTGTGTCTTTCCCGTTGCCAGGAGCAAACGGCACGTCGCTCAAAATCGAGATTTATCGTCTCTCTATTTCACCAAAATCGATCTTATATATATACATATATATTTTTTTTTATATTTATTACTCTTGTTCAGAGCTACGAGGTCTGTCTGGAAATTCTCCCTTTGTTTCGAACAACGCCAAAACCGGTTGCGCAGATATCCCAAACATGAGGGTATTTTCTGGATTTCTGGGATGAAGAATGCTAACAATAACAAAGATCTTTTTTGCTACCAGAATGTATCAGCTGTTGTGTTCTCCAGCCCTCCTCAAGTGTATATCGATATGTGAACAGCAGGAAATAAATTAAGGGGTTCAGTTCAGAATTTCTTGTAGTTTACCCAGATCGATATACACCTGAGGAAGGCTGGAGAACACAACGGCCGAAACGTTGTGATAACAACAATAAAGATCAGGACAATAGGTCGAATATAATTATTGCAAATAATGATGGGTTTTATGTCTCATTCACGAAGAGACAGACTTCAATTAAGTCAACCCCTTGGCAGCGAGATGCCATTAATTGTGCTTGACCCAGTGAATAGACAGTGTCTTGGGCTACAGTCTAGATTAACCTCCCTGAGACTTTTGGCTTTTGCCAAAGATGAAACTTTGGAAACTTTTTTTAAAATTTATTTTTTTAATTTAGTTCACCCAATACATGGCTCAAGGATAACCAAAGTTAAAGCGTTACTGAGTGAAATTGTTGAAAAGGCGTAGGAGAGAAGGAAAGAAAAAGGGTGTATATTATAAGGATATGTAAGACAGATATCGGTTGACCTGAAATATGAAGATGTTAATAAATTGTAGTGATCAGAGAAGCATCCTCTCGGGAGTCTGTTCCACAATTAAGCGTTCTGACATTATTTTAAAAATTGAAAATCAGTCAGGGGTTGGTTTGCGAGATACCAAGAGATTACAGTAGAATCCTTGACAGCCGGACGAAGAAGGCCTTCCGGATATGAGGAATTGGATAGAAAGTCCGCATATGAGGAATTCTGGATATGAGGAATTCCTGATACGAGGTTACAAAGTCTGGATATGAGGAATTCCTGATACGAGGAATTGGTTACAAAGTCCGGATATGAGGAATTCAGGATATGAGGAATTGGTTACAAAGTCCGGATATGAGGAATTCCAGATGTGAAGGATTCCGGATATGAGGAATTGGTTACAAAGTCCGGATGTGAGGGGTTATATTTAGACTAAAATAAAAGAACTGAAATTGGGTTTAACAATTATTTTTTGAATGTTTTATAGTAAACGACATAAGCTAATGGTGAGTGAAATATAACGGAATTGATTTTAAAGAACAAAGAAATAAATTATGTAATGTTACTGAAAATTCATTAAATTAATTATGCCACGTATGCAAAACAAATTATGTAACGAGGATTTTTTAATCGCTGTTGCATGATGATTCTTTCTCTTCTAATGTCATTCTCAACTTTTATGCTTTTGTTCTAGAAATTTTTTAAACGTAAGACATTTTTAACTTCTGGCTTTCTTGAGTGCGTATTGCAATCGTCATAGCTGAATCCTGGCTTTCTTTCCATAAAACTGACAAACTTTTCAATAGCTTTTTCAATTTCAGTTCAGATTTCATTCCAATCATGCATCTCGTCGTTGAAGATATATCTCGTTGTCATCCTTTCCTCTTATTCTCATCATCTTTTGCACCAATACAGGCCATTAGGGTGAAATAAGCATAAGCAATTATCCAAAGTAATTTTCCTGAAAAACAGAAATTTACATATCACCAAAATAGTTCAAATGTACACATCAAAATCATGTCCGGATATGAGAGATTCTGGATATGAGGGATTCTACTGTAATTTGAATGGACTAAAGCTATTAGTTTTACTTTCGACAGTGAGCACGTAACATTAATATCGTTTTATTAGACCTTTCCATTCATCAGTGTAATTTTAACATAAGGAACCCCAACTTGCACAAATATCTGAAATGATGTTTAGCAAAAAAGTAAAGCTGAGGAAACAATGCTCTTGACGAAAACCGAAATTGAAAATGGATGAAATCTTTTACAGAAAGATCCTGCAGCAAACATAAATGCTAATGCAGAAACATCATAGTAAAATCTATAAAAATAATTCCTTAGTCACACCTTCACAGCTAGGAACCGCTATGCCATGAGAACGATGGCAAATCATCTCTATTCTCTTCGTGTTCCTTTGTAAACATCCAACGCGATCCTTGACCAAGCTTCCCTCTGATCCGTCAATGATTACTCCACATTGCATGAAGATTATCGGTCTCGTCTGTGTGCACTGAAATCTAGGGAAGAGCATGTTTTACAACGTAACTTGAAAGCCAAACACCACATTGAAATGTAAATCAAATCAACAATGGATTCGTTTTTTTATCACTGAATACACAATTTAGTGAAAAAGGCCAGGGAAAGATTGAGAAATACTTTGAGGAGTGTTTGGTGATATTATGGAAACCATATCCCTTCAGGATGTGAGCAATCATGGCTCTCCATAATTTCCTATCGTTTTTAGCTCTAATTGCATAATGTCCCTAAAATCTCCCTCCAAGTTCATGTTATTTCATCATCCATTTACTTGTTAGGTAGGTTATTCGATGTTTCCTTTTCCCCGTCTTGACTTTAATATGTCCTTTGGGTGTCAAATTGCCCAAGTTCTCTTTCCTAATTATGTCTCCCAGAAATTGCATTTGCCTCTTTCTAATTTTACAAGTACATTTTTTTTTGTTCCTATTTTAATAATATATCGTCATGGGTTTGACGATAAACTACATCTGGCAGCAAGACTTCTGATCGGGAGATTGGAGGTTTTCAAGAGCGTGAAACCACTTCTTAATTGCCATTATTGACCCGTAGTGATAGCACGTTTAGGGTACTAACTATGGGAACATAATTAACTTCCACCCACTCAAAAAAAATCCGCAGGTCATATTTTATAGCACAATGGACAACAATCCATTTTTATAGCAAAATAACAATCAATACAACAGTAAAAATATATAAAATTACAAGCAAAACATTTATTATAAAAGCATTACGAACAATAAATTTTTGTAGTGAAATTACCAGCAATGCATTTTATGATCTCACAAAATACCCTGAAAGTAATAATCTGCGTACAAAGTATTTTCATTTCGGCATTAAATAATTGTTATATACTCTACTTATGAACACTAATGGGTATATCCCAAACCACATAAATACGTTGGACACTATTGTAAGTGGGAGTGTTGTCAAAGTAGTCCACCAGTAACAGTGGTTTACCTACTTCACACCGCTGGCGAGTTTTGTATTTTGTTGGTGTCATAAAGATTATCATTTCATTTTCAACCTCCGTTTTGGTCATTCCCCATTCAGTAAACCTTTCTAGGTTACTACAATAACTTTGAGAGGTTGATATGCAGCTAAACAAAATCAACCAAAAACAACATAATTGTGACACTATTTAACGCTTGCGTGAAATTAAAAAAGTGAGAAATAATTAAGGCGAGAAGAAGCTATCGCGAAAAGACATACTGGGCGATGTTATTTTTTTTAACAAAGAAAAGTGGTAAAGATTTTATTTTCATTTGCGAAGGAAAGTATTTGTTGTTTTTCGCAGAAGATAGGAAATTCGTAAGATCTCGGATCTGTCGAATTAATTTATGCTACGAGGCGCCGAATAAAAGATAGCCATCTGCCCATGGCAATAATGAAAATTTCAAATTGGTCCAGTGGCCTACGAAGCAGAAGCTGGGAGATAATATTAATCAGGTCACGTACTGACCGAGAAAGACTTCAGCGGACCCCAGCCAGGAAGAAAGGGAAGAATAAACCATTAACTATCTTTCGGAGATATCATTTGGTTTTGGAAAAAACACCTGTTTTATGTTAGACCTGGCCATGATAAGAGTTTATTACCGGGAGAGATAATTAGCGACAGATTGCTGAGACGTCCAGTTAACCACCCACTTGACGCTGGCGAAAATCTCGTTGACATTCGGTTAAGATAAAGATTAAGGACCACACTACGAGTCGTAGAGGTCTGGTGTCGGGAAGAAAAGAAAAAAAATATTTTGAGCGAAATTTTTAAACTGAGGCCAGTCTAGCCACACCCACGCTGCTGGGCGTTCATTTGCTGAATGGTGGCGTGAGCGGTAGGCGAAGGTAAACTATGAGAAAGGAGGGGAGGCCTGTTGACGGCTCTTAGGGGATTGGTGTGAGATACCACTATGAGAAACAAGGGAAACCTGTTGACGTCCGCTGAGGGAATTGGTGTGAGATACCAATATCAGAAATTAATGGACTTCCAAAAATGGAAAGTAATAAATTTTTCCTGTCCGAAAACAAAGAAAATCCTTATTGTGGATTTAGAATTATCGAGGAACTCAAATCCCAACAAGCCCACACCCGGTTTTGGTCGGCGTCCATATAAACGAATGTCTCCCGGACAGAGACACAGAGTTAGTTAGTTGCAGTTGGGCAGACGCAGACAGAGTTGGGCTGTGAGCTCTGAGACCAGCCTCACAGGAAGCTGACTGAAGAGCCACGCATCCCGACTTCGACTTCTAATCAAGAACAATTTATTTTTGAAGAACGACTTAGACTCACACCACCAAAACAAGTTTTACCAATATCACCTGTAGATACAAAAAAAAAACAGTTATCGAAAAACAACTTAAAATATTAAGACTCGCCTAACAAACACAAAGTGTCACGAATCCATAGAAGCGGGTTGGGAGAAAGACGCAGTCCTGTATTCAGCAACCAGATATAAAAAAATATTTGTTATTCTTTTTTTAACACATTTGAACTTTTCGAGTTGTTACTTTATTTTCTTTTACATATACTTGTGCGGTGTCACCTTTGCTCGGACTCGGTTTGCATTACGGCTCGGCGACTGATTGATTTCGTCTACCTAAGATCAAATCACAACGTGGGTAGGTTAGACTATAGGTCAAAGCAGTTACTTCGGTAACCAGACGTTGGAGGCGAGCTGGGAACGACAAAGCTGATACCGAATCTAACCAGATTCCCATCCGAATCAGCCAAGGGTTAGAACGTCACATTTGGTGCCGTAACAGCAGGATCACGTCACATTTGGTGCCGCGACCAATACCAAGTCACAGGATAGCACGGGCGCGGAAGAGGCCAGGGTGACGTCACATAATAACTTAGTGTTTTCTCACATGCTCCGTCTATGTATCTTTCTATAGAACCACATCTCTATCGTCTCATGTCTCCTATTCAACTGAGGAAATTATATAGAAGTCCCTTCTATATAGGAGGGTTGACGTTACATAGTAGCTGTACCCTCTTTTTTATTTCTTGCAAAATTTTCTTGTTTCATAATATATTGTTTAGCTTTTAGAAGACATCTTTCGCTATTCTATTACACCTTCGCATCTCTGTGTCCCATTTCCCAGAATGTTAAATATCTGTACTTGATTGTTTCTGAGGTCTCCACTTCGTAGCGCTATCTTGGGATTTCTCTTTCGCTAACAACCATACAGACTGTTTTCTTATATTTGATGGTTAGTCCTTTCTTCCCGCTTTCCTTCACTTTTCTTCCTGTCTATGGTATCAACATGTTGGCATTTGCTTATCTAATATTAAGATTGTGTTCACCAATAATAAATCTTAGGACTTCTGATTCTCAGAGGATCGCCTTACTGCAAAGATTAAATAAATACGGTGTGAGACACACCCTTGGATAACTCGTTATTTCTGTTTTTGTATACGAGCTCAATCCATCGTCTATCCATATGCAGGCAGTTTGTTCCTAGTATACATTCCGTTTTAGCTTAAAAGATTATGTAACGGCGAAGTCTGGGCTTATATAAATTATTTTCATTCTTTTTGGCCTGTATTTTTGCCAATGTGTTACTAACGTCGATAAAAGATTAGAAAAAGGTTTCGTTTTGAAATCCAATATGGCATAGTGCCAATTCCGCTAGCTTTAACGTTGATCCGAACGACCCCTTGATGAATCAAAATCGGACCTATAGGACGATTAGCTGGTTGAACTGGCAGTTTATTATTCTGCCTAGGGAAAGGTCAAGAGGTTGGAAAGCGGCGCTCGTAAGAAAAGAAACGAATAAATTAAAGTTATATATATAAAAAAAATTAGTTATTTTCATCTTCTCTTGAACCTTTTACACTCGATCTCAATGTTCACCTTCTTTCCCCGATTACTAGATTCACGCTTCATTGCCTCCAGCGACGTTGATTAACGGTATGATAGGTTTCACTGACAAATTTTCCGACACTTGCTGCCAAATTGGGGCTTTTTGATTCGTTTGTTAGTAGGCAGATTGCATAAATTACTGGTGTAATTAAGCGTTATCAATTATTGATTGGTCTTTTTTTTTCAACTTAGTGTTCCATTGTGTCACAGTAGCTTAAATAGAATGTAAATGCGAATAATATATTAAGTTAGGTAACAAATGAAAAAGATCACCTGAGACGGCGGAGGTATGGGTCTACAGAAGGATGCTAAAGATACCATGGACCGAGCGTGTGAGCAACGATGAAGTTTTGGAGAGGATGCAAATAAGGAGGAAAATACCTGTCAGAAATGCAAATAAAAATATGGATATTTTTCATTGTGTCACATATCTCATTTGGAAAATTTAAATTATTTTCGCTGTCTATCTGTCTGTCTCTCTGTCTGTCTGTCTGTCTGTCTCTCTCTCTCTCTCTCTCTCTCTCTCTCTCTCTCTCTCTTTCACCTCTTTAAATTTTGGATTGTTCGCACTCTCTTTTCTCTCAATCTTTTCACTCTTTAAGTTAATGCTTTATTCGCTCTTTCTCTCTCTTACTCATTCTCTCTCTTATTCATTCTTTCTCTTTTATTCTTATCTCATTCTTTCTCTCACTTTTATTCTCTCTTTCTCTCTCTTACTAATTCTCTCCCTTACTCATTCTTTCTCTCTCTTTTATTCTCTCTTTCTCTCTCTTACTCATTCTTTCTCTCTCTTTTATTCTCTCTTTCTCTCTCTTACTCATTCTCTCTCTTACTCATTCTTTCTCTCTCTTTTATTCTCACGTTCTCTCTCACAGAAACTAAAAAAGAGAAACAGTGTATCTTAAATAGAATGTAAATGTGAATAAAATATTAACTTAATTAACAAATGAAAAAGATCAGTTGAGACTCGAGGCGGCGGAGATGTGGTTCTACAGAAGGATGACGAGGATATCATGGACCGAGCGTGTGAGCAACGGTGAGGTTTTGGAGAGTATTCAAACACGGAGGAAGCTTATGCTTAACATCAGAAAGAGGCAGCTGAAATTTCTGGGACACGTTATGAGAAAGGAGGGCTTGGAGAATCCGATACTCACAGGTCGAATAAAGGGAAAGAGAGACAAGAGAAAGCAACGCATGACATAGCTAGTTGCTTAAGCAAGTGGATGACACAACATGGGGGAAGTACCTACAAAGTATAGGGGGAAGTGGAGAGACATGATCACCTACGTCCTGAAGGGTCATGGCACATAAAAAAAAAATGGCGAAACATACTAAAGAAAATCGGCAAATTTTGACAAAATTTAACCCCTATTACTGTACACAATTTTAACTTGTTCGGCAAGCTTATAGAAAGATATTTTTAGAATGTCAATAAAACCCAAACATATGAAAATGGATTTATGCATTATTGAGAATTGACAAAAAAAAAAAAAAAATAGTATTCGGCAATCTTGGAACTTCGTGCGCGCAAAAAATGGTGCGTCAAAAATACGGTTTTGCCCTTGAAGCCGCTATTATTTTAACTACCTTCACTCCTTGGCAATGTTTAATGTTTTAAAAAGGCGATTGATTATAATTTAAAACCTAAAACATATGAATTATCAGATGTCAATGTGTCAATATCTGCTAACTCTCTCATGTCTTCTCTCTCCCCCTCACTTCGTTAATTTACATATGTTTAATACGACCCGTCAAAAATAAATAAAAGTAAATTTTCTTTTCATTTTTTGTTTGGAAGTAAAGTCTGATGATCCGCAGGCCTTTAAAAGGGTTGTGGTGAAATAATTTATTACATGGAACCTTAAAGTGGTCTGTTTTTATTTAATATATATATATATATATATATATATATATATATATATATATATATATATATATATACTATTTACATTATTCGGACTGTTGTCCTCATTTTTCTCTCAATAAAGTGTGTGAGTTCAATACCTGTTTAAAGCGGTGGAGAACTTGGAGGGAGAATTAAGTAGGAGATAACTATTAGGTTGGTGCAAAAATAATTTCGTTTTCTCACATATTAACATATGTTAGAAAACGAAATTATTTTTGCACCAACCTAATAATAACTGACATCCACTAAACATGGCACGTGGAACTAGAACAGTCTATCCCAGTGAGCGAAATAAAGGGTTCAGTTCGACATTCCAACTAACTGAAGAAGGCCGGAGCGTACAACGGCCGAAACGTTGTAATAAATATGGCAACAAAGGCATATAAAAATCTCTAAGAAATATAAAACATTGTTTTTTTAATTCTTTTTACAGAAAATAGCCCTAGAATATAAATTGATATATAAGAATAACATGTTAAAAAATATATATTTTATTTTGTTTGTATTTTTTTAAATATCAAGCTAAGCAATCTGCATTGAGTTTTTTTTTCTATTTTTTTCAGCATGTGTTGCTCAAGGACGTAACTTTGAAAAGTGTAAACTACAATGCCATTCGACGCGATATACTTTAAAAAAAAAATTAAAATTATTAAAGTGGGGCCACATTCGCGCGAAAACAGCGTTTTTCTCTAAAGGTTTGAAAAGAGACTATTATTCTCATTTTACATAATTGCCAAAAGTTTGATTAAAATCCAGTAATTAGAAGAAATCTTCAAAATATTTATGTTATTATTAAAAGGAATGACACCAGATTTTTATTAGTATTAAATCATATCTTTTAAACATTTTTAGAACTTTCGAAATTTTCCTTAAATTTTGTCTTTCCTTCAGGTGGACATAGATTAATTTCGGGATTTTTATCGTTTTTTTTTTTTTTTTTTTTTTTGGTGAAAAGCACAATGATTTCGAAATTCTAGCAAAAATCAAATAATTGTCACATTTTAATGAAACTTTTAGAATAGTAAATTTATAAATAGGCACTGCAAAAGTATACATGATGAAAAAAAGCCCCGACCTTAATAAAAACAAAGGTTATCGTCAAAATCTTTGTCAAAGATCAAAATAATTGTCTACTATTAAATTATGTGTTTTGATCCTTTTATAACGTTCAAAATGTCGGGTAAATATTACTACCGAAAATTTTAGCTTTTTTCTTGTTTCTTTTTTTTTTTTTTTTGAGAAGAAAAACATTGATTTCGAAAAATGTTGCAAAAATCAAATAATTGTTGGATTTTAAAGTGACTTTCAGGACTTATTCACAAACGAATTAAACTATTTTAGAAATGTTTCCTTTTTAGAAAATCTTGGTAAATATTTTTGTACATCTGTTAACACCCATTCATTTAATTTTAATGAAATTTTGAGAAATTCGTTTTCATGCGGCGTAATGTTTATATTTGTTATAAAATAGTTGTCCTTGCAGAATTTAAATCAACATTTTTTTTGGGGGGGGACTCCCTTTTCCTGAAATTATTTTGCTTATTGGAAATATTAAATTTTATCTATTATCTCGTCATTAAAACTAAAATAAAAGCTTCGAGAAAAATTTTCTTCATTAGAAATTAATTTTAAACATTAAAAATGGGCTTTTCTTTAAAAGTACCTAATTCCTTTTTCGCTCAGTTTTCGAGTAATTAATAGAAAAAAAAGATAATAAAATTGTTTTCTACATGTTTCATATTTTTATTTTTTTTACTCAACAGTCAAATATTCCGCCATGAATTTCGGAGATACTTAATACATATTTACATAAGTTTCTTTCTGTCCCCCCTGCGCTATCGTCCGTGATTGTTTGCGTATAGCGGAGTCTACACAGAAAGGGAAAAACTTTAGATTAGTGCGAAGCGTTGTTCGTGACATGATTGATGTCCACTGATTCCGACATTGGCGCTTATTGTCTGAAATTGTTTTTAACTACCCTGGGGAGTTCTGTTATGAGCAGTGGTAATATACAGCCGTTGTTAACGCGAACTGACGTCTTTCTGTTTCTATCGACAAGACCAGTTCATCTTTCTAAAGAAACAGTTAAAACGAAGGAACATCATTGTAGACGGTGACTGCGCCGTCGTCGAATTGAAAAGTGGACATAAATAACATTGACGTTTGGCCGGTAACGTGACCAGAGGTTCCTGATTCGAATAATTTGTTTAGATGCGCCAACTTCAAAAGGCTTATGATATAGCTGCTGGCCATCATTAACAGCTGTCTTTCGTTGGAATGAATTTGAACGTTTCTGTTTAAAAAAAAAAAAAAAAAAAAATTAAAAAAAAAAAAACTGAAAAAATAAAAAAAAAAAACAAATGTAGAAATATAATATTTTGTTGTGTTCTCATGATCACGTGAAATAAAAAATAATTTCCCATAATTCCATGAAAAGGAAACCGTCCTAGTGGAGAAGAATTTAGAGCAATGGTTTCCAAACCGGTTTTGGGTCATGATTCAATTTGGTATTTCTAAAATTCTGGTTCCTCTGCCTGCAATATTTAATTTTTACATATTCAAAATTTTACTGTAAATTCACGTGAAGGAAGCTTAAAGGTTATTAACTTCGTGTCTAAACAACCCTCCAAAAACCATGGCGTCGATGAAAGAGAATTTAAAAAAAACAAAAAGTTAAATATATATAGTTTCAAAACATATAATAGAGAACTGAAAGACAGAAATATAAAATATTTGAAAGAAAGCTTATTTTGTAATATACTTTCATCATTTTAATCATGAAATAATAATGCAAAATGAAACATGAGCTCACGTTAGTAGAGTAAGTCGAAGGGTGCATATCCTACGCATGCTCCATCAAAATAGTACGATACACCCACCGGCGGTGGGGCAGGCATTCCACGTCGGGAATCATTGATTTAGAGTCATCCACTTTTTCATTTACCTCTCACCAAGAGAGCACGTGAATTTAGCCCCTCCTGGAATAATTATTTATTTG
>OZ010587.1:94163479-94180979 GCA_963932145.1 Acanthosepion lycidas
CTGGTGGTAAGAGGAAATGGATGGAAATTCAATTTGCTAAATTCTGACATTGTCTAGCAGAATGCTATACCAACGTCGGCATTTAATAATCATGGTAATCGGAAGAAATGACAGCGCCAATTTGTACATTGGATGAATCAGATTACTTTCAGCTTACAATCAATCGATGTGTTGGCCGCCATAAACGAAAGGGCTTCAAGCTGTGTAACAAGATCGTTGTTATCAATATGAACGACTCACCAACTCTCTCTCTCTCTCTCTCTCTCTCTCTCTCTGTCTTTTTTAGTAATTCTTTCTGTTTTCCCTCCTTTTCATTCTTTTCTCTCTATTCAACGTTGTCTTTCCTTCCTTCTTTTTCTGTCTTTCTATTTTACTCTCTTTTTTCTCTATTTTCTCTCTTTTTCGTTTCTCCTCCTTTTCTCGTTAGTTTCTCTTCATTTTCTCCCTCTCTCTCACTTTTCGTTTTCTATTTCCTTTTTTCTTTCTTTTTTTTTCTCGGTATTTTCTTTATTTTTCTAGTTTCTTTTCTTTTATTCGCTGTCATTCTTTCTTTCTTTATTTTCTCTTTTTACTCTCTCTCTATCTATCTATCTATCTATCTATCTATCTCCTCTTTTTCATTTCTTTGTATATTTTCCTTCTCTTTCTTTTTTAGGTTTTTCTTTTCTCTTTTATTTTCTCTATTCCTCCCTCGCTCTCAGATTTCTTATTTATTTACTCTCCTTTTTCTTTTTCAATATTCCTTGCACAATTTTGTTCTTTCTTTCATTCTTTCTTTCATTCTTTCTTTCTTTCATTCTTTCTTTCATTCTTTCTTTCTTTCTTTCTTTCTTTCTTTCTTTCTTTCATTCTTTCTTTCATTCTTTCATTCTTTCTTTCTTTCTTTCTTTCTTTTCTTTCTCTATTTTTCTTTCTCTATTTCTTACTCTTTTCTCCTTATTCTTTCTCCTTTTCTTTTCTCCTCTTTTTCTCTTTCTTTTTTTAAATCTTTCTCTCTCCCTCACTTTTCTCTCCCTATTTTCTCTTTGTTTTCTTTTTTTCTATTGTTTCTTTTCTTTTTCTTTCACTTTCATTCTTTTCACTTTTAGTATTACAGTGTAACCCGGATATAAGAGACCCGGAATAAGAAAAACCCGGATATAAGAGAGATTCTCTCTGGTCCCAAATTAGAGCCATACTTACCTAAACAAAATAGACCAAACCCGGATATAAGAGAAACCCAGATATAAGAGATTTCTTCTCCGGTTCCGACAACTCTCTTATATCCGGGTTACACTGTATATTACTTTTTTCTTTTTTTATTACTTTTCTCTGTCTATCTGTCGGTCTCTCGATTTACACTTATATCTCTTTTCTTTGTATTTTTCTTCTCTCTTTTTCTTAATTTTTATTTTCTCTTTGTCTATTACTCATTTATTTCCTGTCTTCCTCTATCTCTCTCTAATCTCTTATTAATTTTCTCTGATTTATGTTACTTCCAACATCCCGACTCCAGAGTTTCGTAGACAGACCCTCCTGGAATTTCTCCGTACATTCGTCGGTGAGTATCAGCAATCTCACCGACTGAGAGCAGTTTTATACACACACATATATATATATATATATATATATATATATATATATGTCATTCGCAGACAGTACTGTTTAGCTGTATCACAGCTCCTCAGTGCGACTAGATCGAAACCCAACCGATTTGATGTCAGTCAGAGCTTCTACCACTGAGCCATCTTCACTTGATCAGCCAAATCTAGAGTATTGTTTTTACAAACGTAAATAGACGGCAAGCAGCCAAAGTGCTCCAATAATTATTACTGAAGAGCTTCGCATTTACGCAGGTGACTGTTGTTTTAGAATTAGTTTGTGCTCAATTTAAAATATTTTTTCAAGGGCTAAGTTATATCATTCGCAGACAGTACTGTTTCGCTCTATGACAGCTCCTCAGTGCGACTAGACAACCGATTGCCTCAAGCCCAGATCGAAACCCAACCGATTTGATGACAGTCAGAGCTTATATATATATATATATATATATATATATATATATATATATATATATATATATATATATATATATATATATATATATATATATATATATATATATATCAGGTATGCATATGTATATGCATACAGACCTTCCATGAACGGAATAATAGGGGGGGACGTCAGTTAAGGCTGATTGCCCGAAGATGGGAAGGCATTATTTTTTGATTTATTAAACCACTATAGTAACTACCAATAGATATGATCATAATGTAAATACTATAAACATGAATATATGGCATAAATAAATACATAGTTAATATAGTAGCTGTGAAAAATCTACTATTTTTATAATTTTGATTAATATAAATCAAAATTATAAAAATAGTAGATTTTTCACAGCTACTTTCTCACTCACACTTTAAAATATCATAATAACTGTACACTCGTCTTTGTTTACAACTGGAAGGCCCGTTGCCGCTGCCACGCGGTCACTTTGAGAACAATTACGACTCATTCCTCTCAGTCCCAAAATGTTGAAATATATCGCTGAAGTTTTTTTTGCTGCATACCTTTTTTTATTTTGGTTGATGGGAGGTCCATAGATGACAGGCCTGTTGTATATATATATATATATATATAGATACATAGATAGATAGATGTGTGCGTGTGTTGAGAGGATGTGAGCAAAAAAGATGTAGAGATACTTAATGATAGCCGACTTGACATTATATATATATATATATATATATATATATATATTAAAACTCTCCCTTCCCTCTCTAAACGCGACCATGTCTCTCACACCATCCCTCGCCACCTTCTATGTCAACATATATGCTTAATACTGTCCGTGAAAGGTGTAAATTTTAATTTCATTTTTCGTTTCACCTTTTGAAAGTGATGGCTGAAGATCCAGGTTAAAATAAAAGTCTCTGGGGAAATAAATTATTTCAATGGAGCCTTAAAGTGGCCTGTTTTTCTTTAAAGTAATATATATATATATATATATATATATATATATATATATATATATATATATATATATATTATTTCCTCTTTTTTCTCTGTGTGTGTGTGCGCGCGTACATTGAAGTCAACACTAAGAAGACAATGTAATTTACCAAGCCATTGTAAAATCAGTAGATTACATAGAAAAATATACATAGGAGCAACTGATGGGACCTGGAAACAACGAAACTCCGCACACAAAACATCCTTTATAAATATTAAATACGGGAAAAGCACAATGCTTCCTAATCTTATCGGGTGATTAAAAACAAATCACAAGATTATCATGGAAAATATGAAAAAGAACATCAACCTGCAGATAAAAATAGCTATAATTATCTTACCAGAAGAAAATAATCTACTAAATAAATGATCAGAACTCTTTACTACGTTACTTAAAATCCAAAAACTGAAAACGAAGAATAAATTCAAATGAATAAATAAAATAAAATAAACAAAAAATGTTAAATAAATCCAAACAAATAAACAAGTAAACTAAACAAACAAATTAGGAAACCAAAGCCACCAAAATAACCGTTAGAATATTTCAATAGACTACCACAATGCAAGAAAATACCCATAATCCATCAGTGAGCTGTATATATAAAAATTCAGCAAAAACAACGCACGTAGCCTGACGATTTCGCTTAGCATGAAACAGAATGTCGCTTCTGGATGTTGACTTCAATGTCCACTTTTATATTTACATACGATGTGTTCATGATATTGAACCCTTTAGCACATAATTATAGCATACTTTAAAACTATATATATATATATATATATATATATATATATATATATATATATATATATATATATATATATATATATAACTAAAGAGAAAATAGAATGTGAATTTTTAAAAATATATATATCATACTTTATTTCCCATATTTTTGCTACTCCTGTTACAGGGCTTGTGAGCTTCATCAAGAGAAAAATAGTTACTTCCACACATTATTAATTAAAAGGATTAATATTTCCTGATGTTTTCTTATTGACATTTGTGTGTAGTAGTATTCCACATTCTTCTTGAACTTGTAGAGAAAATGTGCTTCGCCTGATGCAGGTGAAAAGACCCGAAACCCATGTATCAAAAAATATGGAAGCTAAAGTATAATATATATATTTTTTTTTTTAAATCTACGTTATAATCAAAAACTTTCGCAGCTTCTCGTTAAAATACATACGTTTTCTCTTTGGAACCATTATAATCTCTCTCTCATATATATATATATATATATATATATATATATATATATATATATACATATGTGTGTGTGTGTGTATTATAATAAAAAGTAAGAACAGTTGGATATATAATCCTGTGTTCTTATTGATAGTTTTATTTTTACAAAACAGTGCTCAATGTAATTTTACAGCGCATAAATATTATAAATGAACTGATTTAAAATATGGTTTCTTCGCTACACAGGAATTACCATGTTTCAAAAATCGAAGCTAAAAACTTCAAATTACATATATTAAATTAAAAGCATTAGTTCTGTTTCATCTTCAAGCTAATTTTGGAATAAATTATTTTAAAAATTACTGAGTTTTAAACTCACATAATTTTTTTCCAAGGATACAGAGAAATCCAGTCATTTAGGCAGGGTCGTTAGCGTGTTCATTTTTATTATCTATTTGATGTATCAATTATGAGTTACGTTCGAAAAAGAGTTAAGTCTAGAGATTGTAGCGGTGCATTTTTCAACGAATTTTGACATCCGTTCAACGCATGTCGTCGTCGTCTTTTTTTTTTTTTTTTTTTTTTTTTTGTTCTGAAAACAAGACGACATGCGTTGAACGGATGTCGAAATTCTTTATCGTTTATTAAAATAAAATTGGCTATATGTAAAAAATGACGTCGCTTCTTTATTTTTAAATCGGAAAGCTTTAAAAACTTTTTACAATATCAAAATCAAAGAACCGACATAAAAATCTGAACTTCTCACATAGGTGTGAAAAAAAACTGTGGATTCACTAAATTCACTTAATCCAATATCACATCAAACCCTTTAAAAGTGTTCAAATTTTTTCAAACCTTTTGCTCAAATCTTGTAAATGGGATTAATAACCACCAGCCGACAGCGTGTTTTGGAGACAATGTTTTTTTTTTGTTTTATTGCTGGCGTTGAGCCAGCCATATCAAAGTCAAATTGGCTTAATTTGGGCCCTATCTTCTTAATTATCGCTGCATTTTTTTTTTCAAAAATTATTCAAATTATGCTATTGTTTTTATTTTTTATTTTCTGAAAACTCATCGGGGACCAAATGTACTCTCCAGTTACACCACTGTCCTGCTGGAGGGCCCATTTTTTAAAGCAAGTTTTAAGAAAGGATATAAGTTCGATTATTTTTGAGGTACAATCTCCTCCGTTCAATCCGTTATTAAGTTTATTGTTTAAGAAAAATAGAAAACACCGTGATAGTAATTCCAACACGTTTACCGACTAAAAAATACTATCGGATTAAAGATCCATTTAAAAACTCCTGTGTTTTACGTTCTGGCTACGAAAATAAAAGTAGCATACATAAATTTGTAGAAATCACTGCAAGATATGTACCTTCCTTAAATAAGTAATGTGAAACTTGCTTTATCAATATAGATATGTACGTGAGTGTAGGGGGCGCGCGCGCGAGAGAGAGAAAGAGTTGTACATTTTGTGCAGCAACCCTTCTTTTATACATGAAACTTCAAGCCACTTCCATTTTACAACGCATGGCTGATATCTTTGTAATAGCGATAAAACCTCAAACGAATACATTGTCCACACGACAAGCTGTTTAATTAGACGCCTAGCTTACCACTTGAATGATCTTACTTTGATAAGAAAGCACTTAAACACTCATGCCCAACACCCGGCGCTGATAAAAAAGAAGTCCTTATACTATCATTTTAAAAAAACATCTCATTCAAAAAGACTTAAAGATAATGGAAGTACTGTTTTTTAATAAAACACTTCAGACTTACATTTACCATTAGTTGTTTAGAAACTTATTTGCTGTGTTTTGAAGATAACATTAACTGGTATTAATACTACTATAAAACACAGTGAAGACCTAAACTCCCTGAGAAAGGCTAACGGATTAATAGAAAGTGTCTTAGACAATAATAGCATCGCCCAGTTACTACAACACTCTCATGCTCGTCATAAAAGAAAAACTCTGAGGACACTAGAAAAAAAATGATTAAAATTAACTAAAATTTACTTGTCAGTCACATTCAATGAAGCCTACGTATATATATATATATATATATATATATATATATATATATATATATATATATATATATATATATATATATATATACAGTTGCTGCCAAATGTTCACAACGAGATTGTTTTGGTCAGATAAGTAGGTATAATTTTTTATCAAAATTGTTTTATATTCTATAATTTTCACAGACAATAAATACGATATTAATTGTTATTGTCTGAGATTTTGGTGTAATTTGAGAGGATAATACAAAAGTTATGGATGATTTAGTGATTTACTCTGGTGAGTGTCAGTTTTTCTAAGCCTTCTGTCCTAGAAATTTCAACTCTCTCCTTCTGATGCTAAATATACATGTCTTTTTTTACATCCATTTTCTCTAAAAATTCCTCCTTACTCACATGTTTCATCCATGGTATTCTTAGCATCCTTTTGTAGAACTACATTGCTTTAAGTATCTTCTTCATATGTGAGGAGATTGTCCTGCATTCATTGTCATATGGGATGATTGATATTACATAACAGTTCATTTTTTTTTTTATTTCTATACAACTTTTCCTGATTTTTTAATAATTTGCTTACGTTTTTGAAAGCATATTTCTCTATCCCAATTCTCCTCTGGATTTCGGTATCGCATTTTCTGTCCTCTGTTAAAACACTTCCCATATGTTTGAATGTTTTGGAATCTCCAATCTGTAATTTGCATACTGATCAGCCTCTTTTGCTGACAACCATGCATTCTCTCTTCTTGCAATTGACGTATAATACTTTCCTCTTACTTTCCTCCGCTGTGTTCTGCAGGAGTTTCTCTATTTTCTTTTCTGTATCTGCTATCAACACTGTCATCTGCATGTCTTGTATTGTTACGATTGTGCCTA
Organism: Acanthosepion lycidas; assembly: GCA_963932145.1. Lineage (NCBI taxonomy): Eukaryota > Metazoa > Mollusca > Cephalopoda > Sepiida > Sepiidae > Acanthosepion > Acanthosepion lycidas. The sequence continues at coordinate 94,170,574 of OZ010587.1, forward strand.
CCAATAAGGAATCCTGGTAGGAATTCTAATTCTCTCAGAATCGCTTGTTGGCAATAACTCCATAAATTTGCTTATTAAGATTAAATTTAGCTGATTGAGGAAATGAATCAAAGTATAATTGCATTGCACCAAGCCATAAGGAAGTCGTCCTGGGTATGACGATAATCTACATCCGCGTCCTGGATAGAACGTTAAACTACACCCGACAGCAAGGTTTCTGATTAGGAGCTTTTGTGGAGCGTGGATCCGCTTCTTAATTGCTGGTGTTCCAATGCCCATCCTGACCCGGAGTTATAGCGCCTACTAGTGTCCCAAATATGTGTAAATAGTTGGCCCCCCAAACAGGGGTCAAAACGCTGTGGGGGTGTAAAAATAGGTTTTAATACCAGAAATACATTTCTGAAGGAAAAAAATGATCAGTAATACGTTTTTGAGGGGAAAATTATTACCAGCAATATATTTTTGAAGGAAAAAATTATTACCAACAATACGTTTTGGAAGGAAAAATTATTACCAGCAAAACTTTTTGGGAGGAAAAGTTATTACCAGCAATATTTTTTGAAGGAAATTTTTACAAACAAAATATTACCAGCAATACATTTTTGACAAAAAAGCAGCAATACATTTGTCAAAAATATTACCAGCAATAAAAATCTTGTCGGAATTAAATAAACCCATTGAGTAAAATAAACCAAACCAAACTAGACCCCTCCCCCACCCCACCAAAAAAACTTTTGGTATTAAATAACCATATCAGTTTGATATGCCATAAAATAAAACAAACCAAACCATAAGGGAAGAGAACTTGACTGCCCTTCATTAAAATCAAGGGATATGAGAGTAGCGGAACTATTATCTACCCGGAACTCGACGAACTGAGTTCAAGTTCCGTCCTAATCTGTATCGGTATAGGAGAAAGACTACTTCTAATTCAAAATTGTATAGAATTCACTCCTATCTTTTTCAGCATATAACAATTCACAGATAATAAGTGAATGTGATATGTGGAGAGCCATAGTCGCCTCCCTCCTGAACGGACATGGCCTGAATTAAAAATACCCCAAATCATATTTAATGATCATCACTACCACGGAACCCTTAAAGATTTCGATCTACAGATCTCTGGCCTGACCACTGAACACCACCTGCCAGTGAACAAACTTTCAGCAAGTTTGTGTTTTATTTACACTGTTTTTTTTTGTTTTTTGTTTTTTGTTTTTTTTGAGAAAATTGACACCACGAAATACACATATTACAAATCCCGAGAAAAAATGGCGTTCTTTACAAATATCTTTTACGCTTTTTCGTTGTATTCTTTTCTTTTATTTCCATTACAAAATGAGGCAGACGAAATTTCGGAGAAGCACTGGGAAACCACTTGCAGCCATAAAGGGTCTCCTGTAACTTTTCTTTTAATACTGGTCGATGGTACACTTATATGTTTAGTTATACATACTTTTTTATTAGATTTTTTATTTCGGTTTTGGTGTCTTTTGTATTTCAAGTTCTGTTGTTTTAATAATGTTCCTTATTGCAAATTATTTTGCCGTTGATTCTTTTCCCGCTTTTATTTTTTTTGTCATACATTTTGCTATTTCAATACATTCTTTTCTTTTCCTACCATACTTTCCTTATTTTCTCTCTTTTCATGGTATTTACGTAATTTATTGAGTCTACTTTTTATATACTTTTCTTTCTGTCTTTCTTCCTATTAATAAGTTTTATAAAATTAATTTTCCAGCATTCTTTCTTACTTGCTTTTTCTCTTTCTTATTACGTATTTTAAACCTAATTCCCAGTGTCCTTTCTTTTTGTTTTTCTGTCTTTCTTTCTTTCTTTTTCTTCCTTTCTAAACCCAATTCTCTAACGTTTCTTTCATTCTTTTTCTTTCTTTCGTTCTTTCATTCTTTTCGCTTTCTTATTAACTAATTCCCAGTCATCTTTAACCTTATTACTTATTAAACCTAATTCCCTTTTCTTTCTTTCTTTTCATAAACGACATCTTTGTTTTTTTTTTTTGTTTTTTTTTTTTTTTTCTTTTTTGTCAAACTTTGTTCCGTTAATCTCATTTCTTTCATTAATTTTTCTTTTTGTTTTGCTTTGCTCGTTGTTTTTTTTTTTTTTTTTTTTTTCATTTGAATTCTTTTTTTTCATCTGTTTTCCTTCCTTCTCTTCATTTTACATTATTTGAATAATCTCTTAATCCTTGTCTTTCAATGCTTTTCCGTTTTCCAATCCCTTTTCTTTTTTTTCCCCCTTGTTTTCTCTTTCATTTCTCTTCTTACTCTTTTTCTTTCACTTTTGTTTTCATTTTGCATCATAACTTTACCTTTTCTTTTATTTATCCGTTCTCCACTTTTTGAATTTCTCCGTATTTTTAAATGGATTTTCTTTCTTTTTTTTTTTTTTGGTCTTTCCTTCTGACTATTACCAAACTTGCATTTCTTCGTTGTTGATTTTCAATCTTTCTGAAAAACTAATGAGAGAAAAGAAAAAAATTGCCCAACCCCCTTCTTCTAAATATATGAATGAAAGATGCGGAACGAATGAAAACGAACAGAAAGAAATTCTTTTCTTTCCTTCTTTTCTGTTCGTTTTCATTCGTTAGCTTTCAGTCATGTATTTAGAAGGGGGGGTATTTTTTATTTCTCTTTTCTCTCATTCATTTTTCTCCCGTCATTCATTCATTCTTTTTTTTTAGTAATTTATCCCCTTCCCAACACAAAGATTGATTATTTTTATGATCGTCACTGGGAACATTTTGCTTAAAAATGAATCAAGCCACAGAGCCCCATCAGCTAGTAAGGGTTTGGGTGCGGGTCCTTACTGCTGGATTACAAAGTCAGACATTAGCTCGCGGGCTAACAGCGTCGTTTTGAGAAGCCGGCTGGAGAAAGAGAGACCTTAGGTCTAGATTTCTTGTGTCCAGGGCAAAGGACACAAGAGGCAGAAAGGAGGCAAAGTAGATAATAGTCACAAAGAAAGTAATGATGTAAAAATAATAATGGAAAGAAAAAAAAAACTGATATCGAGTTATTGTGGAGACATAATGGGCGGCTGGCTGAACTTCGTCCACTCAGTTAAGGGCTCCTCCCGTCTTCGATGCGTGCCGCTTTGAGAATAATAACGACCGATATCGGCCGGACACTTTAAGCTATTAGGCTCGTGCAAAAATAATGTCGTTTTCTCATATATGTTACTATGTGAGAAAACGACAATATTTTTGCACCAACCTAATAAATGCGCCGACCGGCCTCTTCTTTTCTCTCATTCTCTCGGCCTGCATCTGTCTCATCATCCCTCGTTTCTGTTCCACACAAAGACGCCGAAACTAGAATGAATCAGAGAGCAGAGGCATTTTATCAAAAAAAAAAAATTGTTAGTAAATGTTAACCCGATAGAAGGCCGAAGAGCCACTCAAGATAGAGCATTATTAAATGAGTTTCTTGTATGATGGTAGAAGTGACAAGATAACGTAGATTAGGAAGATCCGTCCCACAGGTGACGACTGCCACTAGACGATGACGTTAAGATTGTAGCATTCGAGGAAGTATCCTCTCGGGTGTCTGTTCCATAAAGTAGCGGCTCTTGGGGGGGAAAAAAAGCCTTCCAAATGGAAATTTTTCTTACCAATGGAATACAAAAAGAATAAGGATGATTCGCTTCTCTGTATATGGCATCCTTGGAAAAGCGAATCTTTTACATATCTAGGAAGCGAAATGACTAAATGAGAAAATTCGCATAACTAAAGCCTGGGATGCCTTGAATAAAAGGAATGTAATTTGAAAATCTGATCTACCAGACAACCTCAAACGGAGATTCTTTCGAGCCACTGTAAACATGGACAATAACTAAAACTGAGAGTCTAAGCTTGATGGAGATGCCGAGAGCTATACTTAAAATCCCTTGGAGACAATATCCAACCAAATCACAGTTCTATGGAATCATTCCTGATATTACTACAATCTTATGCGAACGCGGAATGCACTTAGCAGGACACTGTAATGGTTGCTGCGATAGACTAATGAATGTCCGAGAAAAATAAATCCAACGAAAGAAAGAATAAATTTATGTCGATACTTTAAGGTTAGCTTAAATGTGACACAAGACCGAAACTATAGGCGGAATCGAACACACTACTCAGTCGTGATTAATACTAGCAAGATTAGCTTACCATAAAACCACATTGGTACACCTAGTTGACAGATATTGACTATGCAGATGACTGTCACTGCAAATATCATTACCAATGGCACAGTTCTCCTACATCATCTAGAAAATGCAGCCAACGATGGAACTAACACTGAGAGCTATACTTAACATCCCTTGGAGACTACATCCACCTAAATCCCAGATCTATGGGACCATCTCTGATATTTCTACAAACTTACGCGAACGCAGAATGCGATTTGCAGGACAATGCTGGCGAGCGAAACTAGAACTTTCGGGTGGTCTACTACTCTGGATACCGAGTCATGGGGCATGACTGGTTAGACGCCCGGCAACGAGGATTCAAGGAGGATTCCCGAAGGCTGGGATATGGTGAAACCACTTATTAGAGGTCCGAAGATAACGAAGGAAGCAGAGAGAGGGGGGGGAGAGAGATGGAGAGGGAGGAGAGAGAGAGAGAGCAAGAGCGACAGCAAAAGAGCAATATCAGACTTCGTTCCACATTTCAGATTTGTCTGCCACACCTGCAGAAGAGAGTGCCATGCAAATATTGCTCTGTTAAGCCACTTCAGACGCTTCTCGCAATTGGACTGAATGTTTGACCAAAGAGGGAATTACCATTTCTCTCGAGATGTCAGTGGCATAGTTGGTTTTAACGGTAAAATTATAAACTGGTCGAAACATTTTCCATTGAAATTTCGATTGATTAGCGAGAGGACCGCGACGTTGCGTCTGTGGGAGAAGGCTTCTAGCTTGGAAAATAATTCATTGGCTACGCCTTTGATTGCTTTTTTTTTTTTTTTTGGTTTACAGCATATCAACCTCAATAAGTTATTTAATGCCAACTAAATTTTTACTGCTGGCAATGTTTTTCTTCAAAAATCTATTTCTGGGAATATTTTTCCTTGAAGAAATCTATAGCTGCTCATATTTTTTTCAAAGGATGTACAGATGTTTGTTTTACTAGTACTTTTTTTTTTTTTTTAAGTATTGCTGATAATAATTTTTCCTTCAAAAATTATTGCCGGTAATATTGTTTTTATTACAAAGTATTTCTGGTGTTAAAACTTATTTTTACACAAGTTTGGGCGTCAATTATTTGGCCATAGCTTGGACCCCAACAGGTGCCACTATCCCAGGCCCGGTTGGATCTGGGAACGCCAGCAATCAGAGGCCCCGCTGCCAGGTGCAGTCCATCGTCCTACGCAGGATGCAGATGTAGATTATCGTCATATCCGGGACGGGTTAACGCCTTTGAACTCCATCGCGGCTTAAAAGAGAAGACTGAGCAGCGCCAGCCCAGATACGGAATCAGTACTCCATTTTGGGCTTTATCTGACTTTTGTAAAGATTTTACAGGCAATATAGTATACCACAGTATAGGTGAAGTTAGGTACCTTCTGGGGCGTTGCTAAGGACTCGAACATTTTTTCTAGACAATTCATCATTAACATTCTTGTACGTCCGTACAAGTGCACTTTGATTCTGTCTACGCGACATGTCACCTAGTATAGAGTTAACAAGTCAGACTGTTAAACTACTGCTTCTGAGTTCGATCTTTACTAGGTGACCTAGTTAAAAAAAATCAGATCGAGTAAACATGTATACTCGTGACAGCTGACAAGTTCCTAAAGGTCTTGCCAAATAACCAAAATCCAGAATTTTCAAAAAGTCAGCAAGAATTTTCCAACACCTCCTCATGTTACGAACTCACATGTATTTATTTGTTAGACAAATCCAACAACGACCCAAGCTCACGTTTCCGGACCCTACAGCCACAGAATGTCATGGCGTCAATGCCTACGAGGATACTAGGATGAAATCGACGAGACATAGAAGAAAATTGTACGAGAAAGTTTTACTGTATACTGGCGAAAAGAAAATACGGTAGAATCCCTGACAACCAGACTAAGAAAGCCTTCCGGATATGAGGAATTGGTTACAAAGTCCGGATATAAGGGATTCCGGATATGAGGCACACGAAAACGAACAAGCTGATCGCCGATGTTTTTTTATACAGTAAAATCCCTGACAACCGGACTTAGAAGGCCTTCCGGATATAAGGAATTCTGGATATGAAGGATTCCGGATATGAGGAATTGCTTACAGAGTCCGGGTATGAGGGGTTATATTTCGATTAAAATAAAAGAAATGAAATCAGATTTAACATTGATTTTTCAATGTTTTATAGTAAAAAAAAAATAAGCTAACGATGAGTGAAATATAATGGAATTGATTTTAAGAAAAAAGAAATAAATTATGTAATGTTAATGAAAATTCATTAAATTAAACAAATAATGTAACGAGGATTTTTTAATCACTGTTGCATGATGATTCTTTCTCTTCTAATGTCATTCCCAACTTTTTCCGCATTTCGTTTTGCTTTTGTTCTTGAATTTTTTAAAGGAAAGACACTTTTAAACTTTGCGTGCGTTATTGCAATCGTCATAGCTGAATGCTGGCTTTCTTTCCATAAAACTGACAAACTTTTCAATAGGTTTTTCAATTTCAGTCCAGGTTTCATCCCAATCATGCATCTCGTCGCTATCTTTTTGCAGATGTCTCGTTGTCATCCTTTCCTCTTATTCCCATCATACAAGGGTGAAATAAGCATAAGCAATTATCCAAAGTAAATTTCCTGAAAAACAACTTTCAAATCAGTTACATACCACCCAAATAGTTCAAATATGCACATCAAAATCATGTCCGTATATGCGGGATTACGTTGGATGAAATAAAGGGTTTGGTTTGAAATTCCCATCACCTAAAGAAGGCCGGAGCGTACAACGGTCAAAACGTTGTGAATATGGCAATCAAGATGAGGATAACAGTCTGAATAATGTAAATAATACAAGTAACATTTAAAGTAATAAAAACGTCGGCTTAAAAATAAATCCAATCATTACAACAGACGACGTTTACTAAAACCTACAAAGGATAAGAAATTGTAGAGAGCTATGATCTTCACGGTCTAAACGGACACGGCCTGTAAAAGAATCAGAATCTACCATGTGACTTTTGACGAAATAAATAGAATATCATAACAAAAATTTTGGTTCAACACAGCCTGGTATTGAACTCACAATTCTTTGTGTCTAGTCACTGGATCTAACCAACGCCTTTATCCACTGGACCTTGTGTTCTTGAAGGAAATAAAGGGTTCGGTTTGAAATTCTACTCGGCTGAAGAAGGCCGGAGCGTACAACGGCCGAAATCTTGTGAATATGGCGATGAAGATGTGGATAACAGTCCGAATAATCTCAATTATACAAGTAAAGAAAACGTTAATTTGATAGTCAGTGTAGAGACTACAACAAGCCCTGTATAAACGGTCATTGGACACTTGGGATTCTATTTAAAATATGTTTATCGAGAGATCAAACTGGTTTAATGGATATTAAATCAGAAAATATTAAACAACCGAAAGTCACTAGTTCATTTCTGGATTAATGGAGAAAAACTGCGAATTAGATAAATTGTCCGATTCATAGTGGATATAAAAAGATTAAAACATCTAAAAAAATTATAAAATCGTTTTCTCCCTACCGTAATTACGAGCGTAATTTACCAAATGAAAACAAAATGATTTTAATGTCAGCAAATCCTATAAACGGTAAATGAAATAATGTAATGGTCATAGCGCGATTTTCGTAAGAGAATTATCCTGGTTTCGTTTCTTATTGGTCCTTCGGAGCCGAGGGTCAAAACACACGGAATCAGATGGCGGTTTCCCTCGGTTGAGGGGAACACAGGTTCAAATATTACTGGAAGTTTTTCTCGAGTGTGCAGGCCGGTAGACGAAATAAAGTCTGTTTAAAATAAATGAAGCGTCTACTCAAATAACGATTCGAGTAATAAAAATATCCCGGATTAAAAAAATAAAATCCATTAATTCTTTAGAAATCACTTAGTTAATGTTTTGGATGAGAAACGAAACACATAAGCGTTTCGAGAAAAATCTGAATAAGTGAATTTTCTTCAAAGGCAAAATGGAACTTCGCATGTTTGTGAAGCTCTTCGTCACCGAGCGTTAAAAGCACGCCGAATCCAGACGGTGGGAGAGTTTGAATCCAGATCGGGGCGGGATAGTTTGAATCCTGCTTGATGGCATATTTTTAATAAGTTTTTTTCGAGTGTGCAGGTCTGTGGACGAAATAAACAGTTTAAAATAAATGGAGCATTTACTTAAATACGGATATCCTATATAATCACATTTGAAATAATATAAACACACACACACGCACACACACAGAAAAATAGTCGCACACACACGCACACACATGTATATAGGATGCGATGGATAAATTGCCGTCTAAATTATAAAAAAAAAGAAAATAACACTGCCATCTCATTTTAACAGATAAATTACACACAAATATCTTTAAATACGAAAGAGTAAATGTATTCAATAAAATCTCCATTAGCTTCAACCATAACTTCCAGACGACATCGGAATCTCCTGCATCTCTTCTGGACGGTCTCTTTGTTGGTGAAGTTGGTGAATGCTGTCATAACCTTTGCCTTCACCATTGGTGTCAAAATGAATTTTGTTGAGCTCTCGCTAAGCTGCGCCCCACGCATAATAATCAAGCGTCATGCAGTTTAGGGATTTAGATGGCCAGATATGATAGGTGATGTTGTCGCAGAAATTATCTGACAGTCACGACTGTTTTCTCCTGCTAAGTGTGGCATGGTGCAGATTCTGGTTTCAGGGGTCTTCCGGCAGCCACTCTGTGGCCCAACATATTCGGGAGTTCATTTCTTATCAGAATGATCAGAGCGAGTTTACCAGGCTGCTGCAATTTCGTAATCACCATTAGACTCATCCAACTCTTTCCGAATTTTCTGCACTGTCCACAGATTGATGCCCGAACACTGCAAAATGTTCGTATTCGAGAGCCCGGCCCGAATGCCAAGCAGTACAGCATACCATTTGCAAATTTCTGGCGGAGTGAATTGCGTTTTGGTGCTTTTTTTTTTCTCAAAGAAGTCGTCTAACTGACCCTACTATATCGTGCAGTCAACAAAATCAAAAGAAAAAACTGTATGCGAGAAATAAAGAATAAAAAATGGCGACAATTTACCCATCGCATTCTATCTATATATCTATATATATATTACATACACCTGAATTTAAAATACTCCATGGTGATGATAATTTCACTTTAGTAAATTGGTGTATGTAATTTATTTATGCTCTGTTTTAATAAATATATCAATCTATTTGTGAATCAGTTTTAATATTTTAGATTATTAGTATTCACTTGGATTTTATACCTACCGATATTTACCCCCTCTCTCTCTCTCTCTCTTACATATATATATATATATGTGTGTGTGTGTGTGTGTATGTATGTATTGAACAATAAAAATATTAAAAAATTAAAATCATCAGACACACTAGGTTGTATATTAATATTGTTTCGTTTTTATTATTATTTTATTTAGATTCCTCGACTAGTTTCGGCCAACATGGCCATCATCAGGAGAAAAAAAATCTGCTTTTTAGTGGCAGTGAACTACAGAAATGAATGTCTTGATGGAGAAAATGAACTTTTCTCTGAAGTTTTCCTTTGTTTTGTTTTTTTTTAATTTTTTTATCATGAATTATGGTCAATCTTTGTGTTGGTCAAACAGTCTCTTTTAAGTTGTTATTTAAGATAGGAACTGGATGGATTCATACTGCTCCGAATTCCTTTGGTCATTTTCCCTGTGTGGCCTCAATACCCCCGTAATCATGTCTGTCTTATGTGGGTAATAAATTTTATATATATATATATATATATGTGTATAAATATAAAAGTGAACATTGAAGATAGATAGATAGATAGATAGAGGCAGACAGATATATTGATGATAAAGACAGTTTTGTGTATTTTTATTTTCGTAAAATATGGGAACAAAACACAAGGCCTAAAGATTGAATTGAAGCATTGTGTTGACCTCCGTGTCTCTGATATTGTTCACTTTATTCCATAAATATAGGAAACATTAAGAGTATATTTCTTCATATATATATATATATGTGTGTGTATGTATGTATGTTTACGTTGATGCGACTACACCCGAATGAGATGTATGGTGGCATCAAACATCACTTTAGTCGGAGGAATTTCCCAAAGGACGGGACTCGTGTCACGTAAACTTTTTCCACATTGTCATACTTCCTTCCTTTAAAATTGTTCTTGGTATATAATCGGTGCGATCTGCAGTATGGGGTGCTGCATATCAGATCA